>OZ018380.1:23700513-24950513 GCA_963969555.1 Polydrusus pterygomalis
AATATGTTTGAAATACGAGTTCTAATGATCGTAAATCTTATGGGTGGTGGATAAGTTTTATCCATCACGTATATATATATATATATATATAGGGAAGAGTTTCTGATCTTACGGGTTTACTTTTGTCAAGGGGGTGGTTTAACTATAACGCAGAAATATGAGTACCATACCAAAGTAGTAATTATTCTAATTTATTGGGAAATCAATAAAATAAAAATGACAAAAAATCAGGTGGTAAAGACTCACTCTGGAGCCTGAGATTTTTTAGATCTTTGGATCCTGTACTGTACAGTGTGACCAGTAAAGTCCGCATCATATGGGAATTTTTTTAATAGCTTTATTCGAAATTTTACTTTGACATCAAGTTCTGCTTCGATCGAGATAAAAATTAAGCAAAAAAAAAATAGTAGTCACGTGATTCGCATTATCTGTCAAATTTTAATTTTTTTCAAAAAATAATTCAAAAGTGATGTTATTTTTGAAAGTATCGAAAAAAGTTATTAGAACACGTTTTTTTAAATGCAGTTTCTAGCCCACATGCAAAATTTTAGCTGCATAAGATAATTTTGATTTTTTACCCATAGTTTGTAAATTGCACCACTTTTGCAAAATAAGACTTAACGCAACCTACATAAAACTTCTTAGTTTTGACAATGCTTTATTTCAGATACATTTTCTTTAAAGTAGCGCCATATTAAATCTGTGTTTTTGTACAAAATCAAAATTGGGCTATTAAAATTTGGTCGCATGTGATGCAAAGTTTATTTGTTTTTGACCCTGTATAAGGTAACTTCATAATATAAGTATTTTTAAAAACGTCTGAAAGTAATACACCTTAATATTAAAACAAAAAAGAACACAGTGTCATCAGTAAAGTGTTCATTAAGTGGAAAATAAATTTTAGTGGTTGGTAAAAAATCAAAATTATTTTATGCAGCTGAAATTTTGCTGCATTAAAAAAAATTGTTTCCAATAACTTTTTTCGATATTTTCAGAAATAACCCCACCCCACTTTTGAATTATTTTTTGAAAATAATTAAAAGCACTTCTCTTATGAAAAATGGCCCTCGGTTAAATTTTCTAAATTTTTAGTATGTTGTAGAGAATGCCATTCTGATCAAAAGTGTTCATGACCACAAAAATATCTGCCGACCAGTTTTTGAGATACAGGGTGTCCAAGTTGCAAAATATGAATTTTCAATACATTATATTTTCCTAGTTTATAATATGAATTCGTTTTGTTTTTCTAAATCTTTGATGGCCCTGTCGTAGATAGGATAGAATACTATAAAAATAGTTAAAATTTTTTTATTATATACCGGGTGAGTGACGAATTATTTAATATTTTTTGTTAAATCATTGTATTTTTGACATTAAATTAAATGTTTACAAAGTAATGCTGTAGATGATAGTAGCTTGAGGCAGGCAATCAGAATTTATATTATTTATATTTATACAGGGTAACTCAAAAAAGTTAATATTTTTTTAATTAGTTTTGAAAGAAATTTTGTAGATATTTCTTCATGTACTACTTGTCGCTTATCGTATGCTTCCAAATATATATAATTATGAAGGTTATACGGGGTGTTTCTGATGATAAACGATGGAAAAATAACATAAAAATGCATGTATTTATAAATCACCCGGTATATTAAAAATGAATCGGTTAAATTTCGTTATTTTTTAATATTTTTTGCTTGAAGTGTCTAACTTACATGTTGGCTATTGCTTTCCCTTTTCCTATGAGCAGTTCTGGAGATATACAGCGTCGAACATACTGAAAACTCAAAAAATAAGCAAATAAAATAACAATTTTTGTTTAATTTCAATAAAATTTGTTATGTAAGTTCATTTTATGGTTAAAAATAAATATATTTAATGCTATACGGGGTGTTTCGAATTCTAATACTATATTGCAAATAAGAAAAATATATAAAAACTATGAACAATTTATTACTTATATCCAAATTATTTTATCCAAAAATAATAAGTAGGCCCTAATTATTTAAAACACCCTGTAAAGCATTAAGTATATTTATTTTTAACCATAAAATGAACTTACCTACATAATACATTTTATTGAAATTAAACAAATATTGTTATTTTATTTGCTTATTTTTTGAGCTTTGAGTATGTTCGACGCTGTATATCTCCAGAACTGTTCATAGGAAAAGGGAAATCAATAGCCAACATGTAAGTTAGACACTTCAAGCAAAAAATATTAAAAAATAACGAAATTTAACCGATTCATTTTTAATATACAAAAAAATTTAACCGATTCATTTATAAATACATGCATTTTTATGTTATTTTTCTATCGCTTATCATCGGAAACACCCTGTATAACCTTGATAATTTTATATATTTGGAAGCATACGATACACGACAGGTAGTACATAAAGAAATATGTACAAAATTTCTTTCAAAACTAATTAAAAAAATATTAACTTTTTTGAGTCACCCCGTATAAATATAAATAATATAAATTCTAATAGCTTGCTCCAAGCTAATGTCATCTACAGCATTACTTTGTAAACATTTAATTTAATGCCGAAAATACAATGATTTAACAAAAAAAATTAAATAATTTTCGTTACTCACCCGGTATATAATAAAAAAATTTAAACTATTTTTATAGTATTCTATCCTATCTACGACAGGGCCATCAAAAATTTAGAAAAACAAAACGAATTCATATTATAAACTACGAAAATATAATGTATTGAGAATTCATATTTTGCAACTTGGACACCCTGTATCTCAAAAACTGGTCGGCAGATATTGTTGTGGCCATAAACACTTTTGATCAGAATGGCATTCTCTACAACATACTAAAAATTTAGAAAATTTAACCGAGGGCCATTTTCCATAAGAGAAGTGCGGGGTTCTTTGACAGATAATGCGAATCACGTGACTACTATTTTTTTGCTTAATTTTCATCTCGATCGAAGCAGAACTTGATGTCAAAGTTAATTAAAAAACATCCCATATGATGCGAACTTTACTGGTCACACTGTATACAGGGTGTCCGGAAATGATGAGCAACAAATTTAGGGGATAATTCTAGACCGAAAATAAATGCTATATGCCCTATAACATTTTTTCGGAAAATGATTATTAACGGAGACACAGAGTGATAAAGTTAAATTTTATTTGCAGTTTTAAAATACATAAGTTACTAGAACAACAAATTAAACATTTAAATTCAAAGGTTCAAAGTGACGTCCTTCCTCTTCAATGCAGAAATCAATTCTTCTTAAAAAATTAAATTAATTAAATTAAAAAATAATAAATTAAAATTATTTCGTATTCATCACATGCAAGCAATGTTATTAAGCGTTTTCTCGAAAACGGTTAGATTTATCGAAACAAAAGTAGTATACCTTTAAAGGTTAGAAGAATAACAATTTTCAGTCAAAATGCACATACGACGATTTTTTTTTAATATGGCCAAAACGGAAATACAACTGTCCTTCCTTCTTCAAAAAGTCGAGAATTCATATAAAAGCCCAAGCTATTATTTATATAAATAAACTAATTTAGTTTTCAATAAAAAGGACACTTAGAGTACAAAATAAAAGAAATAACCCGATAATTTTCTCAAAAAAAGAGCCTTCTTGTCCACTTCCGCACCTGTCCTACGTAGCAACTGGTAAATTGGATACAATTTAATTGTTTGATCAAAATACAATTATAATAAAAACAATATATCATAGATTTGGTTATTCTTTCTACTAAAATATTCAATGACATAACCGAGATAACCCGCAATAGTCTTTGCACTATTAGCTTTCTAGGACTGTCACCTCGGAAAAATGTCCATTCCGCACCTACGAAGTCCACACATTAAGACAGCGTCAGTTTGGTATCAGTGCGTTTTTACCATTTCTGGTTTTGTTATAGTGTTGTGCGCCGCTTAAAGATATTGGTAAGTACCCGTTTTTTGATATATATATATTGGCAAAACAGTTAATTAAAAAAAGAAAGTAAAAAATGCTCACTTTCTTGCGTGTCCTCTCTGCACCGCAGTTTCCGTTTACGTTACGTATTTCTTTTAGAAAAATAGATTATGGTATGGTGCATTTTTAGGTCGGCAAAACATAACCTAAGAATAATTCGAATCAGCGTTGCCAGAATTTGTGAATAAATTAAAAAGTCAAAAAATGTCCATTCGGCACCGTCCGTTCCGTGCCTGTTTTACGTTGGTGCGGATTGGACAGTTAGGTGCGGATTTGACATAAATAAGTATTTATCGGTGTTGGTTAATGGTAATGTTGTCTTTTCTTAGTACTTATTTGAAATTTACATTTTGGTTTTTAATAAATAGTTCTTTACCTTTTTATATTGATTTAATCGAATTTAATCATATACGATGTCCAATCCGCACCTTAAGTGTCAAGTCCGCACCTTTTGTAAAAACGGTTAAAAAAAAAGTTGAGGCACCCAATTAATATTTTTAGTCTATTTTTTATAAAGACTCGAAACGTTCTTAAATTTCCTTAAAATATTCTAGGGGCATTTACCGATGAAAAATATATCCCAAAATATTATTTTTATATTTGGGTCAATAAATTTTCCTCTTAGTTTTTTTCAAGATATATTTTTTGAAGATCTGGACGTCTATTCTCCAATTTAAGAGAAGTGAACGCTCTCTCGCGAGAAGGGACAATTCACATCATATGCTCACATCGTATGGAAATGAATAGTAATTTTAAGTTTCAAGAATACAGTTTAAACATTTTTAAGTGAAAAAGTAATCACTTCTGTTGAAATGATCATTCGCCTATTTCGAGAATAGACGTCCTGTTGTAATTTAAGTTTTGTTAATATATAATGCATAATTTATTCTTACTTTTTAGCATAAAAAATTGCCTTGGTTTTTAAGGTGCGGAATGGACAAAATTATCGACCTTTTTAAGCAAAATAGCGTTTTGAGACCTTATTTTACAAAAAGTTGTTGATTTTATTCCCGAATATCTATCCTCACACCTTTGTTAAGTAAAGCAAATAACAAAAATATTAATATCTAAACTTTAAAAAATTAGAGTATAAAAAATGGTTTTGGCCATATTAAAAAAAAATCGTCATATACAGTGTGGGGCAAAAAAGTTGGGACCATTCAAACTAAAGTATAGGGTCCTATGTGCCGCCCTCTACAAAATGCGAAAAAAACGGTGGGCAAATTTGTATTTCTCATCCCGAAAAAGCCCCATATACGAGATTTCGTCAAAATATTATGAGCGTGGCAAAAGGTATTGCAAAAAAATTGCAAATAAAATTTAACTTTAACATCCTGTAACTCTGTTAATAATTGTCGAAAAAATGTTATAGAAAGAGATAGCATTTATTTTTGGTCTAGAATTATTCCCTAATTGTTTTGCTCATCATTTCCGGACACCCTGGTTTGGCAAAAAAAATGAAGACAGGTCATTTATGCTTAATTATTTCTTATGATAAAATATCCACGGTTCAAGATATACAGGGTGATCCAAGAAATAGATATAATGTAATTTATAGTTTACACTTTTGGCCAGCCAAAGAGTGGGAGGAGTGACTTATTTTGTCCTTTCCTTTGAACGTTTATGCGACTGTTTCTCTTTAATATGCCTTGATTTAAATGAAAACATGCTTTTAAAACTTTTTTTTTTGGTCTTTAGGTAGGTACCGGAAAAAAATTTAATTCCAAAAAATCTTCATGAAATAACCACTAACGTCTGCCAAAGGACAGATTCATTTTCATTTACAGATATCCAAAAGTGTGTAAAAGTGCCGAACGGCACTAACACAATAAAATCAAGTAAGAATAAGTGTGTTAAAATTTTTTTCTAATTTGGTATCATAACAAGTCTATTACGATACGCATTTGCGTATCGTAATGAAGCTATTTCGATACCCGTTTTTTCTTTATTTGATGTTGGTAACATTTAAATGTTTTATTTCATTGACTTGCGCGAAGGATTTACGAGAAAACCCATTTTTCGCAGAGGAAAAATAGCTTGATAACCTACTTTTTTATTCTGTGTGGATAACAGTCATGTATGTTGGTTGCATAAATCTATAAATCAATCTTTTGTAGATGCTTCAAGCTATCATTTTCTGCCAAATCATATCCAAAATTCAATCTACTAACCTTCCAATGTTGATTTTAACTTCAACTTTATTTGAATTTTCCATCTTCCCTATACTAAATTGCAATGCCGTGACATAAAATCACGTCTTTTGAAATTCGAAAAAAAGTAGCAAAATCGCCCGAATTTCCGAGGATGTACAAGGATCACACAACGTATTCCGTCCAATTTCAAATCTCATATCACTAAAATAACTTTAGAATCTCGTCGTGAAAATGGGTCAATAAATCAAAAAATGACAGTTCGCAAAATAATTTTTGTTGTCCAGAGGCTACTATGATAAAAAATAGCATTACCAACATAAAATTTAGACATAAAAATTTACAAAATTTGAAGGATTTATTTTCTTCTTAAATATGTGGTTTTTATTGAAAAAACTACAAATTAGAAAAAATAGTATAACGTACATGTTATATAAAGCAGTTTTAAGCACTTGTCCCGTTATAAAACTCGCCGCAAACGGCTCGTTTTTTAAGATGGACGCGTGCTATAAAATGATGCTTTATAAAACGTGTACGTTAATATACTAATTTGATTAATTTTTAACTTACGAAACAAAGTCTAATTAGAAGAATTATTATCACTTTTCCTTAATTAAGTAATGTCTTGAGAACAAAAATAAATATTTATTTTCACGAAATAAATGAAAAAATTCGTCCTATGTTTGGGTTGGCGTCGAATAATAAATACTTTAATTAAAATTAAATGAAAATCCATTAAATAAACAAATACTTTACTGGTTTCACATTTTAAGATCACCAATACCTTGGCTAAAAAGCTTTTGTTCTCTTTTATATGACTTGATTTAAATGAAAACATTGTTTTTAAAACTTTTCATATTTAGGTAGGTACCTACCTAAGTATTTATTTGATTTGAAAAGGAAAGAAATAACGAAAAGTTTTCCTTCACAAAATGTAATTGAACAAAAAGGTTCAGAGGTCTCTACATGTTTCGAACGTAGTTCATCATCAGGAGACAGAAAAATGTATTGCTGATGGTTTTAGCAGAAGAGAAAATGATAAATGGTATAAAACCTTAATGGAGCTTTTATGGAATCAAAAATTGGTATGTCGAAATAACATAATGTGAAGAAAAATAAAAATAAGTTAAAACATACTGACTATGTGAAAAAGTCAGTTAAAAGGGTCTAAAACAACCAAATAAAACGGGGAAGCAGAAAAACTACTTCTAAAAAGAAGATGTCAAAGTTTTTTTTTTTTTATATAAGTAAGTATGTCTGTAAGACATTGTAAAATATAAAACTTGTAATTATTATTAATAAGTAATTGAAATTAGGTATTAAGAGAGAATTATGTATTCAAAATCTGTAAGAATTAAAAAAGAGATTAAAATCAATATTTTTTTTTAAAATATAAACTACTTACTTACGAAAAGATCCTTTCAAAAAAGGGGTTTGGGGCAAAATGGTATCAAAGTCTTTGCTTAATAAAATAATTAATTATTGTCGATTTTTTTTTAATTTTGACTAACGTAATTTATTACTAAATATGTAACAATTTTTAAATTATTTATCTCCGCGTTTGTTAATTGAAAAAAAAATACTACATATTAGTCAATGAACCAATATATTCGAAAGAAATCCCATAGCTTTAGTCGTTCATAAAAGCAATGCGCAAATGAACAACATATTAGTAAAATACGTTCCATAAAGAACCAAATACCGAATCAACACGGCAGGTATGTATATTAAAAATTGTATCACAGTTATTTAACAGCAAATTGGTATGAATTTATCTGAATATCTGTAATTGTTCCAAAGCGGTGTTTATTTAAAAAGGTAGGTTCCCATTTACCCTATTTCTCCCACTGGCAGGGCAATTTCCGGCTGGGCCCGCCCGAATCGCCATCACCACACTGGAGTGGCGTCCAGACATGCAAATTTAAATTAGAAAATTCGCAAGTAATTAGGTCTGCGCTAATTTTGGATGTTTGCAGTGGCGTAATGTCCGATATGGTTATTATGGATATTGCAAAAGGTACCGGTAATATTTTAAATTAAATCACTTAAAAAAATAGATAAATACAATTATATATACAATTATAGAAAGAAATTACAAGTACCTACAAATTAATAAATTTTTTTTAAATAGTTTTTATACAGGGTGTCCGGGAAAATGTGGGAAATCTCCCGGATATGAAAAAAACACGTGAAAAGAATACTACAAGTTCATATAAGCTTCTTTCGTATCGGCCTCTTCTTCGGAGATATGGGCTCCCAAAGAGCTCCCATGGAATTAAGTTTTTGACACATAATTATTAAACCAACGGGTATATTTCAATTTTTGTTTTCATATGATATATAACAGGTAAGACCCTTCAAATTACTCTCCTAGAAAGTGTTGCGAATTACTCATAGCTGCAGGGACGGACTAGCTGTGATACTAATGTGCCCATTTTTTTTACGCCCTGTATGATAAAAACGTTTTTTACATACCTTTAACTATTGACTAAAAATTAAGTACTCTTCATTCATGTCGCTATAATCCTAACGGTTTTCGGAAAAACGTAATTTTATTGCGATCATGTACTAATATTAAGCAGTTAAAAGTGAACATTTATAATTTATAGGAACAAAGATGTATCTTTTATTGAAATATGCTAAATATACAATAATATATGATGTTAGTATGTTAAAAATGACGTTTTTCCGAAAACGGTTAGGATTACCGACATGAATGAAGAGTACTTAATTTTTAGTCAATAGTGAAAGATGTAAAAAACGTTTTTATCATACAGGGCGTAAAAAAAATGGGCACATTAGTGTCACAGTTAGTCCGTCCCTGCAGCTGTGAGTAATTCGCAAAACTTTCTGGGATAGCAATTTGAAGGGTCTTACCTGGTATAGATCATATGAAAAAAAAATCAAATATACCTGTTGGTTTAATAATTATATGTCAAAAACTTAATTCCATGGGAGCTCTTTGGGAGCCCAATGTCTCCGAAGAGGAGGCCGATACGAAAGAAGTTTATATGACCCTGTAGTATTCTTTTCACGTGTTTTTTTCATATCTGGGAGATTTCCCACATTTTCCCGGACACCCGTATATATATCTTTTTTTGAATAACTTCGATGGAGTTATTAATAGTTACTAAACATATTTGGTGTTATATTATCTGTAATAAACTTTTTTAAGTTGGTTGAGAATAAATATATATGTTATTAAAAAAAAAAAAATTCAAGTTTTAAATAAACTGAAATAAGAATCAATATTAAGTTCTAATAAGTAAAACTTGTCAGTTTTAATATCGAAATAAGCTAAATTTCTGCATGATTTAGGACACCCAGTATAAGGTTAAAGGTATTTTATTTAAAATAATTTATATAAAGTAATTATAGTTTCCGCTTAAAAGAAAAATTATAAATAAATACATGCTTAGTTGGTTAGGTAACTACATTTCAATTTCTGTGGTAAAAACATTAGAATAATTTCAGTCCTAGGACTTGAAAACGAGAAATCGACTGAAGCCTATAAAAAAAATGTTTTTACCGAAAATATTAACCTTATACATATAGCTAACATATCTTAGTAGAAATTTTTTCAGTTTAAATATCTAAATTATCCTAATTTTATAATACCCTTTGTAATTTGGAACACCGTAAACAGTAACCAGATGTCTTCAGTAAGGGCCAAAACAGCTGCTTTCTAAAAAAATAGGAGAACTCTTGTCCATATTATATACAGTGTATCCACAAATAGAGTTTGGAAAAGGAAAAACTTTTTATTAGTAGTTATACTATACTACAATTCCGAATATCAGATGTCCGATTACTATACAGTGTTCGTCACAAACAACATTTTTAGTTTTTGGATCTTTTTTTTTTTTTCAATTCCTTGATTTATTAAATTAATTTTGCTAGTGTTAAAACTACAATTTCAACTATAAGATTTGCGATTACTACACAGGGTTCGTCAGAAACCTGGTTTTTGTTTTTTGGATTTTTTTTCAATTCTAATTTTCAATTCCTTTTGATGATTGGCTAAATCATCACTTTGGGAACAAATGGATTGGAAGGTACCTATGGTCCGAATCAGTTGAGTCCCGATCTCACAATTATGGACATTCATTAACGGGGATATCTGAAGCTACATGAATATACAACCAATTTTAATAATAACTTAGATCTCTTAAGAGAAAAAATAAGAGTGGTTATTGCAAATATCCCCATAAAACAAGTTAGGGACTGTTATCGGGAATTCAGATGTCCAGTTGAACTATGCGCTAACTCGGTGGTACCGCGTTTGAATAAAAGTTTTATAATTTATGATTGAATGAATTGAATAAATATGACATGTAATAATAAAAATACTCAAAAGTAGGCATATAAAAAATGGTTTTCTTACAATCTTTCATTACTCGGCCAGATATAAAATCTTATTCGAAGTAAGAAAACAACAATAGTTGTTTGTTTTTACGTAAATTTATTTTAAACGAAATTCAAAATTTAAAACGCTGTCTAGTAATCGCAAATGTGATATTTATACGAAATTGTAGTTTCAGCACAAGTAGACGTTTTTATAAAGAATGAAAAATGTCTTCTATACCTACTAATAAAAAAGTTTTGTGTATATTGGGCATATAATATTAAATACCGAAATTGTTAACTAAAGTTTTTAATCGACGATAAAATGTAATAACATGAAATAAAAACACTACTAACGACTTATTTGAAATTTTAAATTTTTTGGATGGCTTTCTTTTCCACCATGTATGATACTAAAGTGCAACTTAAGAAAATAAAATAAAATATTTTTTATTGGTTTAATCTACTTTTCTATTACATATACATATACATATACATATACATAACAGGCAGATGCCCAAATAGTATAACAATATAAAAAAACAATAAAACATATAACAATCAACAATTATAAACACTGAATGAAAGTGGAAGTATTAACTAACGACTGTTCTAATCTTGCGTTTGAATGATTCTTGTGAACAGTTAATATTAAAGTCATATGGCAAGAAACGGTTGAAGTAATCCATGATGCGATTCATTGGTTCATTCTTTCCCACGTCAGTTCGGTGTGGCCGCAAAGAAAACAGTTCCAGTTGTCTAGTTGGTCGCGCTGGAATGCGAAATCTAAGCTGGCTAAGTAGTTCCGGACAGTCGATGAGATTATTTATAATTTTATGACCGAATGACATAGCAAGTGATATTCTTCGCGTCTCTAGTGTGTCAAAATTAATTAACTTAAGACGATCAGTGTACAAGAGCTGTGATTTATCTATCTTTAACTTATAGAGAAGAAAGTTTACAAATTTCGACTGTACTCTCTCAATGCGATTTTTGTGAACTTTGTACATTGGCGCCCAGACTGTACAGCAGTATTCCAAATGGCTTCTAACCAGAGCGAAGAACATTGATTTCAAGACATCAGTATTTTGAAAGTCCCAGCACTGCCGAATGATAAAACCAGCCATTTTAAATGCTTTGGAGATTGCATTGTCTATGTGATGTGTGAATCTTAATTCGCTGTCGAATATCACTCCAAGGTCGTTTACAAGAGTCACGCGAGGTAGTGGAATATTCTCGACACTGTAAAGGTAATTTAAATTGTGCTTTTTTCTTGAAAAGGAAATTACTTTGCATTTTAGTGTGTTTAAGGTCATTTTGTTCTTTGCACACCATTCAACCAATTTTTCTATTGCGATCTGCAAATTAGTACAATCGTCTTTGTTCATGATTCTGCTAAATAACTTTAAATCATCTGCAAAGAATAAGTGGCAACAATTTTTGATGACATTCGATAGGTCGTGGATAAAAAGCAAGAACAGTATCGGACCTAAGTGAGACCCTTGAGGTACCCCAGAGTGCACTGTTATATCCTTGGACAGGGAACCGAGATATTTTACGTTCTGTGTGCGGCCGGTTAGGTAACTATTTATCCATGATAATAAGGGACCACTAATACCATAGTGATCAAGTTTATGTAGCAGAATTGTGTGGTTAACGCGATCGAAGGCTTTCTTGAAATCAAAATAAACGGCGTCCACTTGTATAGTTGCATCAAGAGCTGCTGTTAAGTAGCTACAGTATACTGTGAGGTTTGACTGACATGATCGTTGTGGCAAAAAACCATGTTGATATTCTGAGAGGATACCACGAAATGTTAAAGATATACTGTCTGTAACAATGGAGTCCAATACTTTTGCAAAACAAGATATTCCTGATATAGGTCGATAGTTGGTTATATCAGATCGATCGCCATTTTTAAAGAGTGGAGTAATTGTAGCCTTCTTCCATACTGTGGGAAAATCTCCTGAGCATAGTGATGAGTTAAATATTATACTTAATGGCAAAGATAAGGTAGGACTACAGTTCCTAACAAATAGAGGAGCAATTTTGTCAGGACCTGCACTTTTGTTTACATCCAGGTCTGCCAGCTTTTCGAATACCTTATCGCTAGTTACCTCTATGTTACACAAACTGGTATTAGTTGTATGAAGGTTTTGAGAGTCCCAGCCAACACCCAAATCGTCAACGACGTACACAGACTGGAAGAAGTCGGCAAATAGATCTGCCACATCTGAAGATCCAGTACTGGTCATATCATTGTACCTCATTTGACTTGGATATCCAGACACAACACGTTTAGATCGCAGATACGACCAAAAATGTTTGGGGTTTCTAAGAATATTTTGTTGTGATAAATTGATGAATGCTTCATAGTCCTTTCTAATGCTTACTTTTGCGCGAGCTCGTAGGTTATTATATTTATTTTTCAATTGGTCGCCACGCCAACCATGTTTTTTAAGTCTGTTAAGTGATTTATTCTTTTCTTTTATAAGCTGTATTGTAGCTTTAGTATAATAGCTAGGAAATTTTAAATTACTACATAATTTCTTTGGTACGAAGTTATCTATGGCAGTATTTACAACGTTGTAAAAATAATCTACTTTAGCATTTATACTCCAATTTGACGAATCTAGTATTTGCCAGTTAATTGTTTCAAAGTAGTCATTTAGAAGTATATAATCAGCTTTGAAAAAGTTGAAACGATAAGAATTTGTATCCAATGCTTGGGGCGAACAGTGGGTTTCCAATTTGATTTCCAATGGTGGATGGTAGGCATCAGGAGGAGTTAGAGCTTGCTCACATTTGGAAACTGTAACGGCAGAACAGTTAGAGAAGATGAGATCCAGTGCGGCATTGTTGGAATTCTGGATCTGGTTATACTGCATCAAATCATGAAAGCACATACAATCGTGTAAAATCATCTCAATGTCGTTGTTAGATGAGAAAACATATTCAGTAGAATCGCTATTCAGGAGGCTTAATAATCCAGAACAATTATCAGTAATATGGCTGTCTTTTGTGTAAAGTTGTTTAAAATTATTCATATAATTTGGCAAATTATAATCTCCAAGCACTATTATTTTTGAAGTTAATCTTCTGTCCATAACGGCAGTTATTGAGCTGATATGTTTTTCATATACTGCAGTTGGGGATGCAGGTGGGATATATACAGAACAAAATATATATTGTAGGTCATCGATAACCACACCAACCCACAACTCCTCCACTTCATTCTCTGGCATTAAGTACACGGTTGAACTGTATTGAGATTTAACGGCAACCAGCACTCCCCCACCTCTTGTCTTGCCTGTCTGGGTGAAATCTCTGTCTTTTCGGTAAACCACATAGTTACTCGGAAATAATTCTTCACTCAATATACCGTCATTAAGCCACGTCTCAGTTAAAACAACCACATCATAATCTGAGTTTAACATTTCGTTGAAAAATTGCGTCGTTTTAGTTCGTAGACCTCTGGTATTTTGATAGTATATGTCCAAAGTACTTACAAAATTCTGTGTGGGTTTGGTCGTTGAGAAAAATTTTCCTTTGAAGTAGCGCATATTTCGTGATTTCTTGTTGCAGGGTTAGAGGATTTTCCCCATTTCTTAATCTCACCACTGATATAAGATACTATAGACAGTTTAGCATTGTAACTTGTCTCCGCATACCAGTTTTTGTCTTTTAAGTCAGTAAAGTTATCCAGGCTGAGGAATAAGCTTTTGTTCTTTTCGGTAAATATTCTGTTGTATATAGAAAAATTATTATCATTAATTAGCTTATTGAATATTTGCCTGTCCTTAGCAAATGGTGGTACAACTATAATCAAGTTTGTAAATTTGGTAACTTTTGAAAGTACATTCATGGTTGCATCAGCTATTGCTGAACCTTTCACTGAATTTTCCTTTCCGGTGAATAAAATTATAAAATCTTCCTTATTAAAGTTTTTGGTCAATACTTCGATGTCCTCCACTAGCTGATCAAGTAAGGCTCTGTACTTGTATTGACAATTTATATCGTACTCGCTATTAAGGCATTTTTTAAACATTAATCCTGTTCCCATTACGCATGAACGGTTTCCCATTATTAAAATTTGTGGTTTTTTTGTTGTAACCATGATGTTCTTTGAAGTTGCACAATGATCCAAGGGAAGTTGTCGATCCGCCCTATTGTCTATATCTGCTGCTTCTCTAAATAATCTCATTTCTTCTTGAGCTTGAAATAGGGCAAAATTGGATTTTTTTAAGTCGCTTATATACACTTCATTGTCTTTCGTAAGCGTTTCAATGCTTATTAACATGTTATTCTTGAGTTCGTTGAGCTCTTTTAGGTCAATGGATAATTTGCTATCACGCTCTTTCATTTCATCGATACATTCGGAGAGAGTTTTGTTCTTCGATATCAGCTTCGCTATTTCCTTATTTAATTTTACAATTTCTTCTTTAAGGGTATTAATTTCGGTTAAATACTTTTGCTCTTCATCACTTTTGGAAATGGAAATGTCCTCGTCACATCCCATTTCTGCACATTTACATTTTTGGATAAGTACATTCATGTCTTTATTTTCCTTTGCAAGCCTATCAACCTCTTTTTTCATATCATTTACTTTAATATCCAATTTTTCAATTTGATTATCTTTCTTTCTGTTTTCATTTTTCACTTTATTTAACTGCTCCATAAGATTTTTCACTTTTGGTCCATTGATGACGAATTGCTTACAATCTGGACAGCAATATATTAGACGCCTTTGGCCCAAAGCAACTGCATGAGCTTCCGTCGTAGTGATGTCGGCACAGTTCCTACAGTATACAACCTCACACAAGTCACAGGGTGCACCATAGGTTTCTTCGGTGGTGGGCCTTGGTTTATTGATGCATGTTATTTTGCATTTTCCACAAAGTAGTGACATTTCTGAAGTTAGTAATAAATTATTGTAATAAATTATTGCCTGGGTAGATGGTGCGGCGGGTAATGTGACAACCTACTCAATCCAGCTGTACACAATCACCACTTTGTTATTTTAAGGATTAATATACGCATTCACCCCGTAATAACAACTTTTTAAAATGTTTATTTATGGTACGGTTGTTTAATTAATCAGTCTTATCACTTTTGTTATTTTTGTGATAGGATGTGTGAATTACACTTTTCCGCTTTTCAACGACGTATTATTCGAGTCCCTACGATGTTTAATAATGGAGTTATAAGGGTTTGCTTTGTTGGTTTCAGGTTTTAATTGATGTTATTTGTTGATCTCGCCTCGTACATGATTTCCGGCGTATCGGAGAGCTTTTTGGGGATCTTTAGAGGTAAAGCTCGATGTCTAATTGTTGATGTCTAAGCTTTCAAGAGATGTCCGAGCTTTTACGATACACAGTTTATGATGGTCTTAACTTCGAAGAAGGTGATATTTATCACTTACGGTTTATGTATTCCTGATACTCCGATATATATTAATCAGCTGATTTTGCCAAGATGGCTTAACAAAATGTGATTTTTTAGGGATCGTGGGTAGTTTTTTAAGGTTTTTAGGTTATATGTGACTTTTGGGGCCTCGGATTTTCTGGCGTGCACTGATGTGTTTAATGAGTCTATGCACCATGTGTAGTTAATTCTAAGGTTATGTTAGGTTAGAACCATGCCATAAATGTCATGAGTTGGCGGTAAAGTTGCTTACACAGGTTAGATTTTTAGTCCACTTTAAAACTTGAATTAAAACAAAAGTACACAAAACCGAACACTACCCTTGATTATACGATTACAGGACACTTTACTTTACATGTATAACATCACAGTCTTTCACGATCACTTGTTTTTCACTAAATTTTCAACCTTTCCAAAGGAACTAGATACAACATCAACACAGCGTAAAGTTTATTATAAAATAATATGGCTACAACTACCATGTTGTGTTTACTAAAATTTAAAAAATTCTTCTATTGCTTAGTTAAAATAGTCTTAAAAATATTGTCGGCTGTTGTGTATGGTTACATATAGATAAACAGTTGAACGAATTGACGATACACTTTTTACTTTTACAATATCATAAGCTATAACGATCGTTTCTTTGTATAGTTACAATACAACGAATTATGATTGTCCTTTGTTTGTTTAGTTACAATATACTAAATTATGATCGTCTATTTGTTAAATCAAAATCGGAAAGAAAGTGGTTCTTACGTATTGCAATGTAATGGAAGGCAATAGAAGGTAATGTAAGAAGATATTAGGTGATTTAAGGTAATGTAAGGTAATAACACAGACATGCAATACGTAGGTTTAGTACTTAATTTTGATTCTTTAAAACAACTAATGCGCCAAAGAAAATCACCTAGTATTTATACCCCATATTAAAATATCAAGAAGAAATTAAAACAACTAGCTTCCATTAATAGAATTGCGAAACATCTTTTAGAACTAAAGGCGACAAAGCGAGTTACCATGTTGTGGTTAAGATGGCCACCGCCCATTCCAACTACAAGTAACGGAAAGTGACTGTAACTAGGGCAGTAGCGGTTTAACTACAATTTAACTGCATTTTCGAACTAATAAAGATATGGTTAAAACTTTATTTAATTAATGTATGAAAGTGTAGATTTAATAGTTCGTTTACTGGAATAAAATATAAACTATTTTAATGGACATGTCAAAACAATTGTATCGTAATCTTTTACGCAATGGGTATATTGTCCATGTGTGCTGTTGGAGTATGTGTAAGGGGTACCGTTGAATTTAGAATGGTGTTCTAAATTAATATAGCCAAAAAATATAATTTAAAAATCTAACGTTTTCATTTCATTTCGGTTAAACTGGAAGTGACAAAATGGTGTTCGTCATATTATAAAGTGCAAAATATCACAAACCCACCAAATTTTATTTCTGCAATTTAAACAATAAAAAGTTTTTGAAGGCGAGCATTCCTCCTTAAACATCCGGTAGAAGGAAATTTATTATTTTTATTTTATACCTGTAAAGTTGTAATAAAATTGCAATAGTGGTTTTTCGTTGCTATTATTATTAGATGAGACATTGGTATTTAATGTCGATGAACAGAGGTTTCTAAGAATTGAAAGAATTAGTGATAAATAAAAGGAGGATTATGTGCACTTAAATACAGCCAAAATAGGCGCATATATGCCTTGTTTGCCTTTAACATATGCAGTTATTTGCATTTTTTTACCAAATATGCTACTGGTATGCGATATTTCTTAATTTATTATAGTAAAATGAGGTAAAGAAACACATTGGGTTCTAAAAAATGTGTTTTTTTTTAAATAGTAAAAAAAAACAAAGAAAAATAAAAGTAAATAATTTTTTAACCTAAAATTGTATAAAAGGCAATTATTACTAAATATTTTTCAAAATTTTCAACTAAAAAGGATTGTCTTCTATTAGTAAAAATATGTTCATATACAAAGAGAAGCTTCTTTCAACATCTACTGATCTAATCGGACAATACTGCAACTTAGGTAGCAAAATATAAGGCCAAAATACAACTTCGTTGGATGGTTTACCCTCATCAATGCTTTTTACTGCAGTTAAGTATTTAAATCCTTCATAGGTACCTTTTTACAGTTACATCCAACTTGTTACTTACTTGACATCCTACTTTACCGGTAACGTTGTTACTTTTAGTGGAAAAAGTTTCAACAATACTAGTTAAGTCTCCTAAACTTAAATTTCTACTCTCTAACAAAGATATTATGTCCGGTATAAAACTGAAATTAACCTTAATAAAAACAAGATCTTTAGCTACACTTGCACTTTTTAACAACTCTTTACTTTTCACAACACACTGCGAATCGTCATCTAAATCCAAAATTAGTTCTTTAATGGCTTTGAAATGCTCTGCGTAGAATATTGCGGCCTTAATCCATGTTTCCCACCGGGTAATTACAGGTTCTGGAGGTAAACTAACTGCTGGTAATATCTCCTTATACAACTGCACTCTTAAAGGGGCTTTAAAAAACACTATTTTTTATATTTGAAATTAATTTATTTACCAAAGGTTTATTTACCAGTATGTATTACAAATTGATATAAATACAGTTTGTTAAGCAGGTATTAATAATAACGCAATATTAAGTGACAATCAACAACCCCTAACAATATACCGGCAATCCCCGGAAACCCCCAATAAGTAAATACCTTGTGTATAACCAAAATGTGAATATAAATATTATGATCTTCAAATTGGGAAATCCCTGAAATAAGTACCGCCGAACTGGACATTAAACCTTTAATGTTTTAAATTTTTTGATAAAGCCGAAAATATAAAAATATGCTAAAAACTGACAAAATATGCAAAAAATGCATATATTATGTGCATTTGGCATAAATTCCGCCCTTTAGTGACAAACAACAAAAGGACATCAACATGGAGGACAAAAATGTAACCGCGGTAAAATGGTCTAGGGATTTAATAACTTATCTGAACAAAATGTATTCAATAAATGGTGGTGTCTAATTGATTTATTTCATAAGGAGGGAAATAATCAGGTTCATTTAATGTTTTTATGTGACATAAAATGCTGAATCTACTTTGCGTTTAAGCGAAAAAGGACGCGCTAGCGCTAGCTAGACAGAATGCCAAGCATAATCTAATTTTAAAATAAATAGTAGCGTGGGTCCTAAACACAAAGTGTTATTAGTCAGTTTCATATCTTAACAAGGGTCGATATGAAATTATAACCATTCAGTTATATCATTGAATATCAAACTATAAGAATGACGGATGTCCGAGAAAAGTTGACAACCCAGTTTTAGACGTATTGGAGGTGGTTTGGCCGCGATTGTGGAGTTGATCGTAACTCTAACCTTAAATCTGTCGTTATAATGCAGCTCCTCGGCAACAGATGTCTCAAATTCACTGATGTGATGTCGTGGTGTTGCCGCATATCGTATTTTATTGGAATTTTTAACAGACAATAAAATAGGAGGTTCTCAATTCCAGCCGAATGTATGTTTTTGATAATAATATGTACGCTGATTACTCCGGAGTAATTGGACCGATCTTCACAATGATTTTACCGTTACATTAGGCGTTAAATGTTAAACAAATAAAAGTAGATAAAAAGCGACAGCAAGTATAACTAAAATAGGTTTTATTTCGTCGAAAAATGGCAGAATACGTAATACACTAACAACACACACAACAAACTACCCTAACCTAATAATTGCAAATAAAAACCAAGTTATACAAAACGCACATCATTCATATTTTACCCAACATATACGTTGTAGCCTAGGTATGTATTAAATAGTGAGAGTCGTCATTTAATTCTGTTAGAAATAGAATACATGGCAGTTAATATGTTTTCATGTATTCGTTGGGACGTCAAAAGGTTGAAAATATTATATGCTACAAAGCAATTAAAAATAGGGCAATTTTTAAGTCTAGACTATACTATAGATAGGAAAATAAATGTAAGCTACTTAAATTTAGGATAGGTGTAGGTACTTACGTGAAATCAAGTTTTACGATAAGCTATAAAAAAAAATTAAAAAACTCATGCAGCAAGTCAAACAGACAGGCGGCAACAATGGTTTAATTTAGCAGTGAAAAGGCTTGTCGTTAGTGGCTGCATCAACACACTTTATTTTTGATGACTCATTGGTGCCATCTATTGTCAACTAAAACTCACAGTGGTCCGGTATATTTAGGATACTCGACCACTGTGCATTGTTGAGATTGCAACCCACTGTGCGCTATTCAGGGTCAAGTGCATTGCAATCTCAACACTTTTTTGTGTATATAAACCGGGCCAACTCAAGCAACAGCATCGAAGCCTGCCGCTCGATCAAACCATCAATAAGTGACTATCCTTGACCATCGTCAAGTGCCGCACTTAGTCTTCAGTTCTACAATAGGTGACTAGCCTTGACCATCGTCAAGTGACGCGCCTAATAACACGTTAGCCCATTACCCGAACAAGTTACAGACATGCTGGTTTCCCTACTAGGGTAATAATCAAGAAGAGACAATAGACGACCATTTTTTAGAATCCAGACTTTCCTTTCTCTACCGCTACGACCCCCACGAAGAGAAACTTCGTGACATGGTGGAGGTGCCGTCGTCGACATCCCAGGCCGTCTAATCTCCATATTAGACGCCACTACCAAGTCAGATGTTGTTCATCGATTCATGTCAGACCAGTGCCAACTAAGAAGTAGAAGCGAATCCATCAGCCAAGCCATACCTATCGCCAACAGTACCAAATTGGAGACCAGCCCAGAGACTTCGCCAACAACAAGCAAGAATAAGCCAAGCAGCAGAAACAGGAGTGAACCCGTCAGCCAGGCCGTACCTACCGGACAGAAGACAAAGCCAAGCAGCAGAGGCAAGCCAACTGAGAAACAGGAGTGAATCCGTCAGCCAGGTGCCTCATTCGCCTTCGCCATTGTCAAGAAAACCGGTACGAGCGTGATAAGCCAAGCAGCAGAAACAGGAGTGAATCCATCAGCCAGGCCGTACCTACCGGACAGAAGACAAAGCCAAGCAGCAGAGGCAAGCCAACTGAGAAACAGGAGTGAATCCGTCAGCCAGGTGCTTCATTCGCCTTCGCCATTGTCAAGAAAACCGGTACGAGCGAGATAAGCCAAGCAGCAGAAAGAGGAGTGAATCCGTCAGCCAGGCCGTACCTACCGGACAGAAGACAAAGCCAAGCAGCAGAGGCAAGCCAACTGAGAAACAGGAGTGAATCCGTCAGCCAGATGCCTCATTCGCCTTCGCCATTGTCAAGAAAACCGGTACAAGCAAGAATAAGCCAAGCAAGGATTCACACCATAACCTACAGAGTGGACCACTACGTAGATGCAACCAAGGAGGATAGCAGGCATCAGGGAAACCGCTACCCGCCACACTCGCCTACTCGCCTACTCGCCTACAGGGTGGACCACCACAAAGTTGCCACCAACGAGAAAAACAAACTGCATAGAAAAAGAAAATACTTCAACACTAGTCTGCAAAGCCATATATATATATATAATAGACGAAGAATTGCAAACATTAAGTGGGATCCACAATACTTACGTAATCCACGAAGAAAAAATCGAGCGGCAGGCTTCCTTCAACGGACTAAGAGAGGCTTCCTTCGACTGACTAAACTATTGTTGTGGAGTAGCCACCCAAGAAAAACTCTCTGGTTATGGACGCAGACACATTGGACAGACGTATCAGCACCATCACACAAGGAGTGGAGCAGACCATCAGCACCATCTCATCACAGTCAACGCAACTAGACAAATAACAGACACACTCCAGGGACCAGCGTGTGCAACAAAACTATTTCATGGGACAACCAAGGAGGAATAACCTCGCAGGAAATACCACAGGCCCGGACTCCAGCCAGCCTGCACAAGATGCCCAGCGGCCCATGTACAAAGAAACAATTAAATATCTTAAGTTACTGTAAAATAATTAAGATAAATCCTATTACCATTATAATATCAAATTGTAGACAAAAGGGAAACTAACATGTCTAAGCATTGGGGGCCAATGCTTTTCAGAGGGGGGGCATGTCAACTAAAACTCACAGTGGTCCGGTATATTTAGGATACTCGACCACTGTGCATTGTTGAGATTGCAACCCACTGTGCGCTATTCAGGGTCAAGTGCATTGCAATCTCAACACTTTTTTGTGTATATAAACCGGGCCAACTCAAGCAACAGCATCGAAGCCTGCCGCTCGATCAAACCATCAATAAGTGACTATCCTTGACCATCGTCAAGTGCCGCACTTAGTCTTCAGTTCTACAATAGGTGACTAGCCTTGACCATCGTCAAGTGACGCGCCTAATAACACGTTAGCCCATTACCCGAACAAGTTACAGACATGCTGGTTTCCCTACTAGGGTAATAATCAAGAAGAGACAATAGACGACCATTTTTTAGAATCCAGACTTTCCTTTCTCTACCGCTACGACCCCCACGAAGAGAAACTTCGTGAATTTAACGTAGCAGATTTAGGAAATCTGCTTATATGGCCTTCTTATAGTTTGATATTCAATGGTTATAATAATATATATTAATAAAATTGAAAAACCCTATATGTATATTCAGTAGATTCTAAAAAAAAAAAAACAGAAAATACACATGTGGAAGTAGAAAACAGACTTTTTACCCACAATGTAAAATTCCGGTCCTAAATTTTCTTCCCACATCGACACAGTAAACCAAAAGGTCTTTTGGCTTGACCTTAACCATAAATTTAGAAATTCCAGCCCGCTTGAACACGACAATTACGTCTCCATGGCTATTATGACGACTAATATCATGATTATCGCCGGGCGAGTCCATAAACGGGACCGTCTGTCACATTCGCTTGATTTGTTTCCCATTGTAAATCGGTGGAATGTGCGCGGATTCCCATTTTATACAATGTTTAATAATATAGTTGAACATAAAAGACGAAAAACAAAATGGACTTTTAAATGTTAATAAATTTTAAAATTTTATTTTTCCATTTCACGTTCATAATAAGCTCAGTACGATAGGCATTTGCGTATCGTAATGAAGCTATTTCGATACGCGTTTTTTCTTTATTTGATGTTGGTAACATTTAAATGTTTTATTTCATTGACTTGCGCCGCCTTTGTGATTTACGAGAAAACCCATTTTTCGCAGAGGAAGTGTGGATAACAGTCATGTATGTTGGTTGCATAAATCTATAAATCAATCTTTTGTAGATGCTTCAAGCTATCATTTTGTGCCAAATCCTATCCAAAATTCAATCTACTAACCTTTCAATGTCGATTTTAACTTTAACTTTATTTGAATTTTCCATCTTCCCTATACTAAATTGCAATGCCGTGATGTAAAATCACGTCTTTTAAAATTCGAAAAAAAGTAGCAAAATCTCCGGAATTTCCGAACGCTCTGTATATGTACCGAATATACAAGGATCACACAACGTATTCCGTCCAATTTCAAATCTCATATGGCTAAAATAACTTTAGAATCTCGTGGTGAAAATGGGTCAATAAATCAAAAAATGACAGTTTGCAAAATAATTTTTGTTGTCCAGAGGCTACTATGATAAAAAATAGTATTACCACCATAAAATTTAGACATAAAAATTTACAAAATTTGAAGGATTTATTTTCTTTTTAAAATGTATTTTTCTTGATTATAAAAGGTGAAATAGAAAAAAATATATAAAGCACATGGCGTTTTAGCGCACGTGTCAATAAAAAAAACTCGCCACTTTGTGGCTCGTTTTTTAAAATAGACGCGTGCGCTAAAACCGCTTCTTATGAAACGTGTACTTTAATATACTATTTTCTAATTTTGTATAATGACAAATCTATTACAATACGCATTTGCGTATCGTAATGAAGCTATTTCGATACGCGTTTTTTCTTTATTTGATGTTGGTAACATTTAAATGTTTTATTTCATTGACTTGCGCGGCCTTTGTGATTTACAAGAAAACCCATTTTTCGCAGAGGAAAAATAGCTTGATAACTTACTTTTCTATTCTGTGTGGATAACAGTCATGCATGCTGGTTGCATAAATCTATAAATCAATCTTTTGTGGATGCTTCAAGCTATCATTTTGTGCCAAATCCTATCCAAAATTCAATCTACTAACCTTCCAATGTCGATTTTAACTTCAACTTTATTTGAATTTTTCATCTTCCCTATACTAAATTGCAATGCCGTGACGTAAAATCACGTCTTTTGAAATTCGAAAAACAGTAGCAAAATCTCCCGAATTTCCGAACGCTCTGTATATGTACCGAATGTACAAGGATCACACAACGTATTCCGTCCAATTTCAAATCTCATATGGCTAAAATAACTTTAAAATATCGTGGTGAAAATGGGTCAATAAATCAAAAAATGACAGTTTGCAAAATAATTTTTGTTGTCCAGAGGCTACTATGATAAAAAATAGTATTACCAACATAAAATTTAGACATAAAAATTTACAAAATTTGAAGGATTTATTTTCTTTTTAAAATATATTTTTCTTGATTATAAAAGGTGAAATAGAAAAAAATGTATAAAGCACATGGCGTTTTAGCGCACGTGTCAATAAAAAAACTCGCCACTTTGTGGCTCGTTTTTTAAAATAGACACGTGCGCTAAAACCGCTTCTTATGAAACGTGTACTTTAATATACTATTTTCTAATTTTGTATCATAACAAATCTATTACGATACGCATTTGCGTATCGTAATGAAGCTATTTCGATACGCGTTTTTTCTTTATTTGATGTTGGTAACATTTAAATGTTTAATTTCATTGACTTGCGCGGCCTTTGTGATTTACGAGAAAACCCATTTTTCACAGAGGAAAAATAGCTTGATAACTTACATTTTTATTCTGTGTGGATAACAGTCATGTATGCTGGTTGTATAAATCTATAAATCAATCTTTTGTAGATGCTTCAAGCTATCATTTTGTGCCAAATCCTATCCAAAATTCAATCTACTAACCTTCCAATGTCGATTTTAACTTCAACTTTATTTGAATTTTCCATCTTCCCTATACTAAATTGCAATGCCTTGACGTAAAATCACGTCTTTTGAAAATCGAAAAAAAAGTAGCAAAATCGACCGATTTTCCGAACGCTCTGTATATGTACCGAATGTACAAGGATCACACAACGTATTCCGTCCAATTTCAAATCTCATATCGCTAAAATAACTTTAGAATCTCGTGGTGAAAATGGGCCAATAAATAAAAAAATGACAGTTTGTAAAATAATTTTTGTTGTCCAGAGGCTACTATGATAAAAAATAGTATTACCAACATAAAAATTAACAAAATTTGAAGGATTTATTTTCTTTTTAAATATGTGTTTTTTATTGAAAAAACTACAAATTAGAAAAAATAGTAGGTATAATGTACGTGTTATATAAAGCAGTTTTAAACACTTGTCGCGTTATTAAACTCGCCGCAAGCGGCTCGTTTTTAACATAGGCGCATAGGCGTAGTTAGACGGTTAACACTGGGAGTGCTGAAGTCCAGTGGCGGCTCGTGACATGTTAACGTGGGGGTGCACAGAAAGCCCGCCGCAGACGAAATTTTTTTTAAGACCACGCCCAAATCTGGCCAATAATTTTTAGTAAATATTTTAATGTGATGTTAATAGCAGGTTTAGGTCTTTTAATGTTCTTGACAATGACTTTCTCCTCCAACGGTAACTTGCTAAAAGATTTTTTCAAAAATTCCACGGTTTATTTTATATCCGACGACGCACTCATTGTTTTTTCGTGTTTATTTAACTTTAAACTTTAACTGAATTCAATAAAACCATATTAAACCTTAATAAACAAAAAAAATAGTCAAAATACCGACTAAAAATTTCCGCGAATTTGAACGACTACGACTGGTTAAATTTAAATTATCAAATTAATGCAGAATTGCAGAACATGACATACACAAGCTATTATGCCGCTCTCGTATTTTACGAGATTTTTATGATCATAGACCCGCTCTGACAAGTAAACTGGGCGTGAACTACACGGTACACGGAGAGAAGGTTTAAACAGAATCCGCAACTACCTAAATATACTTGAATTTGTACCAGAATTCGAATGCTTGAAATATTAATATGAAAAATTCATTACATATAATGTATATTATAAAAATAGGTTAGTTCTAAAATTACCCTATATATTGTAACTTTTTATTGGGGGTGCTAATTTAGAATTTGGGGGTGCTTAGCACCCCCAAGTACCACCCTAACTATGCCTATGCATAGACGCGTGCTATAAAATGATGCTTTATAAAACGTGTACGTTAATATACTATTTTTGTTGCCAATGTTCTTAGCTGAAATAGATAGATTGATAGAAACGTCTTTATTTTTTAACTCGGCGATGGGCACCATTGCTGTTGTATGTTGTCTTAACCGAGTATATAAAATACAATATAAAAAATTTACAATAATAATAATGATAATTGCAAATTATAATTACAATTACTGATTAGTACATGTTTTTAAGAGCATTGGCAGCAGTACTATGCTAGGTTAAATCAAGTTGCGAAATAACCAAAGATTTTTTAAATGTATTAAAATTAAACGATAATTGTAGGAATTTCTACTGAAGTTAAAATGTGATACGAATTTATTAGTTTTATAGTTGTTCGAGCGTTAGGTTTTCATAATGTTTATTAAATGAGTAGGATTTAAACTTTCTTTTAAAAGATATAATCTAACATTAGCTATATTATAGCTAATGTTAGATAACCTGTTTCGCATCTCGGAGTTTAATAATTTGGGGATTACATAGGAAAAGCAACGTTCGTCTAGAGCTGTTCGGTGACGCGGTATATTAAGTTGGTCGTTGTGGCGGGTTTCGCGTTGGTGGGTTGTAGACACGAACGTCATAAAGAAAGATGGACGAATAATTACTAGATAACTTTTTTTGACCCCCTATAGCGATCATTTATGACTGTGACAAATGAGTTTGGCAACATTGAATTTTTTCAGTTTTGCTTCTATTTGCAACAACTTTTCGCTTGGCTTTTTACCAAATTAAAGTTTTTTGTAGTTGAAATTGTTTATTCCTGTGTTATAACTGGCGCCTAGCAAACCTTATGTTTTTAAATTTGCAATATATTTTCTGTTGCCGGTGAAATCGTTCCAAAATTAAATTACGTTGGGAACACTGTGAACACATCGGCAAAATAAAGCACCAATGGCAGCCTTTTTAAGAACCGTTGACTTGACATTGACGGAAGTTCACTGTTGCAAACACTCCAAAAACCCTAGGGAATTCAATGTTGCCAACCATTTTTGTCACAGTTTCTTCAGACGCATAGGGGAGTCAATTTCTCGCAAGACGGCCATATGCATTATTAGTCCATCTTTCTTTATGACGTTTATGGTTGTAGAGCGAAATGTCAGCTTCTCCCGCAAGTATCGAGGAGTCCCGGTCTAAAGCAATTTGTGCAAAAAACAAGCCAGATGCAGTTTTAGGGTGACATTACAGAAGCTCTGCATCTGACACCTGCAGCTGCAAGTAGCAGTTTGCAGATGCAAATGACAGAAGTGGGATTCCAGAAAACAAATATCATACTTTGCGTCTGGTTGGAAGGTGCTGCAAACTTGCAGATTGTATAAAATTTATTAAAAACTAACCTATATTTTGGGGATTTGACGGATGGTAGTCATTTTATATTATTTGCAATAATAAATAATAATTTTTATATAAAAAAAAGAGAAGGGAACTGTTCATTAATTAATTATTGCCACGGATTTGGGCTATTTACTCGTGTTAAGGAAATCTCTAATTCTCTTCCAACCTTCAAAAGTGATAAGAATTATAATATCTTGTGTTATGTTACATAATATATTATAAGGCAGGCCTATAACTTCCCTGTAAATTATGAAGAAAATGATATTCAGAATTTTGATTATTTGAAAGCAGAACAATTTGAACAGAATCTTCTCGACAGACCCTTTATACCCTTCTCTTTTCGGAGCAAAAAACTTAAATTAAAATGTGAGGTTAGAACTTCACATATTTGTCAGTCAATATTAATAAACCAGTAGTAGAAAAACGGTTTAACAACGGTAAAAATGGCGGATTTGCAAATGGTTTTTGGAATGTCAAGTTTCTGCAAATTATTTTGCGTCTGCAAGTCCGCCATATTTGCAGATCTGCAAAGTTGCAGGTATGCATTTTCTGTAATCTCACCCTTAGTCTATCTGCTATATTTAGCCATTTTAAGTCACGCAATTTGTGAGTTACATGGTCTCTTAGTTTAAGGTTATAAATAAAACGAATACATGAGTTTTGAATTCTTTGCAATCTGCGTTTGGACTGAAAATCAAGGCATGGGCCGTAAACAATATCTGCATAGTTGCAATGCAAGAGAACAAGAGACTCGCACAATTGCCGCTTAAAAAACGAACTCAAAATTTCCTTATTTTTGTATAAATTCCGAAGAGAAATAATTGACTTTTGAACTAACTTGGAGACCTGACCTTTAAATCTAAGATTGCTGTCCAGAAGGACTCCTAAGTTCTTGTATTCTTATACTGTGGGGATAGTGACATCTAACATTTTAGGGTTTAGGTAGAAATAGTAGTATGTACACTGAGGAAAATGATCTCATACAACAGGTTTGCTAAGACATAGTTTGTATTGATAGCTTAGTGTATCAAACCCGCTTTAGTGTTATATCAATTCCAGATTTGCTAGAACATTGTTTTTATTGGTAGTAATCAGTTTCATTAGCAGTACAGTCTTGTTGAATAATGAACCACTTATAATGCAGCAATTTTGTTAAGAAATAACTTGTATCTTCTCAAGGCGACGCATTTTGTTCCCAGTAAGGCTCTTTTTCTACAATTAAGAAAGCAGAACAGCGTCCCAAAAACGAATTGTATCCGTTAGAACCTATAATTCACTGGACATTGGTGGGGGTTCGTAGCGATCGGCAAACGCCGCGCTATAGTATTTTTTTTAACCTATTTGTTGCGCAGGTCACATCGCTGTTCGGAGTCTTGTAACTGTCATGCCTGAATTTAAATTTTATTGATCGTACCAATACCTGTTTCACTTCATTTATTTTTACTTTGAATTTAAGTTTTTTTAAACTTTGCATGTCAGTTCAAGCAATAGAAGATTCTTATTGCGCACAACCCATCACTTGTATGGGAATTTATAATCTATGGACGAATTTGACCAGTTCAGTTAACCATGTTGCCTAAAACATATGCAATGTTAATCGACAAGAACAATATCACACTAGAAGCTATTTAAATTTTTGAGAACTACAGTAGGTACTGAGTTTTAGTGGTAAGTATGTGATTTACTAATTATTTTTTTTACGGCAGTAGTCCATTATCTCAGAGTGGAGCTGTTGAGATATGGGGAAAAAAACTCACAGTCGTCTCCACAAATATATTAAAAAGTCAATTTACTGGGGGGGGGGGGGGGGAGTTCCCGCGATTGAACCTGCTCCTCGATTGGACCACACCGATTACAGCTAGCAATTAGGTCGCTGGTTGGGCAAAACCGCAATAGGTGGCTCTGTTGTCATCGGTAATGTCGAACTACCAACGGTTTCGTTCTTTTAGTATACGGTTAGATATTTTTCGGTAAATACACTGTTTGTTTACGTGCTTTTGTTATCGTTTTGTCACACCTTAGCGAAGAAGATATTAAAGTTTAAAGTTAGTAAATTTTAAATATATCAATATTTGTTAGTAGAATGATGTTTTAGGTATATTATAATAAGTTTAGATACG
Organism: Polydrusus pterygomalis; assembly: GCA_963969555.1. Classification (NCBI taxonomy): domain Eukaryota; kingdom Metazoa; phylum Arthropoda; class Insecta; order Coleoptera; family Curculionidae; genus Polydrusus; species Polydrusus pterygomalis. The sequence continues at coordinate 23,730,181 of OZ018380.1, forward strand.
TTTTTATACTTTTTGTGATTATTTTAAAATTAAGGTTAGAAAAAGCACTTGTTTCTTTGATTGGACCGCCTTTTGATTCCACAATTGGCCCGGACCAATCGAGGAAACACCATAATTTTTATTTATTTTTTCAAAATGCCAAAAACTAAATATTGTAAATGGACACGTGATGAGTTAAATTTGGCAATAAATGCATATCGAAATGGTGAGCTAGGTTTAAATGCTTCTGCTGAAACTTTAAAAAGACATTAATTAGAGTCAAAAAATAAAATTACCAAACAAAATGTTAAATTTCATGGAGATGTTCCCACGTTTTCAAGCCATATAGAATTGGAAATAAAAAATAATTTATTAAAATTAGAAAAAATGATGTTTGGTTTAACTACGATGGACGTACGAAAACTTGCTTTCGAAATCGCTGAAAAAAATAATTTATCGCACAACTTTCATAAAGAAAAACGATATGCTGGAAAAAAGTGGTACTACCTATTACTCTTTTATGAAGAGAAACCCAGACTTATCTCTACGGCCACCGGAAAATACATCCATTGCAAGGGCAAAGGGCTTTAACAGAGAAAATGTTCAACAATTATTTGAATTATTAGAAAAACTTTGCGATGAAAATAAATTTGATGGCACACGACTATTTAACGTCGACGAAAGTGGATTTCCCTCCGTTCAAAGGCGGTGTCAAAAAGTTATTGCTGCTTAAAGGAAAAAAACATGTTAAATATAATATTTTTTAATTAAATTTTATTGTATTGTATTTACTCTGGTTTAAGTAGCTGATCCATTTGAGGAATCGGGTCGTCCAATCAAGGCAACCCGTTTCCACAAATGTACCACTTACAAGGGTTTAAAAAAACATATTTTTCTTTTAAATGGTTACTTTCTAAGATTTTTTACTTAAACTGTAAAGGCTAAATGTATACTAATGCAATATAATAATTTACTTTTGGCAAATCCCTTTCTTCTAACCCGTAACTAATTAAAAACCAAAAAGTGGTCCAATCCCAGCGACTTTCCCCTACATGTTTCGATACTAGAAAGTACCATCATCAGCACCGAAGGGCTCAAGTGCCACTTACACGAAGAAATAGACAACCTATTAAAAACATGAAAACCTTTTTAAAAAAATCCGTTAGATCTGACGGGAAATCGGTTAAGTTGGTAACACTGGTCTATACTGCACGAGAAAATAAATTAAGAGGTCATCGGCGTAGGACGCCAAATTTCGGGTTTTCTCTGAAGTCATTCCGAATATTTACAATTTTTGTTTAACAAATTATTAGAAACAAACAATAGTGACGCATTCGCCATTTCATATATTGATCAATAATTCGTGACTTCTTCGTTTTATCCAAAAACCGCCAAATACCCACTTTTGAAATATTTATCTTTTTGTACTGAAACCCGAACAAACGCCCTGCATGTACCTACAGTTTGTACTTGTTAGAGAAAATCGTTTTAAATCAAAATAGCTATAGCTCGTTTATTCGAGCAGTAAAACATTAAAGGGCTTTAAAATAGAAAAACTGGCACTATATCCTAAACACAATAAAAATGGGGCTACGTCATTCTGGACCATAAATCAGAAAAATCCGACCACCGACAATAAATAACCTGTTTTTGACAAATAAGCCACGGACAAAAACTCAACTTCATCGAGTTGAAAACTATCCAATTCTCTCGATTTTCCGGACCATGCAGTAGTCGATTTCACCTCAATTTTTTTTAATAGAGGCGAACTGAGTATCGCTTTGTTTAAAAATATAGAAAATATATATTTTCCTTCATAGATAATTTCGAAATTAAAATACACTCTCCGTAAATACAGGGTGTACCTATACAAAATGCTAGCACAAATTTCTGAGGCTAAAATATGATGATCTAGCCCAATTTACTTTAGTCCAAAAGTTGATAGTTCCCAAAATAAAAGTTATTATTTTTCAAAACATTTTTTGTAAATATTTGTCTTAATAATAGCATGATTTTCATAAAATTTGGTACCTAAAGCTTTTTAGAATGAGAAATCGAGATCTGCATGGTCACAGTTTCGATGTACATTATAGAGGGCGTCACCATCAACACTTCGCCTACATCTCAAGCTTCATAACTTTTTTGGGCCTCGGTATTTTAATTTTCTAGGTAAAAACCCTCATTCCATGGCATTTTTTATAAAAAAAAAAGTAAAGAGAAGAAAATATTTCCTTTAATTTCCTCAGATCCATCCTTGGGCCCTTTTTGCCATACCAGGGCTTATTAGTAAAAAAAGTATACCTAGTAGATATCGCTTCGAGCAGCAGTTTCTAAGATACCTAATTGAATTCATATATCTTATTGCTTATTGTAACTCATCGTAGTCCCCCTTCACACTTTTGCAATGGCTAAATATTTAATAATTAAATAATAAATCTAAAATTAAACAATAAAGGTTTGTCCTTAAATGTCATTTAATTTTTTGTTTATATATGTAATTATAGTTGTTTGTTTTTACGTAAATTTATTTTAAACGAAATCCTAAAAAGTAAAAATGTTGTTTTTGACGAACCCTGTATAGCAATCGCAAATCTGATATTTGAAATTGTAGTTTCAGCACAAGCAGACGTTTTTATATAGGACGACTTTTTTTCTATACCTACTAATAAAAGAGTTTTTTCCTGTTCCAAACTCTATCCGTGGACTAACTGTATATACTACTCATCTTTCCATTGAATATTTTTAATTAAATTATCTCATACAATTACTATACTTATTTTTTAAACATACGTTTAAACTACATCAAATAATTTCCTAAAAATGCAATGCCGAATTTAAAAGGAGCAAATTAAAATTTTCACAAATGAATAACATATTAGTTAAATGCAAAAATCCCCTTTGATGTACACACACTCGCGTATTCCGAAAAAAGGCACATACATTGGATAAATAATTAAAGACGGTAAAAAACTGTTAACACGGATACGCACTTCACGTTCAAATTTGGAATAAAAATGTAGGGATTCGTAGGCATGCTTTAGTAGGCAGAAAATTAGAAGGTTCGTTATTTATTCATCGTGCCAATTAGTGAGTACAAGCTTCGAAATTATTTGGGCTTAGGCATATAAAATGATGGATTAATTCTTAATACAATACACATCGGGAGATCCGACAGTTATGAAAATGAAATAAGATATTTATTAAGTTTATATGAGGCACGCAGAATCATAGGCGGATCCAGAAATAAAGAAAAATGACATGAATACATGTATATACAGCGTTATGATTGAGTAACAGATCAGCCTTCATGTAGAATACCGCCTACTTAATCAAGATTCGCTAGGACCCGTTGAATTAATCAATTTTAGAGATTTTTCAACTCAACAACGGAACTGTTTGAGATAAAAAAAGGTGTAAGACAGGGTTGTATCTTGTCCCCAATGCTTTTTAACTTATATACAGAAAGAGCATTCACAGAGGCAATTTCAGACAGTCCTATAGGTATTAAAATAAACGGGATCCCCGTAAACAATATCAGACTGACGACACTGCAATACTAGCAGATAATGCGAATGATCACCAGACACAGCTTAACCTGATTAACGAAGCAAGTGAAAGAGTAGGGTTGAAAATTAACATAAATAAATCCAAAGTAATGGTAATCAGTAAAAATAATCCCTCAAACACTAGAATACATATAAATGGAGAAGTTGTTCAGAGAGTCGCAAGGTTCAGATACCTGGGTTGTATGCTGAATGAAAAATGGGACCCAGAACAAGAGATAAGAAGTAGGATAGAACAAGCAAGAACAGTCTTTATAAAACTTCGAAAATTCCTTGTAGATAGACATTTAAACTTTAAACTTAGATACAGAATGCTGAAATGCTACGTGTGGTCAGCCCTACTATATGGGGTGGAAACATGGACATTAAAAATAACAACAATAAATAAAATCGAAACTTTTGAAATGTGGACCTTGCGGCGAATGCTTAAAATATCTTGGACCGAACACATAAGAAATGAGGAAGTACTCCAAAGAGCTGAACTAGAAGACCAGGAACTTTTCGCATATATAAAAGGAAGGAAAATTTCATACCTGGGACACATCCTACGCGGAGAGCGCTATCATTTTCAGCGCCTCATTCTTCAAGGAAAAATCGAAGGTGGAAAAAGGGAAATAGGTAGAAAAAAATTATCCTGGCTACGAAACATCCGACAGTGGACAGGCATACAGAGCTTCCAAGAACTGCAAAGAGCTGCAATAAATAGAAACATATAAGGGACGGTCGCCAACGCTGAAGTCCTGTAAGGCATCAAAAGCAGAAGAAGAGATTTTTCATAAATACAGAAACGACAAAGTATAAAAAGAAACTATTTTATCAGATGTTGAAAACGTCCTCCACCAACTTTTTTGCATCAATAGGTCTAAGAATTCCTGTAGTACTATTTGTGAAGAAATTTCTCGTACTACTCGTCAAATGGACTCCTTAAGCGCATCAATCGAGTTGAGTTTAGATTTATAAACTAAATTCTTGACATCGTAGCCCCACAAAAAAGTCCAGTGGGTTAAGATCGGGCCATTTGGGTGACCCCCAGTGTAACTATGCGCCGCCCAGGAAAAATTGTATTTAAGTATTCCCTTACTGAGCAGCAAAATACAGGGGAGCACCATCCTGTTGAGGACATAAGGTTATACATGATAAGTCAGGATCATTATCAACTGAAAATAGAGTGGCAATAGTTGGAACCAGATCATTTCGAAGGAAATTTATATATCTTTCTCAGTGAGGCTCTCATCAAAGATAAATGGTCCGATTACCCTATTTTCGACTATGCCCGAACAGACATTAACTTTTTCGTTATACTGGATCTAATGTTCTATGAATCATTGAGGATTTTCCTGTGCCCAGTATCTGTGCTTTTGTCTATTAACCTGACAATTTAAAGAAACCGTAGCTTCATCAGAAAAACAAATTCTTTGGACAAATCGTGAGTGATTAGCTCAATGATAATTTCACAAATGTGCATTTGCCTATCAGGATCATCTTCCGATAACTCTTGCACAATTACCAGTTTGTAGGGATGAAAAAAATTAGATAGTTGGTCTGGTCAGTATCGTAATCACTCCGAAGTTGTGTGCTTGAGCAATGAAAATCTTCCTGTAGTGATATCTAATAATATATTTACTTTTTGCTCCTCAGATATGCCAGGACAACCACTTTTAATACTATCTTTAACACTTATTTGCTACCCTAGACACTGTCGATCGGGAGATTTGTATATTTTTCTTTGAACATATTAAGGACTTCCCTATCACTTCTACTTTCATCTCCATAACCCAACATAGTCAAAACTTCTATGCGTTTATCTTCAGCGAGACACATTTTGAATGTAATATCAGCAAAGCAAATTTCAAATTTGATTAATATTCACATGTTTTGGCGTCTTAAACTTAAATAGCAAATTGTCATTATCAATGCATTAAAGATTGTGACATAAGTTGAGAACATTGCTAAGTCGAGAAACAATATATCAATGGTGCACACCAGCATTAAAGGGTTAATATTTCGTAAACGGTTGAAGATAGGTAAAGGGCATGATTGTAGAATGTAAAAATATACAAAAGGTGATACACGTACCATTAAAAATAAATAAATTTATAGTAATTAAAAACTAAGATAGAAAGGTGCATGTTATACCAGAAATTCCTGTAGCCTGTAAAATTCCAATTATCAGTGACGGTGGGGATTGGGCACATAAACTATTTACATACAAGTTTACTTGTTTTGACCCCTTATTTTATTTCTTTATACTCAATTAAAGTCATGTAAATTTGTTTAAAAAGTAAGTGTCTATACATAATAGCTTTTGTGACTTTTATAATTTACAAATAATAATCCCCCTAATCCCTTTAAACCTTTTTTCACTTTCCCTTATTTTACTTTATTTTTCCCCGACTTATCGCGTGCTCGACACTTATTAAACTGGAATTTTCATGTTTAGCAAATATATTTAAGGGAAATTAATTGTCCTAGATTTGCATCATGCTATCCTTAAGACTTAAAAAGGATTAAAACGCCCATTTCTCGGTCTCGCGGTATTTAATCGCAATTTTCCTTATAAATTAAATTTAGCGAAGTAAATGAAGAATACGTAAATTAATGAGAGGCAAAAAATTGCAGATAAAAAAAATGTGATACGCGAAAAAGCATGTTAAAGCTACAAAGTTATAAACTTATTACTTAAATAGTTAGCACCAGTGACACATTTGCTCAATGATAGACATTATATTTTTGTCGTCATCAAAGAAAACCTGCACATTTTCAGGGTCAAGGCCAACTAAACACCTGCTGTGGGTTCCTGCTCACTCAGGGATAAAAGAGAATAATAAAGTAGACAAACTAACGAGAGCCGGATCTGCTTAAATATTTAGGGGCCCTGAACCCGCCCTTGGAATATCAAAACAGGCAACTGAAACAACATTAGACAGATGGGTTCAAAAATAACATTTATCTCGATGGAATGGTACACCTGGTCAAACACGTCTGGATCCCTCGAAAAAACTCATCAACTGGAATGCTACTTCAAACGAATACCCAGTTAGTGATTGGCTTGTTAACAGGCTATTATCAGTTAAGAAAGCACCGTCAACGAGTAGGAATTTACAATGGACCATTAAATGCAGACTTTGAAGTAAAGAGGACCAAACCGCCTCTCATATTATATAGCGCTGCGAAACACTGACCAGTAAAAGATTCACACTCTTCGGAAATATTCAACGCGGTGACAACCTTCCGCCTGACAAACTTGGAAGAAAGCTATTGGACCTTATAGAAACCCTTCTAACAAGATTGGCGTTCACAATGACCGAATATTTCGAAAGACAATCACGCTCTGTGACCCCATCGTTCATATGACCCTAAAGACCTCGTGTATACGTGCGAGCTGTGAGAACTGAGAATTGTTCATTCATGAACGTTCATGATCTGCTGAGACTTGGATCATGAAAAACGACCGGGTTTTCCCATCTCTACTGAAGTGCGCAATTGGCCAGAAGGTTGCAGTGTAAGAAGCTTGGGTCACACACCCGATTTCCACCTTTAACTAAACAACCAACCAATACCTGCATAGTTGTGCGTTCAAGGTCACATGTGACATCAGAGGAGTGGGGGAGAGAGAATTTTCGGACTTGCACTCTACTCCAAATAATCATATAGAAATCTGGTTTATATATATATATTTAATTTAACATTGGTTGAGAGAAACAGGCCCAACGTAACTAATTATTTGCTCATTATTTCAATTTAAATTCCAGAAATGTTTGTTAAAATATTTTTATGGGTAATATCTTATGTTCAAAGGATAATTTCAATCCGTGCAATAATTTGTCTATAATTAGTAAATTAAATACAACAGAAACACGGCTCAAATTGGAGGGTTAGACGAGTTAGCTTCGGGCTTTGTTACGAGCGGCTTCTTTGGCTTTGAATTCATATTCAATTAAGTCCTTTGTTCCAATAACCAGTTATGGTGCTTCAAATATTCCGTTTCCGTTTGGTCCAAACGGACGTATTTGTTGAAGAAGTAACGATACGTTTTACTTCTCTTTATCTTAATTATTTGTGGTTATGCGGAGACAGGCTCTTATATACGATGCTTATTTTTCGCTTTTATAAACGTTACAAAGCACATAATGTACAGTTCTGTTCATTAACTTAATTTGTCATGGTGTAAATAGTTTTTTTTTAAATTTTTGGCATTTAATTTTAAAAGTGCATGGTGGCAATTGTTGATAGGCGTCTAAAAGTCAAACATTTTAAAATGCCTCGCCCTTTAACATTGGTTGATAAGGCACATGTGTTATGATGCTTTAATAAATAAAAATGCAGTAAATTTGTATTTTAAGCTCTTCGTTGTAGTTTAATTTTCTTTCTTTGTGATACCACATTCCTGGAAGAAAAAATATGACACCTGTATTAATTCGATCGTTTTAACAAACAAGATACTAAAAAACTATTTTTTTGCAACACTTTTATAATGATATAACCCAAAAACTTTTCAGCCAAGAACGATACTGTAAAGGCAATTTCGACACGATCGATGGGTTGTTAAAAGTGTCATAACGATGAAAGTTATTAAAAGTTTGAGCCGAAGTAGTTCGAAGTCCAATTAAGTGTAGGACGTGAAACAGACATGTAGACCAATCAATCATGATTGCGAGGAGATCCTTGATGAAAATATTTGATTTCGGTAATCAAGATAAGAAGGGTATATTTTTATGCACTATTCTTTGAGGGATATTATTCGAATTCTGTTAATTTATTTACTTTATAATAGAAACTTTACTTTAGCTATTATCTAAATACTAAAAGATGAATCTTGTTATGTCAGAAAGAAGACGATAAAAGTTGAGTTAGTGAGAGAAAAGACATGTTAGTAGTTTGCCGAACTAGCATAGAATACTGTGGCTCGAACATTGGGATTAGTCAAAGAGCAAGCAACTTGCACAAAGCCGATGAACAGAGCTAACAACCTGTAGCATCTCCTAGCATTGTGGCCCCCTACTTAATAACAGGAAAACCGCAGCGTTATTATATTACAGTCAGAAACTTCTAAGAAATATCAATCGTAGTCACCAACACGTCGAACGTATCCAAATACCAGCTAATCACTTTTACAGAAGTTGTAGAGATGAAGATAAGGAGAAAAGTATTCAACAGTTGTTGTTTGAAAGCCCCGGCCTCGCGAGAAGAAGGTTCAATGCCTTGGGCAAACCATTCTTTAATGATCTGTAGGAAGTAGGTAAGCAACTTACAACTGGGTCGCCTCAATAGTTTATTAACAGCAGTGGCTGGTTTGAATGAGCTGCCAAGCTTCTTCTGCGTTCTACGTCTCGCTAGCCATCAGGAAGCTGATGCGGATATGTTTCGCGGAACACGCATTGTATTGCAATGGTTCTCATAAGTAGAGGGAGAAGGGGGCATTCTGCATCAATTGCGCCGGTGCAACTGAGCATGCGCCAGCAGTGCGCAGGTTCGAAACTGTTCATTAGTCGTTCAGTCTATTACTGAACTTCGCCTTTTTCTACACTACACTTGCAATTAATACAGTATAATAAATGTTAACATTTAAACCTTTGTAATGTAGAAATAAAGACATTATTATTATTATTATTATTATTATTATTATTCAAAGCTGTTTAAAAGCTGTTCAAAACCGTTCAAGGCTATTCAAAAGCTGTAGCTGTTCAAAGCTGTTTATTAGTCGTTCATTAGTCGTTTATAGCTGTTCTAGAACGACTATATTGAGCAACTTTAAACAGCTTTGAACGACTAATGAACAGCTTTGAACAGCTTTTGAACAGCTTTGAACAGCTTTGAACCACTAATGAATAGCTTTGAACAGCTTTTGAACAGCTTTGAACAGCTTTTGAACAGCTTTGAACAGCTTTTGAACATCTTTGAGCAGCTTTGAACGACTAATGAACTGCTTTGAGTTACTTTAAACCTGCGCACTTCTGGCGCATGCTCAGTTGGACCGGCGCAATTGATGCAGAATGCCCCTTCTCTCTCTCTACTCTCATTGAGACTTTTTGGACAGTGCCAGACGTCTGCCACTTTAACCTAATTTAATCTAGTAAACGTACTATCAAAGGCAAGTACCTAAAGCTAAATTTGACAACAACGTCTGTCTAGTCTAAAAGTGAAGTTGCAGGACTTTCGGTTTAGGTTTGATAGTTTACAAGCAAACTACCTGTTCTTATTCCTAAATAACCTTAAAATATTTTAGTCTGAAGCGATATTCTGGGCAATTTTAACACGATCGATGAGTTGTTAAAAGTGTCATAACGATGAAAGTTAATAAAAGTTCGAGCCGGAGTAGTTGGAAGTCAATTACGTATAGGAGGTGAAACCGACATGTAGACCCGTCAATTATGATGTATTGATGAAGATAAGTTGTTTCGCCAATCAAAAAGATAAGATGAAATTTTAAATATTTTATAAAGGCGTGTTATTTGTTATAAAGAAAATAATTCAATTTCTTTGTTTTTACTTATATATAAAGATACCGTAAATATATTGTCGGGCAACAATTTGTAGTCGACTGGGTTGTGTGGCTTAAATAGTTTAAAATAGAGATTTATAAAAATAATTATTTAATTTCCTTAACGGATTTAAGGTTGCTCTCTAGTTCTTCACTGAAATACCAAGGAATTTTTAACAAGTTTATTTAATGGCAAAGAAAAGCAAATCAATGATTAATTGTGATAAACAATAAAAATACAATCTTAAAAAACTAAGAAAATAACCAAACAAATAGGTGTTCACAAAAATGTTAATTTAGAGAGTTATTTTAAAGAAAAGTCGCCTTCTTAAGACTCAATTCATGGTTTAATCCAAGTAAGTCAGAATAAACAACTATGACTTTATAATAACTTAAGTCAAAAGGAAATTAAACAGTTTAAACAGTTTCACGTTATAAATCAATGAATAAAGAACACTTACGCAATAGGAGCAAAGTAGGTTGACTCTGGAGCAGTAGTTTCAATAACTTTAATTTAACTTGAAAAAACTTATTACTTTGAACTGGCAATCGGGCAGAGGTTCCCCTTACACTTGAACTTGAACTTTTTCAACTCTCTGTCGAATGTGTTCTTTCGAGTTTTTATAGTGTTTTGTAACCCCCTACCAATTGGAAGAAGGGATTCCTTTTTTGCTGTGTCATGAATTATCTTCCCAAACTCTAACAGAGGGGATTGGAATCCTTTATTCCAACCAATTACAAATAAGTATTTTTTTATAAACATTCTAATTCTGACTCCTACTACTAAACTCAAATGTCACTGTCTCTCTTGACTATTAAATTCAAATGTCACTGTCTCTCTTCTACACACTAGTTTTTTTTTATCACACCTTTTTTGCGATAAGCTCCGCCACCTTAAGAGTCTTTACACTGCAGTTAAGTTACAACTATTTCATCTAGCCTTAAGAGTGCCAATCCATATCCGACAATATAGTAAATAAATTGGTACTGACAGTTCGGATCTATACAGGTATCCAATGTGTGTTCGAGAAAACGTGTTGTCATATTCTTTAGTATGAATATACAGGCCTAAACACCTTTTTATTGGCCATTGATAAAGTTTTAATATAAAACGAAACGTTGGGAGAAATACAATTGTGTCATTTCATTGCCTGCCCTCATTCCCGCTATACTTATGCAAATTCATAAGTAAGTTTTGTAATAAACATGAAATTGTCTCACGACCCAACATACAGTGTCACCAATAAAGTCCGCATCATATGGGATTTTTTTTTATTATTAACTTTATTCGAAATTTGACTTTGGCATCAAGTTCTGCTTAGATCGAGATGAAAATTAAGCAAAAAAATAGTAGTCACGTGATTCGCATTATCTGTCAAATTTTAATTTTTTCCAAAAAACAATTCAAAAGTGGGGTTATTTCTGAAAATATCGAAAAAAGTTATTGGAAAAAGTTTTTTAGAATGCCTTTTCTAGCCCACATGCAAAATTTCAGCTGCATAAGATAATTTTGATTTTTTACCCATATTTTGTAAATTGCACCACTTTTGCAAAATAAAACTCAACGCAACCCACATAAAACTTCTTAATTTTGACAATGCTTTATTTAAGATACATTTTCTTTAAAGTAGCGCCATATTAAATGTGTGTTTTTCTACAAAATCAAAATTGGGCTATTAAAATTTGGTCGCATGTGATGCAAAGTTTATTTGTTTTTGACCCTGTATAAGGTAACTTTATAAAATAGGTATTTTTAAAAACGTAGTTTGTGTCTGAAAGTAATGCACCTTAATATTAAGACAAAAAGAACACAGTGTCATCAGTAAAGTGTTCATTAAGTGGAAAATAAATTTAAGTTTAACTTAGCGTAAAGTTTATCTATTTTCAACGATTTAATTTAAAACTTCTTTATTTTATTTTTATTCTTTTACTTTCAGACACAAACTACGTTTTCAAAAATACGTATTTTATGAAGTTACCTTATACAGGGTCAAAAACAAATGAACTTTGCATCACATGCGACCAAATTTTAATAGCCCAATTTTGATTTTGTAGAAAAACACACCTTTAATATGGCGCTACTTTAAAGAAAATGTATCTGAAATAAAGCATTGTCAAAACTAAGAAGTTTTATGTAGGTTGCGTTGAGTCTTATTTTGCAAAAGTGGTGCAATTTACAAAATATAGGTAAAAAATCAAAATTATCTTATCCAGCTGAAATTTTGCATGTGGACTAGAAACTGCATTTAAAAAAACTTTTTCTAATAACTTTTTTCGATATTTTCAGAAATAACCCCACTTTTGAATTATTTTTTGGAAAAAATTCAAATTTGACAGATAATGCGAATCACGTGACTACTATTTTTTTGCTTAATTTTCATCTCGATCAAAGCAGAACTTGATGCCAAAGTCAAATTTCGAATAAAGCTATTAATAAAAAAAAATCCCATATGATGCGGACTTTACTGGTGACACTGTATATCCGAAATACCCAACATAATAGGGTTTATTAAACTATTTAATTAAATAAAAAAATACAGAAAATCAGAATTTATCATTCGAAATCTGACCTGCGTATAAAATCGTAATTTCACTCGAAAGCCCATCGTCAATGTAACAAGGCTATTCCGTCATCCCGTACATAATAGAAACTGACAGATGACGGGGAACTCCGAGTCGGGAGATAAATTAGCAAAATCTAATTAACAGGCTCATTGTGTTTGGAATCGCAAGATTCGCAAATCGCAGAGCATGTTTGCGACGTCGAGAGCCGAGGAAAATTAGATCAAAGGGGTCAAGTAGTATGGGCACAGAAAGATGTATTTATGAACTTATAGACAAAAAAACAATTTTAATATCAGGATTTTTTTAGCCTCGAATGGCGACTGTAACTAAGGCATTGGGTATTTAATAAAAACCGCCAAAAAATAGGTAAACGTGTAAAAATTTTATTAAATCTGCATTATGGTACAAATACAAATAAAAACATTAATATTAGTCCGCAGAACTATAATATGCACTGTTACAATAGGTAATTCAAGGTTTTTTACTAAAAATTCTGTCTTCTATCACTAAGAATATGTTTATATACAGTGTCACCAGTAAAGTCCGCATCATATGGGATTTTTTTTTATTAACAGCTTTATTCGAAATTTGACTTTGGCATCAAGTTCTGCTTCAATCGAGATGAAAATTAAGCAAAAAAATAGTAGTCACGTGATTCGCATTATCTGTGAAATTTTAATTTTTTCCAAAAAATTATTCAAAAGTAGGGTTATTTCTGAAAATATCGAAAAAAGTTATTAGAAAAAGTTTTTTTAAATGCAGTTTCTAGCCCACATGCAAATTTTCAGCTAGATAGGATAATTTTGATTTTTACCTATATTTTGTAAATTGCACCACTTTTGCAAAATAATACTCAACGCAACCTACATAAAACTTCTTAGTTTTGACAATGCTTTATTTCACATACATTTTCTTTAAAGTAGCGCCCTATTAAATGTGTGTTTTTCTACAACATCAAAATTGGGCTATTAAAATTTGGTCGCATGTGATGCAAAGTTTATTTGTTTTGGACCCTGTATAAGGTAACTTCATAAAATAAGTATTTTTGAAAACTTACTTTGTGTCTGAAAGTAGTACACCTTAATATAAAGACAAAAAAGAACACAGTGTCATCAGTAAAGTGTTCATTAAGTGAAAAATAAATTTTAGTTTAACTTAACGTAAAGTTTATCTATTTTCAACGATTTAATTTAAAACCTCTTTATTTTATTTTTTATTTTTTTACTTTCGGAGACAAACTAAGTTCTCAAAAATACTTATTTTATGAAGTTACCTTATACAGGGTTAAAAACAAATTAACTTTGCATCACATGCGACCAAATTTTAATAGCCCAATTTTGATTTTGAAGAAAAACACACATTTAATATGGCGCTACTTTGAAGAAAATGTATCTGAAATAAAGCATTGTCAAAACTAAGAAGTTTAATATAGGTTGCGTGAAGTCATATTTTGCAAAAGTGGTACAATTTACAAAATATAGGTAAAAAATCAAAATTATCTTATCCAGCTAAAATTTTGCATGTTATCTAGAAACTGCATTTAAAAATTTTTTTTCTAATAACTTTTTTCGATATTTTCAGAAATAACCCCACTTTTAAATAATTTTTTGGAAAAAATTAAAATTTGACAGATAATGCGAATCACGTGACTACTATTTTTTTGCTTAATTTTCATCTCGATTGAAGCAGAACTTGATGCCGAAGTCAAATTTCGAATAAAGCTATTAATAAAAAAAAATCCCATATGATGCGGACTTTATTGGTGACACTGTAGTAATGAAAAATATCTTTCTACATCTACTGATGTTATAGGACAAAATTTTAACTTTGGAACTAGGCTCAGTTTGAAATCCAAATTATCTACATTTTCCCCTAACAGAACTTTAGAAACATTTATTAAACATTTAAAACCTTTGTTCTTTTCTATTATTCCTTCTAACTTCGACACTACTGCTTTTCCTACCTCACCTCGTACTTGCTTACAATTATTAATGCATTTTTCTACAGTATCCATTGACTCTAATAGACTACTAGATGTTTTTTCTAGTGTTAAAATACTTTCAGCTACAAAACTATAGTTACATTTTATATAAATCAATTGTTGTTCCACTTTAGAATTTTGAAAGATTTGTTTGCATTTTTTAATACACTGAGAATCATCTTCAATCTCTTTTAATTTTTGAAAATGCTCCGCATAAAACACTGCCGCACGAATCCAGGTGCCCCACCTGGTCACAACAGATTCAGGTGGTAGTGGTGTTCCGGGCAAGTTCTGCTTGTGAAACTGCACTCTTAATTGAGCTTTTATAAATTTTTTTTTCACATTGGCTATTAAGTCATTGACCAAAGGGAAGGAAGCTCTAATAGTTTCTGCAACTCTATTTAATCCATGGGCCAGACAAGTTACATGAATCAAACTTTCATAAAATACTTTTAAATTCTGTTCTACCTTCAACATATATGACGCAGCATCGGATAAAAGGATAAGAATTTTAAGAAACCGCCCTTAAATAATTATAATCCTTTCCCAGGTAAATAGGTATCTAAGATAATCCGTAAATAAATGAAAATTAAATTTTTCGTCTCTGGACCAAGATATACCGTTTGGCTTAATGACTGCAATAAAACCCCTTAATGGCTTAGTAACAACCTGAATTAACAATCAATCCGTCATCTTCGACAGTCGTTACAAGTAATTTGATTCATCCCTAATTTTTTCAATTTCTTGAACAATTCACACAATGGGCTTTACGGAACAGCACAAAACATTCACGGTTGAAACATTTTCGAAACGGGGTTAGAGTAAATGGTGAGTGGCAATACAATCCGGGTTTGTGCATGGACGATTTTCACGAAAATTTTCCTAACGTTGCTTTTATTGCTGGGGATTTTTATCATTGCCTGAAAAGAACCGTGGCTGTGTTTAGGGAAACAGGTTCTATACAACACAAAAAAGGAGCAGGAAGACCATCTGTAAGAATAGAAGAACTTGTTGCAAACGTTCGTGAAATAATGCAAAATAAGCCAACAAATTGTATAAGACGCCTGTCCCAAGAAGTGGGAAGATCCTATGATACATGCAGGACTATTCTTAAGAAGTATCTAAATTTATTTCCTTATAAAGTGCAAGTATTCCAAGAAATACAAGCGGCAGATTTTAAAAGACGCAGGAATTACTCTCAATGGTTTACCCAAAATTTATTGGAAAGAAATGATTTATTAGATCTGACATTTTTTTCGGATGAAGCCTGGTTTCACCTCTCCGGTTATGTGAATTCTCAGAATACTTGTAATTATTTTTCTTTTTCTTTCTGTATATTTTTACTTTGTTAATTTTGTAAACAACAAAAATAAATTTGTATTTGTCTACTTATTTTATTACTCATTAGTTTGGCATATCATGTCATAATATGAATTTGACAAAATTTTAACCTAGATTTGGTTAGATCTATGGTTCCCATATCATTGTGATCTAAACCAAGCCCTACGTTTTTTAATCCAAGCCCTCTGATGCAAATAATTTTTGCTCGCACGGTACTACGCACTAAAATAATTAAGTAAATTATTACATCTCATTAATGCTCACATGCATCCAACTTATGGAAAAGCACTCGGTAATTGGTGTTATATTGTAGTAGTATGATTTATTATTTTATTTTCGAGTCAATGCTTAAAACCTTATTTTTCTTGAAAACCGCTTATTCCATCGAGACAAATGTAGAGTACCTTTTTTAAATAAAAATAACTAAAGTATTTAAAAAAATCAGTTTTTAGCTCTGTAAAATGACACCTGTCAAAATTTTGGCCCAACGAGTGTGGCGGCAAGTCCGTTCCTAATTTCCCTGACGATGTAAAAAATCTAATGTAGTACGTTTTTATGAGTCTTTTTAGCCTACACAAAATACTAAACTTTCATTAAATTATACGTGTCGGTTCAAAAGTTAGAGCCGACAAGGTAAGTCGCAGGGTACCTCTTTGGGGCCCTGTATCTCCGTAAGGGGCATTATAGGTATTTTTTTAAATGACAAGGTAGAGTTATCTTGACCTTTCCTATGCGCTCCCGAGAGTATGCCATATACTTACCGGACACCCTTTATAATAGTATATAATACTATACAGTGATGGGCTAAAATATGGAACAAATTCATTTAAAAATCAGGTATCCATTTTTTGAAAAAACGCTCGGACACGTCGATTATAATTCTTTCTTCCGGATTTTTTGCCTTAAAAAGAAATTATACCGGGTGTGTCAAAAAGTAGATGTAGCAAATTTTTTTTGTTTTTTAAATAGAATCCCCCTATTTTTACTTATTACCCTAATTCTACGTCAAATTCTGCGCATAATTCATGTAGGATACTCTATCCTTATCTCCAACGGTTTTAGAGGAAACTTACATCATAAAAAAAAATTCTTTAGGTAAACAGATAAATTTAAATGAATTGTTACTACGATAGCAAGTCATGTGTCAATCAAAAATTAGTTTAGGTATAATTTTGAAAAACGGTGATCATGGTGCATTTAAATGAAACACAAAGAATCGAAATTTTAATTTTAATTGGATGTGGAGACAAAACCAGAAGTCAAGAAGAAGTTTGTAACTTGTTTAACGCTAACTATCCAGAACGGCCGATTACAAGATCTACAGTAAGCAAAATTGAGAAGAAATTCAGGGAAACAGGGAATGTAAAGGATCGTCTACGGCCAGGTCGTTCAAAAATTAGTGAAAACTCACAATTGAACATTTTGTTAGAGGTTGAAGATAATCCTCATAGTGCATCCAGTGAAGTAGCCCTTAATAATGATGTTAGCCGACGATCTGTGTTGCGGGTATTGAAACAAGAAAAGTACCATCCGTACAAAATTAGGTTGCTGCACGAGCTAAACGAAGATGATCCCGACCGCCGACTACAGTTTTGTGAAACTATGATGGAAATTTGCAACTTAAATCTATTTTTCCATCGCAACATACTTTTTAGCGATGAAGCCACGTTTTGTTTGAATGGTTCGGTAAACAGACAAAATTTTCGGTATTGGAGTACAAATAATCCCCGTTGGATGAGAGAACAGCACACACAATACCCACAAAAAGTAAATGTTTGGGCAGGGATATTAAATGATAGAATCATTGGACCTTTTTTCTTCGATGGAAATCTTACAGGAGACCGGTATTTACAATTTCTTCAAAATGAATTAATTCCCACACTAGCAGCGGATTTTCCATATCCGAATCAGCCTCATCTATTATAAGCGTCTACTTGGTTTCAGCAGGATGGTGCTCCACCTCATTTTGCTCGACAAGTACGAGAGTATTTGAATACTGTATTTCCCGAACGATAGATAGGTAGAAGAGGACCCATAGAATGGCCTGCAAGATCACCCGATCTTACACCCATGGATTTCTTTCTTTGGGGTTATTTGAAATCAAAAGTGTATAAGGATTAACCACAACATTTGGAAGACTTAAAATTTAAAATTAGATATGAAATTAGGCAAATTAATGAAAATACTGTAAATAATGTTTTAGAAGGGTTTTTAAGTAGATTAGCATATTGTCAAGAAGTTAATGGTTTGCATTTTCAACACTTAATAAACTAATTTTTTAACCTTTTTTTAAAGATTTTTTTTTATGATGTAATTTTTCTCTAAAACCGTTAGAGATAAGGATAGAGTATGCTACATGAATTATGCGCAGAATTTGACGTAGAATTAGGGTAATAAGTAAAAATAGGGGGATCTATTTAAAAAACAAAAAAATGTTGCTACATCTGCTTTTTGACACACCCGGTATAATTTCTTTTTGAGGCAAAAAATCCGGAAGAAAGAATTATAATCGACGTGTCCGAGCGTTTTTTCAAAAAATGAATACCTGATTTTTAAATGAATTTGTTCCATATTTTAGCCCATCACTGTATATAAAATACAGCCATACATTTTTTCCTATTCATGTATTAATTTATCGTCAAACACGAAATTGTGGTTAATATTATCACATCGTACAATTTAATTTTATATACAAGGTGGGGATTTTAAATGGAACGCTGCTTATAGCGGCACTAAGAATAAAATTTCTCTAAAATCCAAAAATACGTCCTTAAAGATTTTTTATGCGCAACGCTTTTGTCATGTTAAAAATGGGGACCCCAAAGGTAGGGCGCAGCCCTAACCAACTTTCTTTTTTCAAATTAGACTATACCATTTATGGCACCTTTTTGGAAAGCTTATTGAAAAAGGAATTTGTCCATATTCTTTTTTTTACATCTGTCAAACTATGTGTCAGAAATTTAATAAAAACTTCTTGACTGATTGAACTTATCTCTGCTCGAATACTTACTTTCAACTTTTCCAGATTTCTAGGTCTGGTGACATAGACCCTGCTTTTTAAATCGCCCCATAAATAAAAATCTAAAGGTGTAATATCCGGCGATCTGGGTGGCCATTCTATAAATCCGCGCCGTCACATCCAACTATTTGGAAATGTTATATTTAAGAATTCTCTTACATTTCTTGCAAAGTGCGGAGGTGCTCCATCCTGCTGGAAAAAATCCTTTAATCTAGATTTCCATAATTAGGGAATATTCTTTGGAGTTCTGGTATAAAAAATGTTTGAAGAAAATTGAAAAATACAGTTCTCCATTTAAATTGCCTTAAAAAAAGAATGGACCAATTATTCTGTCGCCTATTATTCCAGCCCAAACATTCACTTTCCCTTGGCATTGAAAATGACATTCAACAATCCAATGAGGATTTTCGTCGGATTAATATCGGCAATTTTGTCGATTAACCTAAAATGGAAATTAATTAATAATATGTTTAGATTTTGCCCAGCGATTGTATAACCGTTAATTGCCTTTAAAACATAATTTTTTGTTTAACTTTCGAACTTACTTGGCCATTTAAAGTAAATGCTGCTTCATCAGAAACAATTATCCAAGCTAAATCAATTTGTCGGTTGTCCATGCGGCCATCATAACTTCGCAAAATTCTACCCTTCTCTCTGAGTCATCCTCCAATAACTCTTGTACTGGCTGCATTTTGAATGGCTTTATCCCAGTAGACTTTGTGATCTTTAACACCTTTTTATGATCGATATTGTGATCACGAGATAATTGCCTTGCTGGTGTAATTGGGTTTTCTTAATAGGTCAATATGATATCCAATTTAGTTTCATCTGATCCTTTTTGGGAGTCTTCTTCAAAGAACATGTCTCACATGTCCCAATTCTTGAAATTGCTTTTCAATTTTACTGACTGTACTTCGCGACAGAGGTGGCAAATCGAGATGACTTTCATGAAACAATGCAGAAACTTCTTCTTGACTCCGTTTTCTTTCTCCAAACGCGACAATCATCAATATTTCATCAAAATTCCATAAAAAATCTTTGAAGCCGTATTTTTGGATTTTAGAGAAATCTTATTTTCAGGGCCGCTATAAGCAGCGTTCCATTTAAAATCCCCACCCTGTATATTTTTACATTAAATAAACTCTATACTTTTAAAGTTATTAGTATTTTATTAAAATCGCCCACCCTACCGAATTTACTTCCTTCATGTCATGCTGTCGTTACGACTGTGACATAAATCTAGTGAAGGAAGGCCCCAAGGGGGCTCCTAAATCCTCTTAACGCTTTAGTAGTAAAATGGCGAGTGTTCAATCCCGCAGGAATTTATCATCAACCGTTAGGTGTTTTTAGCGGAGCCCAAAGTACGAAGGGTTCATTTTAATGTATTGAAAATAACATTACTTAGTTAATTTATTTATATTAATAAATGCGGAAATAAATCTAGACATTTGACACTGACACTGACAAAATGTTCATTTACTATTGGCGAAAACTTCTGAGTGATCCGTATAAAATATGTATTATCTTAAATGCCCAGTTGCATAGAATAGAAACAGCAGAGCCGGATCTAGGATTTTTGCCAACCTCGCGAAAAGTAAAATTTACAGCTCACCTTAAAACTTTCGCTTATAATAAAAGTGGCTGGACTGGCTGTCAATGTCAATTCATAACGAACGTGCGTACGAACGTCAATACGTCCAATCTAAACTTTAATTTTAATACCGTGTGAGCAAAAATTGTTTGCATCAAAGAGGGCTTGAATTAAAAAACGGTTTGGTTTAGATCACAATGATATAGGGACGATATATCTAACCAAATCTAGGTTAACATTTTGTCAAATTCATTTTATGACATGATATGCCAAACTAATAAGTAATAAAATAAGTAGACAAAAACAAATTTATTTTTGTTGTTTACAAAATTAACAAAGTAAGAATATACAGAAAGAAAAAGAAAAAGAATTACATAAATTGCTGAAATTGGCCACCGCCATGCTCCAAGCATAAACTCACACGTCTCTTCATATTTTCGAAAGTGTTGACCAGCATCTCTGGAGAAATGTTACCACATTCTTGGACAATCCTTTCTTGTAGTTGTTCTAAATTCGCAACTGGTATTTTAAAAATAGTATTCTTTAAATGAGGAAAAACGAAGTAATCCATAACCGTTAAACAAGGTGATCTAGGTGGGAATTCAATATCTGATCGAAAACTGATCAATCTGTCGTCGAAAAAATTGCGTAGGTAGTTAATAGTTTCGGCGGCTGTATGGGCGGTTGCACCGTCCTGTTGAAAATATCCAAAACCTAGTTCGTCGTCAAGTAATTGCTCCACAAATGGATTTAAAATATTGTCTCTATACCGCTGTGCTGTAACTGTGTCATGAAAAAAAATAGGACCAACAATTCTTCTTGGGGAAACAGCTAACCAGACACCAATTTTTTGAGGGTGCAATGTGGACTCTACAAAAAAATGGGGATTTTCACTACTCCACATGCGTGTATTCTGATAACCGGAGAGGTAGAACCAGGCTTTATCCGAAAAAAATGTCAGGTCTAATAAATCATTTCTTTCCAATAAATTTTGGGTAAACCATTGAGACTAATTCCTGCGTCTTTCAAAGTCTGCGGCTTGTATTTCTTGGAATACTTGCACTTTATAAGGAAATAAATTTAGCTGCTTCTTAAGAATAGCCCTGCATGTTCCATAAGATCTTCCCACTTCTTGGGACAGGCGTCTTATACAATTTGTTGGCGTATTTTGCATTATTTCACGAACGTTTGCAACAAGTTCTTCTGTTCTTACAGATGGCCTTCCTGCTCCTTTTTTGTATTATATAGAACCTGTTTCCTTAAACACAGCCACGGTTCTTTTCAGGCAATCATAAAAATTCCCAGCAATAAAAGCAACGTTAGGAAAATGTTCGTGGAAATCGTCCATGCACAAACCCGGATTCAGCGGCGCACCCAAGATTTTATGTTAGGGGGGGCGCCAACCAGTGCCGGAAGCAAATTTTTAATAAACTTTTAAGTTACGCATTTTTCTACAACTTTGTAATAGCCTATAGTTCAATCGAATTAAATATCTAAAAAAAGTGACTTTTTAAAATATCCACTTAAATAATTATTCCGGACAAAATATACCACTTTTATCAATAATAAAATATAGGTAATAGTAATGACGACATATCCATAACACAAATATATTTATAAAAATATAAATTAGTACAAAGCACAATAATAAACAATATTTTATAAATAATAGAAACCAAAATTTTTATACAACACCTTTGCATTTGTTAAATATGTAAATCTAATTTTCTTCGACCCTTAGAAATTTTATTTAAAATTTTATTTCAAATTTCTTTACAAGAAACTGGAACATTCGTATCAATAAATAAATTTGCCAAACCATTAAGTCTTACTTGCCCGGTGGATTTCTTAAGTACGATTTTAAGTACTTTAATGTGGAATATGACCTTTTAGAGGTACTGGTGGTGACGGAAAGGGTAACAAAAATTTGCAAACGTTTTTTGATATTGGGAAATATCATACCATTACATTGAATATAATATAGCTTAAACATATCGGAGGGTATTTCTTTGCTATCTGTAAACTTGTCGTTCCATAATTTAAATTCGCATATTAGAATGCTTTCATTATAAAAATTTTCAAAAAATGAATAATTTGCATAAAAAGAATAAAGGCTGAGAAAGCTTTGCAAATTTTCTACTTGTTTATTGGGACGGGGCAATAAACAGTTAAATAGCAAAATAATTTCCCTGTGTTTAATGAATCCATAGTCTAGGTTGGTAATAAGTGAATCTAAAAACGGAATAGAAATGGAACATCTAAAGTATTCATTTGGTGAATCCGATGATATGGTCAACCTTTGCATTTGGCGATTGCCATTCGGCAACCTGGGAATTTTTATTTGAACATCATATTCCTGAAAAATTCTTTGTGATTCGTGAAAAATATTGTCAAAATGTTTGCTTGCGTCGGCTCGAATATATTTTATTTGTTTGGTTGGTTGTTCAGCTAGTTCTACAGCAGGTATAGTTGAAGTCAATTTCATTGGGGGTTTTGGGGGGGCCAAGGCCCCCTTGCCCCTCCCCCCCCTGGGTGCGCCACTGCCAGGATTGTATTGCCACTCACCATTTACTCTAACCCCGTTTCGAAAATACGCTTCAACCATGAATGTTTTGTGCTGTTCCGTAAAGCCCATTGTGTGAATTGTTCAAGAAATTGGAAAAATTAGCGATGAATCAAGTTACTTGCAATGACTGTCAAAGATGATGGAATAACTGATTGATTGTTAATTCAGGTAGTTACTGACACCCAACAGGTATTAAGCTCTTTAGGCTAAACATTACGTCCTTAGATGCAAGGCCCTCTTTGATACAAATAATTTTTGCTCGCACGGTACTAAAGCCATTAGTCAATAAGGCTTGCATTCTGGCGAAAGGAAACTCGCCCAATTATGTTCCTGTCAGGGGGGATGATGATTTCCTTTGGTCGGTGTACGAAAGGTATGCCTACATATTATTACAAACTCTCAGTATCATACAAAGTTTATTTAACGAAATATTATCCAAACGCCAGACCAGAGTACAAATAATATCAACCTCTACCGTGGCCAGACGTTAAATTAATTTTCCCGTGATCCAAAATAAGTATACGCTGCTTCAATCCGAACGCTGTCCAACAGTGTCCGGTTAACATCCAGGCCTGTTATTTAAATAATTATCCGCCGTTGCCCTGTGTTTCAGAGACGAAACACCGAGAGCGCAAATATATGGTAATGACGGCCCAATCTCAATGATTGATGCTTGTTGTTGTTTGATAAAACCGCCTAGTGTTGTGTTTTGTAACACTCGCCGACTAACAAAGATTTATTAACCCTTTCCCACCATGCTTGTTGCTATTTAAACGAATTTATCGCAAGTTTTGTTTTCAACTAATTGAGTTTTCGAAATATAAAAGCTCGGATAAAGGTATACAAAAAAAATCATGTATAACAAACGTTTCAGTCACCGTAGATTTGTATAAACACTGAAGTAAATTGGTTGAAACATGGATTTAAAAAAAGTCCTATTAATCGTCTGTTTTTCGCTTATGACAATTTATCGTCTGATATACCGTGCGAGCAAAAATTATTTGCATCAAAGAGGGCCTGGCATCTAAGGACGTAATGCTTAGCCGTAAGGCTTAATGCCTGTTGGGTGTCAGTAAATACTTGAATTAACAAGCAATCAGTTATTCCGTCATCTTTGACAGTTGTTACAAGTAATTTTTAAAAAATTATTTGCATCAAAGAGGGCTTGGATTAAAAAACGTAGGGCTTGGTTTAGATCACAATGATATGGGGACGATATATCTTACCAAATCTAGGTTAAAATTTTGTGAAATTCATATTATGACATGATATGCCAAACTAATGAGTAATAAAATAAGTAGATGAATACAAATTAATTTTTGTTGTTTACAAAATTAACAAAGAAAGAAAAAGAATAATAATTACATAAATTGCTGAAATTGGCCACCGCCATGCTCCAAGCATAAATTTACACGTCTCTTCATATTTTCGAAAGTGTTGACCAGCATGTATGGAGAAATGTTACCACATTCTTGGATAATCCTTTCTTGTAATTGTTCTAAATTTGCAACTGGTGTTTTAAAAATAGTGTTCTTTAAATGAGGAAAAACGAAGTAATCCATAACCGTTAAACAAGGTGATCTAGGTGGGAATTCAATATCTGATCGAAAACTGATCAATCTGTCGTCGAAAAAATTGCGTAGGTAGTTAATAGTTTCGGCGGCTGTATGGCGGTTGCACCGTCCTGTCGAAAATATCCAAAACGTAGTACGTCGTTAAGTAATTGCTCCACAAATGGATTTAAAATATTATCTCTATACCGCTGTGCTGTAACTGTGTCATGGAAAAAATAGGACCAACAATGCTAACTTCGGGAAACAGCTAACCAGACACCAATTTTTTGAGGGTGCAATGTAGACTCTACAAAAAAATGGGGATTTTCACTTTTCCACATGTATGTATTCTGAGTGGAACCAGGCCTCATTGAAAAAAAATGTCAGGTCTAATAAATCATTTTTTTCCAATAAATTTTGGGTAAACCATTGAGAGTAATTCCTGCGTCTTTTAAAATCTGCGGCTTGTATTTCTTGGAATACTTGCACTTTATAAGGAAATAAATTTAGCTGCTTCTTAAGAATAGTCCTGCATATTCCATAAGATCTTCCCACTTCTTGGGACGGGCGTCTTATACAATTTGTTGGCGTATTTGGCATTATTTTACGAACGTTTGCAACAAGTTCTTCGCTTCTTTCAGATGGTCTCCCTGCTTCTTTTTTGTGTTGTATAGAACCTGTTTCCCTAAACACATCCACGGTTCTTTTCAGGCAATGATAAAAATCCCCAGCAATAAAAGCAACGTTAGGAAAATGTTCGTAAAAATCGCCCATGCACAAACCCGGATTGTATTGCCACTCACTATTTACTCTAACCCCGTTTCGAAAATACGCTTCGACCATGAATGTTTTGTGCTGTTCCGTAAAACCCATTGTGTGAATTGTTCAAGAAATTGGAAAAATTAGCGATGAATCAAATAACTTGTAACGACTGTCAAAGATGACGGAATAACTGATTGATTGCTAATACAGGTAGTTACTGACACCCAACAGGTACTAAGCTCTACGACTAAGCATGGCCCGCTTTGATGCAAATAATTTTTGCTCGCACGGTACTAGTAAATTCCCAATTGTTATAAATTGAGGCAATATAAATCCCAAAAGGGGCGAATCTTTGGGTTCTTCGGTTCTTCGGCAACCGCGTATTATTCTAGAGTAAAAAGTGGTTTTCATGTGGTTTTATTGTGGCACTCGCGACGAACCTGGCGGTCCATTGCATTTGACGTTGGACTAGAAATAGTCGGGGAACCAGCGCAAAAAATATACAAGAGTTTTCTGAAGGCTAATTTTTTTCAAGACGGGTTCAACTTTAGTGATTAAAAGCTAGTGTACAGTCAGCAGTTACAGTTCCGGGACATCTGACGGCGGGACGCGCGCAAAGTTGTAATTTTAATTAGTATCTCCAAACTGTTTTCTGAAGGCTCAAAATTTGTACAAAAAGAGCAAATATAATATAAAACAGGAATCTAATAGTCAGAGAGCAGAACACGGGGACACATAGAGTCAGCGCTACTAACTCCATACTTGTCAAAAAAATGTCCTGACCAAAAGTGTTTTCTGAAGGCTCAAACTTTTTTAAATAATAATAACAACTATAAAGTTAATAAAAAATACAGTCAGACTCCTCTGCGATAGAACCACTTCAGTCAGCAGTTCGTAGAAGTGTGAGTGGGCACTGCGCGCATCATTATGTCTAACCTCTATGGAACTGTTAGGTCGAAATTAGGGGAAGGAAAATGATTTTTGGTTTGTACACAGATTCGGAATCCACCACTACTGATGACGCTAAAGAATATGGCGCAATCGCATTTTATTCCGATAAAGAGAGTGGCGGAGAAGACGACGACGATACTGATTCTCACATATACATAGATGCTTTTATTTTCAATTTAAAAAAATTTTTTTTTGCTTTATAAAACAATTGAAATTTTTTTTTCTTTGATAAAGAAAAACTGATATTTATAAAAATACTGTTTATAAAAATGATTCCTCGAAATAAAAAGGAAAAGATTCGCCAACCGTAATAAATATAACTTTGTTAGCTTTTATATATATTTGTGAAACTACCCAAATCATAAATATGTAAAACGGTAAAATCGAAATGAATATCATTAAATCTGAAATAAAGACAAAACTGAAATAAATATAATTATTATATATTATTACAAGACTGTTGATCACAAACGGTGAAGTATTATTGATACACGAGAAAGAGTAACTGAAACAATGACATTTAATTGTAAAATAATTAGAATGGTAGCGATATTACTCTTTCTTTATTCCTGACTAATGAAAGTTAATTTGATCTTACTATTTTTTTTTAATCAACCTCTCATTCGTATTTGAGAATAAAAAAAATCATAGCATAATAACTAGAAGAAATTTATCATATTTATAATATTATTTTATCATTTGTCGTTCTAAACAACTAAAATTATCAAAAAATTATGAATTTCTTTTTTATGAAACGTTATTGACAGATATTGAGGCTAGACATACTGATGCGCGCAGTGCCTACTCACACTTCTATCGACGGCTGACTGAAGTGGTTCTATCGCAGAGGAGTCTGACTCTATTTTTTTTTAACTTTATAGTTGTTATTATTATTTAAAAAAGTTTGAGCCTTCAGAAAACAGTTTGGAGATACTAATTAAAATTACACCTTTGCGCGCGTCCCGCCGCCAGGTCCCCGAACTGTAACTGCTGACTGTACAATAGCTTTTAATCACTAAAGTTGAACCCGTCTTGAAAATATTAGCCTTCAGAAAACTCTTGCATATTTTTTGCGCTAGCTCCTGGACTAAAATGCAAGGAATGGGTGGGTGGGTACTTGGCATTTGGAGTAACGCATCTTACGGTGGATACGTTTTTCATGTTATTTTAAATGAATTTACATAAAAGATAAGGCTCAACCTTATCAACTGATATGATAGAGAACAAGGCGACTTTTTTCAAAAATAACCCATTTTCCAAAATTTTTATTAAAATGAGACCATGTTTTCAGGTGGTTGTCAAGTTGATGTGCACAAACCGTATTTGTTATTATTGTAACATCCATAAATGTCATGGTAATAAACAGGAACATTTTTGCGACGTTATCAACGCCTATAGGAGTTGTTCAAAAATTTCGACAAATCGGAAAAATAAATTTGATACATTACCTATTTTTGTCATTACCGGTAAACATACGACCAACAATTTATCTGCTCCGATAAAAACGAAATAAATGCGATAGTGATGCAGCTGCTACTGATTGAGTCGCAGTTACATTAATTGTAATACAGGTATTATCGATTTATTATAAATACTATCCATGTGCAATGAAGCTTGATGACTCCGCCTACGTGCTTATTGGAGAATGGAGTGTGAAGTTTGAGCTGTTGGTTTTGGACAAAAAGAGGCTTCCAGATATTGGGGATATCTATACTTGGTTTACTAAATATATGGGTATTTTGATTCATGAAAGCTGCTTTTTGAATTTTCGTTTTCTCCTTTGCTGTTCCGTGTCCACAACCTTGGCTTTTGACGACTGTATATTATGTTGGTTAGTCCATACATGTTCCGCTATACTTGATCTCGAAGTTTTACCTCTTTGAGTATGTTTTAAATGTTTCTTAACTCGTACGGGAAGAGATCTTTTTGTTTCTCCAAGGTACGATTCGCCACACTCGCAAGGGATTTGATAGATACAATTTTTTGCGTTTTTATTACGGGGGAGGGGGGTTACTTCTGTAAGAAAGCTTCTAAGCGTATTTCCGGATTTGAAGGCTGTTTTGATATTATAGTTTTTGGTTATCCTTCTAATTTTTTTAGAAATCCCCTTCACATATGGTATTGTAAGAAATGCTTGCTCCTCTTTCGTTTCTGTATTGGTTTTTACTTCGCGATTTTTAAGTTTTGAGATGGTATTAGTTACAAAGGTAACCATTCTGTTTTAAATCTTTTTTGATGTTTGAAATTTCAATCTTCCGGATTGTTGCAAACGTTGGATGCTCTGTGATAAAGAGTTTGAATTATGCCCTGTTTTCTGGAGTTTGAATGATTCGATCCGTGATTAAGGTATTGCCCCCGTGTGAGTGGGTTTCCTGTACACTAAAGTTTATATGTTTTCAGCACTTCGTTTGACGAGAACATCGAGAAAAGGTAGAGTGGTATGTTTTTCTGTTTCCATGGTAAATTTAATGAATTGTCTTATACTATTAATATGTTCCAAAAACCGTATAAGCTCTTCGTTGCTATCTGTTCAAATAATAATATATTTGATCATTAGGCGTTACAAATACAGGGTGACCATGATTTGGGAGAGCAAAAAACCGGTTTCTTTTATACAGGGTGATTCAAAAGTACTTTGACAAACTTCGGGAGGTAATTGCTGGCAATATTTTAACACGAAAAGTTCTTATAAACAGTGGTCCTTGGCGACTTCGTTACGGAGATACAGGGTGTTGAAATGTTAAAAGAAATAGTAATAATTTTTAAATAACTCCTTAACGAGTTATTTTTTTTTTATAAAATTTTGTGAATTAAATAAGCATCTAAGGACACTTATTTTCAAAGTACAACACGTTCGTAAATTTAACCAGTGGCGTCGGTACAAAATGTTACTATCATATTTTTTGTGAAAACTATGCTACACCACTGACTTATTTTATTTTAACTTTTTTCTTATAAATCCTCCCTTTATTTAGAACAAAAAAAATTCACGTGTGTTTTTTTGATACGAGGGACGGTTTAAGCGTAAATTATTATTTTATTTGAATATACAGAAATATTAAAAAATGTGTTCTGATCAACAACTCAAATATTTATTACAGTATTTTAACGAATACCAACATACATACTTACTAATAATGTATATGCCTAAGGAAGGTATCTGAGGATGCCTATTTTCTAAGTATAACACGTTTTCAGTGGCATACATATTTATTAATTAGTATGTTATTTTTTAATATTTTGTATTTTGACAAGGCGGCTTTGGAAATGCTTTTTTTGTCGATAAATTAAAATATATTTGACAGTTAGTTACCACTGAGTTTTAATTCTTCAGTTTTGTTATTTTTAATGGTAACTAACTGTCAAATATATTTTAATTTATCGACAAAAAAAGCATTTCCAAAGCCGCCTTGACAAAATATTAAAAAATAACATACTAATAAATAAATATGTATGCCACTGAAAACGTGTTATACTTAGAAAATAGGCATCCTCAGATACCTTCCTTAGGAATATACATATTTGTTTATTAGTAAGTATGTATGTAGGTATTCGTTAAAATACTGTAATAAATATTTGAGTGGTTGATCAGTTTAAAACACATTTTTTAATATTTGTGTATATTCAAATAAAATAATAATTTACGCCTAAACCGTCCCTCGTAGCAAAAAAACACTCGTGATCTTTTTTGTTCTAAATAAAGGGGGGATTTATAAGAAAAAAGTTAAAATAAAATAAGTCAGTGGTGTAGCATAGTTTTCACAAAAAATATGATAGTAACATTTTGTACCGACGCCACTGGTTAAATTTACGAACGTGTTGTACTTTGAAAATAAGTGTCCTTAGATGCTTATTTAATTCACAAAATTTCATAAAAAAAATAACTCGTTAAGGAGTTATTTAAAAATTATTACTATTTCTTTTAACATTTCAACACCCCGTAACGAAGTCGCCAAGGACCACTGTTTATAAGAACTTTTCATGTTAAAATATTGCCAGCAATTACCTCCCGAAGTTTGTCAAAGTACTTTTGAATCACCCTGTATATGCGATGAAGAAAACTTAATTAAGGACTTATTTGAAAATAAAAATAAAACACCAAATTACAATGGAGGACATTTATAGATATATTAACTACAAGACAAGATTATAACATATGTATTAAAATTAAATAACATTTTAAATAACGTTATGGTCAATAGCAGTATCCAAAACATAGTTTTAAAGCTCTATATAAGATTTGTAGAAAGCAATGTCTTATGGTATAACAACTCACACTCGCGTTATATTATAATACATGATTGTTATTTTTGGTAAAGAGCGATTGGTCATTCATTCAAGGTTATAACACTAATTGACGGGACAATCAAAAATATTTTTTTATAGTGACAAAGGATTGAACTATTTTCTTTTTAGCCAGGACAAAGTCTTCGTCAAGAAATTGTAAAAGTTAACCTTCAATTTTAATTGTCTTGTTTTTTACTTTTCGAACCAAAAACAAGACGACGAATTATTTTAGCAACAAACATCTAAAAACTATTTTCTAACCTCAAAATTTAATAGGTTGGCAGCCACTAAAAATACCAGAAATCAATACCTTTCCACCAAACTTAAAATTAAAACCAGTTCCAATTTTTTGGCAATACATTGTGACAAGACCTTGGGGCGAATTGTACCTGTTAACACGTGAAAATAAATTAAAGGTTAACTTTAAATTCCATGATGATGAACATGACCCCTGGAATAAGGACTTTATAATTATTTTAAACACATTTTCATACATTAAAGATAGAAATTAAGCACTAAATATAAATACACGGTGTCCCATATAAGAATGCACAGTACAGGGATCTCGTAAACCACAGGAGATACAGAGATGGTTAAATTAGAGAAAAGTTGCGCTTTGCTAAACTCTTCAAAGTCACGGTTCGAAATCTAAAAAAATCCGATAACTTCCGAAGATATTTGGGAAAAACCGAATTTTCCCGATTTCGTTTTTATTTTCTTCTGACTCTATTTAAAAAGATATGACAAAATGAATTTCACATTCTCATTGTTACTTTTTCTGCTCTACAAGCTAGTGTTCTTAAATTTTCAATCCGACGTTTCGTTTTTCCGCAATCATCATCAACTTTGTTTTTTTAAATAGTCGAAAAATTTAATTTTATGCTTAGTAAATTCTACCTTTTATTCTGAATTCAACGGTATATCACACTTAATATTTATAACATGTTTCGGACTTAAAAACTCATTATCAATATTATTTGATGATTATTACGATGGAACGAAACGTCGGATCAAAAATTTTAAGTCTTAACTATTATAAGGGCAAGTAAGCAAAATATAAGCATCAAATAATTAATTGCGAGTTATTCCATTTATATCATCTTTATTTATTTATTTAGCGTATGGGGTACAGTACGGTACAAATGACAGAAGTACCTATGTAAAATACAAAATACAAGTTGGCATATTTGCACAGAAGTTCCGATGTGCTTCGTTAATGGGCGCTGAGAAGCGCCATTTCCACTTGGTTGGTCCATAGTTCGGGGAAATCGTCTTGAAATAGTAGGCTTTGACACGCATTTGTCTAAATAAATCATGGCGATCTGTCAGTATTGCCGATAAATCGAAATTTTTACGTAAAGAAGTAAACTTAGTTCGGAAATTACAGATTAAATTTAAACTTTTTCTTGTCTCTTGATGTGTTTTTTTAATTATGGCACATTTTTCAAATGAAGAAAAATCGGACATGTTATGTTGTTATATTGAAAGCCATAAAAATTGTTTCGACACTGAAAGGCAATATTTGCTCAAATATCCAGAGCGACGCCAACCTAATATATCAATTTTCAAAAGACTTCTCACAAACCTAAGGGAATATGGCGCATTTCAAAAACCAGTGGCGCATAGAGTAAAGACGAACGATCCAGAACAAACATTAACCGTTTTATTGGCTGTACAAGAAGAAGATACTGTGGGATTAAGATCAATCGAAAAAAAACACAATGTTCCTAAGTCCAATGCTCAAAGGATACTTCACAAGGAAGGTTTTCGTCCATTTAGATTCAGGATTTGTCATAGTTTAGTACCTGGTGATCAACAGCGCAGAATGATTTTCTGCGAGTGGCTGACTAGAATGTGTGATGAAAATCGTGAATTTCCAAGAACTATTCTATGGTCAGACGAAAGTTATTTTTGTAACAATGGAATTTTTAATCGACACAATCGACATTATTGGGCAAAGCATAATGAACATCGTGTACGACCATTGAGGCACCAGCAACGCTTTGGCTTTAATGTGTGGTGTGGTATTTTAGGAACAAGGATTATCGGACCAATAATTTATGAAGGTACTTTAAATGCAGAAAAATATTTCCAGTTCTTGAATAACGATATTGAAGATTTTCTTGATAACATTCCTCTGGCAGAAAACAACAGTATTTGGTTTCAGCAAGATGGGGCACCTCCACATAATTCTCGAAACAACATTGAATATCTAACAGAACGTTTCCAGAACAATGTAATCGCTACTAATGGTCCTATAAGATGGCCTGCACGATCTCCCGACATCACTCCGTTGGATTTTTTCTTGTGGGGCTATCTCAACGATGAAGTCTACTGGAAAACGTACGAGAATGTAGAAGCACTTATAGCCGAGGTTCAAGCCGCTATTGCAAGGATAACTCCAATGATGCTAGAAAACGTAATGAATGAAATTGTTTACCGTTGCTACGTTGGTTTAGAGAATGAGGGAGGACTTTTTGAACATTTGATTAAATAAGCTTGTTCAATGAACTTTTTGTAGCGTAAAATTAAAATATTTTGTTTTTTGATAATAACATTTTGTTTACATACTTAATAAAAAAAATAATAATATTGATGATGAGTTTTTAAGTCCGAAACATGTTAAAAATATTAAGTGTGATATACCATTGAATTCAGAATAAAAGGTAGAATTTACTAAGCATAAAATTAAATTTTCCGACTATTTAAAAAAACAAAGTTGATGATGGTTGCGGAAAAACGAAACGTCGGATTGAAAATTTAAGAACACTGGCTTGTAGAGCAGAAAAAGTGGCGATGAGAATGTGAAATTCATTTTGCCATATCTTTTTAAATAGAGTCAGAAAAAAATAAAAACGAAATCGGGAAAATTCGGTTTTTCCCAAATATCTTCGAAAGTAATCGGATCTTTTTAGATTTCGAATCGTGACTTTGAAGGGTTTAGCAAAGCGCAACTTTTCTCTTATTTAACCATCTCTGTATCTCCTGTGGTTTACGAGATCCCTGTACTGTGCATTCTTATATCCACCGTGTATAGTATTAAAAAAAATTAGGAATAAAAATTCTCAAAAATAATAAATAATTGAACAAGGACTTTTGTGAAGTTCTAGAAATATACAAGTGAAAGGGTTATTTCATTCTAAGCCTACATAGTAATAAATATTTTTCCGTGGGCCTAATTTCTACCTGTCCTTGTCACCACATTTTTTAAGCATTATTTTTGACAACCCCGTATAAATATTTTCAAATAGACCTAAAACGTAAAAGAACATACAGGCAAGATTAATAACAATCTTTAAAAGAAGACACACGATTTGTTTAAAAATGTATGTACAATATTTTAGCTTTTCTATGTAAAATAGGCGTTATAGTAGATGCAATTACTTAAAAAAGGGCTTATATTATAGAGTGATTATTATTAAAGTACAATGATAAAAGAGACGAGAATTACTTCGGTAAAAAGAAAATTTTCTATTGCATAAAATAACCCACACATATTATCACCAACCTAATATTTAAGTCTGTTGCCTAGCAGTTCCCAAAATCTTTGTCAAAAAGTCCATATTATTTGATAACCCACACTTTTAGCCCCTTTCTGGTATGTCTATTTGTCCCAATAAATAATTAATTATTGTTTTACTTGAATCGTAACCATAGTAATGTATATTTTTTTAACACCATCAGAAAGTAGAGATTTCAGCGAACAAAAAGCCCACCGACTTTTTTTAAAAAGCAGATATTTTGACGTGAGAATTTTCGATTGAAAATTAGGGTGCTTTTTCAATATTAAGTCAAAATAAGGTGAAAAAATAAATATTTTAAATCAAAAAAATTACACTGTGTTTGGGACATAAAAGGGTAAGTCTTCACCAAATTTTGTAAAAAAATAAATTTGTTTGTAAAAGATAAAAATACAAAACCAAAAACTTGGTTATTTGAATTTTTCACATACATTTTGAGGTTATGTGAAAAAAGTGTAAACATAGAAGTTGTAGATCTTTTTATTACCTACAACTTTGACATTTAACGTTTTTCCATAAGACTTGTAGTTTTGCCGGAAATCGAGATAAATCGTTTTCTACCCTTAAAAACTCACCCCTTTCCACTTCCCGACCTCAGATCGCTCGTAAATTATTTTTCCTTTAATTTTTGTTATATTCTCTTCCTTTTCCAATGTGTTTCATCCTACTATTATTTTTTTTGGTTTCAAAAATAATCAACCCTGGTCTATAAAACGAACAAGTTAAACGGCTATTTTAAACTTACTAAAATGGTTTCTTAGAAATTCTACTTAAGAGTAAGTAAGTACAATGATTTACCACTTAACACATGATTTGTTGTTTTAAAAATTTATGATATGTAATTTTTTTATCATGTACACAGGCTATATACAATTTTTTATAATCGCACTAAACTATAATTAATATTTAGGAGTATTTTAAATAATTACCGCTCTTTTTCAAATCTTAACACGGGCGAATATGAAATTCTTTGGAATTAAATAAATTTATTAAAAAAATTATTATTTTTCTTGCATATTGTTTTGTATATTACCACCATTAGCCAAGCCAGTAGACTGTATGTTTTTATGATATATAGGTACGTAACTGTCTTTATATTTAAAAATAATGACAAAAGTGTTTAAAAATGGCGTTCTACAATAATTCAAATAAGGTACAAAACAGATTCTTGCAAAATGCAAGTTATTTTGGACGACAGAAACGAAACGAAAAAATCTAATTCTGTTAAAATGAAATTGTATTTTATGACCTTTTAAATTTAAGGATCATGTCAAGTAAAGTTGCTATTAGGCTTAACATTATAACTAACTAATATTATTTTGCAAATTTTATGCAATATTTATGATATAACCAGAGAAACAAGGCTTTCATATTTCAATTTTAGTGTGGGGAAACTTTACAGCAACTTTATATGGTTTCATCTTTACAATTTAATTTAACAAAAAAACATAACTTCCTTCCTCCCCTCGTTTTATTTTTGAATCAGCCTGTATGTAACCCACATGACCGGTATTGCCTGAATATTACTGTCAAATCTAGCAAAACAATTACATAATTGGGAAAGAAAGAAAAAACTCGAAGTCTTCCTCCACAAAGTTTAATAGAATAAGAATATTCAGTAAGCGTCTCTACATGCTTCGAACGTAGAAACGTTCATCATCAGGAGACAGAAAATATAATCGGTTTTGATGGTTTTAGCAAAAGAGAAAATGGTGTAGAACCTTAATGGAGCAACACCATTTTCTATTCTGCTAAAACAATTAATACGTTTCTACGTTCGAAACATGTAGATACTCTTACTGAATATTCTTATTCTATTAAACTTTGTGGAGGAAGACTTCGAGTTTTTATTTTCTTTCCCATACTTTCAACTCCACTTTAAGCATGGACTATTTCTTCAAATTAATTACATAATGATTGTACTTTATTTAGTAATGAATTAGGATTTACATCAGTCATACTGTAGAGTCCGAAATTTTTACACTGTGGTTCATCATTATTCAAAATTTTGCATAACAATTTTTTGTTATTTGGTTAATTAATATTAAAATACTCTTAAAATATGTACGTACTATCTACTCGATATATTTTTCCAGGTATTTGTCTTAGCAAAACAATGCTTTATATCTACATATACACAGGAAAACCTATTTAAAAATACCTAAATATATATTGTACAAGCTACAAGAGAAATTAAAACCAACTTATCCTATACAACATAATAAATAACCTTTCTTGATAAAAATCTCCAATATAATTTTCAATTTTTTAGTTTAATTATAGGTACAAGTTTATCTTGTTAAAATTTTATATTTTTAATTATTCATGTTACGAAAACATTTTAATTACAGATATGCAAACATTTTGGTCTAAAATTTTGTTTTTATGCGCTTATTACTCTTGTTTTAGAACGACTATCATAACTAAGCATAGAAATAACAGCGTAGCAACGTAATTTTATTTCGAAAACACTATGAATAGGTATAATACTTATTATTCTTCTAGAGACTTAAAACGCGAATAGTGGAAAAATTGTAATAATTAATATAACAACTTTTAAAATGAATATTGTTGATCATTTATAATATAAATATTCACAAAATAATGAAAACTTATAGTTTCGTACATGGCGTTATTGGAAAATTGTGCACAATCGATATGAATTTAAAACCCATTTTTAATAATTTCTTCAAAAACCTTGCATATTAACTCTTAAATGCCGATAGACCGAATACGTTAAATCGATTCAAATGAACTTCTCGCTTTCTAAAGTTTCGTTTCATTGGAATTTAGTCGTAGGGGTTGCTTTAAGCTAAGTTACACTCCCCTTAAGCTGAATAGCTCTAGTCAGTGTAACGAATTTAGGTATTCATTTTTTAAAGAAATGGAGAGACTGATATTAAAGAATCAATGGTCAAAATAAAATTGACGAATTTTCAAAAATATAAATAATGAAAATGGTACAGAAATATTTAGGACAAATGGGCAACAATGTTTGTAAGAAATTAATACAAAATGGACTGGGCGCAAGTTAAAACAAGATCGATTAAAACTCAACGTTACCATTCCACTCATGCCACATCCCCACTCTATAGCAGCAAATACGTTCCAATAGCGAAGCACCCATGCACCGCGAAGTTTAATGTTTTCGCTATCTATCGTGGCTGATTTTTTCACGTAAGCGTAGATACGGTGAAATTCTGTTAGTATTTTAAAATGGTTTATTCGCAAGAACAAAAACTTTAATATTATTTTATGTAACGCGAAGGCATTTTTGATGGATTTAAGAATTTGGGATATACCGGGTGATTCAATAAGAAAGGCAGCCAGCTATATCTCGAAAACTACTAAACGTAGAAACTTGGGATAAAAAAAATTATGATTAAAGCGGTCCTGAGAAAATTCTGGAAATAATTTTTAAGTTCCGCATTTTGCTGCAAGAGGCCGTAATTGAGAAGTAAATT
Organism: Polydrusus pterygomalis; assembly: GCA_963969555.1. Lineage (NCBI taxonomy): Eukaryota > Metazoa > Arthropoda > Insecta > Coleoptera > Curculionidae > Polydrusus > Polydrusus pterygomalis. The sequence continues at coordinate 23,767,805 of OZ018380.1, forward strand.
TTAAAATTTTACATAACTCCGAAAATTCCACATTAAGGTATATGTTTGATAACAAGATTTTAAAGCTTGGACAATTATGCATCATTTTGATCTTATGCTCATTGGCGTACCGACTTTAATAAGAGTGGGGGAAGCTGTTGAAAGTGTAAACATTTAAATCGCTGTAACTTCTAAACGACTTATCCGATTTTAGCAAACTAAATAGTGTTTGGAAGAGAAATGTATGCAATTTTACCAGTCGTATTTAGTTGTCCATAATAGTTCTCAATCAAACTGCTAGAGGGCGCAATTTGTAATAATAATAGTTTTTTTGATTTTATCCCGAAAATTCAAATCATACGGTATAATTATGATACCATAATCGAAAAGTAGATGAAATTTGCTAGAAAAAATATAAAAATCGCAGCTCGATATCTTTGTTCATTTCAGAGTTATTGCCAAAACATTACTTTTTAATACAAATTGCGCCCTCTAGCAATTTTATTTGAAACTATTGTATACCATTGAATATGACAATTAAGCAAGCTTAATTTGGGTGAAATCGGATAAGTCGTTTAGAAGTTACAGCGATTTTAATGTTTTCACTTTCACTTGATAAGAGTGGGAGAAGCTATTAAAAGTGTAAACATTAAAATCGCTGTAACTTGTAAACGACTTATTCGATTTCACTCAATTTAAGCTTATTTGGAAGAGAAAGGTAAGTACCTTTAATTGCCTTATCCAATGGTACACAATAGTTTCAAATAAAATTGCTAGAGGGCGCTATTTGTATTAAAAATTAATGTTTTGGCAATAACTCTGAAACGAACAAAGATATCGAGCTGCGGTTTTAATATTTTTTCTAGCAAATTTAATCTACTTTTCGATTATGGTATCTTAATTATACCGTATGATTTGAATTTTCGGGATAAAATAAAAAAAATTATTATTATTACAAATTGCGCCCTCTAGCAATTTTATTGAGAACTATTATGAACAACTAAATACGATTGGTGAAAGTGCGTACATTTCTTTCCCAAACAGTCTTTAGTTTGCTAAAATCGGAGAAGTCGTTTAGAAGTTACAGCGATTTAAATGTTTACACTTTCAACAGTCTCCACTCTTATTAAAGTCGGTACTCTAATGAGCATAAGACCAAAATGATGCATAATTGTCCAAGCTTTAAAATGGTGTTATCAAACATATACCTTAATGTGGAATTTTCGGAGTTATGTAAAATTTTAAAATTTACTTTTCAATTACGCCCTCTTGCGGCAAATTGCGGAACTTAAAAATTATTTCCAGAATTTTCTCAGGACCGCTTTAATCCTATTTTTTTTTTATCCCAAGTTTCTACGTTTAGTAGTTTCCGAGATATAGCCGGCTACCTTTCTTATTGAATCACCCGGTATATACTGTCCGTGGATAGGGTTTACAATAGCACAAATGGATGAAAAATTTAATTTTTCAGAAAAAAGTCATTCGTGATCAAAAGTTTTGCTTGGAAAAAAATGCAATGCACGAAGAGAAAACTTTGATTTTATGTACCGGGTGTTCCACCTAAGGAGGTAATCGGCTATATCTCAGAAAGTTATAACACTAGGACTTTGGGAAAAATATATATCGATAAAAGCGGCCAAGAGAAATTGCTGGAAATTATTTTCAAGTTCGAAAAATGACCGCTAGGGGGCGTAAGAGAACTTTCAAAATAGAAATGCCGATTTTCTCTTGATTTTTCTTTATAAAAATATGTTAAAAATATAAGCATTGTATTCTTGATAAAATTATGCAACTTTATGTTAGGAATCGTTTTTTTCTATTGTCAATAATTAAGTAGTGGGAGAAGGTCAAACCTTTTTTCTTTCAAACGCTGATATCTCTGCTTTGGATAAACCGATTTTATTCAACTTGGTCTTGAAAAAAAGCCCTTCTTTTCCTCTACACGTAGATCTATTAACTATACCATATTGATTCTGATGGTGGCCACTAGATGGCGTTTTCCCGTAATTCTTCAATGAATAAGGATTTTCTCAAAAAAATCAAATGTTATGATATGGCTTTTTCATCATATTTTATTTTAGACTTATAAAGGCTATTAAACAGTGGAATAAAAAATCCTGGTCCGTATTTAAAATAAAAAAGTTGATGATGGTCGCTCGAATCCGAAACGTCGGATTAAAAAACTAGCCCCATCAGCTTGTAGAGGAGGAAAGTTACTATAAGAAACTGAAAACCGCAACGGGATATCTTTTGTTAAACTAGAGAAATTAGGGATAATAATAATTAATAGGGAAAAATGGGCCATTTTTTAAAACATTCATTAATCAATTATAACTATCCCTAATTTCTCTAGTTTAACAAAAGATATCCCGTTGCGGTTTTCAGTTCCTTATAGTAACTTTTCGTCCTCTACAAGCTGATGGGGTTAGTTTTTTAATCCGATGTTTCGGATTCGAGCGACCATCATCAACTTTTTTATTTTAAATACGGACCTGGATTTTTTATTCCACTATTTAATAGCCTTTATAAGCCTAAAATAAAATATGATGAAAAAGTCATATCATAACATTTGATTTTTTTGAGAAAATCCTTATTCATTGAAGAATTACGGGAAAACGCCATCTAGTGGCCACCATCAGAATCAATATGGTATAGTTAATAGATCTACGTGTAGAGAAAAAGAAGGGCTTTTTTTTCAAGACCAAGTTGAATAAAATCGGTTTATCCAAAGCAGAGATATCAGCGCTTGAAAGAAAAAAGGTTTGACCTTCTCCCACCACTTTATTATTGAAAATAGAAAAAAACGATTCCTAACATAAAGTTGCATAATTTTATCAAGAATACAATGCTTATATTTTTAACATATTTTTATAAAGAAAAATCAAGAGAAAATCGGCATTTCTATTTTGAAAGTTCTCTTACGTCCTCTAGCGGTAATTTTTCGAACTTGAAAATAATTTCCAGCAATTTCTCTTGGCCGCTTTTATCGATATATATTTTTCCCAAAGTCCTAGTGTTATAACTTTCTGAGATATAGCCGATTACCTCCTTAGGTGGAACACCCGGTACAGGGTTCGCAAAAACTTCAAAAATATGATTTTCCTCCAAGAATAAACTACCTTTATTTTTCATTTTTGACCAAAATGCCATTTAGAAAATTTATTTAGAATATCGTTTGTAATTTAAATCCGATATTTAAAATAAATCTTCGATTTTTTTAGTTTTTTAATTTTTAGAGGTAAATGGAAATTTTGCTGCTCAATAAAAATATTAATATAAAATTCTATCAGACTCTATTTTCATAATTGGTGGTGTGTATCTTATTTTAAAATTTTAAATGCATTCCTACCATCTATTGTAAAAACAAGGATTTTTTTTACCTTTTTATTACTTTGCTTTACGTATGGGGCCAATTTAAAGTTGTCAATTAGAATTTGATGTGTTTTGAAAATGTTGACCTTAGAACAAAGGGTTTATTTAGTTCAATGTTACGGTGCGGGGGACAATTCTTACAACTTTGCGATAGAGAAATTTAATCAAATCTACCCTAACGTTTACGTCTCAAATATGGGACTTCATAAATTATTAAGAAAATTTCAGCGAACTGGTTCAGTTTCCAATTAAAAAAAAACTATGATCAGAATGAAGCAGCTTCCCTAATCGTATTGCAGTCTGTTGCTGACAATCCTACCCTTTCATTAAGCAACCGAGCTCCAGAACTTGATGTAGTAAAAAAACTCATATTCAGTATATTTTAAAGGCAAACAAAATATTCCACAATTTTGTCTTTGGGTAGGAAACAAAATTGTAAGTGAAAACAGGAATTTTCATAAATTTATCATGTTCTCCGATAAATCGACATTTCCAATAAACGGGAAAGTGTCTTCTGCGCATATTAGATACTGGAGTGAAAATAATAACCGTTTTAGAATTCCTGCAAAAAGACAATATTACAGAAAAGTAAATGTCTGGTGTGCGATTTCTTATTATGGCATTATTGGTCCATACTTTTTTCGAAAACACGTGTAACCGTAGGAGTTACCTTGAAATGTTGGAAACATTCCTTTCTGACAACCTAGAAGAATTGCCTCTCCAATTTAGAAACGAAATGCACTTTCAACGAATGGTCCGGTTCTATGGCCCCCAAGAAGTCCCGATTTAGTTATTTCAGATGCCTATCTTTGGGGGCGCCTTAAACAATTAGTGTACTCCCGTCCAATTGAGAACGACGTACAGCTTCTAATACAGCGAATTGTTGAAGCTGTTCAAACAATTTCCATTTAAGAAATTCGAAGAAGTTTTGACCACATTCGTTTACAGCTAGAAAAATGTGTTGAATATGGAGGGGGAGTGTTTGAATAGCAAATTGTGAAATTACTCTTTGTTGTTATTTTAAGATTTTTTGTGTTATTTCCGTTTCATTTGTGAAATTAAAAAAAAACACATATTTCTGGTAATACCAAAAATCAGTTTTTGAAACTTTTTGATACCCATCGGTCATTGATAATGTATGTATTTCGACCGCTGATGCTGCTATCCAAAAAAAAAATTCTTTTACCTCTAAAAATTAAAAAACTAAAAAAATCAAAGATTTATTTTAAATCTCGGATTTAAATTACAAACGTTATTCCGAATAAGTTTTCTAATTGGCATTTTGGTCAAAAATGAAAAATAAAGGTATAGTTTACTCTAGGAGAAAAATCATGTTTTTGAAGTTTTTGCGAACCCCGAATAAAAAACCAAAATTTGCTCTTCGTGATTGCATTTTTTTACAAGCAAAACTTTTTATTAAGAATGACTTTTTCCCGAAAAATGAAATGTTTCATCCATTTGTGCTATTGTAAACCCTATCCGCGGACAGTCTGTATACCAGCATTTTATTTTTCGCCATAAGTTAATAAAAACAAACCATTAAAAATAATTGTGACATTTTTAAAAGCAATTACCAATTAGTTAACGATATAAAATGAAAAATTCTTCCGTATAATAATTCTAAAATTCGCGGTACAACGTATGTTACCTACAACCTAAACGAAATTCCAAATTTTATTGAATTCGGTTTCGCGTTGCGTTGTTTACGCCGCACACTGGCAACGCTGGTTGATATGTTGTTCTTATTGCAGGCGCTTACGGGTTTTAAGTATATAAATATTCACCATCCTGTACATATTTAATTTCTTTATACCTAAGTGATAGAAAACTCAAGGAATAATTTTCCACCAATTTTCCTATGTTGCGTAAGCCGAAGCGTATATTTTACTTCAAATAATTTAGCAAACCCTGTTCCCATATATAGAGTGTGTTTCAGCCAAATGGACATGGGAGCGTGTCCGAAAAAACGCTCGGACACGTGGATTGGTATTTCTAGATGCGCATTTTTTTCAATGAAAACTTTTTATGCAAGGTGTGTCATGTAACAGTGGCCAATACCAACTTTCTTATTTTAAATGCAACACCCTGTATATTATTCAATTTTTGGATTCTTCAGAATATTTTAGACATATTTCATGTACAATATCATATAACTATCTTTAACTGTTTCGGAAATATCAAATCAAATCAAATCAAATTATAGAGATGATTGGTTATGGAGATAAAACACGGACACAAATGGAAGTTGCTCGCTTATTTCATAAAAAATTTCCAAATTTGCCGCCTACAACTCAAGAGAAAGATAGTAAAATAGAAAAGCAGTTTCGCTAGCTTGGCCATGTAAAGCAGATAAAAAAGTAGCTGCCAATGCAATAAGTAATGATACCAAATTAGATATTACGCTTGAGTTTGAGGAAAACCCACATACTTCTAGTCGAAAAACAGCCCCAATGTTCGATGTTAGCCATTCATCGATTATTCGAACATTATAGAACAAGAAAATAAAATGTATCCCTATAAAATGATACCTACTTAAGAGCTCATGGAAGACGACTTTGATAGGAGAACATATTTTTGTGAACAAATGATGGCAGTGTTAGATAACAATGTGATCCAATTAGAACATGTTTTGTTTTCTAATGAGTGTAGCTTTACACTTCACGGTCATGCTAATCGTCAGAATTGCCGCTATTGGTCTAGGTAAAATCCTCAATGGATTGGAGAAGAACATACGCAATAACCTGAAAAGGTTAATGTTTGGGCAGGAATAGTTGAAGATCATATCATAGGTCCCTTTTGCATTAATGACAATTTAAAGGGCGATAATTATTTAGCACGGCTCCAAAATAATGTCTTGCCAACTTTGACAAATTTATATCTTGATCCAGCAAACCCACAACTTCCAGCGAATATGATATGGTTTCAGCAAGATGGAGCACCGCCACTCATTAACAAATGAATGTCCGGCAGTACCTCAACCGAGTATTTCCAAATCGGTGGATAGGAAGGCATAGATCGATGGAATGGCCAGCACGATCCCCTGATCTGACGCCAGTAGACTTCTTATGGGTTATGTCAAAAATATTGTATACAAAACTGACTTAAGAAGACGAATAACGCTTGCGATTATATCGGTCACGCCTGAGATGGTCAGTAACATTAGAAAGAAATTTCTATTTAAGATTAGGAAGTTGCCAAGACGTTCGCGGCGAGCATTTTCAACATTAATGTTTTTTTTTTGTTTTTTACATTATCAAGAAATAAACAATATTATTTATTAGTTTTTGAGTGTGTTGATAATTTTTGCAATAAATCTAAAAACACCTATTAGTATTTTCGAAACAGTTGAAGATAGGGATATTGTATATGAAATATGTCTAAAATTTTCTGAAGAATTCAAAAATTGAATAATATACAGGGTCTTGAATTTAAAATAAGAAAGTTGGTATTGACCACTGTTACATGACACACCCTGCATAAAAAGTTTTCATTGAAAAAAATGCGCAACTAGAAATACCAATCGACGTGTCCGAGCGTTTTTTCGGACACGCCCCCATGTATTTATTATCGAATTTATTCCATTTCGCTGATACGCACTGTATGCTAAACGTATTGTACTTATTAGATTATTGAATTAGGTACAAATCGGCTTTAAGCAATAATACAACAAATTATGAATGTTAAAAGAAACATAATAAAGATATTCAAATTTTCAATTTTGACTCTATTAAAATTATAATAAATTTTATCTAAAAATTAATTTTAATCTATTTCAAATAACTTTGCTCATTGCCTTAGTACGTTTCCCGTTGAATTTTTGAAGTAAGGCTAGTATGTGGTTTCCATGGTTCTCCGTTTTCAGTGTGTGGCGCTACTGCAGCCAATGGCGGAGGTGACGAACCAGGTTGCGATGCGGGGGCGCTTACAATGCTTAGGGCGTGCATTATGGTTTTGGCAGCTGTGGCCTGGAAAAGAAATTGGAAATTAATATTGTTAGGTGGTTGCCCGTCGCTGATACAGAGATGCCTACGAAATAGTTACTATCCTAATAAGTGCGGAAAGAAACACTTTCCGCACGCAATTGCCGTTATGCGTCTTTCGGGTACATGCATCATTTTACATTATATTAAATCAAATCAAACAAACTAAGCGTGCGCAAATTCATATCAATCGATATCATCGGGGTGTACCTAGACGCTTGTCTTAAAGTATGGACTATTTATTCAAGTTAATAAAAATATATGTTTACCTGGTGGTGTTCCACTTCCATAAGCTCTTCCAGCTCTTTATCGTTACGAGAATTTGCGGAATCTGGAGTACCCGTCAGGCCATCCCTACCATTTTCCAGGTAGTCATTGTCGGTCGCTTCGTCATTGTCGTCATCTAAGGCATTTGTTAATTTGTTATCCTGAAAATAAAAACAAACGTCAATAAGTTGTTTTAATTTTAATAAATTGTGTAACATAATGGTATACGAAACGTCAACGAGGAACAAACTTTATTACAATTTTGGGTAACCGTAACTATTTTTTTAAATATTATGGTTGAAGTATTTTCACTGGTTGTTAAGCAATAAAATTTAGAGCGCTTTTAAAACTACATCAAACTGATTGGACTTTATGCTCTGGATCTTACCACATACTCTATATACCTCTATAATAATAACCAAACATATAAAACCACAATACAATTTGAAATAATAAGTTCATCCTTTCTAATGTTTAAGGGCGCTACTGGCAGTTTTCAAGCTCATCCCAACAATAATTATCAGCGCTTATGCGAGTGCAAGACATAGGATGAGTGCAATTACGTCTTTGTTGTAGCAACGTTCGTTAAATGATGCAAACAAAGGTTCATGCGGTTGCCAAAGTTACTATCCACAAATCTTTTTGGTTATGCAGATAGAAAATACAGTAGCGTACGTATTGGGTAAGCCTATGAAATATATTTTGGAAAAACGGTGATTAATCCATTTAATAAATATTGAAAATTTTAAAAACTTTACTATTGGGAAAAATAAGTTTTTTTGTAAATTTCCAATAAATACTTAATTTTTTGGAACTAAAATTATGATACAAATTAGTTTCTATCGAAGTGGAGCTGAACTCCAGGGGATAACGTAGCAACTTAAAAAAATGTCAGTCTTTTTTACCAATTCATGCGTCTATCCGGGGACATACAGAATATATTTGTATTAGCTTAATTTATAAATTTATGGCCTACACTTATTTGGAAAGTCTCAACTTGTGAATCTATGACTCACATTTATAATTATTAGCTTAATTCATAAAGCCATGACCTACATTTCTTTTGAAGATCTTAACTTGTCGATCAATGACTGTATATTTTTATTAGTTCAAATTATAAATTTTTGGCCTACATTTATTTGAAAAATCTCAACTTGTCGATCTATAACTACATATATTTTATAAGCTCAGTTTATAAATTTATGACCTACATTTATTTGGAAACACTCAAATTGTGCATATATGACTCACATTTATAATTATTAGCTTAATTTATAAAGTCATGACCTGCATCTCTTTTGACAATCTTAACTTGTCGATCAATGACTGTATATTTTTATTAGTTCAAATTATAAATTTTTGGCCTACATTTATTTGAAAAATCTCAACTTGTCGATCTATAATTACATATATTTTTATAAGCTCAATTTATAAATTTATGACCTACATTTATTTGAAAACACTCAAATTGTGCATCTATGACTCATATTCATAATTATTAGCTTAATTTATAAAGTCGTGACCTGCATCTCTTTTGACAATCTTAACTTGTCGACCAATGACTGTCTATTTTTATTATCTTCATTTATAAATTTTTGGTCTACATTTATTTGGAAAATCTCAACTTGTCGATCTATAACTACATATATTTTTATAAGCTCAATTTATAAATTTATGACATACATTTATTTGGAAACACTCAAATTGTGCATCTATGACTCACATTTATAATTATTAGCTCAATTTATAAAGTCATGATCTGCATCTCCTTTGACAATCTTAACTTGTCGACCTATGACTGTCTGTTTTTATTATCTCAATTTTCGATCACATTGGCCTAAATTTAAAATAATTATATTTAAAATTCACTTACGCTATTATTACAAAATCGAATTTCATATACCTGTTATACTTTACACCCTAAGCAAACAAAACTGTAGCTCTTGTATAAACCCTGCGAGCAATTTAACCAGTAAATTTATAGAAAACACCGTCTGCCTCCCCGAAATTTACCGGCGACACACAGCGGACAAAAGTTAGAAAGTTGCCATTTACTATATATCTAATTATTGATGATAGATAAATAGATAGAATTGTTTTATTGTTGTTAATATGAGACATGTTCTACAATAATAATTACATAAGTCATAATATTAGAAAAGTAATAAATTGTCAACCAGTTAAATGTCAATATTAAAATAGGAGGGTTACCAACTTCTAGATTTGAAAAACACGTGAAAAGAATACTACAAGTTCATATAAACTTCTTTCGTATCGGCATTCTCTTCGGAGATATTATGGGCTCCCAAAAGTCGCAAAGAGCTCCTATGAAATTAAGTTTTTGACACATAATTATTAAACCAACAGGTATATTTCATTTTTTTTTTCATATGATGTATACCAGATAAGACCCTTCAAATTACTATCCCAGAAAGTGTGGCGAATTACTCACAGCTGCAGGGACGGACTAGCTTTGACACTAATGTGCCAATTTTTTTTACGCCCTGTATGATAAACCTTTTATATATACCTTTAACTATTGACTAAAAATTAAGTACTCGTCGTTCATGTCGCTAATCTTAACCGTTTTCAGAAAAACGTCATTTTATTGCGATCATGTATTAATATTAAGCAGTTAAAAGTAAACATTTATAATTTATAGGAACAAAGATGTATCTTTTATTAAAATTCGCTAAATATACATGATGTAAATATGTTAAAAATGACGTTTTTCCGAAAACGGTTAGGATTAGCGGCATGAATAAAGAGTACTTAATTTTTAGTCAATAGTTAAAGGTATGTAAAAAACGTTGTCCAAAGTTTTTATCATACAAGGGCGTAAAACAAATGGGCACATTAGTGTCACAGCTAGTCCGTCCCTGCAGCTGTGAGTAATTCGCAACACTTTCTGGGATAGTAATTTAATGGGTCTTACCTGGTATACATTATATGAAAAAAAAATTGAAATATACCTGTTGGTTTAATAATTATGTGTCAAAAACTTAATTCCATGGGAGCGCTTTGGGAGCCCATATCTCCGAAGAGGAGGCCGATACGAAAGAAGTTTATATGAACTTGTAGTATTCTTTTCACGTGTTTTTTTCAAATCCGGGAGATTTCCCACATTTTCCCGTTATTTTATTTCATCGTCGCTTGATTTTTTTGTCTCTTTTTTCATTTACTTGCTGCACTGTGCGACACAGCTATGGAACGCGTCTGCTAATTGTCAGCGCGAAAACCGCCGTGGGCAAGACATTGTCAAGCGGTTACATTGGCTTGCTTTAAAAGGGTTATACAGCTTAATATTGAAGGTAAAGTGCCTAGAGGCAAATTAATTTACATGGATTGCCTTTCAAATCATAGAGGGAAGTTAAGAACCACAAAATACAGTAGTATTTAAGATTAATAGTATACCTGGACAAATATAAAAATGCAAGCCAGTGGGATGGCAAGGGTGGATAACACCCGGGGAGGGTATCAAGGTGTTCACTCCATGGCCAGCAATAAATAAAAGGGGACAATTTTTTTTGTAAGCAAGGGCTTTCGGCATAGCGAGTATACTAAGGCCTAAGAGGCCCATTGTATCCCATTTATGGATAATGTCAGCCAGACGGGACCTATAGAATTACTACCGTGCGAGCAAAAATTATTTGCATCATAGAGGGCTTGGATTAAAAAACGTGGGGCTTGGTTTAGATCCCAATGATATAGGGACGATATATCTAACCAAATCTAGGTAAAAATTTGTCAAATTCATATTTTGACATGATATGCCAAACTAATGAGTAATAAAATTAGTAGATAAATAAAAATTTATTTTTGTTGTTTACAAAATTAACAAAGTAAGAATATACAGAAAGAAAAAGAAAAATAATTACATAAATTGCTGAAATTGGCCACCGCCATGCTCCAAGCATAAAATCACACGTCTCTTCATATTTTCGAAAGTGTTTACCAGCATCTCTGGAGAAATGTTACCACATTCTTGGATAATCCTTTCTTGTAATTGTTCTAAATTTGCAACTGGTGTTTTAAAAATAGTGTTCTTTAAATAAGGAAATACGAAGTAATCCATAACCGTTAAACAAGGTAATCTAGGTGGGAATTCAATGTCTTATCGAAAACTGATCAATCTGTCGTCGAAAAAATTGAGTAAGTAGTTAATAGTTTCAGCGGCTGTATGGGCGGTTGCACCGTCCTGTTGAAAATATCCAAAACGTAGTTCGTCGTCAAGTAATTGCTTCACCAATGGATTCAAAATATTGTCTCTAGACCGCTGTGCTGTAACTGTGTCATGGAAAAAAATAGGACCAACAATTCTTCTTCGGGAAACAGCTAACTAGACACCAATTTTTTGAGGGTGCAATGTGGACTCTACAAAAAAAAATGGGGATTTTTACTACTCCACATGCGTGTATTCTGAGAATTCACATAACCGGAGAGGTGGAACCAAGCTTTATCCGAAAAAAAGTCAGGTCTAATAAATCATTTCTTTCCAATAAATTTTGGGTAAACCATTTTAAGAGTAATTCCTGCGTCTTTTAAAATCTGCGGCTTGTCTTTCTTGGAATACTTGCACTTTATAAGGAAATAAATTTAGCTGCTTCTTAAGAATAGTCCTGCATGTTCCATAAGATCTTCCCACGTCTTGGGACAGGCGTCTTATACAATTTGTTGGCGTATTTTGCATTATTTCACGAACGTTTGCAACAAGTTTTTCTGTTCTTATAGATGGTCTTCCTGGTCTTTTTTTGTGTTGTATAGAACCTGTTTCCCTAAACACAGCCACGGTTCTTTTCAGACAATGATAAAAATCCCCAGCAATAAAAGCAACTTTAGGAAAATGTTCGTGAAAATCGTCCATGCACAAACCCGGATTGTATTGCCACTCACCATTTACTCTAACCCCGTTTCGAAAATACGCTTCAACCATGAATGTTTTGTGCTGTTCCGTAAAGCCCATTGTGTGAATTGTTCAAGAAATTGGAAAAATTAGCGATGAATCAAGTTACTTGTAACGACTGTCAAAGATGACGGAATAACTGATTGATTGTTAATTCAGGTAGTTACTGACACCCAACAGGTATTAAGCTCTATGGCTAATGCTTAGTCGTCCTTAGATGCAAGGCCCTCTTTGTTTCAAATAATTTTTGCTCGCACGGTATCTACTTATTATAGGTCCAAAATTTTATCATTTCTTTGCTGTAAGTTCAGTTTTGTTTGATAATTACAAAGTTATTTACATTAATTAAATTTTTTCAAGGAGAAAACGAAAATTCAAAGAAGCAGCTTTCATGAATCAAAATACCCATATATTTAGTAAACCAAGTATAGATCCCCAATATCTAGAAGCCTCTTTTTGTCCAAAACCAACAGCTCAAACGTCACACTTCAATAAGCACGTAGGCGGAGTCATCAAGCTTCATTGCACATTGATAGTATTTTAGACAGTAGCCTTAGAATTATAATCTAGTTTACACTTGAAAACGGATAGAGATACTAATTAACTGAAACGTTGTGTTAAGTAACAAAATAAAGACAATGGAAATCCGAGAAGGTAATTTTTTTGATATTAGTCGACTGATTCTGACACTTGACATTGTAAACCTAGAACTGTCAAATTAAGACGGTTTCTTTGAAATATACGATACAACTTTGATTTAAAACATTTTGCTCTAACACGCAAAACAATGAAGTTACCCCTAACTAAAAATAATATGATTTGGTAGGTTACAACAACAGGTACCTACTATTTTTGCTAAAATATTTTAAAAATAATGAAAAAAGTGGAAAACAATCAATTGGTAACCCAAAAACTAAAATTATTAAAAAAAAATTGAATTATATAATAATATATTAAACATCATAAAATATATAGTGCCGAAGCTCCCCCACTTTTAAGGTACCGAAATGAGTTCCTTTAGTATAAGTAGGTTTATTTTAAGTTTCATTAACTTGTGTAATAATTATTATTACCCGAATACCTTTCGAGTGTTGCTTTATATATAGAAGGGTTATATTCGAATATTTACTTAAACATTACCCGTATACCAAGAAAACAGTAACCTATTTCCCCAACAGAGGGCATAAACATTCAATAAACTGTTTACTAAATTTTAATAATTTATCTTCAACTCGGAAAATTACTATGTAAATTAATTTTAGTTATTTGTAGGTAAAATTTACATAACAACCGGTTTAAAATTAACTTCGCATACTGAAGTATAGAAGCCCCAAGGTAAAAATCAAGGGTTGGCTATGTACGCATAAGGGCATATTTGCCAAAATATATTTGAATAAGGGTCCAGTTACTATGTTGAAAGAGAATTGAGGTGTCATGGGGTTTATATTAATTTATGATTTCAATTTTGTTGTTTGATCCTTAATTAATTTAGTTGTTTGTTAATATTTGTGGTACATAATTTAACTTCTAGTTATATTATATATATACAAGGTGTCCGGAAAAAAGGAGGTCAATCCGTTAACCATATATTTCTTGTGCAAAAATAAGATGACTTTCATAATAGACCAAGGTCGATAATTTTTGAAACCAAAAAAAATAATAGTAGGATGAAACCCATTGGAAAAGGAAGAGAATATTACAAGAATGAAAGGAAAAACACTTTTTTCACATAACCTTAAAATTTATGTGAAAAATTCAAATAACCAAATTTTTGGTTTTTTATTTTTATCTTTTACAAAAAAAATAGTTTTTCTCCAAATGACATTAAAAGCGGTCTTTTAATGACACCTGACAGGCTCAAAAGGTGTATTTTTTCTGCATAGTCAGAAAAAGTGGACTTTTTATGCCTAGGCAGAAAAAATACACATTTTGAGCCTGTCAGGTGTCATTAAAAATTAAAATTTAAAATGACAAGTAAACACAACAATTCACAATAAATGTCATATATAACATAAATAAATATAAAAAATACGATTTTGCGTGAAATTGGAACAAATTTGGAGAAAAAATTATATGTTTTAATAGACAGAAAAGCAGATTTAATGCCTTGGCTGGTTTCCTAGCCTCGGCTGCGCCTAGCCTTGTGCTTTTCTGCCTTGTGAAACAAATAACTATTTTCACGAAATTTGGTGAAAACTTACCTTTTTATGTCCCAAACACAATGTAATTTTTTTGATTTAAAATATTTATTTTTTCACCTTATTTTGATTTAATATCGAAAAAGTACCCTAATTTTCAATCAAAAATTCTCACGTCAAAATATCTGCTTTTTTAAAAAAGTCGGTGGGCTTTTTGTTCCTTAAAATCTTTACTTTCTGATGGTGTAAAAAAATATACATTACTATGATAAATGTTCTCAAAAAATGCAAAGAAACGAACGTCATACCAAATATTAACTTTATTAAGTTATTTGTTTGTTAATTATAGAAGTATATTTCGACTTGCAATTTTTTGTTTATCAATGTAACATGGAATCTTACGTTTTTCCAGTAATTAAAGTATAAATTTTAATAAATAGCTCAAAATTGTACCTAATGATTTAAAAAAAAAAATTCGGATTCGAGTTTTTTTTGTTTCTTTGCATTTTGAGAACATTTACAATAGTAATGTATATTTTTTACACCATCAGAAAGTAGAGATTTCAACGAAAAAAAAGCCCACCGACTTTTTTAAAAAAACAGATCTTTTGACGTGAGAATTTTCGATTGAAAATAAGGGTGCTTTTTCGATATTAAGTCAAAATAAGGTGAAAAAATAAATATT
This sequence comes from Polydrusus pterygomalis, assembly GCA_963969555.1. NCBI lineage: Eukaryota > Metazoa > Arthropoda > Insecta > Coleoptera > Curculionidae > Polydrusus > Polydrusus pterygomalis. Next base: position 23,783,129 of record OZ018380.1, read on the forward strand.
TTAAATCAAAAAAATTACAGTGTGTTTGGGATAATATAAAAAGGTAAGTTTTCGTCAAATTTCGTGAAAAAAAACATTTTTTGTAAAAGATAAAAATAAAAAATCAAAAACTTGGTTATTTGAATTTTTCACATAAATTTTGAGGTTATGTGAAAAAAGTGTAAATACAAAAGTTGTAGACCTTTTTGTTACCTACTACTTTGTCATTTAACGTTTTTCCATTGGACTTGTAGTTTGGCCGAAAATCGAGATAAATCGTTTTCTACCCTTAAAAATTCGCCCCTTTCCACTTCCCGATCTCGGATTGCCCGTAAATTATTTTTTCTTTCATTTTTGTTATATCCTCTTCCTTTTCCAAGGGGTTTCATCCTACTATTATTTTTTTTCCACTTTTTACCATTTTCAAAGGCTTGTCGCCCCTGGTCTATAATGCCATTTTTCATTTTTGACCCTAATGTTCGATATATTATAGGGCGTCAAAGTTTGAAATTAAAAACTGATTTTTTTTAATAATTGGAGTATTTAATACCATAATTATTTTAAATTTGGTACATTGCTTAAGCATAAAGAGTTACATCATTTGACAAAAACAAAATGAAAATCAATTATCAAATATTCAAATGTTCAAAATATATCTTATTCACTATTTATATTTATTACATTTCTCGGTAGGTAGAAGGCTCATTCATAACACAACAATTCTAAAATAAAACAAGGCAAAATAGGTTAAATAGCCTTAATTCACAAAATGGGTTTGCAACAAAGAAGAATGTGTTTCCACTAAGAAATTTACTTTCGAGTTTACCGCGTATTAGAGTAATAAATTCTCATAAGAAGTTACCTTGGGGTAATTTGTCTTAATTTTCCGTCCTAAAAGTAAAAGTGCAAAGTTAAGAATTGTAGAAAGATCTAAGGTTTTTTGGCTTCTCTGGAAGCTGTCTGAGAAGTGTTACTTTCAACAAACAAAAAATGACCAATGCAGCAACAGGAACAAAGCTATGATAGAAAAACAAAGTTGTATTTTAAAAAATAAAATATAATATTTTATTATTTTGAATGTAACATCAATGATAAATAAATGATACGATATAAAAGTATTTATCTTTAATAATTATAAATAAGCATTTTTCGCTTAAATTTCTTTATTGGCATTGGGAACCGTTATGGAAAGTCTGACGAAGCCAAATCTGGTAATAGAATCGATGAAAAAAATTAAAATATTCAAGAGGCAATGGGGTGTTTTAATTATCATTATCACATATATCATTTTTGTAGGGCACAAACCGCACAACTTCTAGGCCTCTTTAATAAACCATAATAACATTTTCCTATGTCCCGCCTACCGATGCAACACCCTGTATATATATAAAAAAAAGTGTTTGCATAGTTTGTAAATATTAAAATAACGACATACAATTTTTCAATAAAATATTGTCGGATATGGATTGGTATCCTTAAGGATGGATTACTCATCTCATACTTCGTTGCGGTGCTAAGACTCTTAATGGGTGTTGAGCTTGATAAGAAGAGGTGTAGTGGAAAGATAGTGTAGAACAAGGACAAGGACATTTCTAGTTTCGTAGGAGGAGTTAGTAGACGAATGTTGATAAGAAATAATTGTTGGTAATTGGTTGGAATAAAGGGTTCCACTTCTAATAGTACATCCAGGGAAATCTCCTCTTTTATTAAGGTGCAAAATTATTGCTGACATAGCAAAACGGAACCCCTTCTTCCAGTTGATAAGGGTTGCAAAACTGTATAAAAACTAGAAAGATCTCTTACTTAGAGAGTTGTAACAATTATTCAAGTGTAAGGGTAACCTCTGCCCGTTGGTCTATTGAGTTTGAAGTCAAGATTAGATTCCATAATTGTTGAAGTCATGAAGCACCAGAACCAGTCTATTTTCCTCCCATTGCGAAAGTGTTCTTTAAGTAATTTATTTAACTGTTTATTGTGTAAATTTTGTATAATTTTCATTTTGGTCAGAGTTATCTATTAAGTGGAAATAGTTTCTTTAAACTTACTGGAATAACACCTTCCTAAAGTGAGTAAAAAGGGGAAATCCCACTTCTTATTAGAAAACTATTTTACATTACCGTTTTATAATCTCAAGTCGTTAATTTGTATTTTATTCGCAATACTTATTGTAATCTTTCATTATCTCATTGCTTTGCTGTTCATCAAATAAATCTCTTAAAAAAATCCTTAGTGTTTCATAAGGGCACAGTAAATAATAAACACTCTCAGTAGTCTCAGTAGAAAATAAAAACATAAGTCAATACGATCTAAGCTACACAACCCAGTCGCCAACCATTTTGATACGCGAGACTATAAACAGTCTTTTTGCATAAGCAAACAATTTTTGCTATAACAGTACAGAGACTGGCTGCTTATTGGATTCGATGAGTATGCACTAACTTGTATTTGTCCGACAGACAACAGGTTGTCTGCATATTAAACAATGAAAACCAGTACTTCTCTGATCCGGTTTGCATGAAGCAGGGAGTGACACAGGGGTCGATTCTTGGGCTGGTATGTGAAATCTCGAGGCATGCGATGATCTGCTTTGTAGTACGCAGACGATTCGAGTATGATACTGACTTGTGTTTAAACCGTGAGAAAACAGGGCTGGCGACATTTATCAAAACCACAAACTCAACAGACTCCCTTCATGGGAAGTTAAATGGCAAGGCTATACCCGTCGTCAACTCTGTCAAATTTAGCATTCCACCTTACAGGGGAATTAACATCTGCAGGGGCTTTAATCTATATTTAAAAGCCTTGGTGCTACGTTAAGAATAAAAAGAGATGGTCTTACAACTGCAACTTTGCGCCCGTACAATCGCTATAACATAATGTTCTGGGTTTTTTTTTTGTGATACCAAGGACATGTTTCTGGTGCAGAAACGTATTTGTTGTGTTTAAGTGCTCCATTCCTGTATTTTTTAAATTTAGTAATGTTTGTAAAGAAGCGTAATAACCTTATTGAACAGAACTTCTATTTCTATATCAATTCAATGACAACCATATGAAAAGGAAGATGTCGCCTTCATATACAACCAATAATTCGACCTACTTTGAAAAGGGTCTATATTATATGGTAGTCAATGCTTATAATACCGTGCGAACAAAAATTATTTGCCTCAAAGAGGGCCTTGCATCTAAGGACGTAATGCTTAGCCGTAGAGCTTAATACCTGTTGGGTGTCAGTAACTACCTGAATTAAAAATCAATCAGTTATTCCGTCATTTTTGACAGTCGTTACAAGTAATTTGATTCATCGCTAATTTTTCCAATTTCTTGAACAATTCACACAATTGGCTTTACGGAACAGCACAAAACATCCATGGTTGAAGCGTATTTTCGAAACGAGGTTAGAGTAAATGGTGAGTGGCAATACAATCCGGGTTTGTGCATGGACGATTTTCACGAACATTTTCCTAACGTTGCTTTTATTGCTGGGGATTTTTATAATTACCTGAAAAGAACCGTGGCTGTGTTTAGGGAAACGGGTTCTATACAACACAAAAAAGGAGCAGGAAGACTATCTGTAAGAACAGAAGAACTTGTTGCAAACGTTCGTGAAATAATGCAAAATACCCCAACAAATTGTATAAGACGCCTGTCCCAAGAAGTGGGAAGAATGGAATGGAATGGAATGCTTGGAGCATGGCGGTGGCCAATTTCAGCAATTTATGTAATTATTTTTCTTTTTCTTTCTGTATATTCTTACTTTGTTAATTTTGTAAACAACAAAAATAAATTTGTATTTATCTACTTGTTTTATTACTCATTAGTTTGGCATATCATGTCATAATATGAATTTGAAAAAATTTTAATCTAGATTTGGTTAGATATATCGTCCCCATATCATTGTGATCTAAACCAAGCCCCACGTTTTTTAATCCAAGCCCTCTTTGATGCAAATAATTTTGGCGCGCACGGTATGTCCCTTATAGATATTAGGACTAGAGAGACATTGGATACATTCAGAAGAGCCACATTGAATTTTCTTTATAGCAAATGATTTTATGGTTTAAATTTATTGTTATTAGTTAGTCTTTTTTTGTTTCTGGTTTGTGGGATTGTTGTATATTATATGTGATGACCGACGATTAACTTGACCTCTTAGCGACGTCGCTATGTCCAATATATTTTTGATTTCGTTTTCAAATAAAAACATTATTATAACTTTCGAGGCATACGTTATTACAACGATTTTCTCAATTGAAACAACACAAGCGAAACCCTATTGTAAACACCCAAAAAACAGCTTAATAATTCACTACCGTAATTTGGTATTCAGCAAAGTTTTCAGACACGCATTAACCTTTCTAAAGTTTGGTATAGTTCATTTACTTTCCCAAAGTAAAGCCTAATTACTTTAAAGCAACCTTTAAAGCAATAAGGTTAAATGCACCAGTACAAGGTAACCTTAGTAATCTACGATAGAAGAAAACGATTTTTATTTAAGTAGCAGGAAGCCGATATTTCAAACATTTCGAATCAGATGGTGCACTTTAAGTAAATACCGGGTGTTTCTCAAAAGACGTTCACCCCTATAGCTTTTTTATATTTATAGATATTAAAATAAAATTATCAAGATTCTTCTATGATCCACGTCGCGTTAATCATCAGGATGCTTATAGGTTCCGCGGAACATGTGTGGTACCACAACGGTCCTTATAGGACTACGTGTGACTGTTTGGACAATGCCAGAGGTTTGCCACTCTAACCTAACCTAACCTATCATAAACAATAATATTTAAAAAGGTTGTGCCTGGTCAATTGACCGCGGTCAATTGACCGAGATTTTGACCGATTTTGACCGGAGACATTTTGACCGGGTCAAATTCGGTCAAAAACTTTTGCAGCCTTTTGTGAGAGAAATTGGTCCTCATGGGGCATTGTCCAAAACAAGCTTCGCAACCGATTGAAAACCACTCGCTCAGGAAAGCTTGTTGATATAAAGTACAACTTGAAGCTGTTAAGTGGCAGTGGAAATAAAAAATATGAAAATTCGGAGGAACCAGCGCTAAATTTCAGTACAGTTACTTCATTAGTAATTTAACATTGTTAGATTAATATTATACCTAATATTTATATGTAATTTTTGTGTTTTTTGTACCTCAGAATGGTTTCTTTATGTTTTGTTAGCTGTTTTTTAATAAAAACACATTTTTAAGTAATTACTCATGGTTTCATTTCTTTTGACAAAACTGAAGAATTTGACCGGGGCTTGGCCAATTGACCACAAAAGATTTTGACGGTCAAAATCCCAACCCTAATTTAAAATAACAGGGGTCCAAGAATGGACCCCTGTGGTACACCAACAGAGATCTAAGTGGCCCGATCTCACCCGATCAATATTCTCAATCTGGTACATATTATTAAGTGACTGTATCCAGTCACCAACTTTACTGTTTCTCCATTACTAGAATATGGTCGATCAAATCTAACGCCTTGTTTATATCCATAGGAGTAAACATTTTTTAATTTGTATTCAAGTTGCTGTTAAGCTACTCGAGAAATTAAAAAACTGCCGAGGCCTTATTTTTCTTTTCCTGAAAACATGCTTAACACTTAATACGCATCCGAAGTGCTGAGATATTATATTTTAATATACTAGCGATGGTAATACTAATTTCATGCTTCTAAAGGTGTATTTAATTGCAAATAATCAAGCAAAGTACTTAATTGCAATGTCACGATATAATAGAATTGGCTTGCTAAATAAAAAGTGGTATAAACGGTTTATAGGTAATTTTATATTTTATTTTGTCAGTTTATACGACCATTTTACGATGTAGTTCGCTTTAATTAAAGAAAAGTTTTCTTAAACGTTTATGGTTGACCGCCTTGTAAAGAACGCCAAGTTGTAAAACGATACAAGCATTAAAAGTCTTATTGAAATTGGTATTTAATTTTATAGAGGAATGGCAAACACTGATTGGTTAACATTTTTATCAGCCTACAAATTGACAACAAAGAAGCTTGCTTACAGGCAGAAGCAAAACCACAATTTATTTGGATCAAAATATTTCTTTCAGGAAAATAAGCTTAATTATTAAGGATTTGGTGTAGGACGGACAGATTTAGCTTATTGGCATGGGAAGTAAAGGAGCCCACTTACTAAGCGATTACATCGAGCAACCAAGTCGTCCGGTCAAATTGCTTAATAATTTCTTGGCAATTTGGTTACTACTAAATATCAATATTTATTTAAATAATAATTAAAGTGATCATGTAGTATCAAAAAAATTACCTTGTCGGACTTCCATTGTCTTTATTTTGTAACTTAACACAACGTTTCGGTTAGTTAGTAGCTCTAACCGTTTTCAAGTGGAAACTAAATTTTAATTCTAAGGCTACTGTCTCAAATACTATGTGCAATAAGCTTGATGACTCCGCTTACGTGCTTATTGGAGTGTGAAGTTTGAACTGTTGGTTTTGGACAAGAAAATTATTTCAGATATTGGGGATATCTATACTTGGTTTACTAAATATATGGGTATTTTGATTCATAAAAGCTGCTTCTTTGAATTTTCGGTTTCTCCAGTACTGTTCCGTGTCCAAAACCTTGGTTTCTGACCACTGTACATTATGTTGGTTGATCCATACATGTTCCGCTATATCTGATCTCGAAGTTTCACCTCTTTGATTATGTTTCAGATGTTCTTTAAGTCGTACTGGAAGAGGTCTTTTTGTTTCTCCAATGTACGATTCGCCGCACTCACAAGGGATTTGATAGATACAATTTTTTGTGTTTTTATTACGGGAAGGTTTTACTTTTGTAAGAAAGCAGTAAAAAAGATGGTTTTAAAAAGTCTTTAGTACAATCGCGTTCTTTTATTCGTTATGAGCACATACATACTAAAAATTACAAGAAAGTTACATATAGGTACACAGCAGCCTTCTGGCAATTCGATTCGCCCCCAGTCTAGTAAATCGCTCGGCAACCAAAATATCGCTTTCAATTTGATTGAAATAAATGAATAGGGGCAATCTTTTCAAAATTCGATCGAAAGCGACTAAATTATTGTTTAATAGATTTGATTAAAAACCTATAGAATTTTTCTGAATCTGATTACAAAATCTATTACGGTAGATTGATGTTTGTACTCTCATAGAGGTATATTAAAGTCTTTTATCATAAGATATGACTTTTTTTTCTATGCCAACTATTTTTTGACCATAAAAATGATATTGCTGTTATATATATTTCGCATGTTGGGCAATATTCATTTTGCCCTCAGCCTCCAGTAAAAGTCACCTATTTTAAATTGGGTAAAACAGCGCTGTATTAGTGTAATCGTTTTGAATGCGTTGTAATCGCGTATGTTTTGAAAAATAGTGTGCCTTATGTATATTTTGACAAGTGTGCTGTAACCGCGTATATTTTAAAATAACGGATAGAGCGATCGGTCGGCTGTCGGTGTTGCGCTTAAGTAGGTTTTGAAATTACGCTTTCTCGCTGGGTAAATTTATTTGCTTCCTTGTGACAGGGTCGTTAAATGTTTATGGACATAACTATTTTGGGCCGTTCCAACGAGCCACGACTTTCCAAAGTAAAAGAGTGAGTGTGTATGGCCTGCTATTCCTTTCGTTTGCGTGATTTTCTCACTTTCTATAAATAAACAACCATCGTATCGGATGGATGGGCGCAATAAAATGGCAGGGGAAATGGGAAATATCGCGATTCCAGCAATTAGTAGAGTTATAGGAGCAGGTCTGGCACGAATTCGGCCAGATTGAAAGATATAAACGCCCATAAAGATATCGAAAATGACTTTCGGGAAAATGAGTTAAATTAGTTGATTAGAAACTTCTGACTTAATAATGTAATAAAAGTGAATATCCTCAGGCTAAATCCATAGAATTCTGCTTGCGTTTTTGGGTAAGTTAAAACTGTCAGAAATAACAGTTTTTTAATAGTGTATAATATGAAAGTGTTTATCCGGTATTAGACCCAAAATCTATGGAATCGAGTAGAAAACGAAAAATACTTATTACATCTAACAGAAGACTTATAATTACGTGGTAATTAAGTGGTTAATTGGTCAAAAGTTTTCACCCTACTGTTTTTTTATTCTCTCTACTGTAAGGGCAGAAACATTGCAGACTTAGAAGAGGAGCCGGGTCCCGGCTTGATCCTAGAGCACCATCTATACACCGTTGTTATTGTGGTTAAATATATATTTTTATTTAAAAAAAAATATTGATGTTTAACTATCTACAATGTTTTAAAACAATTAAATGCATAATTATGTACGCATGGTAAATTTATCAGAACACAACCTTATGAACCCCATGTCAAACTTCTTTATAATATAACTTTTAATAGTACTTACGATCAAAAACAATTACTAAGGGATCACAAACTGTTTCTGATTTATTATCCCACTGCCATATTAAATGTACAACTAATATTAAACACTAACTTTCCATTTTTAATCAATGAATTAATGCTGCTCACCAAGTGTAAATTACTTATTAACTATGGATTAAACAAACTCCCAAATCTAATTTTTCGCGACCAGAAGCCGGTCCGCGACAACCGTTTCACAATTTTACAGTGACTGATTTATAAACTGATCAATGCTGAATGAAACCTTGACTATTGTACACACTAAGACTGAAGCAAGACTGGATCAAGACTGAAACAAGACTGGCTCGAGACTGGAACACTGCTCACCTCCAAATTTGTAGCGTTTAAATAGTATCTAGTGCTTAGTGCAAAATTCTTTACACTCAATAAAATTACATAAAAAATTTAACGATTCTACACGTAAAAACATGTTAATGGTTATTCTTTAAACCGATCGAACCAAGGCTCAAGGCTTTATTCGACAAATGTTTGTTTTATTTTATCACATATATAAATATGGTATGACTGGCAGATGCGCACTGATCTATTTATTAATTTCAATAAAAATTTGTTGAAATTAGTATCTACTATCTTATAGTGTAAGTTATCACGAAATCTGCTTCGACAAAACTGTAGAGGTGTGAATAGTTTAGGAGGTACCACGGTATCGTCCGTGTGCAAAATTTAAGTGCCGGGTGAATTTCTGCCGGGTCGTGTGACCTAGTTGTTTTCCTTATACACGATAGCGGTTTGTTTTCTCATTTATATAGTTGCGCTCGGTATCAGTCGAAATAAATTTAAGATAAGATGTGAAAATATTTAATAAAGTTGTGTTCCCCCGACATAATAATATGTTTGAATTATTTAGATAACGGATAAAAGTGAGTTCATTTTAAAATTAATTTTTGTTATGAACTTCTAAACCTAACCGACTTTTGATAACTCCCTGCATTACCTGTCATTAATGTCACCATGTTGAAGTCTGTTATACTTTACGTTAGGCGGTTGGCTACAAAAACAGAACCTGACTACAAGTTCTTTTACCTTCGCCTTTGCCGTCTGTTAAATTTTGTAAAGGATTCTTAATCTTTTGTAAAAATATAGCGTACATACATACTAATTTTATTATTTATAAAATAAAATATTGACAGACCCGTACCTACCTACCAAAGTAAGAATGTGAAAACATTTATAAAACTAAAGGAAAAGAAGAAAATATGTATTTCTTTTAGTATTTATTTAAAAAAAGCAACATAGGAATTTATGTATTTATTATTCAAAGAAAAAAGTAATACATTCTTTGCGAGGTGTAAGCTTTGTGGTGCACATCTAATTAAGACACCATATTGGGAACCTTTTTTGTATTGTTTTATCTGTGGGAATTTTATATAGGATATATATGTATATGGCGTCCCGTAACTAAGGGGCTATGCAGCAACAGGAGATAGTGGAAAAATATGTAATTTAATTTCATTTCTTATAAGGTTAAAGATATTATACATGGTGATCCAAGTAAATATTTACTTTGTAAAATTGGCGATGATTTAATGTTAAGGGGATATGAATCAAAAATTTGGTATAGTTATGTTTTTGAAGGCAAGAAGGAGGATTTCATATTATGTTTAAGATACCTTCTAGAGGACGCTAGCTACATAATATGAGTTTTGATAAATTCTCACATATATTTATTGTCTTTCATATTTCTGACCGCTTTAACTCAAATTATGGAAGAGGGATTTTTATACGTAAAAAAGTTATACTTCATTAATCTTGATATTTCAATTAGTTTTTGAGATAATTGCTTTTAAATGCTTGATGACAAGAAACATTTAAATAAACACCTGTCATAACAAAACATATTTATTGAAAATTAACCGTACGTTCATAAGCATAAATGACATTTTTACAAGTCTACTATCTTCTGTTGCTGTATTTGCCCATTAGTTATGAGACATCCTGTATAAAACGATAAGTAAATGGCTTAACTAGGCACTTTATTGATTTGATAATAGATGAGTTAACTAAAATGGTGTTTGTTAATATTAAACTTAAATAATAAACACCAAGAAAATCTGTCTCTGAAATATATAAAATCCAAAAGTAAAATGTTTAAAACACACACTGCACAAACAGCCATAGAAACACTAAAAAAACACCAAAATCGGAAAGAAATAATATGACGCAACCTGACGCGTAAGCTTGCTACGGCGCACTGCTGATATGGGAACTTTAACGACGAAACTAAATCAGCTGTTAATCTCAAATGTCGTGGTCTTCTGTCGAAATGCTTAGTTTTAAGAAAAAGTTAACTCTACTTGATGAATATTGATTAAAACTTTGATTTTTGTGATATTACATCATTGTCTACCACCTTCAAACATTATTTAATAATTATAGTTTGCTTGTTTTCATCCTAAAAATTTATTTACATGGAAAAATTATTTTAACTAAATCCTATTAACTTTATTTATCCAACTACAAAATTTGAATTTTTATTTTTATTTGGCACTTACTTAAGTAAAATAAAAACAAGTTTTTTCAATTGAAAATTTCTGAATATGGACGTCTATTACAACTCAATAATAATAAACAAAAACAATTTTAAGTAACAAAAGCTCTAAAATATCTTAGCTTAATTCTTAACAATAACATTCGACAAAAAAAAAACAATAAACTGGCACAACACCGTCCATCAAGGCATTCTTTACTCAACAAAAGTTTAGGACACAATAGCGGCGTCAAGAGCAATCCTCAATTTAAATAAACAACTTAAAGTAATTCTGTTAAGACCGTTGCGAATAATATAAAGACGATCTCAGTTTGTTATTGTTCAAAACTCGAAAAGCTGTTAAATCTCCATGGGGATTTTTGGCGAATATAAATTAGAAGTACGCTGGCTTTTCAATTGGGAAACAAAGAGATAACGAATCCGGAGTTAAAGCGTATTTACATAGTAAAGAAAATTCCGGGAAATTTGTCATTTTCTGTCTTAAGATGGTGTTATTTAATAAAGGCTTAAAACGCTTTTGCTAAGTGAAAAATATATTTAATATATTTAGAGGGTCCACGAGTATCGCGTCATCTGCCTTATCTGTTAAACAGGTCTTAGGAGAATTGCCCGTTTAGTTTAAAATCGTCCTTAGAAACATGGAATCACATTATAAACGACTTGTAAATAGTCGACATTTAATTTAGCAATAAACACAGTTATTTAGTTTAATTTTAAATTTATTTCAACCACAGTTATACAGTACTTATGCTTATAGGAACAAGGTAATTTTTAACAATACTCTCCAATACACTTTTCATCTGGAAGATTAGCTCACGCTTTTCACGTCATCGTCAGAAAAAAAACATAGTAATATATAGTATCTTTTCATGACATCCTCGTAAGCATTTGAAATTTTGTACACCAATTTACTAGACATATTTGCTTTTCCCTGATTAATTCATGATCATGAGGGACCCATCGTGATACAGCACCTCCTGTATCTGTAAGTTAGGTCCTCAACAGAGCAATTGATATCAGTAGGGGTACTGTCTAGGAGAAGGGGGGTGCTGGTCTCCCAGACGATGCACTGAGAAAAAGGCTTCTATTCCTTATAAGAATACACATATTCTTTATAAAACTGTTTATTACTATATGTGACAACAATAAGCTTTCCTACTGTAAGAAAACGAAAATTGCTAGACCGTTGTGTAGTGATAATATCACGGTAATTTAGCTAATAGGAAATAGGAGTTAACGCTACTATAGAATGGTTTATAGCCATTATTGCTCTAAATACTCACAGCAGTTATCAAGTTCTATTAGGGGTGTAATCTGGTTTTATATACTGTATTATTTCCGACTGGCAGTTGTAATGAAGCTTAACATTAATCATAATAATATTTGCTTGCTACGGTTAATAAAGCATATACATTGGTACCACTAAAAATCAGTATTGTAGTTCTCAAAAATTTAAGTAGCTTCTAGTGTGATATTGTTCTTGTCGTTTAACATTGCATATGATGATCTATTATGCAATATGGTTTACTGAGATCGTAAAATTCGCTCATAGATTATAAAGTCCAATACTAATGATGGGTTGTGCGAAATAAGAATCTTTTATTGTTTTATCTGATATGCAAAGTGTTAAAAAACTTATATAGAAAGTAAAAATAAATTAATGTATTGGTACGATCAATAGAATTCAAATTCAGACAGGACAGCTAGAAGATTCCGAACAACGATGCGACCTGCGCAACAAATACATTAAAACTAACAATACACCGCGCGGCGATTGCCGATCGCTAGGAACAAACTTTTGGGTGGATTATAGGTTCTAACGAATACAATTCATTTTTGGGGACGCTGTTCTGCTTTCTTAATTGTATAGAAAGCGCTTTACTGGGAACGAAATGTGTCGCATTGAGAACATACAATTTATTTCTTAACAAAATTGCTGTATTCAAAGTAGTTCATTATTCAACAAGACTGTGCTGCGGATGGAACTGATTACTATCAATAAAAATACTATTCTAGCAAATCTGGAATTGATATAACCCTATACTAAAGTTGATTTGATACACTAGCTATTTATTTAATATGGGTTAATACAAAATAAGCTGTCAATACAAACTATGTCTTGGCGAAACTGTTGTATTAGATCATTTTCCTCAGTGTGTAAATATATTCACAGGGATTTTATTGAAATAATGTGGCCTTGTTTTAGATCCTGCAAGAGTAGGCACGTATATCTATGTATCCCTTATACAAAACTTCATATAAAAATAAATGGCCAAGAAATAAATCTTTACACACTTTTAAAATGTACGATTAAAAATAATATACTTATTCATTTATTTTAAACTTTGGAAACTTTTAAGAATCTTTTTAAATGACGTCAGATTAAGTATCTTTCTATTATCGCTAAAGAGATACTCTATGAAAATCACGTTAAAAAGTTCTGAACTATACTAAAACTATCAATCTTATGTGGTCACCGAATCTGTTACTTGGACTTCCGTTAAGTAGCTTAACTTTGGAGAAAGTTTAACTAAGAAACACAGCAATCTCTTCGTATTATCTAGTTTTCTACTCGTTTGTATTTAAGAGAATTTTCCTATTTGGCTAACAATCTTAGGAAAACAAACTCAATAAAGTAAGTACATACTACAAAGTAATTAGATAAAGTTTATAAAGTTTTTAGCTGATTCTAATTTAAAGTTTTGGTCCCTACTCCCTACTGTAATAAATGCATATAGCAAACCAAATGAAAAATTAATATTTGATTTAAGTTATTTAATACTTTTATGTCCTACTACGTCTCGGGAAATTTAAAAACTCAAATATTCAAATGTTTTATGCCCGTTTGCACCAACATAGATAGGACCAGTGGCGGCTTCTCCTATGAGGCAGGTGAGGCAGTGCCTCACCAATAATTTTGCAAATTAAATAAATTACAAATTTATTTATATTATTTTACTATTTGCATAATTTCATAAATATATATCCCTTAGAATTAATGCCATCAATCTTAACGCGCTTCCCTAGAAATATCATTTAACATCCATCTCATTTCCGCATGCGGTCGTATATGGTAGAAGCCGGTCTCGCGCTTCCTTGTCTTTTACGATCCGTTGCCTGTTTTGTTCTTATATCATCCATCTCACTTCTGCATGCGGTCGTATATGGTTAGAGGCCCGGCTTCCTGCTTCCTTGTCTAGCGTATTAGTGAAAATATCTAATGTCTTGTATGATACCGTAATAGTCCAGTCGAATCTAGCTTTAAATAGCGCATAAAAACATTCTTTTGAGGCCAGCCTCAACTATCTACGTAAATTTAAGCGAACGCGAGGGGACTAATCTAATATATTAGATGAATTTGGAGAAATGCTATTATTAGATTAACAGGTTGTTTTTCCGTTGAAAGTTCAGAGTTTAGAGAGAGTGCATAGTGAATTTGACTTTTACACCTGATGCATTGTATTTTATTATAGTTTTCGGTAAATACTTTTGTGGTTTTCCGTACTGATTTTTGTTTTGCTTTTTTCCAACAGCGGGCAGTGATTTTTCTAAAATATTAATATTACATTACTTTTATTACTTATTAGTTTATTTGTTTTGTTCTTGTTAGCGAAAAATGGATTCAGCGGGACCTAGCACAGCGTCACAACTTCCCCAGGTAAATGTAAACATTCGCAATCCTACTTGTGATCTTGTTAATTTTTTAATGAGCAGAATTTTTCAAGTATTAATTCCTATAAAGATAAATTGTACATAGTAAAAGAAGTAAAGCGACCTGTTTCAGATTTGAGTAAACGTCTTGTTACTATCGGTGGGGTGGGGAAATCAAATCGGAGCTTTCAAAACACTTGGTACGAAAAGTATGACTGGCTTACTGGCCTAGCTTTAAAAACTATAACTATTCCAATTTTTTAAATTTAATATTATAATTTTTTTTTACAAAAGATACCTATTACACAACTGACGAAGTAAAGTGACCACTAGACTAACTTTAAAATCTAACCTTGCTAAAAAAAATTTTTTTTTAACTGTGCCTCACCACTTTCAAATACCACGAGCCGCCCCTGGATAGGACATACCTACACTGAGAAAAAGCGTTTTATCCCTTATAAGAATACACATACTCTTTATACAATAAATTGTTTAATACTATACCGGGTGTTTCTCAAAAGACGTTCACCCCTATAACTTTCTTGTATTTATAGATATTAAAATAAAATTTTGAAATTATGCATAAGAGATGAGTCTGCTTTTATTGACATCATTTTCATTTTGTTAGCACTTTTGGTTTGACCGGAAGTGACCCTAACTTTGGTATTTTAAATGGGACCTCCTATATATTTTGACTTATTTGGATTCAGCATGACATTCTGAGTAAAAAGACACCTCACTTGTCATTTTTTGACGTGTTATAACATTTTTATGTTTATTTTTTATTTTCAATCTAGAGTGCTAAAAATTCATTAAATCTGTTAATTTATAGTCAAGTAGTATATGAAAATTAAAATTATGTCATAATAATTGATAATTGAAGTTTCACAAGCGTTTAAAAAATGAAATTTTGTTTTCTTGACGTTTACTCCATTTTTCCAAATGGAACGATGCATGGTGGTTCACTAGGATATTTAAAACGAGCATTTTTTTTTCAAACAATTTGATACCATACACTCCTATGCTATTTTAAAATTGACACTGAAAAATTTACCTTAAGTCCCAATCGCAAATTTAAAAGCGTTAAGCATCATTGCCGGCCCTGTCTTTTCTAAAGAAATAGACGGCTTTGAAAAACAATGGAATAATAATATGTTTAATAGTTTAATAGTAGAATAGTTTTGAGAACTAATTTTAAATTAAAATTGTAATGTCATTCGTTTATTAAACTTACATTGTAAATCAGATAAAATGGTTAGTTTTACTAGAAATGAACAAATTGATATGCTCCTAATTTTTGAACTGACCAGAAAAATTCTTCTGAAGCCGCAAGATTGCATGTATTGTATGTTTTATAAACTAATGACATTACAACTTTAAATTATTAAAGCCATATTGCTTTTCAAAACCATTCCACTGTTTCTCAAAGCCACCTTTATATTTCTTTAGAAAATAGGCAATAATGCATAACTATGGAGGGCTTTAGGTTAGGAGTCCGATCGCAATACATTGGTTTCGGGCAAAGTTTTGGATCGGTAAAGCAGCTTTAAAAATGGCCGTCAGGGGCGCATGTGTTCCTTTAAATCTGTAAAATGCATGGGTTCTTATGGGATAATCAACTGTTTTATTGAATTTAGTTAACTAAAACCCTCTACAGGCTGAGATATGTATATATTATATCTAATAAAGCTTATTTTATTAATTATTGGATAAAAATACCGCTGACGTCTATCAAAACCTGTAAAAAGTCAAACACTTAACGATCACTGCGCTGCGACCGGGAAACAGCGAACTAACTACTAAACAGGGACGTAAATTTAAAGAACAGCCATTTTCGATCGGACTCCTTCCTAAAGCCCTCCGTATGCATAACGCTTTTAAATTTGCGATTGGGATTTAAGGGAACCTTTTTAGTGTCAATTTTAAAATAGCATAGAAGTGTATGGTATCAAATTGTTGGAAAAAAAATACTCGTTTTAAATATCCTAGTGAACAACCATCGTTCCATTTGGAAAAATGGAGTAAACGTCAAGAAAACAAAATTTCATTTTTTAAACGCTTGTGAAACTTCAATTATCAATTATTATGACATCATTTTAATTTTCATAAACTACTTGACTATAAATTAAAACATATTTAATTAATTTCTAGCACTCTAGATTAAAAATAAAAATATACTTAAAAATATTATAAAACGTCAAAAAATGACAAGTGAGGTGTCATTTTACTCAGAATGTCATGCTGAATCCAAATAAGTAAAAATATACAAGAGGTCACATTAAAAATACCAAAGTCAAGGTCACTTCCGGTCAAACCGGAAGTGCTAAAAATTTAAAAATTATGCCAACAAATGCAAACTCATCTCTTATGCATAATCCCAAAATTTTATTTTAATATCTATAAAAACAAAAAAGTTATAGGGGTGAACGTCTTTTGAGAAACACCCGGTATGTGACTGAAAAGCACTTTCCTACTGTAAGGCAACGAAAATTGCTAGACCGAGACAACTTATATCCTGATCCAGCAAACCCACAACTTCCAGAGAATATGTTATGATTTCAGCAAGATGGAGCACGACCCCATTACCAAATCAATGTCCGGCAGTACCTCAACCGAGTATTTCCAAATCGGTGGATAGGGAGGCGTGGATCGAAGGAATGACCAGCACGATCCCCTGATCTGACGCCATTAGACTTTTTCTTATGGGGTTATGTCAAAAATATAGCTGATTTATGAAGACGAATAACGCTTAGATCGGTCACGCCTGAGATGTTCAGTAACATTAGAAAAAATTCCTATTTAAGATGTTGCCCAGACGTTCGCGCCGAGCATTTTCAACATCTCCTACATTAATGTTTTTTTTTTGTTTTTTACATTATCAAGAAAAAAACAGTATTACCTACTTATTAGTTTTTGAGTGTGCTGTTAATTTTTGAAATAAATCTGAAAACACTTAATATTTCCGAAATAGTTGAAGATTGGTATAGGATATTGTACATGAAATATGTCTAAAATTTTCTGAGGAATCCAAAAATTGAATAATATGTAGGTTGTTGCATTTAAAATAAAAAAATTGGTACTGGCCACCAGGGAACACCCTGTATAAAAAGTGTTTATTGAAAAAAATGCGCAACTAGAAATACCAATCGACATGTCCTAGCGTTTTTTCGGACATGCCCCCATGTGTTTATTATCGAATTTATTCCATTTGGCTGATACACACTGTATATTTATATATATTTAGAAAATGTAGCATTAAATCTACTTTCCCACTGATAAAAAAGTTCTTTCGGCTTCCTTTTAAAACGAGGATACTTTTAAAGTACGTTAATGGAAACAGAAAGCCTGCAAATCCATTGAAACTAATATAAAGGTCTTTTTAACGGACCTTCATCCTTTTTGAATGCACTGTGGGTTTGCAACGGATACACGCACCTTTAAACTGATTATTCGTTCAAAATGTTGCACTTTTCTGATGTAGCAGAGAGTTTTGAAAATGTTTATTCAGAAGCGAAATATTTCCTGTATATAGGTATGTGTACTTTAACAAAAAATATGTTTGCATGTTTATAGACAACGGCGACCAATAAGCAAGAGCTTATTATTCTAGCGTAAATCTTTGCTGATATTTCAACGCGGTTTCATTTACGACCTCGGGCAAAAATAGGCCGGTAGACATTTCACTCCCTGTAAATAAAAACACCTGTATATTTAGTAAACCAAGTATAGATATCCCCAACATCTGGGCGTCATTCCTTATTGGCCAAATTAAACAGCTCAAACTTCACAGTCCAATAAGCACGTAGGAGGAGTCACTCTGAGCAAAAAGCCTTCTATTCCTTATAAGAATTCACATACTCTTTATACAACTGTTTAATACTGTATGTGGCAGCAACACGCTTTCCTACTGTAAAGCAACGAAAATTGCTAGACCGTTGTGTAGTGATAATATCACGGTAATTTAGCCAATAGGAAATAGTAGTTATTGTTACCATAGAATGGTTTCTAGCCATTATTGCTCTAAATACTTACAGTAATTATGAAATTCTATTGGGGGTGTAATCTGGTTTTATATACTGTATTAGTTCCGACTGGCAGTTGTAATGCAACTTGACATTAATTATAATATTTGCTTGCTACGGTTAATAGAGCATATACTTACGACTAAAGATCAGTACCTACTGTAGTTCTCAAAAATTTAAATAGCTTCTAGTGTGATATTGTTTAACATTGTATATGATTATCTATTACGCAACACGGTGTATTGAGATGGTAAAATTCGTCGATAGATTATAAAGTCCAATACTACTGATGGGTTGTGCGAAAAAATAATCTTCTATTGCCTTATCTGACATGCAGAGTTTAAAAAAACTAAAATACACAGTAAAAATAAACTAATTGAAACAGGTATGTGTACAATTAATAGCATTAAATTGGAACAAAATAATTGTATTTTCTTTTAGCTATTATTTTGATTGTATTTATCGCACATGTTATTACCAGGTATGAATAAATTCCTTATTAATAGTACTAAGAAATGGTACCACGGTACCAATATGGTTCCATTTGGAAAAATTCAGTTTTACCCCAAAAACGATTACGATGAATTTTATTTGCTTATAAAAAACGCAATTTAGTTTTTTTGACGGGACTTCCATTTTTCTAACAATGGACGGATCAATTGGAATAAATCGGAACCGTCATGGCACACTTAAATGGAAAATTAAAAATTAAATAATAAATATTTCTTGAAATGTCACTTTTGTACATACAGTATCATTGGTTTCAGAAAATCATGCAGATTTCAAAAATGTAATAATATACAGGGTGTTCCATTTAAAAATCAACAGTTGGTGTCACTTCCGGCGAAACCGGAAGTGAAAAAAAAAATTATTTGTAGGTCAAAAAGTGCCGCTTATTATGTATATGGGATATCCCAAATTTCAATCAATTACCTTTAAAACTGACGGAGATACGGGGGGTGAACCATGATTCTGTTACACCCGGTATAACACTAAAGCGGATTTGATTTTTTTGATTGCCGGTAGCATTTTTGTATCGAGCGTCCAGTACACCGCATTCGGGTAATTTCGCATTAACCGAGGTATATCGTTGATTGTCAAGCTACCATACGATAACTGTCAACTTTTGACTGATAAACGTCAATTTTTTTTAGCTTTTTCTTATAAGTAGAGGATTATAAGAAGGCGATAACTAGAGGAACAAATTACGTCTAAAAGGTATATTGGCAACCGGTTTGTTCGTTGTTACCCAGAGCATTTTTTTTAAATTCAAAAACCAAAAAAAAACCAAGATTTCAGCCTAATCGAGCGTACGGTAGTCAGACTGTTGTCGTAGTACCGAACGCTCGATACGTGCCGAGGTCGAGCATCACGAATGCGGCTTACTGGACGCTCGATACAAAAATGCTTCTCGGTATAGGTAGGATGTCTGTAACTCCTGGACTAATTGCTCTTGAATCAGAACTACATATATTGACAAAATTACTTTTGTGTTTGCAAAAAACGGTTTTTATTAGGTTTGTTATTACGTGTACCGATATTTTTTCTCTCCTCTGAAATTTATATTAGGATTTGAAGGTGTTAAAACAATAAACCACGTCGATAACACCCTAAACATTTCTATTAATTTTTAGCGAACTTGCGTGTAACAAAATTGTTAGTTCGAAGCGAACACCTAGACTATTTGCTATAAAGAACAATACCGTCACTATCAGTATATCAAAGGGCACGCCCCGCTGTTTACTTTATCGAAAAAAATTAAGGGTTGGTCCGTCGCCTATCAAGGTGACTAGATTCTTTTATTAATGGGCTAGTCTCATCACGTGACGCAATTAGATACCCTCCGTAAGCTTGGCAGGTATCAGTAAATAAAAGCTACGGGGGTGCTCCGCTATAAATTTGATTTGATTTCTAACGTTTCGAAAAGTAAATTAGCTTTTTCTACAGACGTGTGGAAAAAACAATTTTCCGCACGGATATCAGTGCGGAAAATTGTTTTTTCCACACTAGTGCGGAAAAAATTTTCGCCACGATTATGTCAAAAATCCGTGCGGAAAATTGGTTTTTCCACACTAGTGCGGAAAAAAATTTCGGCACGATTATGTCAAAATCAATAATATTTGTAGTTATTACATTTTTTTTCAGAATTAGTTACTGTTACATATGTATGTGATTGTTATAGTTAATTAAAAATTATTAAATTTTTTTGAAATATGTGTTACTTATTTCCACACGTCTGTAGAAAAACTATTGTACCTGACACGTGCAGAAAATGTTTTCCCTGCACTCCGCTGCTCAACCGAACTCCGCTACGCGTCGTTCGGTAAATGGCAGCCTCGTGCGGAAAAATTCATTTTCCGCACTTGTTAGGTAAATAGCTATTACAGAATTCGGTTGTGTCAAAACAGGTAGTAGAACAGGGTCGATAATTTTTGAAACCAAAAAAAATAGTAGGATGAAACCCATTGGAAAAGGAAGAGAATATAACAAAAATGAAAGGAAAAATAATTTACGGGCGATCCGAGGTCGGGAAGTGGAAGGGGGTGAGTTTTTAAGGGTGGAAAACGATTTATCTCGATTTCTGGCAAAACTGCAAGTCCTATGGAAAAACGTTAAACGGCAAAGTTGTAGGTAATAAAAAGATCTACAACTAGTGTATTTACACTTTGTTTACATGACCTCAAAATTTATGTGAAAAATTCAAATAACCAAGTTTTGGGTTTTTTATTTTTATCTTTTACAAACTTTTTTTTTTTCACGAAATTTGGTAAACTTACCTTCTTAGGTCCCAAACACACTGTAATTTTTTTTATTTGAAATATTTATTTTTTCACCTTATTTTGACTTAATATCGAAAAAGCACCCTAATTTTTAATCGAAAATTCTCACGTCAAAATATCTGCTTTTTTAAAAAAGTTGGTAGGCTTTTTGTTCGTTGAAATCTCTACTTTTTGATTGTGTAAAAAAAATATACATTACTATGGTAAATGTTCTCAAAAAATGCAAAGAAACGAAAAAAACTCGAATCCGAATTTTTTTTTAATTTTTATGTACAATTTTGAGCTATTTATTAAAATTTATACTTTAACTACTCGAAAAACGTAAGATTCCATGTTTTACAATGGATGAATATAGAAAATTTTTTATTATTTCGTATTTTGATTTTTATTCATAAAATAAATTTAAATATAACAGCACCATATTATGAAAATTTCTTGACAAAATTTAATGAAGTTCATATTCATGAAACAAGAGGAAAAAATAACTTTATTTTGGATCATACAAATTTGAAATCGACTCAAAAATCAATATTTTTTAGTGGTGCTATAGAATATAACAAGTTAGGAAATGAAATTAAAAGGTGTAATTTAAAACTATTTGTAAAAAAATTAAAGAATCAAATTTTATGTAAAAAAGTCTAATAAAATAGTCTTTCTAGATTGTAATTACCTATCTACCAGGAGAGAAGAAAGAATTTCAAATTTTAAATGTAATTAAATAGTTCAATGAACTAATAAATTTTGTTATTATTATTATTACATTGATAAACAAAAAATTACCAATCCATAAAACATAAAGATCGCAAAAAATATGCGAAAATAGTTGTTCTAAATATAATTAAAGGTAGGATCTAAAGGGGATTTCATCACATTTACCATAGTAATGTTTATTTTTTTTACACCATCAGAAAGTAGAGATTTCAACGAACAAAAATCCCACCGACTTTTTTAAAAAAGCAGATATTTTGACGTGAGAATTTTCGATTGAAAATTAGGGTGTTTTTTTGATATTGAGTCAAAATAAGGTGAAAAAATAAATATTTTAAATCAAAAAAATTACAGTGTGTTTGGGACATAAAAAGGTAAGTTTTCACCAAATTTCGTGAAAAAAATTTTTTTCTTGTAAAAGATAAAAATAAAAAACCAAAAACTTGGTTATTTGAATTTTTCACATACATTTTGAGGTTATGTGAAAAAAGTGTAAATACAAAAGTTGTAGATCTTTTTATTACCTAGAACTTTGCCATTTAACGTTTTCCATAGGACTTGAAGTTTTGCCGGATATCGAGATAAATCGTTTTCTACCCTTAAAAACTCACCCCTTTCCACTTCCCGACCTCGGATCGCCCGTAAATTATTTTTCCTTTCATTTTTGTTATATTCTCTTCCTTTTATGTTTGTCGTTTAATCTATGCAGGACTGTCCAACAGACTTGTAATTTTATTTAAGGAGACAAAACATACGATCTATCTATCCATCTTTCTTTTCTGTCTTTGTTTTACACGTACGAATGTTTGATGCAAACAATCAGGCTTTTAATGAACGATTGGCTTAGTCTATTCTATAAGAAGTCTATGAAATTTTACTAGTGAAGACTTGAAAGGCTTAATTTTATTTTAGAATCCGCTTATGTGACCAATTAGACAGCCCTAGTGTATGGTAGAAACTTTAAAAATCATATACCTATAGATATATTATGAATAATGTTATGTGTGTATTAAAATAAAAATGCCTTTAAATTATTTACAGCTCTGTAAAACAACGCAATAATTTGCTGTTGTTTTACTTAAATCTTTATGTGCCAAAATAAAGAAAATATTACCTGCTTTTATTCCAATACTTTAAATCTCCTTTATAGGGCATTAAGGGTATAAAAACGCAATAAAACACAGAATGAGAAAGTCAAATAAATCCTCCAGTACGAATGTTGTGGTTTATCGTATTTGTTTTTATATACCTACTTTCTAACTTTTATATTTATTAAAATAAGAAAAGTTTCATACAATAAGCTTTATTTTGCTGGTAAAAATAAGACTAAAATGAAATAAGGTATGGGATTTTTATACTTTTAAGTTACACTTTTATTTCTAGCACCACTGTGGGGAACTATCATCGACAGTGTAGCTAAGGAGAATGGGTTTCGTCCAAGAAGCGAATATTTAAAAATAAAATATATTGTTTTTTAGAGCCATTATAAAGTAAAGAATATAAAGTTTGCGTGCTGGATTTACCATTAGGCTGAGTAGGCTGGAGCCTAGGGCGGCAGGTTTTAGGGGGCGGCAAATTTGGCCCAAAATTTTTTTTTGTCTTACAGTAATAAATGGTACAATCTTTATTCATGGTCGACGGGTAGTATTTTTTTTAAATAAACTTTATTGTTGGTCGTGTCTGTTAATGGGGATAAAAAAAGGTAGTTGGAACTTTACTGGCTTTACAAAAAGAAATTTCATTTTCAATAAAATAAGTAGGTAATCATAAATTTTTAAAATATTAACTAAAAATTATTGACTAAATTTGGGCGTGGTCTTAAAAATTTTTCGCCCGCGGCGCATTTCGCCTGCAGCGAGCTTTTTCTTTCCCGAACACTTTACCTGGTTCACAACTCACGAGCCGTTACTGGTAAAGGGGCGGCAAAAATTGAATAGCCTACTAGCGGCAAAAAACCTGGCACTTCTCTTATGGAAAATGGTCCTCGGTTAAATTTTCTAAATTTTTAGTATGTTGTAGAGAATGCCATTCTGATCAAAAGTGTTCATGGCCACAACAATATCTGCCGACCAGTTTTTGTGACACAGGGTGTCCAAGTTGCAAAATATGAGTTCTCAATACATTATTTTCGTAGTTTATAATATTAATTCGTTTTTTTTCTAAATTTTTGATGGCCCTGTCGTAGATAGGATAGAATACTATAAAAATAGTTTAATTTTTTTATTATATACCGGGTGAGTGACGAAAATTATGATATGTTTTTTGTTAAATCATTGTATTTTCGGCATTAAATTAAATGTTAACAAAGTAATACTGTAGATGACATTAGCTAGTAAGCTATCAGAATTTATAATATTTATATTTATACAGGGTCACTCAAAAAAGTTAATATTTTTTTTATTAGTTTTGAAAGAAATTTTGTAAATATTTCTTTATGTACTGCTTATCGTGTAGTTCCAAATATATATACTTATTAAGATTATACAGGGTGTTCCCGATGATAAGCGATAGAAAAATAATATAAAAATGCATGTATTTATAAATCACCCGGTATATTAAAAATGAATCGGTTAAATTTAGTTATTTTTTAATATTTTTTGCTTGAAGTGCGTTACTTACATGTTTGCTATTGATTTTCCTTTTCTCATGACCAGTTCTGGAGATATACAGCGTCGAACAGACTCAAAACTCAAAAAATAAGCAAATAAAATAAATTTTAAAAATAAAGTTTGTTATGTAAGTTCATTTTATGGTTAAAAATAAATATATTTAATGCTATACAGGGTGTTTATAATAATTAGGGTATTCTAACACTGTATTACAAATAAGAAATATATATAAAAACTATGAACAATTTATTATATCCAAATTATTTTATCCAAAAATAATAAGTAGGCCCCTAATTATTCGAAATACCCTGTATAGCATTACATTTATTTATTTTTAACCATAAAAAGAACTTACATAACAAATTTTATTGAAATTTAAAAAAATAGTTATTTTATTTGCTTATTTTTTGAGTTTTGAGACTGTTCGACGCTGTATATCTCCAGAACTGGTCATAGGAAAAGGGAAATCAATAGCAAACATGTAGGTAAGACACTTCAAGCAAAAAATATTCAAAAATAACGAAATTTGACCGATTCATTTTTAATATACCGGTTGATTTATAAATACATGCATTTTTATATTATTTTTCTATCGCTTATCATCGGAAACACCCTGTATAACCTTGATAATTATATATATTTGGAACTATACGATAAGCGACAAGCAGTACATAAAGAAATATCTACAAAATTTCTTTCAAAACTAATAAAAAAATATTAACTTTTTTGAGTTACCCTGTATAAATATAAATATTATAAATTCTGATAGCTTATTAGCTAATGTCATCTACAGATTACTTTGTTAACATTTAATTTAATGCCGAAAATACAATGATTTAACAAAAATCATATAATAATTTTCGTCACTCACCCGGTATATAATAACATTTTTTTAACTATTTTTATAGTATTCTATCCTATCTACGACAGGGCCATCAAAAATTTAGAAAAACAAAACGAATTAATATTATAAACTACGATAATATAATGTATTGAGAACTCATATTTTGCAACTTGGACAACCCTGTATCACAAAAACTGGTCGGCAGATATTGTTGTGGCCATGAACACTTTTGATCAGAATGGCATTCACTACAACATATTTTGAAAATTTAACCGAGGGCCATTTTCCACGAGAGGAGTGCGGGGTTCTTTGTAAATCCGCCACTGAAAGTTTGGACAACAAAGAATGTAAAGGAACAAATAGAAAAGCAAAATATATTTCCAATGTTATGAATAATGTATTCGTAATGTAATGGATATTCCCCATGGTGGATTCTACTTCTACAGGTCGCTCTCCTAAATAACAATTCAAGTTGGAAATAGTTATGGTTACCAGTTTAAATTAACGTCTGTCATGTCAGTCACTATTTGTCAAGCATCTACCTTAATCAAAATTTCAAGTTACTTTTCGCAAAATTTCAGTAATGAGCATTCAAAATATAAAAGAGGACTCTGATTTAAGTTCAGACTCATCATGGACATTCATAAACGACTCGAAGAAGAGCTCAAAAAAAAATTCCTTTGAAAAAGTTTCTATTAATATTCCACATGACAATGTCAATAAAGAAAGTTTAGAACAAAATGCGGAAAATGAAAACAAGGATAAGTTAGACGTTGGCGACACGAGTTTTATAAATTTTGACGAATTCTCCTTGGAACGATTAGCAGAACGTGATGAACCTAAACGTAAAGTTAAAAAAAGTAACAAGAAAAAACGTAAAAGTTCAAAGAAATGCTATGGGAATTCCATAAACTTACTGACCATAGCAGCATGCCTGCTCACTATAACAGGTATGACATTACTGACAACCCTTTTACCACCAAATTACAATGATTCAACCGAGTTAGAAAATCTTCAAAATCACCTTGCAGAGGTTCTGGAAAAATCGAATAATCCCACTTATGAAAATTCTATGGATAGTTTGCGGGCGACCGAGGAAGTAATTGATGCTGCTAAAGCAATTGATGTTTTCAATTTATTGCATGATAATTCCAGCGATGAGGGAGAATGTCCAGCTTCTTCAGATTACCTTAACGACTCGTATTTACCTGAAAATAAACCAGAAATCAAAATGAGAATGAGAACACCATACGCAACTTACCTTGACGATAAAAAAGCTTCCGACTTGGCGCAAGTTGAAAATAAAACGAAATCTTTTCTTGACATGACAAAAGATCTGGTTAAAAGTCCGAGCTTACAAATATTTGTAGCTACCTTGGTGCAAGATATTTGTCTTATTAAACTTATTAACGAGTTTTCCAAAGTGACAAAAGACGAATCCGAAGCAGAAAGTAAGGAAAGTGAAACAGCTGATAAGAAAGTCGTTAGAAAACCGAAAAAAGTACCAGGTGTGACAAAAAAAGGACCAAAAAAAACGAACAACCACGAAAATAAAATTGAGAAAGCGTTAAAGAAAAAGAAGTCTCCGAAAAGTTTGCCACCGCAAATACAAGATACTTTTGCTATAAAAAATATTGAATCCATATATAAAAACCAAACTAAGGAACACGTTAATGAAAATGGAAAAAGCGAGTGCGAAAGACGATTCGAAGAACTTGACACTAAGGGATCAACACTTGGACATAACCACTGGCAAAAAATCCAACATATAAAAAACAAGTTTCAGAAGGAGATCATCCAAATTAAGGAGCAAGAAAAGGAAAACTACAATAGATCACAAAAAGTACGATTTACAAGAGAAAAATTCTTAGAACGCTTAAAATCTGATAGAGAGATGTATCTGCACAGGCTGAGAAAAATTCGCGACGAACGAAAAAAAATACTTGACGACGTTTGCCATGGACTAAACAGTAGCAGTGGTAATTTGGGATCCAAGGATGCTTCAGTCGGCAACTTTGCTGTTTTAATACCAAAGAGTTACGATTTCAGCAAAAAACTTGCAGATTTAAAGGAAAACTCAAAATTAGAAAACAATATACAGCTGTCGGCTTTTAATAGTGGAACAATTAGCTACGTACCATTAAATAACAAAAGTAATGATAGCGTACAGGAAAACAAGCAAGATTTCAATCTACAAGAAACAAATGAATATACCGGAAAATACTGCGATATAAAACGAAAATACCTGCAGAAGAAAAAAAACAGAATTCTAAAAATAGAAAAAGCCAAAAAAGATGCCATAGAGGTACAGGACCTTGTGAAAAATATGGTCAATAAGTTATCGGAATCTCAACAGCCTATTACTACTGAGGCCACATTGCTACATCATTCTTCTATGGAGAATCCACCTATCGATAAAGATTTTCAAGTGGTTAACAATAGAAAAACAAGGAAGAGAAATGTGAATAAATTATACCATGCCGCTTTTGAAGGACAAGGTAACAAGATAAAGGAAAATGACGCAAAGAAATGGAGGAAATCTAACTTTGATGAATTCAACTCGGCATTGGACAAAGGAATGATGACAAAACAAGATCCTTTACGGTCGCACAAAATGAAAGTTTTACATAAAGGAATTTTATAAACATTTTCTAAAATTTATAAGGATTTGACACTAAAGCAAATGTAACACATTATAAAATAAAATATTATTGCATTAAAAAAGTATTTTTTGTAAAAGTGGTGATTGGATAGATGATGATGATGAGTACGTCTACTGAATTTTGTTTTATGCACAACGGTATCATTATGACACTTGCCAGAGTCAAAATGGCAACAATCACCGTGATATCGACTAATATGGTTACCTGGTAATTTTGAATTTTAATTTATACAAACATTTATGTTATTTTAGGATAAATCGAATCTATGCAAATAAAATCTATTTGGAACTTCGTCACAGATTATATTTTGAATGATGCACGTTCGTTATGAACTTTGTTGATGAAACTTGTGTAACTAAACCAAAGGGCTAACCCCTTATGGGTTAACGCAACATTCGTTTCATTATAGTGTTCATGTGTTACTCAAAAAACGTAAGACTCCATGTTACATTGATATTATTAAAGTATACATTTTATTAAATAGCTCAAAATTGTACATAATGATTTAAAAAAAAAATTTCGGATTCAAGTTTTTTTCGTTTCTTTGTATGTTTTGAGAACATTTACCTTAGTATTGTATATTTTTTTTACACCATCAGAAAGTAGAGACTTCAACGAACAAAAAGTCCACCGACTTTTTTTAAGAAAGCAAATATTTTGACGTGAGAATTATCGATTGAAAATTAGGGTGCTTTTTCGATATTAAGTCAAAATAAGGTGAAAAAATAAATATTTTAAATCAAAAATATTACAGTGTATTTGGGACATAAAGAGGTAAGTTTTCACCAAATTTCGTGAAAAAAAATTTTTTTGTAAAAGATAAAAATAATAAACCAAAAACTTGGTTATTTGAATTTTGCACATAAATTTTGAAGTTTTGTGAAAAAAGTGTAAATACAAAAGTTGTAGATCTTTTTATTACCTACAACTTTGCCATTTAACGTTTTTCCATAGGACTTGTAGTTTTGCCGGAAATCGAGATAAATCGTTTTCTACCCTTAAAAACTCACCCCCTTCCACTTCCCGACCTCTGATCACCCGTAAGTAATTTTTAATTTTATTTTTGTTATATTCTCTTCCTTTTCCAATTTGTTTCATTCTACTATTATTTTTTTTGGTTTCAAAAATTATCGACCCTGGTCTATGTAGCCATTTTAAGTTTTCAAAAGTCAAGGATAACATTTGAACGAGTCGTCTAATTCATTAGTGTACTTTTTAAATTAGGATGTTTCAAATATCGACCCACTGTTTCAACCTTTTTAAAATTTAATAAAGATAAAAGGCATTTTATGTCGGTTTTCATTGCAAAACCCTTATCTTTATTTTTCTAAAAGGGATTTGAATTTATAATGCTCCCGTTGAATTGCCTAATATTCTCAGTTTAAAATATTTAACAATATTTATCTGTACATATTTAATTAAAGTTAATTGAAAATAAAATTAAACTTGACTGGTGGTGTTATTAAATAACTATTTGGTTTGTTGGGATTCTGGTAACGGAAAATAAATAATTCTTAACATAGTACACATGCGAATGTTCAACGTAAAAAGTTCTGGCAAAGCTTTATTCTTTTAGACTTATCTACTGTAATATAAACACTAGAAACAGTGGGTTTAAAGCCAAAGAGGAGGCCTGTGGCCAGTAAGAGATACCGCGTTTTTTTAAATAAAAATCAAGGAGGTCGAAACAATATAGAAAATAACAATTGAAATAACGAAATACTTCAAGCATTCAATTTTTTTGGACAATCTTTGTTACTCATGTAAAGGGCACTGAGGAAAATGATCTGATACAACAGGTTTGCTAAGACATAGTTTGCTTATTTTTTATTCACCCATATTAAATAAATTGCAAGTGTATCAAACCGGCTTTAGTGTTATATCAATTTCAGATTTGCTAGAACAGTGTTTTTATTGGTAGTAATCAGCTCTATTAGCAGCACAGTCTTGTTAAATGATGAAATACTTTTAATACAGCAATTTTGTTAATAAATAAATTGTATCCTCTCAATGCGACGTATTTTGTTCCCAATAAAGCGCTTTCTCTACAATTAAGAAAGCAGAACAGCGTTCCCAAAAACGAATTGTATCCATTAGAACCTATAATCTACCAAGACGTTGGCGGGGATTCGTAGCGATTGGCAATCGTCGCGTGCCGTGGTATTAGTTTTAA
Source organism: Polydrusus pterygomalis (assembly GCA_963969555.1). NCBI lineage: Eukaryota > Metazoa > Arthropoda > Insecta > Coleoptera > Curculionidae > Polydrusus > Polydrusus pterygomalis. The sequence continues at coordinate 23,813,456 of OZ018380.1, forward strand.
CGTATTTGTTGCGCAGGTCATGTCGTTGTTTTAGCTGTCTTGTTTGAATTTGATTTTTATTGATCGTACCAATACCTATTTCAATTAATTTATTTTTACTTTGTAAGTATTTAAGTTTTTTTAAACTTTGAATGTCAGATAAAGCAATAGAAGATTATTAATAATCTATGGACGAATTTTACGATCTCAGTAAACCATGTTGCATAATAACAAGCTCCGCTTCGGGGGATTGAAGAATAAGGTTATCGAAGACAACATAAACATATTTATTATATTATTAAATTTTAAATAAACTTATTATTATTATTATATGCAATGTTAAACAGCAATATCACACTAGAATCTATTTAAATTGTTGAGAACTGCAGTACTGATTTTTAGTGGTAAATATATGGTTAATTAATCATAGCAAGCAAATGTTATTATGATTAATATCAAGTTTTATTAAAACTGCCAGTCGGAACTAATACAGTATATAAAACCAGATTACACCACCAATAGAACTTGATAATTACTTTGAGTATTAGGAGCAACAATGTCTATAAACCATTCTATGGTAGCAATAACTCCTATTTCCGATTGGCTAAATTACCATGATATTATCACTACACAACGGTCTAGCAATTTTCGTTACGCGTTGCTGTCACATATAGTATTAAACAGTTGTATAAAGAGTATGCGCATTCTTATAGGGAATAGAAGGGTTTTTTTCTCAGTATGCCAGGGAAGTAGTAGTTATGGGCCTTTGTTCTGTTAAACTTAACTAGTTTCGGAAAATTAGTTTATTTAAAAAAAAATAAGCTAAACAAGTAAATAAATAATTAAAAAAAAAATTATTTTATGTATTTTTAATGTAACTAAATGAATCAAATTTGTGCTTTTTTTGCATAAACTCAAGACAGCGCAATAAGTTTAGTAATTTCAGTAGAAATAAATCATTTTAAGAAAAATTATTTTATATGGCTTTAAAGTAACTAACAGGAAAAAATTTATGATCTTTTCGTACTATTCCAATAAAGTGCAATAAGTTAGGTAGTCTCGGCCAAATAGTTTATTAAAAAAAAAGCTTAACCAGTAACTAAATAATTAAAAAAAAAAAATTATTTTATGTATTTTTAATGTAACTAAATGAATTAAACTTATGCTTTTTTTTGCATAAACCCAAGACAGCGTAATAAGTTTAGTAGTTTCGTTCAATAAGTTCATTTTTAAAAATTAAGCCTAACGAGAAACAAATAATTTTAAGAAAAATTATTTTATATTGCTTTAAAGTAACTAACAGGAGAAAATGTATGCTTTTTTCGTACTGTTCCAATACAGTACAAGAAGTTAAGTAGTTTCGGCCAAATAGTTCATTTAAAAAAAATAAGCTTAACAAGTAAATAAATAATTTAGAAATAAATTATTTTATATCTCTTTGGAGGACAAAATGAATGAAATTTGTGGTTTTTTTGCATAAACACAAGACAGACTGATTTACGGGCTATGATCAGGAGCTCTGGACACGCCTTTTTCCAAAAATACAAAAAAGCCATAAATTTTGTGGAAGCTTACCTTATCGGGGGTATTATTATCCCTAGGTGATATCGGCGGGGATGAACAATTTACCATCGAAGGTACCCCTAACTCGTAAATGTTAACCATATGGGCAGCTTGTGCGTGAACCATAAGATCCCATGCATTTTGAAATGCATCCTTGCATTGGACACATAAGAGAGCAGCCGTTGAATGTTCGTCTAATGTGGATTCTAGAAAAAAAATATTTTTAAATATTTTTTTTAACGTGTATGTCAATATATTTAGGCATATTTTTATTAAAGGGCTCCGTTGTGGATTTAAATACCGTGCGAGCAAAAATTATTTTCATCAAAGAGGGCCTTGCACCCAAGGATGTAATGCTTAGCCGTAGAGCTTAATACCAGTTGGGTGTCAGTAACTACCTGAATTAACAATCAATCAGTTATTCCGTCATCTTTGATAGTCGTTACAAATAATTTGATTTGTCGCTAATTTTTCCAATTTCTTGAACAATTCACACAATGGGCTTTACGGAACAGCACAAAACATTCATGGTTGAAGCGTATTTTCGAAACGGGGTTAGAGTAAATAGTGAGCGGCAATACAATCTGGGTTTGTGCATGGACGATTTTCATGAACATTTTCCTAACGTTGCTTTTATTGCCGGAGATTTTTATCATTGCCTGAAAAGAACCGTGGCTGTGTTTAGGGAAACAGGTTCTATTCAACACAAAAAAGGAGCAGGAAGACCATCTGTAAGAACAGAAGAACTTGGTGCAAACGTTCGTGAAATAATGCAAAATACGTCAGATTGATCAGTTTTCGATCAGACATTGAATTCCCACCTAGATCACCTTGTTTAACGGTTATGGATTAGTTCGTTTTTCTTCATTTAAAGAACACTATTTCTAAAACGCCAGTTGCAAATTTAGAACAATTGCAAGAAAGGATTATTCAAGAATGTGGTAACATTTCTCCAGAGATGCTGGTCAACACTTTCGAAAATATGAAGATACGTGTGAATTTATGCTTGGAGCATGGCGGTGCCAATTTCAGCAATTTATGTAATTAATTTTCTTTTTCTTTCTGTATATTCTTACTTTGTTAATTTTGTAAACAACAAAAATAAATTTGTATTTGTCTACTTATTTTATTACTCATTAGTTTGGCATATCATGTCATAATATGAATTTGACAAAATTTTAACCTAGATTTGGTTAGATATATCGTCCCCATATCATGGTGATCTAAACCAAGCCCCACGTTTTTTAATCCAAGCCCCCTGTGATGCAAATACTTTTTGCTCGCACGGTATAAGAGTTGTAGTTGGGCGAGTTTTCAACATTTTAATTAAACGCCATTTTTAAATCTTAAACGGCTCTCCGACTTTATCAAGTGGGTTAAACCGCGGCGTGTTGCAAGCTTATTGTGCAACACCTGAGTCGATCATAAATTACCGTTCCTTAATCTTCTAACACTGTATTGCATACAGTTACACACCGGCTTTAACGAAGAACTTTTAAAATTAATTAGAAAGCAAAAGTTTCAAAATGCTGCATGTAATAAAGTGTAGAGCCAACTTAATTAAAAGCTTATTAGAACTTGGGAGAATTTGCCGGTATCTTTATTATGTTGCCAACCTTTCCTTATTTGAATTTACGTTGTTTGATCTAATGATGACGTATTTATTATATTAAATAAATTACCTGTAGAAAATTACGATACAATTTTATTATTTAAATTTGAATTCTGACAGGTTGAGGCGTTAATATCGAAAAACTAACTCCTAAAAGTAAGGAAATTTATAACGTGCGAGCAAAAATTATTTGCATCAAAGAGAACTTGGATTAAAAAACGTAGGGCTTGGTTTAGATCAAAATGATATGGGGAAAATATATCTAACCAAATCAAGGTTGAAATTTTGTCAAAGTCATATTATGACATGATATGACAAACTAATGAGTAATAAAATAAGTAGACAAATACAAATTTATTTTTGTTGTTTACAAAATTAACAAAGTAAGAATATACAGAAAGAAAAATAATTACATAAATTGCTGAAATTGGCCACCGCCATGCTCCAAGCATAAATTTACACGTCTCTTCATATGTTCGAAAGTGTTGACCAGCATCTCTGGAGAAATGTTACCACATTCTTGGATAATCCTTTCTTGTAATTGTTCTAAATTTGCAACTGGTATTTTAAAAACAGTGCTCTTTAAATGAGGAAAATGAAGAAATCCATAACCGTTAAACAAGGTGATCTAGGTGGGAATTCAATGTCTGATCGAAAACTGATCAATCTGACGTCGAAAAAATTGCGTAAGTCGTATGGGCGGTTGCACCGTCCTGTTGAACATATCCAAAACGTAGTTCGTCGTCCAGTAATTGCTCCACAAATGGATTCAAAATATTGTCTTTATATCGCTGTGCTGTAACTGTGTCATGGAAAAAGATAAGACCAACAATTCTTCTTCGGAAAACAGCTAACCAGACACCAATTTTTTGAGGGTGCAATGTGGACTCTACAAAAAAACTACTGCACATGCGTGTATTCTAAGAATTCACATAACCGGAGAGGTGGAACCAGGCTTCATCCGAAAAAAATGTCAGGTCTAATAAATCATTTATCTCCAATAAATTTTGGGTAAACCATTGGTAGTAATTCCTGCGTCTTTCAAAATCTGCGGCTTGTATTTCTTGGAATACTTGCACTTTATAAGGAAATAAATTTAGCTGCTTCTTAAGAATAGTCCTGCATGTTCCATAAGATCTTCCCACTTCTTGGGACAGGCGTCTTCTACAATTTGTTGGCGTATTTTGCATTATTTCACGAACGTTTGTAACAAGTTCTTCTGTTCTTACAGATGGTCTTCCTGCTTCTTTTTTGTCTTGTATAGAACCTGTTTCCCTAAACACCGCCACGGTTCTTTTCAGGCAATGATAAAAATCCCCAGCAATAAAAGCAACGTTAGGAAAATGTTCGTGAAAATCGTCCATGCACAAACCCGGATTGTATTGCCACTCACCATTTACTCTAACCCCGTTTCGAAAATACGCTTCAACCATGAATGTTTTGTGCTGTTCCGTAAAGCCCATTGTGTGAATTGTTCAAGAAATTGGAAAAATTAGCGATGAATCAAATTACTTGTAACGACTGTCAAAGATGACGGAATAACTGATTGATTGTTAATTCAGGTAGTTACTGACATTAAGCTCAACGGCTAATCATTACGTCCTTAGATGCAAGGCCCTTTTTGATGCAAATAATTTTTGCTCGCACGGTATTAAATAAATTACCTGTAGAAAATTACGATACAATTTTATTATTTAAATTTGAATTCTTACAGGTCGAGGCGTCAACGTTTAAAAACTAACTCCCAAAAGTGAGGAAATATATACAACACAGTATTATTGCAACAAAGCACAAAAACACCTTGTCTATATCTGCACCGACGGCAGGGGCACCATAACAATTTACCTTTAGATCAGCAAACAATAATCACGAAAGTGGCAGTTTTATGGCCTCGCGCATGTAAACCAAGCTACACCGGATTAGGCATGCGCACCGCAACATTATCATTTGACGAATGGGAAAATTGACAGGTTCGGGCTTTAAAATTTATGTTCTTGCTCAAGAAATTGTGAAAGTTTACCTGTAATTTATTTTTACATTTAAACAGCTAAACTTTGCCCCAAATTTTTGCCAACAAATTGGAATTTATTATCAATTTTTGATCATGTTGGGAAAAAAAGTAGTGATCTCTGGCATTTTTAGTAGTTGCAAACCTATCAGATTTTGAGGGATTTGTTTCTAAAATTCGTTTAAAAATGAATCGTCGTGTTTTTAGCTCGAAAAGGAAGTCAATCAAATCAGTCTTTTAAAATCGAATATAAAAACAAACAAAACCAGCAAAATAACCAATCATCGATGTTATCGCGTATCAAACCTCAAGTCAAATATCAGTTGGTAAATAACTCGTACTGATTCTTACAATCTGGCAAAAACTTGGGTAGGTACGTGTAAAATATTTCCAAGCACAATTTCTTGTTCAAGAATTTGAAAAAGTTTTCGCCCGAGAACTTGACCCGTGGAATACTTTCACTCTTGGATTGATATAAACAAACCTAGGTATTTTAAACTTTTTGAAGCACTATATTGCCCGAAAAATAGGCGTAGGTACCTAATTAGATTGCAGGGATGCAAATAAAATATACCAAAACATGCATCGGGATAATCTATCTTGGTGTGTGTTTCTCTTTATTTTCATACCTTGTTTGTATAGCCTAGGCCTAGTTAGATGTGTTTAAATTGATCATAATAAAATAAAGGTACTGAAAATACGAAATACCCGGTATTTTATCCCTATTTGGGCATAATAAAACCGTACAACGGTTTTTACGGTCATTGTTTATATTCCAATCCAAGTCACTAAAAGCACAAACACATATCACTAAACTACATAAAAACTAGAAATCCGTAAATAATAAACACCCATAATCCACAATAGCAAAGAAAACAACAAGGAAACCACAAAGAAAACTTAAAACTCAACAACAAAAATGGCGCCGAGCCGGTTCTGGAGTGTACTTTGAGCATGTCACTAAAGAGAGACAGGCCAATAATAAGAGGTTTGTGCGCATGCCCAATCCTGCTGGGAGGGAAGACATCTGTCCAGCGCGGCGAGCCGTGCGCTTAGACGTATCTTTTCACCCATAAAACTTAACTTTTGTTTGCGCAGGAGGTATGATGTTCGTATCTAAAGGTAAATGTCTATGAGGGGCACTCAGTTGACAAGAAAGCGGAGTTTAAAGTGCTAATAAGTTAAAACATTTACTATAACATTGAATATCAAACTATATAAGAATGACGGATGTCCGAGAAAAGTTGACAACCTATTTTTTGACGTATTGGAGCTGGTTTGGCCGCCATTGTGGAGTTGATCGTAACTCTAACCTTAAATCTGTCGCCTGTCTGTCGTTATAATGCAGTGCCTCGGCAACAGATGTCTCAAATTCACTGATGTGATGTCGTGGTGTTGCCGCATATCGTATTTTATTGGAATTTTTAAGAATTCAAGTATTTTTAACAGACAATAAAATAGGAGGTTCTCAATTCCAGCCGAATGTATGTTTTTGATAATAATATGTACGCTGATAACTCCGGGGTAATTGGACCGATTTTCACAATGATTTTACCGTTGCATTGGATGTTAAATGTTAAACAAATAAAAGTAGATAAAAAGCGACAGCAAGTATAACTAAAATAATATGTTTTATTTCGTCGAAAAATAGCAAAATACGTAATACACTAATACAAACAAACTGGATGTTTCTTAAGTAACAAAGTAAAACCTACTTATTTTAACCATTTTGAAAACTAGTAATAATTGCAAATTAAAACCAAGTTATACAAACAAACCCCACATCATTCATATTTTACCCAACATAGATATACGTTGTAGCCTAGTTAGGTATTGAATAGTGAGAGTCGTCATTTAATTCTGTTAGAAATAGAATACATGGCGGTTAATATGTTTTCATGTAATTAACGTTGGGACGTCAAAAGGTTGAAAATATTATAAGCTACAAAGCAATTTAAAATAGGAACATTTTTAAGTCTAGACTATACTATAGGTAGGAAAATAAATGTAAGCTACTTAAATCTAGGATAGGTGTAGGTACTTATGTGAAATCAAGTTTTACGATAAGCTATAAAAATAAATTTAAAAAACTCATGCAGCAAGTCAAACAGACAGGCGGCAACAATGTTTTAATTTAGCAGTGAAAAGGTTAGTCGCTTTCTTGTTGGTGAACTCATTGTGCCATCTATGAATTTGACGTAGCAGATTTAGGAAATCGGCTCATATGGCCTTCTTATAGTTTGATATTCAATGACTACAGTAACCTGTAAAACCGCAGTTACTCGTCCAATGTTGTCAGTATGGAGGACTTGAGGTAGGAGGCCGATCGCAATGCATTGGATTCGGTCCCAAATTAGCATCGGTAATTCAGCTTTACGAGTTGCCATAAGATGGCGCTCATGTTCGAGGTGGGCTATCAAATAAATGGTTTCTTATGGACGCGATAACTATTTTTATTTAAATTAGTTCTTTAAGGAACAAATAAGGACTTTTATATGAATTTACACTTACTTTGATATACTTATTAGTAAACTCGGCCTGTATAAAGTTCCAACGATGCTTCGTTTTTAAAATACAGGAACATTCTAGCTAGAATGTTTTACCTTTGGAGCTAGAAAGAGACTTATTTGGCTGCGTTTCATCTCTGAAGAAGATCCTGTCTTACACCCCGACACAACGCAAACTCTACTTTTATAAATTGTACCATTATTCATTATAAATATGGAAATTTTAATTACAATACAACGTTATTTGTCTTGTCTTGCCTTCAAACGTTATTTGTTATTTCGAAAAATAAAATGTCAATTGTCAAAAATAAAAGCACAGAAAAATAAAGGGTTTAAGTAAAAGTTAAAAACTATGGAGGATCTAGTTTTTCATATTAAAAATGAAGAAGAAGAAGACAACATCAGCCCACTACGGACGCGAGAGCCATCTATCGGCCAACTAGCGAACTAACCAAAAAACTGGGACAGAACTTGAAAATGCTGCCATTGTCGATCGGCCTCCTACCCTATAGTTCTCCATAGTTGTCAGTTCCGTCATTCGTAATGCATGCAAAATTATGGCATGGTCTGAATATTATAAATAAACAAATAAATAATAATCTTACTCGTTTTACTGGTTTCACATTTACAGGTAAATCGAAGTTTGCAGTAGGTCTTCTTGTGTTCCAAAAGGTCGTGAAGGTCTGAAAACATTTCTCTGCAATTTCCACATATAAGAATATCTTGATTACCTAGAATAAAGAAAACACTAAATTAGATAAGCTAGATTCATTCTAGTTAGATTTAATAGCATATAAATATTTTGTGTCATTTGAAAATTTGAAGGATGTTTGCAAGCTTTTATAAGTTGTCCAGTGTACAAACTATGACCCAAAATAAGATGATTCACTACACTAGGTCTACCACAGTTGCCCATCGGTAACTTGTAAGGATCAAGACTACATTCCTTGTATACACATATGCTTCAATATTGTCTATTATAGCAGCAGAATTATCGGGAGTTGCTTCGTGGGAGATTTGGTAAGAAAATTTCATAAATTGGAGTTTTTTCTTATTGTAATTTTTTTGCTAAAATGCTACAAAAACACATTTCCGGCGGCTTTAGTTAACTGTAACTAATTAGAAATGAAGTTCATTTAAGCCGTTAATAACACATTTTTATTACTAAAATGTGAGAAACATTAAATAACAAATTTGTTATCTAAAATTCATTGTCTTTATAGTTTTAAATTCAAATAAAACTTTAAAAAACATATTTTCGCTGAGTTTAGTTTAATATGACGCACTGTATTTTTTTACAATAGAAGTTGATTTTACTTGTTAGTAACTAAGGTTTATTACTAAAATTTCAGGAACATTAAAAATATTAATTCGTTATCAATCATCTGAATTAATCTTAATCTGAAAGTATACTAGGTCCAATATTATTTATTTTATACAACAACGACATGCCTTTAGTTTTCAAAATGTTTGCTGATGACACCTTAATTTACATTAATGTTTTAAATATTTTTGATGGTCTAAATACTCTAAATTAAATATATAAATTGGCTAAAAGTAAATAAAATAAAATTAAATATTTCAAAAACTAAATGTATGGTTATGGGTAATAATTTAAATTGTCAAAATATATATGTTGTAATTGATGGTGAAAAATTGAAATTACATGTCAACATAGTTTCAAATGAAACTTAAAAAAACGTATTTCCGATGAGTTAAATTTTTGATTTGTCTCTTTTAGCCCCGGTGTTCGATATGTAAAGCAAATTGGTTAGTATCAATAAAAATTATAAGTTAGCAACGAAATGTATTTTGAGTTTATTCTGAGTGACTTTTGCCAATAGATATAAAGCACTTCGTTTTTGACAGAAAAATTATCACTTATTAATTTTATTAAGTTAATAGGAACTAACAAAATTATCGCGATAATCTCCCGTTGCTATAAGCAACGTAAACAAAAAGGAGCCTTTTAATTGGTTGAAAATAAATTTATCAGGTTAGTTTTGTGTATCAAATAATGACGTCACAACTATTGCCACAGCGAAAAATGCTCTACTTAAAATATTTAAAGTCTTTTTCTAGTTAATATTCTAATCACAGCCAATCTTAATTCTGTTTTATCAGAACGCATTAATGTTTAAAAGAAAGGCAAATAATTCTTATTCCGAACGAAAAACCAATAAATCTGTTTTATTAAATAACGGTTTTACAATGAAATTTTTTCGGTTCTTTTTAACCAGACACGCGAATTCAATCCCACTTGATTTATAATATAGCGGATCCCATGGCATTCCGTTCGCGCAAAACTATTTAATTTTAGAAGGCAGAGCAGTAAATTATGTGGTAATTTATGTGTACCAATTAGTTTAATTTGAGGATTTTTGTTGGTAAAATACCAAAAGACTGTGTAAACATCTTTTTTGCAAATTTAACTGCTTCAATGCACACGTCACGACTTGGTCTAGGTCTAAACAGAATCAAGTTCTTACAGGAAATTCTTATATACAGGGTGTCTTCCAATAGAATATTTCAGAAAGTAATGCGATTTGAAATCTGCAAACTTGGATATTGCGGTTTTTGGAGACGCTCTTTTCAGTGAAATAACAGCGATCATATGCGCCTTCCGGTAATAACGGAAGTTGTCTCAAACTTGCTTATTTTTAATAGAGCAGCCTGTATAATATTTTTTTTGCATTCTCTTCTTCATTTGGTCTTCTGGTCAAAAATTAACAACACTACTTGATCTCTAGAAAATATTGCAAACAACAGTAAATAAGTTTAAAACTGTTCTAGTTATAGGGACACATTATATATTTATTTATTTATTCCAAATAAAATCCCAAAAACATTTGTTCATTTTCTACTAATAACAACTTCTAAAAATGTAATTGTAAAATACAAGGTAAGTCAAAATAATACTTAAAATGTTAATCTTCAATAAAAAAAATAAAAATATTTAAATATGTGTATAAAATTATTCAATTATTATTTCTTTTAATAAAATAATATAACTAATAATATCGTTTAGATATTATCATTTATAAATAATTTTGAAAATCATAATTAATCATAAAATAAGTGCACGTTTAAATATTTTTTAGTTTAAAATTTAGCTTCCCCTTTTTTAAAGTATTTTCTTAGTTATCATTTTAAAACGTTTTATATTTAATAATTTTAATTCTTGGGGTATTTCGTTGTAAAATCTCATACCTTGATAATAAATGGAGTTTTGACCTGCCCTAGTATGTATTAAAGGTAAATCAATATTGAAAACAGTTCTAGTTAAATGATCATGTACGTCACGTCTGTAATTGAACTTCATATTTAAATGTTTATTTTTTGATTTAATTTGGTGAACAAAAACATAGTTGAAAATTGTCTATCCAAGCAATATATATTTTTAATTGCTTTATTTTGTAAAACTTGCAAATTTTGAAAAGTTGATCCCCATATTAAAGTTAAATATTGTAAATGAGAGTGAAAAATAGCAAAATAAATAGGACATAACATATAATTTGGAGTAAAAAAACTGAGTTTTCTTAAAATCCCCACTGGTGCAACTATTTTCTGTTTAATATATTCAATGTGTTCACTCCAATAAATTAATAGCTTCATCTATTATCAACCCCAAAAATTTAATTTTATTTGATTATTTTAAATGCCCGACTTTTAATTTTAAATCACTTCTGTATAAATTGGATTTCTTTTCTATACATAAAAAATTTTTTTTTCCAAATTTAATGTTAATTTATGACTACACATACATAATTCAATGATTTTCATATCATGATTTATAAAATTTTGTATAATTTCATATGAGTCAGCGATGTATAAAATAGTTGTATTATCAGCAAACAATGTAATTTCCCTTTCAATTTTAATTTAAATATAGAATTAATATAAATAGGGAAAAAGAAAGGGGCCAAAATCGAACCTTGCTGAATACCACAATTAATATTAAGAAATTTGCTATATTTCTTTTTGATACGAACTTTTTATTTCCGCTGATTCAAATAGTTTCTAAACAAGTCAAATGCTACACCCAAAATACCCATCATATCAAGTTTTCTTAAAATAATAGAAAAATTTACTGTATCAAAAGCTTTGCAAAAATCTAGAGAAACAATTGTACATTTTTGGCCTCAATCATAAGACATTTGAATTTCAATTCGTGTGTACTACTTAAATGTAGTAAATATGGCGATCAGCCAAGAGGACGAGGCGTATTACGACATCTAGCATCGATTTTAGAAACCTTGAAAGCATACCTCTAATCAAAACTTAATAAAATTAAGTCAAATGTTAAGAGAAAACCACTTGCAAAGACCAAAGTCACAATTACACGAGTCAGGCTAGGCAGCGCAAAGACCCGTAGGTCGTCTTTTATTAGTCAAAATTTGAAAAAAAACAATGTTTAAGTAGGTTTTATTTATTGATGGATATTTGCGCCCCACATTAAAAAATCTTCAGTCGTTTAGTCTTGTGCGGTGGTGTTGGTGGTGGTGGGTGTTATTAACATTTGTATTTTGACCTAACGTTATTATGCGTATCTATAATAATAATTTGCTGCAAAAATTTTAACCTGTGAACTTTGGTTAAATAATTTTAAAACATTGAAACTGTACGTCGTAAAAACGTCTCAACTATTAAAACGACATATTAATACACAATTTTCTTTCTCATTTTGTAGTTTTATATTCACCATTACATAATTAGGCGTTGTATTTTCCTTTTCAGCCATATAATTAAGTAAGCCAGGTCTAAATGAAAAGAACCTGGAGTTTGTCGCACAAAACATATTTTCCAAGCATTCCAAAAACATATAATAAACGTTATGACGTTAAGCTGGTTTCATTAACATAGTCCGCGTGAAAAGCACATTTTCACAATTTCTTTGTCGCATATATCAAAACTAACTTGCGGGTTTTCCGTTGTTTATTGTACCTATACTAGTTTAGTTATTGTGTTGCCAGGAATTAAAGCTGAACGGGCGATATAGCAATGCTAGCTTTAAAAAGCTAATTTACAATTTTTTTTGTCAAAACTAAGTTTTAAATATTTTTAGGCGGGAACATTTTAATTTTACTTGTTTAAATTGTCTGAAAGTATAGAAAGAATAAACTGTGGTCAAGAGAAAACTAGATAATATTATACCCACTACACATCTCACACACCTCAAGGATCTATCCTTGGACCTTTTCTATTTATTATCTATACCTCAGATATTTTAAAATCTTTAAAGCACTATTAGGTACCTACTGGCATATGCAGATGATACACAAATTTACCTTCATTTCGACTGACAAGACTGTATAAACGCATCGAATTTGCTTAACGAAGATTTAAGCGTGTTAAATTAACTTTCTCCAGATCACAACATAAGGTTGAATCAATTGCAGTCATCCTTGATGCTTTTAGAGAATAAGAATAAGACTGACTTTTTGAATGATTCTATCAATATAGTTATTGGTGGTGTTAGGCTCCCCGTAGCAGTGTTGTTGGACGGGTACGTTCAGAAAATCCTCCTGCGTTCCGAAAAAAGTCCGATTTTATCCAAAATGATCCGCTCGTTGAAATTGAGTGAAAAATCCAAATAGCATTAGATTTTTTAGTAGATACTAATACTAATAGATACTAGTCATATTTTTTTATTTGTTTTTATTTCACCTGATGAAAAAGTAATGTGGGTTATGGTTATCCTTTTATTCCTTTTCTATTTCGACTAAAGGGTAACTTTGTTGACTTTGTTCAACTGAACCATTTCGTTTCATTTTCGACTTTTGACATCAAGTGCAGTGGGCGGTAAATTTAAATAATAATTTTGAAAGAACATCAAAACCGGTTTTTTTTTAAATTTTTTATGGAATATATTAATATTAACCCTTTAACCAGGGACCCGGACCGAAATGAAATAACGGTTCCGTTCCGGTTTCGATTCCAGATGAAATAAATAATTTGGGTTCCGTTACAGTTCCGGTCCCGAAATAATTATTTCGATTCGGTTCTTACCAATTTTTAGGGGTTCCGATCCGGTTCCATACAAACTAGGAAATTTCGATTCCGATTCGGTTCCGAAAAATCAAAGGCAAATAAATAAATACCTTGTATTGTATAGTTGTATTCCGAGTACTTGAAGTGGCTTGAAGAAATAAGTTCATAGAAAATCAAAAAGGACAAGTAAACCAACGGTAAAAATTATTGTCAAAGACACTCATCATAGACAACAAAAAAAAAAGGTTAAGGTTAGTGTTCCCCATAGAACAGAAGGCACGGAGTAAACTCAAAATTAAACAATATTCGGCCAAGGCCAAGTATCACCCCGAAAACCCAAAAAACCGTTATAATTTTTAGAGGTTCCGGTTTTGCACCTAAAATTGTTTTGCTAGTAAAATACGTGTTCGGTTCCGATTCCGGTCCAAAAATAATATCTGTTCCGGTCCGGTTCTTTGCAGTTAACGGTTCCGGTCCGGGTCCCTGCCTTTAACATTTATAATTATTATAATCCTTTTCTTTTAAGGTTTATTGCAGATTGAATATTTACTACTTGAATTGCCGCGCCACCTCTCGGAGGTTATCGTATTTTTATGGGTTGCTATTCGCGAACAGTAATTTTTGCCCCTGAAATCAATTATAGGGGTGGTATTCATGAAGGTGTAGAAAAAATAGCGAAAGTTAAATACAGAATCGTAAAATCTCAAGTTCAAGTTGTTAAATTGTGAGATCGGGAAACATTGCCAAAAAAATCCGCAAAAAATCCGCCACATTTAATAATCCGCCGATTAACAACACTGCCCCGTAGTTAAAACAGCTAAAAATCTGGGTACAATCCTGGATACTGAACCAAGACTTAGGGAGTATGTCAAAAAACTAATTCAAAAGTCTTCAAATGTCTTTAAGAGTATTATACAACAACCGTCATGTCCTAAACTTTAAATTGTGGAAAATGCTCTGTGAGAGTTTCGTTTTGCCCAGCTTTAACTACTGTGATTTCATTTATGATATAGCAGATAGGCATAGGATACAAAGGGTACAGAATACATGCTCACGCCTTATTTTTTAAATTTGATCATATTTCTCATACATTTAAAAATCTCAAGTGGCTAGTAATGAACAACCGTAGAACTTTACATTTGAGGATTTATTTTGGTTTAAACTCTAAGTAATCTGGCTCTGCCTCTTTCTTTAAAAAGTAGGTTTTTATCTTGTGAAAATATGTCCGGCCGATAACATGAGGTTTCCTAATAGTTTGACGCTGTCTCAGCGTCAGAGTGCCATGTTTCAGTACCAACAACTCTGTCAAATTGTATAACTCCTTACCTAATAAAATAATTTTCCTTGGCAGTAACAAATTTAAATTGTAATAAAAAAATATCTACTCAATTGTCGAAATGAACAACTTTGTTAATTAATTTTGTTAAATTGTTACTTTTATCAATATTTTGCTGGTCATTCTTCGAATAATGTATTTGTCGTCTTCTCCATAGGGTTAGAATGTAGCGCTTTTTTTTTTAGAATGTTAACTATTTGAAACAATTTTTTTTTATTTTTCCTTTCTCCGACATTTCTATAATATCTGTACATTCATAATTCTTTACTTTTTTTTATTATTATTTTAGCAAGCAATGCGAAGTTCAGTAGAGTAGCCTTTGTGGCTAGACTGCGCTCCGCTTTTACTTGTCTGCCTATTATTAGTTTTTGTAATTATTGTTTTCTTTATTCATCATAATAAAAGACGTTTGTTATTATTATTATTATTATTATTATTATTATTATTATTATTATTATTATTATTATTATTATTATTAAGATTATTAATATTATTATTATTAACGTATAAGAAGTAAATTATTGGAGAAACATCAAACATAACAAAATGAAACATTTCTGTTGGCCATCGCTATCTGGCCAAGCCGCAAAATTCCTTATGACACAGTAAGAGAGGAAGATAATAATATATTTATGCGACTAATAGCGTAGCCAGGACTAGCCATATGGAATTCTTCCGGGCCAGGGAGTATTTGCACCGTGCATCAACGTCTTAAATTTTAAATTATTCACAAAACGAATTAAGCTTCGCGGGAGAAAGTAATATTTAGGAGTATGAATAAACGGTTTCGTGTACAAGTAGGTAGGAGGGCCATGGTACTATGGCTCAACGATATATCTAGAGAAAAACAATTGCATATTGATACTTACTATACACTTTAAGTTGATCCAGCGGCGGTACCGTGGTCGTTTTTTGTACAAGGTTACTTTTGCCGTTTCTTGCGGTTGTGGTCATTAACCTCTGTCTTTTAAGTGGAGGTACAATTCTTGTAGGTCCCACCGGAAAAGCCGTTGAGGCGTAATAACTGAAAAAAAGTTTTAATTTAAATTCAATGCTTCAATTTAAATAAAATTTAATATTTTTTTTTATGAACAAATTCACAACGAACTTTAAAAGTCCATTACAGGGAATATAAATTATAAATAATTACAAACTTAAAAATTAATAATTTTTATAAAAATACCTAAATATATATTTAACGTAATTAATAAAAAAGTCAAATATTATTCAATTAAAAAAAAAAAAATGGAATCATTTATTTTATTAAAAAATAAAATTTAGTTTGATTTTTAAATAGTATTAATTTTTTAATGTTTTCATATTTATTTGGTAGGTTATTATAGATCATAATCCCATTGTATAATAATGATCCTTTACCGAAATTACTTCTAATATTTACTACCAAAAGAGTTTCAGTTTGCCGGGTATGATGATTATGTAAAGTATTAATTTTTTAAAATAATATGATTTTTGATTTTTTGATTAATGGATATTGAATGAATAATAATACATATTTTTAATTTATATAAATTTTCTAAGTTTAAATATCCCAATGGTTTGTATAAATTTATTGTGGTTTCCAAAAAGGGAAGCTTGTATATACATTTAATAAGTTTATTTTGTAATTTTTTAAAGGTTTTATTATTGTAGAGGTAGCAGATCCCCATATTGAAATTATACGTATAATATTAAATAAATTATATATACATTCGATGCTATGATGATCGTACCAATACCTGTTTCAAACAACTACAGATTTCCAATAGTTATTCAGATAGAAATTTACGATTTGTTAATTACACGGCTCCTAAGATTTTGAATATAATACCTCGAGAAATTAAATTGTTATTCTGATATTACAAAGTAAGACCAATATACTTTGTTTCTTTTATTTTATTTCAGTTATAAAATCATAGAAATAGATAATTATTTTTATTGTAAAGGATTATATTGGGTATTTAGTTGAATAGTACATACGGATGTTTAGTCATCTAGCTAATGATGATATTTATCATATGCTCAGTTAATTAATTAGGTATATTATTGAAATTGAATGTAATGTAGAAATTTAAAAAATAAATAAATAAAATAATTTTTATAGAAAAAAGAAAAGCATAAAGTCTTTCCCCAAAATTTTTATTCGAATAACTAGGCGAACCTAGAATTATTCATAATAAATTGAATCGACATGTTTCGAGTGTAGAAACACTCATCATCAGGAAAACGAAGTAAATGGTACAATGCTGATGTTGTTAGCAGAAGAGAAACTAACAAGTGAGACTAAGCTGTAATGGAGCTTTCAATGGTACATACGAGGAGTGAAAAAAGTAGAATAGTCAAAAGACAGAAAATACTTCAGCATACTGAAAAGTCAAGGACTACACCCCCAACAGAAATTGATAATTACCTACTGTGAGTACTCACAGCAATAATGGCTATAAACCATTCTATGGTAGCATTAACTCCTATTTCCTATTGGCTAAATTATCGTGATATTATCACTACATAACAGTCTAGCAATTTTCGTTGTCTTACAATAGGAAAGCGCGTTGCTGTCACATGCATATAGAATTAAGTTGTATAAAGAGTATGGGAATTCTTATAAGGGCTTTTTTATCAGTGCAGGTATTCAATGAATATCTTTGGATTAGCTGATATGAATATGCGGTTTTTAGGACGCAAGTTTCGATATTTAATTTTGGTTAATAGAGAAGCGAAAATGGGTTCTGCTTTTATGGGGGCGTATATTTAATATGTTATGGATAGGACTTTTCATATTTAAGACAGTATAGTAGTAGTAGTAGTAGTAGTAATTGAGGGGAGGTTTTGAAACCTGGCAAGTAGACTAAGGGCGATCCTTTTTGTCTACCCCAGAGTCTTCCCTCAAAATCTAAACACCATGACTCTCGCCAAGGCAGGAAGTCCTGATATGAAAACACATAGCACTAAATCATGATGCGTTGAACTTTATAAGGATTCTAATAAGGACGAAACGGCCGTCGTGGTCTACCCGCCCCAGGGTATCCATTAGGCTTGGATCCCTGTGTATTCCAATATAAAAGACAGTAACATACGTGTCCAATATTCCATCACTTTATTGCTTTTATATATTTTCACGGACACAATAATTATCTCTTATCAAGGGCGTCGCCAGCCAGTGAGCTAGGGAGGGGCAGCATAGAAGAACTGAAGAAAACATTAAGATAGAAAAGTTTTAATTAAAAAAAAAATAGAAAACGAATAAATTATTTACATACAAAATCAATTTAAACATAATCGTCTAGAGTTGCTAGCGAATTTGTTGGTTACTTTGCTTATAAAATCGTCCAAGTTCTTGAAAATATGTTGCCTGTGTACACTCATCATGGCGAGGCCATTGAGGCGAGTTCCAGTAATCGTGCTTCTCAACCAGGTTTTGATTCTCCTCAAGCTACTGAATGACCTTTCAACTGTACACGTGGTGCAAGGTAAAGCATTAAGAATCCTCAAGGCCTTCTTTATCGCAGGAAAAAAATCGTCAGTTTCCTTAAGGACTTCCACAACACTTAGTTTGATCGATTCTGGTTTTTCCTCCCATATTTTTTTCCAAAGTTCTATCTCACTCTTGATATCCAAAATACCGTAAAAGTTTCTGAATTCCTCGCATGCTTCTTTAAGGTCTTCCAAAGATATGTTTTTCATTTGCGCAGGGTGTAGTTTTGTTAGGGCAAAAGATGGTCTATTTTCTTCAGAGAACCTTATTTCGAGGGAATTTATAATTGAGTCCAAATAAGGAATTGTCATAGACCTCCGCCAGAATTCTGAATGGCTTTTTGCCGGGTGGTTGCTGCGGTGTTGTTGTCTTTCAACAGTACGGGGTATGGATTTCATATCTTCCTCAGTCCAATTTTTTCCGCAATATCAGTAGCATCTTTGATAATATCTTCTGTAACTTTTTCGGGATCGTAACGGTGGTCTTTCATCAGTTGTAAAATGCGACTAATATGCTGGGATGCCTGAACCGTGTCCAAGGATACTGATTGGAGCACGTTTACTGTGGGTTCTATAATACCGGAATATTTGGATATCAATAGGAGGCTAAAAATAAATGAAGCTTTGGAAGCTGCCGCATGGAGAGCTGATACGCATGTTTCCTTGTCGCATTATTGCCATCTCGAGAAAATATTTCTAAAGCCTCCATTATAGCACAAAAATTCTCTTTAAAAACTCTGATGCTTTTGTGTTTTTCTCTCCACCTTGTTTCGCATAACCGGAAAATATTGGGTATTAATTTCCGTCTCAGAACCGATTCTCGAAAAAATGTTATTATATCCTTGATGGTCCCAACGGTATTTCTGATGTCGGGCAGGGCGTTCAGATAATTGATGACCAGAATGAGCTTATGTGACGAGTGACGAGCTTGTTTTAAGAGGCCTATGGTGACGAGCAATCTTCGCGAACCGATGCAGTGTTGCCGTTGATTCCTGGAAATTCTCGGTTATTGTTTCGATTAGTCGGGTGCGCGTAATTTTATTTTTAATTCCAGTAAGCCGTATTTTTAGAACCTCTAGGGGGGGGGGGGCAGCTGCCCCCCTCTGGCGATGCCCTTGTCTCTTATAATATAATAGTATTCCAGAGTCGGAAAAATGTAAAAAAATTGCACTTCATTATTTAGTAAGAAACAAAAAATATTATCACATACTAGACACAACTAAAGTTTTTATGAACAAAGTTTGCAATGCTGTTTTTTTTTCATTAACAATGCCGGAACGATGAGAAACAAATTGTTCTGATCATGTTCGTGGTTTTCATAAAAATTAAATACTAATTTATTTTTTACGAATTAAAATAAAAACTTTTCGCTAAAGCAAACTGAAGAAGTTTTTCCACCAATTTTCATTAACGCCTTAGAAACACCGGCACCGTCTAGTTGACAAAACTTTTAAAATATTCATCTGAATATTTCTTAAAGAACAATAAAAAGTTTAATGAGGCGTTTAGCCATTCACGGGAAAAGTTTACTAAGTTTTATCAGTTTTCATTAAATATAAATAAATGGAAAATTTATGCTTCATTTTTCTATCCAATAGAAATGGATAGATTTAAAAAATGAGAAACTGCTGAACCACTAGTAATGCATACAAATTTGTTTAACCACAATTGTGATTTAAGGCATTATTTACAACACACAAAGTAGTATACTTTATTTACTTACAACTAGTAATATGAATTTTACAGTTAATAATAATTCATTTATTATTTACAATAAAAGCAACTAAGTTACAAAATATAAGGTATATTATGGGAAAGAAAAGGCCATATTTGCAGCCTTCCAAGCAAGCATATTGTGTGCTGTTGAGGCCAAGAAACCTTTATAGGCTAAAGTATAAATACAAGTTGTATTTACTTAAAATAAAAATTATTAAATTATAATGTACACTATATCTAGCAAAAAAAAATAAAGAAACACACATGTGGTGAGAGAGGAAAAGAGGAAAGAAAAAAGTAGGAGAATGATAAAAATGGTGAGCTCTACATCGCAAACCGAGCAACCTAATCATGTAGTAGTTTTGATCTGATTTTCTTTCTAAATGTATTTAGTGAGACTAATGCCTTCTACGGATATTAACATTACCTCTTCTATTTATTATCTATACCTCAGATATTTTAAAATTTTTAATGCACTGTAAGGTTCAGGCATATGCAGATGATACGCAAATTTATCTTCATTTCGACTACCAAGACTATATAAACGCATCGAATTTGCTTAACGAGGATTTAAGCATGTTAAGTCAACTTTCTCTAGATCACAATCTAAGGTTAAATCCATTGAAGTCATCCTTGATGCTTTTTGGAAATAAGAACAAGATTGACTTTTGGAATGATAATATCAATATAGTTATTGATGGTGTTAGGCTCCCCGTAGTTAAAACAGCTAAAAATCTGGGTACAATCCTGGATACTGAACTAGGGTTTAGGGAGTACCTATGTCAAAAAACGAATTCAAAAGTCATAATATGTCTATTATATTTATTATTATATCTTAATCTTAACATAGTATAAAACAAAGTCGCTATCCTGTCTTATGTGCTTAAATCTTTAAAACCACGCAACGGATTTTGAAGCGGTTTTTTTTTAATAGATAGAGTGATTCAAGAGGAAGGTTTTTATGTATAATTAGCGACCCGCCCCGGCTTCGCACGGGTGGAATTTCAGAAAGTGGCATGCCGGGTACTAATATATCGGGTTTGCTCGGGTTTGTATTTATACCAGCGGGTTGCAACGCATGCCGGGTAAACGCTAGTTTATTATATATTATGAGTATTATACAACAACTGTCATGTCCTAAATTTTAAAATACGTAAAATGCTGTGTGAGAGTATCATTTTACATGCAAATACATGCTCTCGCCTCATTTTTCGACTTCGGAAATTTGATCATATTTCTCATACGTTTAAAAATCTCAAGTATTGAACAACCGTAGAACTTTACATTTGGGGAATTTTTTGGTTAAAACTCTAAAGAATCCGGCTCTGCCTCTTTCTTTAAAAAGTAGGTTTGTATCTCGTGAAAATATACATTCCCGTGATATGAGATTTCCTAATAGGTTGACGGTGCCTTAGCATCAGAGTGCCATGTTTCAGAGATCATTTACCTACAACTCTGTTAAATTGTAGAACTCCTTACCTAATGAACTGGTTTTCCTTGATAATATAGTATATTAAAGTATAAGTGGATATTAAGGTCTTTAAAACACGCGCGATTTTGCAAGCACGACGGCGCAGCCGGAGTGCTTGAAATAGAGCAAGTGTTTTAAAGACCAGTTATCCACGAATACTTTACATTATTTTTTTTTATTGGTATTTATATTACAAAAAATGGAAATAATAACTTAGTAAGTAAGTGAAATGGTCGAATTCGCGATGTGATATACCTGTCGTTGTCATGAAAATGAGGAGAACAAAAAATACCTTCCAATCTGTCACATAAGATTCATTGTTGTCACCGTTGACATTGGTTGTCTATTGCTTAAAAAAATATTTTATTTGACGTTAAAAGGTAATTCTGTCAAATCAATAATTCAAAAGTTGACATATTTAGAAGTCACGTTTCACGGGTTGTTGATGTTGCCATGGTAACTTTAAAACACGCGCGTTTTTGAAAGTGGGATTTAAACACGCTGAGGCGTACTTTAAATAAGCGAAATAGGGTATCAATAAAAAAAACAAATATAAATTGGAATATAAAAAATATCTACTCAGTTTTCAAAATGAACAACTTCGTTAATTATTTTTGTTAAATTATTATTTTTATCCATGTTTTGCAGGTTATTCTTCGAATCATGTTATAATTGTCGTCTTCTCCATCAGGTTAGAATGTAGCGTATTTTTATTTTCTCTTTTCTCTTTTTTCTAGAATGTTAACTGTTTGAGCCAATATTTTTTTATTTCTCCTTTCTATCTTTCTATGATATTTATATAATATCTGTACATTCATAATTCTTTAATATTATATTTTTTATTATTATTTTAGCAAGCAAGGGGTTCAGTAGAGTAGCCTTTGTGGCTAGACTGCGCCCCGCTTTTGTTTGTTGTTTTGTTGTCTGCCTATTAATATTATAGTATTTATTTGCAATGGTTTTCTTTGTTTATCATAATAAAAGACGTTTATTATTATTATTATTATTATTATTATTATTATTATTATTATTATTATTATTATTATTATTATATATTATATACATCGGTGGATTTTTAAATTTAATTAATTTATAAAATAAGGTGCGTCTATGAAACATGTTTAACCAACCCAATTTACTCAGTTTATGCGAAACTCTCCCTCTACATCGTATACCACAGACATATGAACCTTACAGGCGTTCTGCATATTTTGTATACGCCTCACATGAACAGCGTTCAAAAATGGTTCGTAAATAGGTCATTATTAAAGGTGGGCATATATGCATTTTTTGTATATTTTGTCAATTTTATAATAAAATGCATATTTTTTATAAATGATTATTTTAAGAGCATATTTTTATTTTTGAAGAAGTAGTCCATACTCAAAGTGGAGATGAATAATATAGGGAAAAGAAAAGCATAAAGTCTTTCTCCACAATTTTAATTCAGTAGCTAGGCTAGAATCGACATGTTTCGAGTGTAGCAACACTCATCATCAGGAAATTGAAGCAAAAATAATTAACAGCTGATGTTGTTAGCAAAAGAGAAAATATAATAAAATTAAAGGTGGAACTAATCCATAATGGAGCTTTCAAAGGCACGCATGGGGAGTGAAAAACTTTTGCAGTCAAAAGGCGGAAAATATATCAGCACGCTGAAAGGTCAGGGACCAGTAAAAAGCCACTGTGGGCGGGAAATGAAGACAAAACAGGACATATCAAATGAAGGACTTTGTAGCAAACAGTTCAAGTTTGTGTGATAAAAACATTTTAGTTTGATTCAGCTATGTCGAAGAGGTGTGAAAGATGTTAGATATGAGGTGGAGAGAAAAAAAAAATGTGTTTTTTATATTAAAGTAGTGTAGATGCTTTCATTTAGCTTGAAGAAAAACGGAAACGGATATCCCGTTTGGATTAGACACGTGCTGGTCGCAGCGAACTTCTTCTTAAGATGTTCATGAAAAACGAATAATATTTTCTAAACAGTTTTTTTTTTTAAATTATCAAAAAATTTTCTCTGAAAATGCTGTAAACTTTTTTATTTTCGATTCTAAATCATATGTGTCAGTTTTGACTCCTGCTGGGGTCACTGGGCCGTAACAAGCTTGGTGCCCCAACAGCATTTTTCTTCAAGCTAAATGAAAGCATCTACACTAATATAAAAAACACATTTTTTCTTTCTCTCCACCTCATATCTAACATCTTTCACACCTCTTCGACATAGCTGAATCAAACTAAAATGTTTTTATCACACAAACTTGAACTGTTTTCTACAAAGTCCTTCATTTGATATGTCCTGTTTTTCTCTTCATTTCCCGCCCACAGTGGCTTTTTACTGGTCCCTGACCTTTCAGCGTGCTGATATATTTTCCGCCTTTTGACTGCAAAAGTTTTTCACTCCCCATGCGTGCCTTTGAAAGCTCCATTATGGATTAGTTCCACCTTTAATTTTATTATATTTTCTCTTTTGCTAACATCATCAGCTGTTAATTATTTTTGCTTCAATTTCCTGATGATGAGTGTTTCTACACTCGAAACATGTCGATTCTAGCCTAGCTACTGAATTAAAATTGTGGAGAAAGACTTTATGCTTTTCTTTTCCGCATATTTTTATGTTTTCGGTTTTATCAAAAAATTTAAAACGTTGAAGGTTTAATGTCCAGTTCGGAACTTATTACCGTGATTTTCCAATCTAAAGATGAAAATATCAGTTTTTTAATAATTATAGATATTTACATTTTGGTTATACACAAGGTATTTATTGGGGGTTTCCGGAGTTTGCAGGTATATTGTTAGGAGTTGTTTATTGTCACTTATTAATGCGTTACTATTAGTTACCTCCTTCTCAAACTGTATTTATATCCATTTGTAATACATACATACTTCTGTTTTAGTTTGGCGAAAAGAAGGTAAACCATCCAACGAAGTTGTATCTTGGCCTTATATTTTGCCACGTAAGTTGCAGCATTGTCCGATTACATCAGTAGATGTTGAAAGAAGCTTCTCTTTGTATAAACATACTTTTAGTAATAAAAGACAATCCTCTTTAGTTGGAAATTTTGAAAAATGTTTAGTAAGAAATGCCTTTTATACAATTTTAGGTTAAAAATTGTTTACTTTTATTTTTCTATGCATTTTTTTAAAATAAACATATTTTTTAAAACCCAATGTTTTTCTTTACCTCATTTTACTATAATAAATAAAGAAATATTGCATATCAGTATGCATATTTGGTAAAAAAATGCAAATAACAGCATATTTTAAACGCAAACAAGGCATATATGTACAGTGTCCGCAAGAAAGTTCGCATCAAATGGGATTTTTTTTTATTATTAGG
Source organism: Polydrusus pterygomalis (assembly GCA_963969555.1). Taxonomy (NCBI): domain Eukaryota; kingdom Metazoa; phylum Arthropoda; class Insecta; order Coleoptera; family Curculionidae; genus Polydrusus; species Polydrusus pterygomalis. The sequence goes on from OZ018380.1 coordinate 23,838,447, forward strand.
TATAGGTAAAAATTGAAAAAGCAGTTAGTTTTTGCTTACCTAAAAACCAATAATGACGTATACTGAAGCAGCTGCATGACTTGCGTTACCTGTCAAATTTGACATTTTTAATAAAATAGGTTCAAAAATGCCATTATTTATCAAAATATCGAAAAACTTTATTTGACAAAGTTGTTTATTTAGGCATTTTTAGTCTCTGGACGAAATTTTGATAGTCTAATACAATTTTTATTTTTTGCCAGGTTCTTGAAAATTTTGATCAACCCTCGTAGATTAACTTTTATACATCGATGTAAAACCATTTGCCTTTACTTCATTTGTAATCTTAATACAATTTTGTGTAAAATTTTTGTTTCCTATTATTTATTTTGCTTCAAAAACTGAAATTGTTATTGATCAGTATGTAATGTTTGATGCAAAGTTTATCTAATTAGATCAGTTTTGCCAAAACCGACGTTTCTCATTTTTCTTAAGTTAGTAAACAAATGTACAAAAAGAAAATATTGGAAGCTTTCGTTGAAATTTTACTTAATTAATATTAAATTAAATTAATTATATTAAACTATATTTTTGTTGAATAAAATGTTTCGAGCGATTAATATTTAATCTTTTTAATCCAATATTAATTAAGTAAAATTTCAATGAAAGCTTTCTAATATTTTCTTTTTGTACATCTGTTTACTAACTTAAGAAAAATAAGAAACGTCGGTTTTGGCAAAACTGATGTAATTAGATAAACTTTGCATCAAACATTACATACTAATCAATAACAATTTCAGTTTTTGAAGCAAAACAAATAATAGGAAACAAAATTTTACACAAAATTGCATTAAGATTACAAATGAAGTAAAGACAAATGTTTTACATCGATGTATAAAAGTTAATCTACGAGGGTTGATCAAAATTTTCAAGAACCTGGCAAAAAATAAAAATTGTATTAGACTGTCAAAATTTCGTACAAAGACTAAAAATGCCTAAATAACCAACTTTTTCGAATAAAGTTTTTCGATATTTTGTTAAATAAGGGCATTTTTGAACCTATTTTATTAAAAATGTCAAATTTGACAGGTAACGCAAGTCGTGCAGCTGCTTCAGTTTACGTCATTTTTGGTTTTAAGGTAAGCAAAAACTAACTGCGTTTTCAATTTTTACCTATACCTAATAATAAAAAAAAATCCCATTTGATGCGGACTTTCTTGCGGACACTGTATATGCACATATTTTGGCTGAATTTAAAACGAATCCGCCCCTGTTATATAGAATATTTATTTCCACCACCGAAAAATCAACAAATAAAAATAAGACAGAAGCTTTCAAGCTCTTTAATTGAATTCAAAAAACACCTTAGGTAGGGACTTTTTAAGTTTAATGGTATCATTAGTCTTATTCCGCCAAATGGAGTAAATATTTTCTTTCCAATTCGTTTATTTACTCCTAAAAATCTCGAGTTTCAGCAAAATGAGCCGGTTGAAAAATGCAGAGTGTATTTTTTTTTTGATAAAAGATCTTTTGCCATTTTATATACTTAGTAGATGATTTAAATACATTCTAAGCATTATTTGAATTTCATTTTGAATTTTTATAATTTATATAATATATACAACAACATACAGTCTATTTTTTTTTAAAGTAGGTAGGTATCTTGCTACATTAAAAATATTAATTTAATACACAAAAAATCTTAAATTAAAAACAACCAGGCCCCTATGTCACAAAGCTACAAGTTTGTCAGTTAAAAGTAAAAAGTTACAAATCCTGTGTTTTGAAAAAGTACGCAATTCACAAGAAAAGTCTTGCAATACAGAGTACTTTATTTAGGTTCTTTTAAAAAAGGTTCCATCATAATTTTAATACACTTCTTTCTCAGTAGTCAACAAAAATATTTTTATTTTCCATTTTCTAATGGATGGATGGAGGAGGATGATCTAATACTGTGAGCTCTTAATATTCCAAAATTGTTTAGATAAGATCTATATACGTAAATAGTTTCGTCGTCAGTTAGAATATTATTAACATAATGTGATTTACCCTTTTCGTATATGTTAATTTTTTACAACGACAAATCTCCAGTGTTTCGGACCAGTGGTGGAGTTGCTGCCTTCAGTCACATCGACTCGGGTTCGATACCCAGAGCGAGTACACGCTTAATATACCCAAAATATTAAAAGCAAGAATGCAGCATGACATTTGTGGACTCCTGATCCCGCTGATACGATCTGGCTGACACTGCAAAGACGTTCAACACAGGAACGCAACAAGCAGTTCTGCTGCAATATAATGGCAACAAACCTTCTACAATCAACCAATCGAAGAGAACCAACTTCTCTTACTTTGAAATCTGATCTGATCTTTTAGAATTGTCTCGATGCAATAATATTGACTACTTCTTGAATTTGTAGTAAACAACTCACAGGTTGACCTCTTCTAAATGCACTTTTGCATAATTGATTAAGATCATACTGTCGGCTTGTATCTTCTTCTGATTAATATCTTATTTCCCTACAGAAAACAATGTTTCAACTCGCAAATAGAGGTAAATTTGTTCCATATCAAAATGTACAGATTTTCTACATTGGAATCCAAATTTATATTTATGTCTTTTCTCTTTACAATAAAAGAGATCAATATAAATTGAGAAGTGGCTTTGCTTTGCCGACTCAATTTCAATCCATGGAAAGCTGTATATAAAGCCAAATTATAGAGGGAACTGCGATTGTCAGTTAGAATTCTGAAAGGAATTGCTATTTGACACCTTATTTGCACTTTATCTTGGAAAAAGGTTCGAGCTTATGAATGGATTTAGGTTTTTGTTTATTTTTCTTCGCTTGGACCAAATAATATGAATATAACCCAAGTTTTCTTTTTTTTTCAGAAACCATATTATTTTACACACAAATCTGATAGGTACTTAAAGAATAACAATATTACACTAGAAAAATGATCTAATAAAACAGGTATGCTTTGTATTAATAGCTTATTTTTTATTAACCTATATTAAATAAAGTGCTAAATCCGCTTTAGTGTTTTATCAATTCCAGCATTGCTAGAACAGTGTTTTTATTTGCAGTAATCAGTTCCATTAGCAGCACAGTCTTGTTATATAATGAACTACTTTTAATACAGCAATTTTGTTAAGAAATAAATTGTATCTACTCAATGCGACACATCATTTTGTTTTCAGTAAAGCGCTTTCTCTGCAATTAAGAAAGCAGAACAGCGTCCCCAAAAACGAATTGTATCCGTTAGAATCCACAAGACGTTGGTACGGATTCGTAGCGATCGGCAATCGCCGCGCGCCGTAGTATTAGTCAAAGAAAATTTATAATGTTAGAAATTTTAACTCCTTGTTAAAAAATCGCAACACAGTAAAGGGAGAAAGAAGAGAGAGAGAGAGAGAGAGGTGTTAGTGTGCCCACCGGCCATCAGAGGCGCAATGGCGGGAAATTTGAACAGCGGTTTTAGGACTTTTCAATTTAATTATTAACTTTTGAACGAGTTTTTATTGGTTTAATTTGTGATTCAATATAAATATTATTAAATCACAAATTAAATCAATAAAAAGACGCACAAAAGTTTTTATTTTACGGAATAAATAATGCACGTTTTTATATTAACCAAGATTTAGAAAATAAAGATGGAAGCACTTTATCGTAAATAATGTTTTCTACGTTTATTTATAAATAAAAACTGTATTGACAACCATAACAAAAAATAACTGTTTAGAATAAACTAATGTCCTTAGGTTACGTATCACAGGTCTCACTCATCTGGAATTGTCTCAATTCATATAATATTATTATCACAAATACTGTATAAAACACAAGCACTAGGATGCATTAAGACACGTACTAAAAGATCCATAAACTATCAGGTGATTCTTACAGCATTCTCGGAAACAAAAGAAACAGTATCGGGTAGACATTAAATTTCTCTGTAAAATATGGCCGATGGCCAAGTATCTACTTATCGAGTTAGCTCAAACCATTATCTTTGTGCCATTATGTTATACTTCTAATCCACTAAGTAAAACAAAAATGTTAAAATTATCATTTCAAGAGACTAAACTTATCTGTTCGTAACTGATAGATTGTTAGGTATTACCTCGGGCACAAATGTGTTGCAGTTATTTGCAGGCTGCCCAGTGATATTTTGTTAAGATTGGCTTGTTAACCAACACCTATTATGTATGTGAAACATTTCATGTTAATTTATTTATTGTAAACTTACATTTCCTATATAAAAAATAGGTAAGGAAGTGTAAATAAAATCAATTTGATAAACAATAAAAAATAATTACCTGCATATAGGCTGGAATAATAACTGACTCAGAAAAAAACGTGGACAAGAAAAACTGACAGTTGTGACATGACATGACATGGATGGCGGGCTGGCGGCTGGCTGGTTTGTTCCAATAAGCACCTGGCGCAGTTTGGGAAGCGTTATAGTAGCTCAGAATATAACTGTCCTTCTCTTCTATACGTCAAAAATATGCGACAGCGACGCTTCAAGCGACAACAGCGCCAATTTCTCCCTCTGATGGCCGGCGGGCACACTAACACCCCTCTCTCTCTTCTTTCTCTTTCTACTGTGTTGCAAAATCGTCCATTTCAAGTTTCACCGGGGTGGTATTTGTTTTAATATATTCGTTGCGCAGGTCACATCGCTGTTATGAGTCTTCTAGCTGTCCTGTCTGAATTTAAATTTTATTTATCGTACCAATACCTACCTGTTTCAATTAATTTATTTTTAATTTGTGTTTAAGTTTTTAAAAACTTTGCATGTCAGATAAAGCAATACAAGATTCTTATTTCGCACAACCCATCATTAGTATTGGACTTTATAATCTATGGACGACTCAGTAAACCATGTTGCATAATAGATAATCATGTGCAATGTTAAACGACAAGAACAATATCACACTAAAAGCTATTTAAATTTTTAAGAACTACAGTACTAATTTTTAGTGGTAAGTATAATGCTTTATTAACCGTAGCAAGTAAATAATATTATGATTAATGTCAAGTTTCATTACAACTGCCAGTCGGAACTAATACAGTATATAAAACCAGATTACACCCCCCAATAGAACTTGATAATTACTGTTAGCATTCAGAGAAATAATGGCTATAAACGATTCTATGGTAGCACTAACTCCTATTTCCTATTGGCTAAATTATCGTGATATTATCACTACATAACGGTCTAGAAATTCTCGTTGTCTTACAGTAGGAAAGCGCATTGCTGTTACATATAGTATGAAACAGTTGTATCAAGAGTATTTGAATTCTTATAAGGAATAGAAGGCTTTTTTCTCAGTGTACTCAAAGGAAATTTTTAAATAAGGAATGAAAACCTAAGATAGGTATGTGCAAGAGCTTTTAATTTAAGTTAGGCCAAAAACTAGCCAGAATATAATGTTAATCTTGGTAGGGGCTGATTTTAAGTATCGGAAACATTGTAACTTAACTTTACAGACAAAGAAACATAATTGTGAGATATGCTTTTTAATGATTTAGAGACCTTAAAATTTCGATATCTAATAATATCTGACATTTTTTCAATATAACAATACTTAAAATTAGCAAAATTAAGATTTAAAATCCTTACAGGTCGTCACTTGTTCCCAAGTTTTCAGTTAAGAAGAAATTTAGGGTCAATGAAGAAATCTTCCTATAAATACTTGCTATGAAATTCTCGGGGTTATAAATGTTTGTTCACTTCCTGTGTTTTTTTAATGATATAGCGCAATTTTCCTATTCCAATGAAATAAAAGGTTATAATAAAATAAATTCCACCCCCAATTTCGTAAAAACACTACGATATTTATAGTTATCAAACGAAAGTTTGTCGAATCTATTGCAGGCAAATTCGTACGAATGTTTTCGCCTAGCGCGAAGCGTCCCCAGGTGACCATGTTATATCTCTGCAAAGTGACACTTGGGCCTTGAATAGAATTTGACATCGAAGTAAATTTTAAGGGTCTAGGAATATATTCTTTGCTCTATTTCTTATTGTTATCGATCCTTTTTATCGGAGAACGAATAATGGTACTAAAAAGATGAGGATTTCTTTAAATTAATAAAGTCTAAAATGTCTTATATTATAAAAAAATCGACTAAAAATTATTAAAAAGATAAAATTTATGCATTTATGTAGTTGAGAGATGTTAAAATGTTCTTGTAGCAATTACCTTTGGTTAAACTGTATCCAATGAGCTAGGCAATCCTTGAATACAATTTGTTTGTCGTCAACTCAACATAAGTATTGAGGGTTGCAATATCTCAGAACCAAGGTGTATTGGTATGTATTATGGTATAATAGCTAAAGATGTTAGATTACATTATTTAATCCACTTGTTTGATGGCTAATATCACCAATTTTACAAACAATTTTAATAATTACATCTGACCATGTATTTTTTTTCAAACCAAAGTTACATTGGAGTATTTCTCCGAGAGCATGCTACTACAGAGGTCGTATAGACTCCCTGACTACTGCAGCATTTTCCAGGCAGACATTTTTGCAGTGGATAAAGCAGTCAATACCCTGCCTGATCACCCTGGCTTAAGAGGAGCTGCGTCTATAGCTATCTATATAGACAGTCAAGCAGCTATAAAGGCAGTTTGCTCCAGCAGTACTAAGTGAGTAATGCGCTGTCGCAACAATCTCCGCACACTTGGCGCTCAACATCGTATCACCTTATGTTGGGTTCCTGGACACAGCAATATATATATGGCAACGAGACTGCTGATGCGCTCGCCAGGGAGGGCGCAATCCGAACTAGCAGAAAATACTGTGGCTGGACCAATGGGATCAGTCAAAGAGGAGATAGATCGGGTAGCTAAACAACTTGCGCAAAGCAGATGGACAGGGCTGACAACTTGTAGCATCTCCAGGCAATTGTGGCCCCTACTTGACGGCAGGAAAACCGCAGCGATATTACAGCACAGTTGGAAGGAAGGACCTAAAAAACATTACTGCCGTAGTCACCGGACATTGCCTGTTCGGTAGACACGCTGAACTTATGCAAATACCAACTAACGACTTCTGTAGAAGCTGCAGAGATGAAGAAGAGGAGAAAGTATTCAGCATTTCTTGTGTGAATGCTCCGGCCTCGCAAGAAGAAGGTTCAATGCCCTGGGCGAACCACTCTTTAATGATCTGAAGGAAGTGAGCAGCCTGCAAGTGCGTGGACTTACTAAGTTTATTAACAGCAGTGGTTGGTTTGAATAAGCTGTCAAGATTCTTCTACGATCCACGTCGCATTAACCGTCAGGAAGCTGATACGGATAGGTTCAGCGGAACATGTGTGGAACCACAACGGTCCTTATATGACTATGTGTGACTGTTTGGACAATGCCAGGCCAGAGGTCTGCCACTCTAACCTAACCTAACCTATATTGGAGTATCCTAACTGATTAAGTTTTGTATCGCACTTATGAAAAATTCACTACCTTATACAAGGTGTCCAAAAAGTACGACAAAATAATTACAATATTGGCTACAACATGGATTCCAGGTAATAATGAAATTATATTTATTATTGCCAAGTTTTGTTTTTCTAAATCTAATAATAAGATTTACTCTGTCTGTCGCTTACTTCATGTTGTGAAAATATTTGTAAGTATCTGCAACAAATAAAACCAACAAATCTTTTTCATAACAATCCACTTGCGAAGGCCTGTCCCATTTGCATTTTACAAGCCCTTTCGAGGCGCTCCAGAGGCAATAAGGGTTTGGTCGACACTGACTGCGACAAGTGACCGAGATTGTTTTTAAGAGCCATAAATTTTTCAAGCGTTCATATACATATATATATATATATAAACCATCGTAAATCGATTATCGGCTTCCCGATTCTTGAATTTATGACAAATTACCATTGTAGGTATATAAATTATTTGATAAATCACGGTTCTATACAAAAAAAAATTTAAAATAGTAGTAGCATTTCGAGGAACATTAGAAACGTTTTTTCACTAACAGAAGATAAACGATTTAATTAAAAAAAAAATTTAGAAATCTTACTTCTTGTTTTTATTGGTGGCGAATAGGTATGGACTCCTGTAAATGGGTAAACCATCTGGGAAACACTGAAAGGATCGGTGCCTAAAAAATGCAATAGAACAAAAAAGTGTAAATAAAAAAGTAATTATGAATTAAAAGCGAATAATTGTGGTATATCGGACAAGTGTGTAACTGTTTTTTGTATTAGAATACATAGGGATCCAAGCACAATGGATACCCTGGGGCGGGTAAGCCACGACGGCCGCTTTGTCCTTGTTAGGAGGCAGCCATAACCCAAGCAATCCCGACAACAGGGGTAAGATATATTTAAAGCCTTTTACAAAAGCAAAGCGGCCATAAATTGAAAATAAGTGTATATTTTTTTAACAACTATTTAAATAGGAACCAGACGCAACCTGTAACCACTGCCTTATTTGCAACATATTATACTCACTTATGAGCCATGATATTGCGAAACGCGTCTGGGATTGGATCTGACGGAATGAAAGGAAAAGCCACTTTCTGCTTCAGATAGAATACTATATTAATTATGTTTTCTACACTAAAGAAAATACCAAAAAATCAAAAATACCATTTCTAAAAAACGCGACGGAATAAAAATGAGGTAGTTTGCGAACCACATTTACCCACTACTGAAGCACTACCCTAATCTACTTTCAAATCCTAAATGGTACTACCCTACTTGTGACACCTTTATGGCAAGCTTATCAAAATCGCTGTAGTTTATGGTCAAATGCTCAACCTAATCAACCTTACTACAGAGAACTTGATTGTTCATGAACTTGAAAATCGAAGAGACTTACAATGTAATCTAAATTTAAAAGAAGGACTTCCACATTTCCAGCAAGATAGTGCACCCTCACACTAGGCTGAATTTTCCCGCTCCAACCTAAATGCCCTCTACAAGAAGCACGTCAAAGTTGTTAAAAATTCCCTCCCCTCCTCTGTTTTTGCATTTTCGACACATGACAACAAACAGTTCATCTAGGATATTTACTAAATGTGTGAGTTTGTATTAATTGCTTTGCACCGTTGTTCGTAATTTTACCTTTCTACGTTATGTTAGGTTAGTTTAGGTTGGGTTAGAGTGGCAGACTTCTGACATTGTCCAAACAGTCACACGTAGTTCTAAGGAAGAAGGAAGAAATGCTGAACACTTTTCTCCTCTTCTTCATCTCTGCAACTTCTGCAGAAGTCGTTAGCGTGTCTACCGAACAGGCAATGTCCGATGACTACGGCAGTGATGTTTCTTAGGTCCTTCCGACTGTACTGTAATAACGCTGTGGTTTTTCTGCCGTCAAGTAGGGACCACAATTGCCTGGAGATGCTACAGGTTGTCAGCCCTATCCATCTGCTTTGCACAAGTTGTTTAGCTATCCGATCTATCTCCTCTTTGACTACGTTATGTTGAAAAACCTTGTATACAACTCCTGATAAAGTAAATAATGAACCGTTTTACTTATTTTCACAAAGAACTTAATTTATTTATTTGCAGGAGGCACTGAGGATGGCGGACAGGCAGCGCTCTGCTATTAATATATACTTTACACCTAATACACAAGTTTCCTTCATCCAAAATTATCCTGCAGAAGAGGTGTAATTAAGTGGCTGCCAAGATCACCTGAACTAATGCTTATGGACTTATTTTATGGGGTTACATTAAATCACTAGTTTAAAAAAATTAGAGGTCTTCTCTGGAAGAATTGTTGAGTGAGAGGATAATTGGTACTTGGCGAAGTAGTCCAAGAGACATTTTTCTGAAAGTTAGGGATAAATTGGAAAATCGACTATATTTCTATATAGTCTTTGTAGTTTTTTGATATCTTCTTTAGTCTAGAAAATACATCCATTCTAAGTTCTCAAAACGTCACCCTGTGAATAATAACAATACTAAAAAATACACATATTTTTTAATTAAACTATATATTTTTAAAATGTTGTTGTATGCAGTTTGAAAATATAATTAAAAATAAATTTTTATTCATATCTTTATAATTGAAAAACAAATTTTAATATTAACCCTTTTTTAATCTCACTTTGGTTATACGAATAACAAAATATAAATGATGAATACATTGATTAAAGATTTATACAAATGCGAGCCACAATAGTTTTTTACATTTAATATATCTGGTTTAAATAAATAATAGACTTGTGCTAGAAAAATGGCTTTATTTGTTTAAATATAGTGTAAATATAAATAGGGACTGGAATTGTGTGTATGTGTCTGTATGTTAATGTTTGTAGTTTAAATAAATACACAATGTGTGTTGGTACAAAATAAATACTAATATTTCAAATGAATGTTTTAACAAAGTCGTATTTCCTTCTGAAGTAATTCAACATACAAATGTCGCCCTTCCACTTTGTTCGACAAACTTACGCTATTAAAAGTATTACCTTGATGTGGGAAATTTAAATTTTTATCTAAAACCTTATAAAAGTATGCCGTATGACAACGCAGCAGTAAAATATCCGCTCACAAGGATGTGACCGCCACGATATTGGCCTGAGGCCATGTTAACGTTCCATTCATTTCTGTTTAGAATTAATTATTCTAAGCTCACATTGCATTTGAGAAGTCGAAGGTCCACATGCTTCATTTGTTGTTCTGAGATTTTCGATGAGCTGCAGATGATGACTAGGATCTAGCTGCAGATGTGGTTTCAGGATATTTGCGTTTGAGTGGCCTGTTAACTTAATCAACTCTGTTCCCCAACACCTTGTTTAAATAGGGCAGACACAACGGAAGGTCGATGAGAATGATTTGTTATTTTATGTTTCTTCGTATTTATTCCAATTCTTTCCGCTAAAGTTTTGGTCCACTTAGATACGGTATTTATTCCTAGTGGAGTATTTTTGAACCAACATTCCTTCTGCCAGTTTGGATAAACGGAGAGAAATAGTCGGTCTGTGGAAATGTTTGGTCCTCCTTTTTTCAATAATTTTAAAAATAATCTAACAGGGCATAAGTATTTGTGTGATGAATTTCTTACCAACCATTTGCTGTTTGCCAATCCTTTTGACCCACCTTGAGCTGTCTTGGAAAATATGCTGTTATATTCAATTCGTCCGGTAAATTCTCCCATGGTATCAAACTCCTTTTGAAAATATTGAATTTTGCAATTTAGGGCCTCATTGCCTCTCCAAGCTAGTTCAAATGAGCAGAGATGGAAAAACTTTTTTTGTGCTTTATCGGGATTTTCTTTATTGTAGCTTTGCATTATTGTTAGTAAATCTTTGGTAGATAATGCTTTTGAACTTACTTTCCTCTTTTCCTGACAACTTTGGAGCTGCTTTCTCTTTGCGTCTCGTGCCATTCGCGCATTTTTAAAGGAAATATCCGTAAAAGGGTCAATCTTTATTTCGTATTCTGTAAAATAAATTACTTGAATCATTTTTCCTGTAGTGTTCCATAATATAGCCTTTACAGAAGATTCTTTATTGGCTTCGCCATTACCCTTCTTCATATTAAAGGCGTAATCTTCGCGGATTTTCGCCAGTTCCATCACAGTAGTACATTTTTCCAGTTTATAGAAACTCTGAGAACTGTGCCCAAATTGATTTCTTGGATTTCTGTGTGTTAAGTGGAATATTTTCAGCTATCGATTTTTTTATTTCTTGGATAGATTGGCACCCAAATCCTGCATTTTCGTTTAAATTGCTCATTTTGTCTTTTTCAAACCAGGATGACATTTGTCAGACTAACAATAGTTTTTACCTGACATCTATCAAAATTATGCCACTGTCAAACCATCTTGTTGATTTTGTCCAGGTGTTTATAATTAAATTAAGAGTTTTTCCACTCGAAAACAGGCCGTCGCTATGATATTTTGCCAGTATAAAACACTCTAGTGAAATAGTCCATTGAAAATAATTTTACATTTTACATTATAGCTTATAATAAATTCCTGGCTGAGAGCGAAGACATCATGCTAGCCCGAGGTCTCACTAGTTGCGCTTTTATAGCTCCGGTTTCTCTTCCAAGAAAATTCATGAAAAATCCGGTCGATGACCAGGACTTTTAAAAATCTATTCTAATTTTCAGAAATAAATATGAAATTTTGTAAATATATAAAAATATAATAATTTTTGTACAACTGTCAAAAAAACTGATTCTTTTGTTGTTATGGCTGCACAAAACGCCTCGTTTCTTCACCGTAAAAATATGTTATTTTTCACTGCGAAATATTATTTTCTCACGGCTAGAAAAATGTATTGACGTTTTCGTATAAATTCAAATATTAATTGACGAGCTTCCTCTTGCCAAGTTACAAGCATTATTATTTAGAAGTTGATATAGTGTCCGCGAAAATAATTTGTATTGTGGCATATTGGACAAGTGTGTAACTATTTTTTTATATTAGAATACACAGGGATCCAAGTATAATACATATCCTGGGGCGGGTAGACCACGACGGCCGTTTTATTCTTGTTAGGACTCTATGGGCAGCCATAACCCAAGCAATTCCAAGAATGACGGTAAAATGTACTAAAAGCCTCTTTGCAAAATCAAAGCGGTCATCAATACACCGTAGCGCCATCCCAGCGGAATTAACTCCAATATAAAAGGCAGTCACACTGGTAATAATCGAAAGGTAGACAACTAAATAAAACACGAAATGCATCACAATCCAGTATAGGGAACGCTATTTATTAAACTTGGATTCCTGTGTATTCCAATATAAAAATAGTTACACACTTGTCCGATATGCCACAATATTTTCTTTTAATTGTTCTCGCGGACACTATATCATCTTCTAAACATTTTTATGGCTCAAAACTTAAACGGATTGCGCGCATTCTAGTGGGTGCCAGCGTTGATCTGTTCTCTGGTCTGCAAAATGGCAGATGTTCCGATTATTACCAGTGTGACTGCCTTTTATATTGGAGTTAATTCCGCTGGGATGGCGCTACGGTGTATTGATGGCTTTGATTTTGCAAAGAGGCTTTTAGTACATTTTACTATCGTTCTTGGAATTGCTTGGGTTATGGCTGCCCGTAGAGTCATAACAAGGACAAAACAGCCGTCGTGGTCTACTCGCCCCAGGGTATCCATTAAACTTGGATCCCTGTGTATTCCAATATAAAAAATAATTACACGCTTATCTGATATGCCACAATATATTCTTTTAATTATTATTATTAATATTATTATTAAAAATAATTTAAAATTAGAAATGGGACAATTAGAAAAAGTAAGAATTTCCTTTCGGAGCGATGAAAATTTCTCGCGGTCGACAAGATAACAATAGGGCGGGTGTCAGGAAACTGCGAAAATGGAATTCCTGTGTCTGCAGGCCGCCTTTCTCATACCGTCACGACAGGATGCTCCAATAAAAGGGCAGATTAATCATTTTCGGAAGTTCGATGTCTCGATAAGACGCGTCAAGAAAAATTATGAAAAAATTGTGACTTGATATTAAAAATATTAGCTTAATATAAAAATTCATCTAACGACGCTGTCGTTTTGGAATACGTCCCCTTAAAAATTGACAGCTAACAACATTGGATGTTGCAATCGATATTAGGTTTACATCATGCCAGAACCAAAGACTAAATATTTTTTATTGAAATGTCCAGTCAGTGGTTTTTAAAAGACTGTTAGAACTATTGGCATATACACAAAACGCCATGAATTCTCTGCTTTTTTGACAGATGACATCAGAGATATGTTATTCATCAGCTGATATTGGGACATAATACTATCCCCAGATTAGTAGTGGACCGAGTTATGAATTGCGTTTTTTGTGCCTCGTGCTACCTTTGATACACCATTACTATATTTTTTGATTGGTTACTATGGTTACGCCCCCTAGCGGCCAGTCTAGAGACTTAAAAATATTATCCAGCAATTTGTCTAACGCACTTTCGAAAATTTTTTTTTCTGCAAGCCTTACGGTAAACGGTTTCCAACATACCGCCGGCTTTTTAGCTGTACACTGAGAAAAAAGATCTAATACAATAGGTTTGCTAAGACATATCATATTGTATTGATAGCATGTTCTTTATATTAACCCATAATAACTAAATTGCTAGTGTATCAAAATCGCTTCAGTATTATATTAATTCCAGATTTGCTAGAGCACTGTTTTTATTGGTAGTAATCAGTTCCATTAGCAGCACAGTCTTGTTGAATATTGAACTACTTTTAATACAGCAATTTTGTTAAGAAATAAATTGTATCTTCTCAATGCGACGCATTTTGTTTCCTGAAAAGCGCTTTCTCTACAATTATTGAGAAAGCAGAGCAGCGTCCCAAAAACAAATTGTATTCGCTAGAACCTATAATCCACAAGACGTTGGTGGGGGTTCGTAGCTATCGGCAATCGCCGCACGCCGTAGTATTAGTTTCAACGTATTTATTGCGCAGGTCATATCGTTGTTCGGAGTCTTCTAGCTGTCCTGTCTGAATTTGAACTTTATTGATCATACTAACAAGTATTTCAATTAATTTATTATTTATTTTTACTCTGTACTTAAGTTTTTTTAAACTTTGCATGCCAGATAAACTAATAGAACATTCTTATTTCGCGCAACCCATCATTAGTATTGGACTTTATAATCTATGAACGAATTTTGCCACCCCAGTAAACCATGTTGCATAATAAATAATCATATGCAATGTTAAACGACAAGAACAATATCACACTAGAAGTTATTTAAATTTTTGATTTACTGAACTACAGTACTGGTTTTTAGTGGTAAGTATATGTTTTATTAACCGTAGAAAGCAAATATTATTATAATTAATGTCAAGCTTCATTACAACTGCCAGTCAGAACTAATACAGTAGATAAAACCATAAAACATTTCCAATAGAACTTGCTAATTACTGTGAGTATTCTGAGCGATAATGGCTACCATTCTATGGTAGCAATACCTCCTATTTTCTGTTGGCTAAATTACCGTGATATTATCACTACACAACGGTCCAGCAATTTTCGTTGTCATGCAGTAGGAAAGCGGGTTGTTGTCACATACCTATAGTATTAAACAATTGTTTAAAGAGTATGTGAATTATTATAAAGAATAGAAGTATTTTTTCTCAGTGTACCTATATTGTCGGATATGGATTGGCACTCTTAAGGCTAGATGAAATAGTTGTAACTTAACTGCAGTGTAAAGACTCTTAAGGTGGTGGAGCTTATCGCAAAAAAGGTGTGATAAAAAATAACTAGTGTGTAGAAGAGAGACAGTTACATTTTAATTTAATAGTGAAGAAAGACAGTGACATCTGAGCTTAGTAGTAGGGGTCAGAATTGGAATGTTTATAGAAAAATACTTATTCGTAATTGGTTGGGATAAAGGATTCCAATCCCCTCTTTTAGAGTTTGGGAAGATAATTCATGACACCGCAAAAAAGGAATCCCTTCTTCCAATTGGTAGGGGGTTGCAAAGCTGTATAAAAGCTCGAAAGAACATTTACTCAGAGAGTTGTGTCAATTATTCAAGTGTAAGGGTAACCTCTGCCCGTTTGTCTAGTCAAGTTTAAATACAAGATTAAATTTAATAATGTTTGAAGTCATGAAGAGTTCTGCACCAGAACCAGTCTACTTTGCTGAAATTGCGTAAGTGTTATTTGAGAAACTTAACTAATTGTTTATTGTATAAAATTTGTATTGTTCTCGTTTTGTCAGTTATCTATTAAGTGGAAATTGTTTCTTTAAACTTACTGGAATAACACCTTCCTAAAGTAAGATAAAAGGTGCAATCTCTTTCCTTATTAGAAAACTATTTAATTTGTATTTTATTCGCATTTATTGGAATATTTCATTATCTCATCGCTTTGCTGTTCATCAAATAAAACTCTTAAAAAATCCTTAGTGTTTCAGTGACTAAATAGCGCACCATAAGGGCACAGTAAATATTAAGCATAAATCAAAACCATCTAAGCTACACAAACCAGTCGCCTACAAATTGTAGCCCGACATTTGGTGGAGGTGCCTACAAATTGTAGCCCGACAATATCTACCCGGTACATGTAAACCTATGGCAATTTATATTTCCATCTTTCATTAATGTAATGATTGCTTGTGTCAACGAGGTATTTTTTAAGCTATGGAATTAAAGGTGGGCAAATATGTTTGACATATGACCACCGCAGCCATTATATTTATATTGGATACATATTAAATGGGCTGGTAACTTTATAAATATAAAAAAATAAAGAGCTTAATTCAATTTAATGAGCTTGCTCTCAAAAAAGCACCCTCCATTTTTATAGTGTCAACTGTTCCGTTTTGACTTAAAAATATTGGTTATGCAAATTAAATAATTAAACCGTAATTTTTATTAATTTTTCTTGTAATTATGCTGCATTAAGACCCTTTTATTGTATTAGACGTAGAAAGGAACCTAATCCCCTAAAGTAATTTGTCTGGGGTTAAAAACAGAATGAAAATACGCAGAAAATGAGCCTACTATAAAAAAGTAATTTGGTGGCAAGAGACAGAAACATAGCCGTAGGAATAAAGAAAGTGAATAAATTGAATTTATTAAATTAAAGTGAAAATTGAGACCATTTTTTTTTTACATTCTTTTGTCAAAATGGTTTACAAAGACGTATAGGATATCACTACAGTGTTTTTCTACTTCCACATGTGCATTTTCTAGTTTCCTTACTATCAACTGAATGGGTAAATAGGCAATTCTAGTCATAGACATAAAATTAATGTTGACAAATTTCTGCTGATTGCACTAAATCTTTGTGTGTTTGAAAACAAAGGTTATATTGATTATATTAGATGCATTTGTCATGTTTGTGTAAAGGGCGGAATATTTGCAAAATGCATATATGCATTTTTTGTCAATTTTATAATAAAATGCATATTTTTCATAAATAATTATTTTAAGAGCATATTTTTATATTTTTGACTTTATCAAAAAATTTAAAACGTTAAAGGTTTAATGTCCAGTTCGGCACTTATTTTAGGGATTTTTCAATCTGAAGATTATAATAATTATATTTACATGTTGGTTATAGACAAGGTATTTATTGGGGGTTTCCAGGTATATTGTTAGGGGTTGTTTATTGTCACTTAATAATGCGTTATTATTACCTGCTTAACAAACTGTATTTATATCGATTTGTAATACATATTTCTGTTTTAGTTCGTCAAAAGAGTTCATTATTTTCAGTGAGAAACCAGTAATTTTAAAATGCAAAAAAAGTTTCTAAAATCACCTCTAAGAGTGCAGTTGTATAAGGAGAGATTACCAGGAGTTAGTTTACCTCCAGAACCTTTAATTACCCGGTGGGGAACATGGACTAAGGCCACATATTCTACGCAGAGCCTTTCGAAGCCATTAAAGAACTAATTTTGGATTTAGATGACGATTCCCAGTGTGTTGTGCAAAGTAAAGAGTTGTTAAAAAGTGCAAGTGTAGCTAAAGATCTTGTTTTTATTAAGGTTAGTTTCAGTGTTATACCGGAGATAATATCCTCGTTGAAGAGTAAAAATTTAAGTTTAAAAGACTCTATTAGTATTGTTAAAACTTTTTCCGCTAAATGTAACAACATTCCCGGTAAATTAGGAGGTCAAGTAAGGAACAAATTGGATTTAACTATAAAAAGAATGAAGGATTTAAATACTTAACTGCAGTAAAAAGCATTTATGAGGGTAAACCATCCAACGAAGTTGTATTTTGACACCTAAGTTGCAGTATTGTCCGATTACATCAGTAGATGTTGAAAGAAGCTTCTCTTTGCATAAACATATTTTTACTAATAGAAGACAATCCTTTGAAACATATTTAGCCTTTTATACAATTTTAGGTTAAAAAATTGTTTACTTTTATTTCTCATTGTTCTTTTTTTGCATTTAAAAAAAAACATATTTTTTAGAACCCAATGTGTTTCATTACCTCATTTTACTATAATAAATTAAGAAATATTGCATACCAGTATGCATATTTGGCAAAAAATGCAGTAACTGCATATTTTAAAAGCAAACAAGGCATATATATGCGCATATTTTGGCTGAATTTAAGTGCCTTTAGTCATGTGTATCTATTAAGAAAAAATCTTATGCTTAATATGTTTGTGTATTCTTTTAAAAGTTTCCATTACTACAAAATTATTTATTTATAAAATAATGTTTGAGGGAAATCACTTTGGCAACACCGTACGGGCGTTCATTCTCTATCGGTACAGTGTCGGTGAGCTGTGTTTGTGATATATTGTGGTTTTTGATTAATTATTAGTATTTTTTCGAAATAAAACTATTTAGTGCTATCTATATTGCTATCTACAATGGTTCGCCAGTGCGTGGTGTGTAAAAAATCAGACTATTCTATTCTAACACCGGATTAATATTTCGGCGATAAGTGACGTTATTTAGGTTATGTTTTTTAACTTACAGTGGAGTAGAGAGCTAATTCTATATTTTCAGTAAGTGTTGTAAAAATATATAGATACAAATTTTGCAGTGCTGTGTTGATCAGTGTAGTTACTTTTATGCCTTTAGCATACAAAGAAGAAAGACAGACATATTCTGGTGCTGGTAGAGCAAGGCAGATGTTAGTCAGTCGGTTATAGTTTTGTTTACTTTCGTGTTTTGTGCAATTACTGAACCTTTCCTGTTAAAACAAACACATATTCTCTTGAATTCTTAGGAGAGATGACATCTAGATAGACTAGAAAATATCGTGTTACCAGTAAAAATGGTTGTTTTTACTTCAGTTCTGAAAATCGACGTGTTTACTTTCAAGGATTTTAAGGTAAATTGTGTAAATTTTAGTGGTTTCAAAAAACTGCTTTTTTAAAGTTCCTGTACCGGGTGAACCACTAAGAATGGTCGTCGGCTATATCTCAGAAACTGGAAGTCATAGAGCTTTTAAGTAAAATATTTTTTAGTAAAAGTGCCCAAAGGAAAATGTTGGAAATTATTTTCGAGTTTCTAAACTCACCGCTAGAGGGCGTAAATCCAAAATTTTCCATTTTTTGAAGGGTACACCCTGTATGTTTTTAAATTTTCAAATTCCACATAAAATTATAATTATTTTTTATTAAATGCATCATTAGTCTATACTTCATAGTTTCCGAGATATTGACTCTCGAAAAGTGACATTTTTAAACTTTGACAGCTTCTAACTTTCTAACAGTACGTCTTAGAGCAAAACGGCTTACATGTCCCTATCTTCAATTTTTATTATCTTCCCAAAAAAATCAACTTCCGGTTAAACTGGATGTAACTCGAAAGCAGGAAATATAGTTGTTCCGGTTTAACTGGAAGTTGATTTTTTTGGGAAGATAATAAAAATTGAAAATAGGGTCATGTAAGCCGTTTTGCTCTAAGACATACTGTTAAAAAGTTAGAAGCTGTCAAAGTTCAAAAATATCACTTTTCGAGAGTCAATATCTCGGAAACTATGAAGTATAGACTAATAATGCATTTAATAAAAAATAATTATAATTTTATGTGGAATTTGAAAATTTAAAAACATACAGGGTGTACCCTTCAAAAAATGGAAAATTTTGGATTTACGCCCTCTAGCGGTGAGTTTAGAAACTCGAAAATAATTTCCAACATTTTCTTTTGGGCACTTTTACTAAAACATATTTTACTTAAAAGCTCTATGACTTCCAGTTTCTGAGATATAGCCGATGACCATTCTTAGTGGTTCACCCGGTACAGTTATTAAAAAAAAAATACCGGCATACTATTCGTCAATGCCTCCCTGAACAGCCCTTCCAAAATTAGATACTATTTTTTTTTTAAATAATTGCAAGGTTCCGGAAGTTACCGCATTCAAGCCTATTATAGGTCTTTTATACACAATTGACCTTAAGAACTGTGCCCTTAAGTAGTCAATGGAGAGAAAAATGGAAATAAATATACTTATAATAAGTATTCATAATTAGTGAACTTAAGTTCCAATGTTCTTATTCCAGCTAAAATTCATCATCCATCAACCATCTTAGTTTACATAACTAATCATAGTTTTAGAGTTTCCAAACACCTATATTGTAAAGTAATGCAATTTAAACTTAAGTAAACTACGCTACTGTTCAAAGAAACCCATATTGAAGCCAGTATTGTCGTCGGCAACTGGTGTTGACACCATGATAAAACTGGCTTGTATAAGATTTGTGCCACATCATTAATGGCTGCCCCTAGACGTACAGCTTGTCCGTTGCACTGCCACTACTATCAATTTGGAATTAAGGGCATTGGTGGATTTTTCTCTATTTATCAGATTTCTGCCTGTTGTGCTGTCGTTCTTAATATTTTTAAAAACTGCATATTAAATCGGGTATTTCAGAAGTACGATACGTAAATTAAGATTCCTATGAGAAAATGTTCATATAAACATGTGTTAGGAGTTTTTTATTATTTTTTTTTCTCGTTTATTGAAATTTGGTACCGATATTCATAATGATCTTTTTCTTCGTATACCTATCCGAGCCAGATGCTGGCGCCCATCTAAACAATTATAACTCTGTTAACTGCTTCTCTGAACAGTCCCGTGGTTGACTTTCAGAACAAGACCCTTAGATTTTTCAGCCATGAGATCCTCCTTCTTCCTGGTCCTCTACTCCCGTACACTTTACCTTGCAGGATGCACTGGATGAGACGGTATCGATCTTCATTACGCATTATGTGCCCAAGATATTCTAACTTCCGGCACTTCACGGTGTAAAGAACCTCACGTTCCTTTCCCATTCGGCGCAGGATTTCTTCATTGGTCACCCTCTGCATCCAAGTCACTTTCAGCATCCTTCGATCCAGCCACATTTCAAAAGCTTTCAGCCTCCTCTCAGTAGCAGCAGTCAGTGTCCAACTGTCCAAGTCTCCACTCCGTAGTACAATACAGAAAAGACGTAGCATCTTAACAACCTGATCTTGAGGTTTATGTTCAAGTCATGGCTCTTGAAGCACTTTGCCATTTTAGTGAACACTGCTCTGGCCTTCTCTATCTTGCATCTGATTTTCTGTGAATGGTCCCACTCTTCATTAACACAGGTGCCCAGGTATGTGTATCTTTGAAGTCTTTGCACGTTTCTTATTTATAATAAGGTGGTCATCTGGAATATTTCTTTTACTGATGGTCATTATTTTGGTTTTGTCAACATTTATATCAAGACCATATTGTTGACTGATCAGTGTGATTTGTGTCATTAGGTTCTGTAAATCTTTCAGGTTATCTGTGAACACGACTGTGTCGTGATGATAAGGGGTTAATTAGCTCTAACTACATTAAATACAAGCGTCTAGAGTCTGGCTGTGGACTTTTCAACCGCCCAATCAACGTTCGCAATAAAGCGCGGGAAACTTAAAAATAAATGTGTTAGAATGCGTATTATTTTCTATTAAATTGAGGCGAAAAAATTGATGAAATAAAATAATAAACTAAACGAATTACCTTGATTTTCGCAGACGAAAAATATTGCATTTGTAAACATTTGAACAAGTCTACATTACCGACAGTTTCAAAAAGCGATTCCTTAATTTATTCATCACATTTTAAGCAAACGATAGCGATTGCTTCTATTTTATAAGAAAAAGCATTGACTAGAAGCGATTCCTGCAATTTTAAGCAATCGCTGGACGCAAAAGCAATTACTTTTGTTTTTATTCATTGACTTTCAAGAAATTACTTCGATTTTATATGAAAAAGCGGTTGCTACATTTTTATTTATTAGGCTCATTGATTGGATTAAGTGAAATATGCCCATCGCATTTCAGGTCGTATTATTAACTTTGCTATCTCTGAGAAAAAGCTTGAAGTACCAGGAGCAAAAAACCGCTTCTAAATAAAAATATCAAATGGACGTTTTAAACCGCGACGAACATTTCAACATAAAATACAACCCCACAATAATGTCGGGGACATTTTTATTTATTTTGAAGTTGGCAATTCAAAAAGGCTTTACATACAACCGGCGTCAGTGCATAGAGCCATATTTTTGAAATATGCTTGTTTCCAGCCCTGAGCGAATGTATCACTGAGATCTAAACGAATAGTGACGTTAAAAATTTTCGTATCCTTTCATAATGTAATAAAACATCAACTTTAATACAATTTTATGTATTTTTGTGTCTAGTTTTTCCTTTATAGATAAATAAATTTGACGGGCGGATTTTGAACATTATTTTTGTCGCAAAAAAAGGTAGAAATGTCTTTTAAAAAACAAATAAAGTATGTTTAATGACCGCTGACCGTTAAGTGACGACTAGTGCTTATCTTTCTAACGGCAGATACAATATGCGCCTTTACTAATCTTCTCTAAAATCGGAAGGTTAGTGACCTTTAATCCTGTGTACACATTGTCCCCATAATAAAATATTGAAACATTTATAAGTAATCCGTTAATGACATTTTAAGGTTTATACCTGAGAATGTTTTCATCGAACTTTCCTTTTTTACAATTTCATTTGTTGATAGTTATTCCTAAACGAAAGATAGATTCAAAAAACACAAGTATTGTTAGTAAAAGGCGGAGAAGTTATGTTTGTTAAACATTTTAAATTCAGAAAAGTGGGTGTTTTAATTAGTGGTGAAAAACGGTGGCGATGCTGTAAAAAAAATTGTAAAGCTGCATGTTATACAATTAGACATGACAATTTGGTGGTTTGTGAACATGAAAACACAATCATGTACCCTTTTTTTAGATAGTTCATCAATTGAAGCATATATATTGTGCAGTGCAGTAAAGAGAAAAGCAGTGCAAGACCTCAGCGAAAAGCCGACAAAAATAATAAACAAGAAATTGTAAGTAATAGCCAGTTGTGTCAGTCAAAACACCTTACTTCTTCAGGAATAACTTCTGCCAGACGAAGCATTTATACTAGTCGACGAAAAATGCTGGCTCCACTTCCAAAATCTTTAGAAGACGCAAAAAATATTGTAGAAAAACTAAACATAAAACCAATAGAAATAAAAATTTTGTTATAGCAAATGATAAAGAAAAGAAAATTGTAATATTCTCATGCGAAACAAATTTGAAAATGCTTTATGTTCTGTTGATAGAATGTTTACGAGGTAAGTAAAGGGTTTTCCAATAAGAGTGATATGATTTTGAAACGATATGGTAACCATGGTAATAAAGTTATACCTGTCACCAGTTGTCAGTTATTGTCAGTAAACTATAACAATTTATTATGGCTAAATACGCGCTTCAAGAACGTTTGGTTATTATCCAAAAATTTTACGAAAATAGACGATCTTTTGTGAAAACTTATCGCGCACTTCGCGAAAACTTTGGTGTAAATAATCGTCCTCCTTTGCTTGCCATTCGTCACATCGTTAAGAAATTTGAAAATAATTTTACTCTTCACGATGTAAAAACACCAAGAAGACATCGAAACGCAAGAACTGTTGAGAATATTGCTACTGTAAGAGCTAGTGTTGCAGTGGATCCAAATATATCAATTTCTTGTCGTGCTCAAGAGCTAAGGATTAAAAAAACGACAACTTGGCGTATTTTGAAAGAAGACTTGAATTTACACCCGTATAAGACTGTTTTGACCCAAGAACTTAAGCCACTGGACCATCGTCGGCGCAGAGAATTTTCTGCTTGGAGTTCAGAACAACTTGAAAGGGATCCTAATTTTGCCAAAAAAATTATCTTTTCAGATGAAGCTCATTTTTGGTTAAGTGGATACGTTACACGAACAAACCCGAACAAAAATTGCCGTTTTTGGTGTGAAAACAATCCACAACAGATTCATGAGAAGCCTTTGTATCCGCTAAAGGTAACTGTATGGTGTGGTTTATGGTATGGTGGCATCATCGGACAATTTTTTCTTCCAAAATGAGGCAGGAGATGCAGTTAAAGTGAATGGTGAACGATATCGACAGATAAGAAATTTTTTGTGGCCAAATTTAGATGCACTTGATTTGGAGGATATGTGGTTCCAGCAAGACGGTGCCACATGTCACACTGCTCATGAAACTATCGATATACTGCAAGAAAAGTTTGACGAAAGGATAATTTCAAGGAATGCTACTGTTCAGTGGCATCCAAGAAGCTGTGATTTAACTCCTTTAGATTACTTCTTGTGGGGCTATTTGAAATCTAAGGTTTATGAAAATAGACCACAAACACTTGATACATTAAGGTTGAACATTGAACCCTGCATTCGTCAGATCACGCCCGATTTATTGCATAAAGTCATCGAAAATTGGGTTCGTCGAATTCGCTCGTGTACTCGAAGTCGCGGAGGACATTTAAACGATGTCTTATTCAAAACATAAATGTTATCGACTATACTTTAAGATAATAGAAAATGTTTTGTTGTATCTGAAATTATTTTAATTTTATTTCATTTTAAAATCATATCGTTCTTATTGGAAAACCTTTTGGACATAATAAAGCAGGAATTGTGAAAACATGAAAAATATATGGTAATGTTTTTATAAATGCCTACTGTTTTAGAGAGTTTCTGATGCTTTTGGAGTTTCGTGGTCAATAATCCAACGAATTAAGGCAAAGGAGATAGAAAATGATGTAGATTTTAAGAATGGCAATAATGTAGCTATATTATTATTAACTTGGACGAATCCGATGATGATGATCCTTGCGGAGATGATTTCTTTTAATTAAAATTATATTTTATTGTGTTGTAATTTTTTAATATGTTTTCTTCTTTATGATTTTATAAATACGATAAAAATATTTGAACAAAATTTATAGAATGATGCATTAGAGATACACTAGAGAAAAAATATACGATTCAATTTTTAAACTTTTATAAATAGGTTTTACTTATTTTTCAGTAAATCTAAATTAATTAAAAATTTAATACTGATTTTTAAAAACAAAATGTTATGATGATATTACATGATACCTTGTACCCTAAATAAACCACTTAATTCTGACTTCATTAACAGCATAAAAATAAAAATTAGAAATTTGAAAAAAAGCGCTTGTATTTTACTTATTTACATGCATCCGTCTTTATGTAGGTCAAGCCTTCAACATTTACCACCGGTAAGTCAAACTGAGTGAACTGATTAATTTACGATGTACCGCAATTATAGAGAATATGACGTAATGGTCAGCAGATATTGAACAAACTTTATGTATTGTCGGTATGTAAGTATCTATCTTACCTACTTCTATTGAGTTTTATTTATAATTATAATAAACCAGCGTGTACCCGGCATGCGTTGCAACCCGCTGGTATAAATACAAAACCCGATATATTAGTACCCGGCATGCCACTTTCTGAAATTGCACCCGTGCGAAGCCGGGGCGGGTCGCTAGTTACACATAAAAACCTTCCCCTTGAATCACTCTACCTATTAAAAAAAACCGCTTCAAAATCCGTTGCGTAGTTTTAAAGATTTACGCACATAAGGGGACAGCGACTTTGTTTTATACTATGTTAAGATGAAACATATTTTCGGACATGGGCAATTTACTTTTTCGTACAAATTTGCGCTTCCAGGCACAGGCGAATAATATGTTTTGGACATATGAGGCCATGCTTGCCGCTGCTGTCAGCAAAAATAAACAAATAATTATTTGATGTATCAAATCGTTCTTAAAACAGCTATTTGTGTCAAATAAATTTATGATCATAATTATTATCTGAAGTATAATTTATGTTATACTTGTAAATAAATTAGGCCATGTTCAAATACGTCATTCCAGTTTAATACACTTTACTGCCCCAGTAATTGAAAACTGCGACCAAGACATGTCAGAGAATGGTTTGTTTAAGAAAATTCAAAGTTGACCAAATATTTATATGTAGATGTAAATCAAAAGATAACAGAATTTAAATAAATAATTAATAGGTACGAAAGCATTTTTTTATTTTTATTTTACAGTAAATAGGTACCATTTTAACTAGCAATTTTACAGACAGAAACACATGCTCTCGCTCAGAGCAACAATATATCACTTTGCGCTCTTAATACACAAATAGCTATTATATGCACATCAATTTTGCTCCTAATCATACTTCGACAATTATTTTGTTTAAATATTTTTTGTGTCTGGAACATTTCGATGAATATTCTTGTGTTTTTTTTAATCAATCTATTTAGATATCTATATTATAAAAAATAGTCCAAGATCTTAACAACTACTACAACATCCATTATTGATAGATAGGGCCGCAGCTAGGCATCCTCCATGGGGGAGTGCAAGGGCTGGTTCAGAAGGGAAGCCGGTGGAAGAGGGGCTACAGTAAAAGCTTGTGTTTTAGAAAAGTCAGATAGGGCCGAAGAAGCTAAAAAATGTAAAAAGTTGAGGTACTTTTCTCAAAACTTTTCAAGAAAAACACTTTCCAGGCGCACAAAGTCTAACAATATACTACCAAAATATTTCTCAACCTAAAAATGGTCAAAATAATGGCAAAACACTTTCTGAATATTTATAAAAATATCCCCAAAAACAAACTCTGATTTAAACTTAAGGAATAAAAATCGAAATGTGGCGGCTCTGCGACTGTCCGAGGTTATCGAATGAGGGAATAATAACAAGACGGCTTGGAAACAGATAATATACCGGTGCAAAAGCATATAAGAAAAATATGCCTATCTACACGGCATTCTATGTGAATTGTAGCACATATTTCACCTGTACATGTAAATATATTTATAATAATATATCCATCTCTAATCAATGCAACGATTGACTATGTCAACGAGGTGTTTTCTGAATTAAGTACTTTTAAGGGCGGCCAGCCGGGGGGCCCACATTGACGGCCCCTTCAAAACTTGCTGCCTGCTTTGCTTTTCATAGGTATTTCATTTCATAATTAATTATATTTTTTTATATCCTAAGAATTTAACTTCGTTAAGCGAAGAGAAAAAGCGCGAAATTTACAAACGATATACCATAAAGACTTGTCCATTGTCTTTTCTAGTTAAATCTTAAGCCTCAGAAAGGGACTTGGAAATAGTATTTCAATATTAAAAACCGTGTATGAACTTGCGGATCATTTACTAATAAAATATCAGTGTGTGTCTTCAAATTTTGCAGATGTAGCCAGTGCGGTGATGTTATTTCGAACTTTACCAGTTAGTGTGACATCAGTGAAACGATATTTTTCCAAGCTAAAATAGTAAAAACCTATGTACGTAACACCATCGGACAACAACGCTTTTCGGATTTATCCTTAATCAGTGTCGAACACGAGTTAAAATATTAAATATCAACGAAATTATAAACGATTTTGCAAAAAAAAAAACTCTCGACGACCTGATCGTGTTGCATAATACCTTGTATAGTACTTAGAGAGATACTGTTTGTGCAGACTTGTTGAGTATTCATGTGTTTTACTGTTTTCTGTCTTTTGGATTCTATGAGTCTCGATCACTGCTACCCCCGTTACTACCATACATGGTAAGCAACATTATAAGTGGTATTTTAAAATTTTGATTTTGCATCATATTTGCTGGACTTAATAACTACCTATGGTATGTCTACCAGTCTACCTAGGATTTTAAAATAAATTTGAATTATTAGCTGTTTTAACAGTGAGCCTACTTAACACATAATGTGGGTATAACCCTAATTAAATTATACATGATTAAGGTTGAATTCTCAACGTCATTCAATCTATTGCCAACCTATAACCTATTTCGCGTTGATTTTTTGAGTTTATTATCTTAATAAATAACATTTAAAGCAAATCAATATCGTCGGTACATTATTTAGGTAGTATCTGATATATTACAAAAATATCAATTTATTTCATTGCTAATATTGGGAGAATTGTATAGTGAAAGAACAATGAGTGACAATGACATAATAATGTTAAAAAAAATATTACCTGATATTTTTCGCTATACACTTCTCCTAAAATAAGTTATGAAATTCCTTGATATTTATTAAATATGTCAATTATTACCTATAGAATATCAAGTCGATACTGATTTTCTTTAAATTTTGTATAAAAGCTAGAAAACATAAATAAAAATAGGTTATAGGTTGGCAAGCATGTTGATACTCCTACCTTAACGAATTCAAAAATTCATAAACCTGACCTAATAGTAATGAAAATAAGAATAATTGTCATTTTTCATTCATTATAGAGAGGTTGCCCCTAAAAACGTTTGCGGGGGGCACTCAGTTTTTGTTAAGCCACCGTTTTAAGTTAAAGATTGGCTAATATGTTTGACGGCGGCCCTTACATTTTTATGTAAGAAATACTATAGCTAAGCTCTCTGCCTATAAATGCCACAAAATAAATATTTATAACTTTATTATTTTGTAGGTCAAAGATAAAACTAGACTGTGCTATGATTATCATTATTAAAGTGTGTATATTATATCAACACATGGTTGAATAACAAGACATTATATAAAAATATATTATTCCGAAGATTAGAAATAAAATCATGTCACGTCGTAACTGTTGGCTAGTGTAATCTTGATAAAAGAAACTCATATTTAAAGCATCAATGTCAGTGTCAGGATGGCATTTATATAGAAATATACGTCATTTTATAAACTTTAAAAATTATAATTCCAAATTTTATAGTTCTACAAGTGATTGCGTCAGTATGACTCTAACTAGAAAAATTATTAACTCCAGTAATGCACCCAGACCCATTGCTCCATACAAGTAAGTTATAATTAAGAAAGTCCAGATAAGTTTAAATACAATTAAATTTTATTATCGGATGGTCGTATAATGCCTTTCTCATAATAAAGAATATATTAAAATAGGGTAAATATTGTGACTTGTGTTTTTATTAATTAGGAGTATAGAAGACTTTAAGACTATTGTGTTACAATATCTGGGTCGTTTTCATTGGATATTAAGGGGTCTCAGATAAATGACAATTCAATTTTATGATTTCTTTTATTGCGATTTATATCCGATGGAAACCAATTTGTACGTAAGTTAGAAACTGGAATTAACGTGAACTATACAGATATAAAGATCATTTTTAAAATACAACATCACTTACTGCCTACTCATTTGAAAGATATTATAACTCAAAACTTTGAAAATCTCAACTATTCAACTAAGTACGTATAAAAAATATTTTTGTTGAATACAACAATTTGGTTATTTCAATTAAATCTGAGAGCACTTTGAAAATTTTTAAAAAATCATTGAAAGTTATACGTATATTCAAAAAAACAGAATATAAACTGATAACATTTTTTATTATTTAAAGGCTGTTATTTTTGAATTTGTTTTAATATTTTATAAAATTTGTTGAAATTGTAGTATATTGCATATCTTGTTACTACTGCTACTACTATGGAGAACTATAGGGTAGGAGGCCGATCGACAATGGCAGCATTTTCAAATTCTGTCCCGGTTTTTTGGTTAGTTCGCTATTGGCCGATAGATGGCTCTCGCGTCCGAAGTGGGCTGATGTCTTCTTCTTCTTCGTTTTTAATATGGAAAACTAGATCCTCCATAGTTTTTAACTTTTACTTAAACCCTTTATTTTTCTGTGCTTTTCCTTTTGACAATTGACATTTTATTTTTCGAAATAACAAATAATGTTTGAAGGCAAGACAAGACAAATAATGTTGTATTGTAATCAGGCCCGCGCCTAGCACTTTTGGCGCCCTTGTGCAAATTTAAAATAACGCCCCAAATTCGTTCAACGTTCATATGTGAGTACAGATACGGGTTAAGTTAGGTATTATTATCCACTATTGAATTGAACAATAATTTTAAAAAGTATATTCATAAATGTATTTTTATATTTTACAAGTACAAGCCATACAAGTGTTTTCTCATTGAGATACATAACATAATTATAAACTTATAGAAAACAGAAATATATTCTAACAGTATTACAACTCAAAATTTTTGTATTTTAGTTTCAAATGTAATATATGATACAAAAGCACAAGAAATAAAAAAAATATTTAAAACATAAAAAATACTCGTTTATATATCACAGGACGAAACTGATCGACAAATAAAAACAAAACAATATATTATTTTAATAATGCAACATGTCACCTTTTTAAGGTTAATATCGAGGTATTAGGTATTGTTATTAATATTTTAGCTAAGTGAATTGAGCTTTTCGTGCTTTAATTTTTGCAAATTGTTTAATTAAATCTTCGGTGTCTAATTCTTTTAGCTGGTCCGATTCTATTGAAATGATAGCAAGATTACTTAGTCGGTTTTGCCCCATGGTCGATCTTAAATAATTTTTTATTATTTTGAGTTTTGAAAAAGATCGTTCTGCGGTAGCAACCGAAACCGGCATTGTTAATAAAATACGAAGTATTATGCTCGTATTAGGAAAAGAATCCGCTAAGTTCGGTTCCCTCGTCTCAAAGAGAAAAAATAAAATAATAAAAAAATAAAAAACAATGTAATAGCTAGCAATTCCTTACTGTTTTTTTTTTATCATTATAAATTTTGTTTTGACAATGTTGTTTGTTGCTTTATCTTTTTTTTACTTTTGAGTTTTAAGGCTTTTCGGCGCCTCGGCGCCGTCGTGCACCACACGACTTTGCCCTTATGTACGGCGCGGGCCTGATTGTAATTAATTTCCATATTTATAATAAATAATGGTACAATTTATAAAAGTAGAGTTTGCTTTGTGTCGGGGTGTAAGACAGGATCTTTTTCAGAGAGAAAACGCAGCCAAATAAGTCTCTTTCTAGCTCCAAAGGTATAGCTAGAATGTTTAATACCCTGTATTTTAAAAACCAAGCATCGTTGGAACTTTATACAGGCCGAGTTTACTAATAAGTATAACAAAGTAAGTGTAAATTCATATAAAAGTCCTTATTCGTTCCTTAAAGAACTAATTTAAATAAAAATAGTTATTGCGTCTATAAGAAACCATTATTTGATAGCCCACTTCGAACACGCGCGCCATCTTACAGCGACTCGTAAAGCTGAATTACCGATGCTAATTTGGGACCGAATCCAATGCATTGCGATCGGCCTCCTACCTCAAGTCCTCCATAGCTACTACTACAGCGTGACCAGTAAAGTCCGCATCATATGGGATTTTTTTTTATTAATAGCTTTATTCGAAATTTGACTTTGGCATCAAGTTCTGCCTCGATCGTGATAAAAATTAAGCAAAATTAGTAGTCACGTGATTCGCATTATCTGTCAAATTTCATTTTTTTTGAAAAAATAATGCAAAAGTGGGGTTATTTCTGAAAATATCGAAAAAAGTTATTAGAAAACGTTTTTTAAATTCAGTTTCAAGCCCATACGCAAAATTTCAGCTGAAAAAGTTAATTTTGATTTTTTACCCACCACTAAAATTTATTTTCCACTTAAGTAATGAACACTTTACCTACTGATGACACTGTGTTCTTTTTTGTCTTCATATTAAGGTGAATTACTTTTAGACACAAACTACGTTTTTAAAAATACTTATTTTATGAAGTTACCTTATACATGGTCAAAAACAAACAAACTTTGCATCACATGAGACCAAATTTTAATAGCCCAATTTTGATTTTGTAGAAAAACACACATTTAATATGGCGCTACTTTAAAGAAAATGTATCTGAAATAAGGCATTGTTAAAACTAAGAAGTTTTATGTAGGTTGCGTTGAGTCTTATTTTGCAAAAGTGGTGCACAGAATATGGGTAAAAAATCAAAATTATTTTATGCAGCTGAAATTTTTCATGTGGGCTAGAAACTGCATTTAAAAAACTTTTTCCAATAACTTTTTTCGATACTTTTAGAAATAACCCCACAAATCAAAAAGTTTTGATTTTGAACATTCAGGTTTGAAAAAGTCTTCGTCTGCACCAATATTTGCAATTTTTCTTTTGCAGTCAAGGAGTAATTCTAGAATCAACCCTGTATGTGTCAGGATGTTTAGGATTGGACAAAGATACCATGAAATTAGTCGATGGAGATGTAATGGTAGAAACAAGGCAAGCATTGAAGAATTTGGGACATATTTTGAATGCAGCCAGTTCATCCTATGATAAAGTCATAAAAACAACAATATTTATGAGCGACATTAACGATTTTGCTGCCATTAATGATGTCTATAAAGAATGTAAGTGCTTATGAAAGGCACACTGTAATCTAGACTAGATGTACGCTTGTAGAGCAGATCAATAATAATTATATGGTAAAAATAATCTGATTTAAGCTTTTAGGATTAATTTGTATTATTGTGTAATGATAACAAGCTACGCTATAAGCTGGCACCTTACATAACATAATATTTTGAAGAACTTAGAACTACCAATTTTGCACAACATAGGAGTTTTTATGCGAGAAATCCGGACAAAAGTACACTGAGAGCCTTCTATTCCTTATAAGAATTATTCACATACTCTTTATACAACTGTTTAATACTATACAGGGTGTTCATTTGAAAACTTCCCACCTCGATTTTCCTGCTTTAAAATGAAAATGTAGAAAATCGCTCGAACCCGTCGATTTTTATTTCGAGGGGGACATCTTTTACGTATATTATCAATCTTGTTACTTCAAGCCCCTAGGAGGGAGGGGGGGGGGGAAAGATCCAAATCTTAAATGGATACCCCTATTTTATATAATTTTTTTGGATTCTGCATAAAATTCTGAACATTTTTTGATAAAAGCCTTATTAGTCTATACTTAACAGTTTCCGATATATTGACTCTTGAAAAATGACATTTTTGAACTTTGACAGTGTCTAGCTTTCTAACTGCACGTCAGAGAAAAACGGCTTACATGTCTCTATCTTCGATTTTTATTATCTTTCCAATAGTATCAACTTCCGGTCAAACCGAAAGTACTATATTTCTTACATCTGGTTTAACCGAAAGTTTACACTATTGGAAAGATAATAAAAATCGAATATAGGGACATGTAAGCCGTTTTGCTCTAAGACGTACAGTTAGAAAGCTAGACGCTGTCAAAGTTCAAAAATGTCATTTTTCAAGAGTAAATATCTCGGAAACTGTTAAGTATAGACTAATAAGGCTTTTATCAAAAAATGTTCAGAATATTATGCAGAATCCAAAAAAATTATATAAAATAGGGGTATCCGTTTGAGATTTAGATCTTACTCCCCCTCCCTCCTAGGGGCTTGAAGTAACAAGATTGACAATATACGCAAAAGATGTCCCCCTCGAAATAAAAATCGACGGGTCAGAGCGATTTTCCACATTTTCATTTTAAAGCAGGAAAATCAAGGTGGGAAGTTTTCAAATGAACACCCTGTATATTTAACATATAGACCGTTGTGTAGTGATAATATCACGGTAATTTAGCTAATAGGGAATAGGAGTTAATGCTACCATAGAATCGTTTATAACTAACATGACTAACATAACTAATGATGGTTTGTGCGAAATAAAAGTCTTCTATTGCTTTATCTGACATGCAAAGTTTAAAAAAACCTAAAGACAAAGTAAAAATAAATTAATTGAAACAGGTATTGGTACGATCAATGAAATTCAAATTCAGACAGGACAGCTAGAAATACGTTTAAACTAATACTACGGCGCGCGGCGATTGCCGATCGCTACGAATCCCCACCAACGTCTTGTGGATTATAAATTCTAACGAATACAATTCGTTTTTGGGGACGCTGCCTGTTCTGCTTTCTTAATTGTTGAGAAAGCGCTTGATTGGGAACAAAATGCGTCGCATTGAGAAGATACAATGTATTTCTTAACAAAATTGCGGTATAGTAGTTCATTATTCAACAAGACTGTGCTGCTAATGGAACTACCAATAAAAACACTGCTAGCAAATCTAGAATTGATATAATACTAAAGCGGGTTTGATACACTAGCAATTTATTTAATATGGGTTAATAAAAAAATAAGCTATCAATACAAACTAAACTATGTCTTAACAAACCGGTTGTATTAGATCATTTTTCTCAGTGCAAATTATGATCTTATATAATGTGTTTATTGTGTGGATAAACAGGTATATGGGAATAATCATTTTATATCTAATACCATAGACCCAATTTAAAAAAATATATAAAGTCGCCACAGTGGATCTTTTCCCGTGCGTCATCAATGAACGATCAGGACTCAACGTGGTTAATAACTCTGCATCCTTATTTATTACAGTAACAAGTTTGAATAAAAGCATAAAAGAACGTCTCCAAGATTCCGCAATAATATAACGTGCTAGACAAGAATAAAACTATAAACGTCAATTAATTACTTTTTTTATTTGTTTAGTTGACTACCGTTGATTTTAGAACGTCATTGTCAACCTTATTTTGATCTGCCAATCTAATTCGTATTTTGAAAATTTGTGTGCCTTAAAACTGTTCCTTTTTTTAAAAATAGTTCTTTTTGGAGCTAATTATACCCGCTATCTGTTTTGGCGGTAAGTATTTATGGATTTTTATAATACCCAATTTATTTATTTTAAATATTCTAACCGTGAAAGTTCTTTGAAAAATTTACGGCAGTGGCTAAATTCCCTTTAAGGTTGAATTCTCAACGTCATTCAATCTATTGCCAACCTATAACCTATTTCGCGTTGATTTTTTGAGTTTATTATTTTAATAACTAACATTTAAAGAAAATCAATATCGTCGGTACATTATTTAGGTAGTATCTGATATGTTACAAAAATATCAATTTATTTCATTGCTAATTTTGGGAGAATTGTATAGTGAAAGAACAATGAGTGACAATGACATAATAATGTTAAAAAAAATCTTACCCGATATTTTTCGCTATACAATTCTCCTAAAATAAGTTATGAAATTCCTTGATATTTATTAAATATGTCAATTATTATCTATAGAATATCAAGTCGATACTGATTTTCTTTAAATTTTGTATAAAAGCTAGAAAACATAAATAAACCTACGCGAAATAGGTTATAGGTTGGCAAGCATGTTGATACTCCCACCTTAATGAAGGGATGTCAAAAATTTGACTTTTGCGATTTTAATAGTCAATAAAACACCAAACTTTTCTAGATTTTAAGCTTTAAAAGTAGTTTTAAATGTAATAACATTTGTTTGTCAATTTCTTTTAGATACTTAAAATAAATAATAGTTTTTCGGGATATTATGTAGTTACGTCAAACGGTAGGCAGGCACGTCCATTTTATGAACTTAGACTTAGTTTTGACTTTTTTCGTCTCGTAATTTTGATTTGATTCATACGATTTTGATGACGTGAAAGTGATGACGCACGGAAAAGAACCACTGTGGCGACTTTAGGTATCGTCTTATGGAGCGAAAATATAAATTAATTTTATTGCATCAAACACGTAAGAATAGTTTCCCTTAATGATAAAATTATTTTTTTAAATATTTTTACTGGAAATAAGGCAACATTTACCCGGTGTTTTCATAATCCACAATAAAACTCCTATAATAGTACACGAATATTTATATGAAAGCATAACCGATTCTGTTCAGTACAGACTTCCCGTCTGTTGCTGTAGAAACAACCCAATTCAATTTTAATTGCTAACGTTTTTTTCTCGTTTACGCATTTCATTATTCTTTACGAGTTTTCCATAAAAAGTTTAAGACAAATTACCTACTTATTACTTTTTAAGAACTAATTTTAAGCAATATTTAAGCGTCAAAAGTTACTCTTCCAGACTTTTTATCGGGATCCTAAAAATTCGACAAAGTGTTAATAGGGTTTTTAAACGGGCGTAACGCTACCCTAAATTTGTCTTGAGGGCTTTTTTTCCACTTTTATTATTTAATTAAAAATTTTAGTGGTTCAGTCTTAAAAGATTTAGGGGAATTCTTTTTGCTGCTTCATTGATGGACGAGGTCGTAAATATCTTGGAAAAATGTGACTTTCCTAATGACTTTAGGCATTTTTTCATAATCTGTGGTTTTCTTAAAGAAATCTTTAAACGTTAATATAATATGAAAATTTAAAGCTGTCACAAAAAATTTATATGGGTAATGAAATTTCCATAGTTTTATGCTTACAGCAATGCGAAGTTACTTGTGACAACTGGCTGATGACAAGCGTCTACACCTTTTCCAAATGTATTTCAGAAAGCGTCGAATGTATTTCAGTACAGTCAAATGCAGTTCCGAAAGCGCCAAATGAATTTCAATATAGTCAAATGTAGATTGGAAACCGTCAAATGTATTTCAGTATAGTCAAATGTAGATTAGAAACCGTCAAATGTATTTCAGTATAGTCAAATGTAGATTAGAAACCGTCAAATGTACTTTAGAATAGCCGAATGTATTTCAGAAAGCATCAAGTGTACTTCAGAATAGTCAAATGTATTTTAGAAAGCATCAAATGTATTTCAGAAAGCGTCAAATGTATTTTAAAATATTCAAAAGTATTTGATAAAGCGGTATTTGTAAATATTTAGCGTGAATTATACGCAATTATATACCTAAAATATACATTAAATTTGATACTTTCCGAAATACATTTGGTAATTTCCGAAATATATTTCATGCTTTCTGAAATACATTTGATGCTTTCTGAGCTACATTTGACTCTTCTGAAATACATTTGATACTTTCTAAACTACATTTGACTATACTGAAATACATTTGGTGCTTTCTGAAGTACATTTGACTATTCTGAAGTACATTTGATGGTTTTTGAACTACATCTGACAATTCCGAAGTACATTTGATGCTTTCCGAACTACATTAGACTATTCTGAAATACATTTAACGCTTTCTGAAATCCTTTTGACGCGTTCTGAACTACAAATGGAAAAGGTGTAGTTTGACTGTGGACTTTTCAATCACCCAATCAACGTTCGCAATAAAGCGCGGGAAACTTAAAAATAAATGTGTTAAATGCACACATAAATCATTGTATTATTTCCTATTAAATGAAGGCAAAAAAATTGATAAAATACAATAAAAAACTAAACGAAATACATTAACTTTCGCAGACGAAAAATAGTGAATATGTAAATATTTCCTAATGCAGAGGTTTCTTTGAGGAGGATAGTTTAGATTGGAAAAAATTGTATATTTTTAAGAACGGTTTAGACGAGTGATGTTACAACGTTCCCGAGTGTGTCTAGTAAGTTTGACTAAACCTACTACTTACCTTGGTTAATAATGTACTTACTACTTTTACAGGTTATAATTTTTTTGTTTTGAGAACTCTTATTGCAAAATACAAAATAATTAATAAAACAAAAACAGAAACACATGACTCTTTTCGGTTTCTTTTAAAATGTTTTTATTTAACAATTCTCATTACGTAACAACATTGAAACTGTTTATCTTTTGGGGTTAAACTCAAATTATGACATAACTAGAAAAAGAAAAGCACAAAGTCTTTCTCCACAAGTTTATTAGAATAACTAGGCGAACCTAGAATAATTCGACATGTTTCGAGTGTAGAAACTCTCATTATCGGGAAAACAAAGTAAATAGTACAATGCTGATGTTGTTAGCAATAGAGAAAATAATAAGTTGGATTGAGCCGTAATGGAGTTCCAATGGTGTGCACAAGGTGTAAAATATGAATAGTCAGAAGACCGACAAGAATTCAGCATACCGGAAAGTCAAGAGGTAAAAGTAAAGTAAAAAGGTCCTGTCTTGGGCAGAACAATGAAGAGGGCAAAGGAAAATCAGAGGGTTTTAACGGACTTTGTCAAAATCATTTAGGTATAAGTAGTGAATTGAGGGAAAGAAAAATCTTAAGTTTCAATAAACTTTGTCGGAGACATGTAGAGGTAGTGAAATGAGAGGGAAAGAGAAAAAAAGTAGGTTATCGTAAAAGTCAAAGCATCATTTAGCTTGAAGTAAAATGCTGTTGGGGTACCAGGCTTGTTACGGCACAGTTACCCCGACAGGAGTCAAATTATGCATCACATTGTGTGCGAAATTAATAAATTTAAAAGATTTTAAAAACAATTTTAATTTTACTAGAACATCTTAGAAAACTTTTTCTTTCTTCTGGTACTTATTCGCACCTCCGGAGAAACAACGTCGGAAGTGCAAATTTTTTCTGAAGTCATATTTTGATGGCAAAATATAGCAAAATCTTTAACATATCCGGAATTATAAAGTCATAATTGTGTCTTAAACGTCTGTCGCTAGATGACGCCTATATGTCTTTGTGGAAATAGCGCGAAAAAATTGGCTCTTGAAGCAACATAGGCTTAAATGCACTTTCTGTCTTTGTTGCTTAATTTAATTGCCAAATTATTGGACCAATAAAGACGCAAATGCATTTTCGTACCTAAATATTGCGGAAATTTTTATAATTCCCTTTTCTAGTTTATTTTTCATTAAAATGTAGCAAATAACTCCTTTATTTATCGCAATCACCTATTTAATTAAATTTTGTTTTGTCTTAAATTAAAAAAAAATCACGAGCCACTAGGGCCACAATGACATAATTGAGGGGGTACTGCCTTTTTAAGCCCTCTAAGAGAAACAAATTGTAAGAAGTCGTTAAAATTCGAACTGCACCTAATAGCTATACAAATTAAAGAATGTTAATTTATATTTAAATTTTTAGCAAATTTATTGCAGTGTATTTATTTTCAGTTTTAAGCATTCTCAAAACTTTAAAGATGTTTTCTCGACATTCTACAAATTTGCACTTACGCCGTTGTTTCTCCGGAGGTGCGTTATGTATAACTTAATATGCACTTTAAAAATATTCAATTAAAAAGTAGGATTGCCTTTTAAAAATTACCTGTATCGTTATAGTTCTCATTTGAGACACACTGTATCAATTTAATTTTTAAAAAGACCACAACTTAAAACGTTAATATCCGTGTTAAAGCATTTTTCCAAAAAAAAACTGTTTTATTAGAAATTACAAACGCGTACGGTATTTTCTCCATGTATTTTCAAATAACAACCGCCGCACTACATAGTGCCGCAGTACATATTCATCAATAGTAATTGTAACTTCTTAATTAACGATGATTTCCCTTTTTGTCTTATAGTTTTCACGAAGGACTATCCTGCAAGATCTGCCTTTCAAGTCGGAAAGTTACCATTAAATGCTAAAGTTGAAATAGAAGCTGTTGCTGCTGTAGGAAATCTTAAAACAATTTGTTGCCATTAAAGTTAGTATTTTATTTTTTACAATTGTATACAATTTATATTATAATTTAAGATTTTAATTTGGCTATTTAAGTTTTTAAGAATGAATATAAATTATATAAAATAATTTATGTCAATGTCTTTTATAACACTGTTAAATATAGTTAAAAGTAATAAAGTAGTGGCATTTCGGAGAAGCGTGCAACTGTATTTTGTATTGGATCACGCAGGGATCCAAGCATAATGGATACCCTGGGGCGGGTAGACCACGACGGCCGTTTCGTCCTTATTAGGACTCTACGGGCAGCCATAACCCAATAGTAGGGGAGCCCACGATGCTAAATGGGGATTTACTCGAGCGTCGTGGGGATCTATTGGATCTTGAAGATTGGATGGTAGAAAGGAAAAAATGTCATATCATGTGTACCTTTTTATCGGGGGGGGGGGGGGGGGGGGAGTTACTACAGGCTTCAAAAATGTAAAAAAAACAGTCGCATGGATATACTCGAGCGCGTCAGATATGAATAGTGTATATGCCCCACGTGACTCTCATGACGGAGGTACATTAATTTGCCGGTTTTGATGGTGGGGGCAGCGGTACGGAAGGGTTAAAAATAGGGAAAAAAAAATACTCGAGCGTGTTAGATATTCAGAGGGGATGTTAAGGGATCCCTAAAGAAGCTCCCATTCAATGGACTGACAATTCGGATGTGACGCAAGCTCGTGGCGACTTTTCGAAAATGCAAAAAAAAAACGCTATTTTGACATACTCGAGCGCGTCAGATTTTCATACAGACGGTTCAGCTTGGTGTCCTGGTCGGGCTAATTCATAATTTGACGATTATTTTAAGGGATTTTGTTATTCTGACCGTTTAAAAAAAAAATTTCATTATTTTTTTTTCTTAAATCTTAAAAACTTAATTCACTTACAAAAATATTTCGGTACAAAATTCGGAACGAGTAATAACAATAAAAGTGACAGACTGCGATATAAATAAAGACAAAATCCATAGCAACAAAACGGTTTCATAACTATCTTGATGCTTTTTAATAATATTATTTTTACATATTTTTGATGGAATTAAGAGAAGACTGCATAAGTGTGTTATATTTTTGAAATCAGAAGAAAAGTACCCATCTAATGCGCTTCTAATAATATACAGAGTGTCTCAATTAAAAAAATTAAATGTTTGGTTTTAAATGTGACATGTGACACCTACTGTCATTTTTGACAAAACCCATAAATACTTGGCCAAAAATTCTACATCCTACTTTTTAAGTGAACGCGCTAACTCAAAAAACAAAAAAGTTACAGGCTTTTAAAAGTGGGACAAACTAAAATGTAAAATAATAACCCTGTACATATAATCCCACGAATGCTGTGATCAGCCTGTGATGGCGTGATGGCTGACGGAAAGTAGTGTGGGGACGGTGCGAGAGAGTGAGTGATAAAGAAAGAGACACAGAGTGCTTCACTGCAGCTGCACGCGCTAATAAACTTTATTGACAATTTTTGTTACTTCGGCTTGTGGTAATCGGCAGATTATATTTTTCCCGTTATCCTTGAATTATTTCCTTCAAAATAAAAAAAAAATTGACCGCGCTCGAGAATGTCCATGTGACGTTTTTTTTTTGCAAGTTTGTGACCCTTCCACTCCCTTACGTCACGCTCAAATCGTCAGATTATTAAAATGCAGACTCTTTAACATGTAATTAACCCACCACACCTTAATCTGACGCGAGTAAATCCAGCTATTGAGTAAATCCCAAAATCCCCTGTTGGGCTCCCCTACTACAAAGCATTGAATATCAAACTATAAGAATGGCGGATGTCTGAGAAAAGTTGACAACCCAGTTTTATACGTATTGGAGGTGGTTTGGCCGCCATTGTGGAGTTGATCGTAACTCTAACCTTAAATCTGTCATTAAAATGCAGCGCACCGGCAACAGATGTCTCAAATTCACTGATGTGATGTCGTGGTGTTGCCGCATATCGTATTTTATTGGAATTTTTAATGATTTTTGATAATAATATGTACGCTGATTACTCCGGGGTAATTGGGCCGATTTTCACAATGATTTTACCGTTGCATTAGGTGTTAAAAACAAATAAAAGTAGATCAAAAGCAACAGCAAGTAGGTATAACTAAAATAGGTTTTATTTCGTTAAAAAATAGCAAAATACGTAATACACTAATACAAACGAACTGGATGTTTCTTAAGTAATAAAGTAAAACCTATTTATATTAACCATTTTTAAAAGGAGTAATAATTGCAAATAGAAACCAACGTTATACAAACCGCACATATTTTACACATCATATACGTTGTAGCGTAGGTATGAATTGAATAGTGAGAGTCGTCATTTAATTCCGTTAGAAATAGAAAACTTGGCAGTCAATATGTTTTATATAATATTATATGCTACAAAGCAATTAAAAATAGGGACATTTTTAGGTTTAGACTATACTATAGGTAGGAAAATAAATGTAAGCTACTTAAATCTAGGATAGGTGTAGGTACTTATGTGAAATCAAGTTTTAC
Source organism: Polydrusus pterygomalis (assembly GCA_963969555.1). NCBI lineage: Eukaryota > Metazoa > Arthropoda > Insecta > Coleoptera > Curculionidae > Polydrusus > Polydrusus pterygomalis. Next base: position 23,879,882 of record OZ018380.1, read on the forward strand.
GATAAGCTATAAAAATAAATTTAAAAAACTCATGCAGCAAGTCAAACAGACAGGCGGCAACATTGTTTTAATTTAGCAGTGGAAAGGCTTGTCGTTAGTGGCTGCATCAACACGCTTTACTTTTGATGATTCATTGGTGCCATCTATGAATTTAATGTAGCAGATTTAGGAAATCTGCTTATATGGCCTTCTTATAGTTTGATATTCAATGCCCAAAGCAACTCCACAGAAAACGATACCCTACATCAAAAGCCACATTGACCATGATGCATTTGTTGTATCATGGCTTTTGACGGAACGCGTATGCGTTCCCTATACTAGAGTGTGTTGTACTTCGTGATTTTATTTACTTGTATATTTTTCGACTTATCTATTACCAGTGAAAGTGCCTTTTGTATTGAAGTTGATTTGGCTGGGATAGCGTTATGGTATATTAATAACCGTTGGACTTTTGCAGGGTGGCTTTTGATGCATCATGTCATTTTCTGTGGAGTTGCTTTGATGTATGGCTGTCCATCGAAGCCTAATAAGGAAGAAATGGCCGTCATCACCGTAATTGCTTTTAATTGTTTTCGTGGACACATGAGCCTAATGAATAAAAATTAAGCAATTACTTTTTAGTAAAAGCAATTGCTTGACTAGCAAATGCTATAAGTAAAAGCAATTGCTAGATATGAATATGAATAAAATTTTGAAGCAATTGCTGTTTTTCTTACACTTCTGTCTGTGGCAAATGCGTATTCAACACAAGTTCAGACGTGGCTTATTCACTTGTTCAGATTATATATTTCATGTTCAGTTTGGTGCCTAATTTGCAAAAGAGTTGACGTAAATACAACAACGTTGGTCTATTTATTTAGTACAATAGTAATCTGTTACGTTTTTGTGGAAAATAGGAAACTTATATTTGTGATATGAAAGATTTCAGTGAAAATGAGAAAAGTGATAGTTGTGATGAAGAAATTAAAGACAAGCAATTGATATTCGTTCACAAATTGAAGGAACATAAATAAATCTTTCTGACCACAACAGCTTCAGCACTTGTAGAAAATTTAATAAAAATAATGGCCTTCTCCAGAACTGCATCCATTAAAGAATTGTATGTCTTACAGACAGTAGTTTGGTAAACACCAAGGTCTTCACCTACAGAATTTTGAAAGCCGAGTAATACAATTTCCGCAGAAAGACTTTAATCTTATTTAAAGGCGACAGTGCACCCCCTCGTCTTTTACCAGTATCAGTCAAAAAATAATTTTCCAACCACTCAACATTTTCGCAGTCAAATCGATATAACTTTCTGAAATCATCATATCTGCAATTTTTACGTACACTGTAGATTTTTCTTTTACGAACGTTCAAATATTCAGCCATAATTAAAAACACAAATTAAGAGCAACGCACGTGTATGCCGCGGAGAACTAAATTTGACGCCTACAAAGCAAATGATGCAGGGGTCGACCTCCCTTAAAAAGTTGAAAGCAATTGCTACACTAGAACAAGCTATTCCCTAATTTATTCATCACATTTTAAGCAAACGATAGCAGTTGCTTCTATTTTTAAGAAAAAACCTTGACTAGAAGCAATTCCTGCACTTTTAGAAGCAAAAGCAATTACTTTAGTTTTTATTCATTGGCTTTCAAGAAATTATTTCGATTTTATAGGAAAAAGCAATTGCTACATTTTTATTCATTAGGCGCAATAATTATCTCTTGTTAGTATTTAGTATTCTTACTTGTTCTTAGTTAAATGAAAAATACCAGGTACTTACAGGTACTGAGTACAGGGGCTCTCGAGTAGCCTCACATTTTAAAGGTCTTTTAAAGCTTAATTCAACCCTGTAATTTAAATACTCCAAAAGTTTAAAATTTCACTACAACATGTTTCTCAAAACAAAAACAACAATAGATTATTGTTTAAAGGCAAGTATTTAACTTCTATTTTATGCCTAAACATACTGTATTTTAAACATTTTCGAGTTATTAGGAGGAGAAGGGGAGCCAGGGGATTTTGTGGATGCACTGTATACTCGAAACGACAATTAAAGGGAAACACCGGAGACGTATTTAAATATGCATTTTACTGAAAGTAACAAAAACGAATATCAATCCGACGGGAGAGGACATGCAGACACGGTGAATTTGGACAGCACATTATTCTAAAAAAGAGGCGACAGTGGATAAAGCAGTGCAAACAACACCTCGGCTCTGGAATCAGATGCAAACCGTGCAGGTATTTTCATTTCCTCTTTCGAAATAGGATCTCCGAACTACGTAAATAAAAGATCATTGTTTGCAGTGTCGAGGGCTACAATGGAAGAGCATACAGCGCCTGGCATATTGGAAACAGCCTTCGAATATTACCGTTGTAAAGATGAATTTTCCATACGTATTTGAAATATATTCATGAGCAAAAGGCGACAAGAAATTTTATAATTAAGTTTGATGTTATGATCGTATATTCAAATTATCAGTGCCATTTTGGTCAAGAGCCAAAAATTATTTAAGGGGTAAAAGTGCGAAACTTATTTTAAAAGACCACGCCCAAATATTGCAAAATTTAGTCAATTTTTTATAGTAGTAGTGGTAGATACAGGGTTTTATGGAATTGCCTTATATACATTGTGACCAGTAAAGTCCGCATCATATGGGATTTTTTTTTATTAATAACTTTATTCGAAATTTGACTTTGGCATCAAGTTCTGCTTCGATCAAAATGAAAATTATGCAAAAAAATAGTAGTCACGTGATTCGCAATATCTGTCAAATTTTAATTTTTTTCCAAAAAATAATTCAAAAGTTGTATTTCTAAAAGTATCGAAAAAAATTATTAGAAATTTTTTTTTTTAATGCAGTTTCTAGCCCACCTGCAAAATTTTAGCTGCATAAAATAATTTTAATTTTTTACCCATATTTTGTAAATTGCACCACTTTTGCAAAATAAGACTCAACGCAATCTACATAAAACTTCTTAGTTTTGACAATGCTTTATTTCAGATACATTTGTGTTTTTCTACAAAATCAAAATTGGGCTATTAAAATTTGGTCGCATGTGATGCAAAGTTTATTTGTTTTTGACCCTGTATAAGGTAACTTCATAAAATAAGTATTTTTGAAAATGTAGTTTGTGTCTGAAAGTAAAAAAATAAAAAATAAAATAAAGGGGTTTTAAATTAAATCGTTGAAAATAGATAAACTTTACTTTAAGTTAAACTAAAATTTATTTTCCACTTAATGAACACTTTACTGATGACACTGTGTTCTTTATTTGTCTTAATATTAAGGTGTATTACTTTCAGACACAAACTACATTTTCAAAAATACTTATTTTATGAAGTTACTTTATACAGGGTCAAAAACAAATAAACTTTGCATCACTTGCGACCAAATTTTAATAGCCCAAATTTGATTTTGTAGAAAAACACACAGTTTATATAGCGCTACTTTAAAGAAAAGGTATCTGAAATAAAGCATTGTCAAAACTAAGAAGTTTTATGTAGGCTGCGTTGAGTCTTATTTTGCAAAAGTTGTGCAATTTACAAAATATGGGTAAAAAATCAAAATTATCTTATACACCTAAAATTTTGAATGTGGACAAGAAACTGCATTTAAAAAAACTTTTTTTAATAACTTTTTTCGATTCTTTTAGAAATAACCCCACTTTTGAATTATTTTTTGGAAAAAATTAATATTTGACAGATAATGCGAATCACGTGACTACTTGATGCCGAAGTCTAATTTCGAATAAAGCTATTAATAAAAAAAATCCTATATGATGCGGACTTTACTGGTGACACTGTATAAGAGCATACGTTTTTTTTATGATTATTGATATGTAACTATATATTGAGTTTTTACTTATTATATCATCAAAAATATTGCTACATCCATAAAACCTAGAAAAATATAAAAATATTGTCCGATAATAAACTTTTATAACCTTTATAGCATGCTGTGAACATTGAGGCACTTTCTAGGATTAAATAGAGAATTTTATCGTCCTTCAAAGAGTATCACCGAAACCGTCGTAGCTCAATAATCAAATATCATTTATACAGTGTGAGTTTGTAACTTGGAATAAATAAAATGCCCAGGCATTTTTTCAAAAAAGTGATCTTTTACATTTCCATTTTAAAAGTTTTATATTGTTTACTTACTACTTGAGTTGCTCAGCACGATTGTCAAGTTACCTGAAATAAAAAATACGAGTAGTTAATGATCTAGGATACATTTTTAAAAGAATTTTAAAACCGATAGAATGGACAATATAATTTGTGGTGGTTTAACAATTGTAGTCAGAATTCAGAATCTCAGCACTGTGACGCAATGGGAAATAGCCGGAAATAGTAATGATACAGAAATTATGAGAATTGAGTGAAAAACTTAAGAATTTTTCTATTTCTGATTATAAAATCATATTATGTCAACTCTAGCATAGGTTTTGCTGACTTAAGGGCATCTGTCAAATGTTTATGTATCATGAAATACCTCTTTCGTCATTATATCAAATGACAGTGGCGTATTTAGGATTTGTTTTAGGGGGGGCGCGAAAAGGAAGGCGCAATTTCTCTCGCGCCGAAGGCACTCTTTTGCGCCGCAGGCCAAAATTGTTTGGGTGCCACGCCCTTTTTTGGGCAAAAAAAATATCTGAAGTACCCACTTACTTTGTACTAAATTACAAAATAAAGTTTCCTGTTCTTAAAAGAGAAAATATTTATGATTTTGTAACAAAACTGGATATATAATAATATTATATTAAAATAATAAATATAAGGTAACTCAAAGATTCTATACACAAAACTAAAACCAGAAAAATAAACCTGACATGGCACGACACTGCTCAGAAACTGCTTTAATTTTTTTACCAAAACTCCATTCTCGGACCATTCCCCGGCCCGTCCATAAGTTCCAAATCACGTATATTTTATCTTCGTCTCTTCCACGCCATCCGCGGTCACTGGCCTATCTCTGTCTAATAGAATCGATCGTTGAACGGGCTGGGGACCGCTTCTGCTATACCAGCTGCAGGTAGCTGGCGCTTATCACCCCTGACAACGTGCATAAATTGTGAACGGTTGCCAGTTCTACCAAATTTTCTGGTTTGTTAATATAATATGTATAAGTATACGAGAAACAAGGGTTTGTTATTTAGTTGTTTTTAAACAATGAAAACACTTTTTGCCTTGATTTCAGTTATATTGTTTCTTAATGACTAAAGAATGTATTATTATAACAATGAATGGCTTGTTATTTTTTTCTGTCACACTCAAAACTCCCTCCAAAAGACAGAAAATAGTAAAACATATGAACACTCAACAAGTCTGCACAAACATTATGTCACTAAGTACTATACAAGGTATCATACAAGACGACCAGATCGCCGAGAGTTTTTTTTTGCAAAATCGTTTATAATTTCGTCGATATCTAATGTTTTAACAAACTTGTGGTCGATACTGATTAAGGATAAAACCGAAAGGCGTTGTTGCCTCATGGTGTTACGTAAATGGGTTTTACTATTTTAAAGTTTGGAAAAAGATCGTTCCGCTGATGCCACACTAATGGGTAAAATTAGAAATAACATCACTGCACTAGATACATCTGGAAAATTCGAAGAACACACATTTTTTTTTATGTATAAATGATCCGCAAGTCCATACACTGTTTCTAATTTTGAAATACTATCTCCAAGTCCCTTTCTGAGGCTTAAAATTTGACTAGGAAAGTCAATGGACAAGTTTTTATGGTATATCGTTTGTAAATTCCGCGCTTTCACGTATAATTCTTCTTCATTTAACAAAGTTAAATTCTCAGGATATAAAAAAAAAAATTAATTATGAAATGAAAAACCTATGAAAAGCAAAGCTAGCAGCAAATTTTGAAAGGGCTGTCAATGAGGGCCCCCCGGCTGCCCCCCCCCGCGGTTGTGTTTGCCACTGCCAGAGAGCAGGATAGATGTTAGGTTTAGATAAATATAACATTAAAAAAATAGGCGAACCCTTAAATCAATAGTGATCTGTCGCAGCCACACAAAATGCTCCTTGTAGCAAACCATACTTGAAGAGAAGTTAAATTGGTAGAACACTAAATTAATTTAAAATAAGAAATTAGTTTAACACAGTGGTGATGGTGGCGCGACACAAGATTAAATCTCGAACTTTCAAACATGAAGTTGAATGTACGTTCTTTTAACAGCTAAATATATAATTTATAAAAAAAAACTGATTCATAGTTACCCTCCCTCCCCCATAATTTGGAGCTAAATCCGTCCTTGCTGATGACGCAAGTTCATCCGCACTTGCTTGTCCAATTTTAATTCTAATCAGGTTTACATCTTGAACGCCGCTCCGCTTGTTTTAACCGATAGTCGGGAAGGCACACATGCTATTTGGACTGTTCTAAATTCGAATCGTTGAAATGTTTGTTACTGTTAACCTAGATAATCCCTCGGAAATGCACAATAAATTTCTGGTAGGTTCTCGCTAAGATATTTTGCATACTTGGAGTTATATTTGAAACAAAGCAATATGGAATTAAGCCTGGCAATTTTGAAAGTTCTTGTAATTGTTATGTACATTTAAAACGTAGGAAGTTAGGTTTTGTAACATTATAGTAGGGAAATGTCTATGATACTTATAGGAAACAAATTAAAATAAATGTAACTATGTTTTCCCGGAAAAGAATACCAACTTCATCATCAGTACAGAAACGAAAGAGGAACAAGCATTTCTTACAATACCTTACGAGTATGTCAAGGGTATTTCTAAAAAGATTAGAAGAATAACCAAAAACTATAATATCAAAATACCCTTCAAATCCGGAAATACGCTTAGAAGCTTTTTTACAAAAGTAAAACCCCCCGTAATGAAACCACAAAAAATTGTATCTATCAAATTCCTTGCGAGTGTGGCGAATCATACAGGGTGGTCCATTAATAAGGGCTTTATCTCGGAAACTATTAATCGTACAGCTTTAGGAAAAAAAAATTATTAGTAAAGCGGCCATGGGAAAATTCTGGAAATTACTCTCAAGTTCCTCATTTCGCCGCAAGGGGGCACAATTGAAAATTAGTTTTTTAAATTTTAAATTTCTCCGAAAATTCCTATATTAAGGTATAACTCTGATTATATCATTGGAAAGCTTAGACAATTCTGCATCATTTTGGTTTAAGGCTTGTTGTCGTACCGACCTTGATAAGAGTGGAGGAAGCTATTGAATGTGTTAACATTAAAATCACTGTAACTTCTAAACGACTTATCCGATTTTACTAAATTTAAGCTTGTTTGGAAGGGAAAGGTAAGTACCTTCAATCGTCGTATCCGGCAGTACACGATAGTGTTTAATAAAATTGCTAGAGGGCGCAATTTGTAATAATAACTTTTTTTTGATTTTATCCAGAAAATTCAAATCATATGGTATAACTATGACATCATATTCGGAAAGTAGATTAAATTTGCAAGAAAAATAATAAAGACCGCAGTTCAATATTGTTGTTCGTTTCAGAATTATTGCCAAAACAATAACTTTTAATTCAAATTGCGCCCTCTAGCAATTTTATTAGAAACTATTGTGTACCATTGGATATGACAATTAAAGGTACTTACCTTTTCCTTTCAAAAAAAGCTTAAATTTAGTAAAATCGGATAAGTCGTTTAGAAGTTACAGCGATTTTAATGTTTACACTTTCACTTAATAAGAGTGGGAGAAGCTATTGAAAGTGTAAACATTAAAATCGCTGTAACTTCTAAACGACTTATCCGATTTTACTAAATTTAAGCTTGTTTGGAAGTACCGTCAATTGTCGTATCCAATGGTACATAATAGTTTCTAATAAAATTGCTAGAGGGCGCAATTTGTATTAAAAATTATTGTTCTGGCAATAACTCTGAAACGAACAAAGATATCGAACTGCGGTTTTCACATTTTTTCTTGTAAATTCCATCTACTTTCCGATTATGATGTCATAGGTATACCGTATGATTTGAATTTTCGGAATAAAATAAAAAAAACTGTTATTATTACAAATTGCGCCCTCTAGCAATTTTATTAAACACTATCGTGTACTGCTGGATACGACGATTGAAGGTACTTACCTTTCCCTTCCAAACAAGCTTAAATTTAGTAAAATCGGATAAGTCGTTTAGAAGTTACAACGATTTTAATGTTCACACATTTAATAGCTTCCCCCACTCTTATCAAGGTCGGTACGCCAACAAGCCTTAAACCAAAATGATGCAGAATTGTCTAAGCTTTCCAATGATATAATCAGAGTTATAAGTACCTTAATATGGAAGTTTTCAGAGAAATTTAAAATTTAAAAAACTAATTTTCAACTGTGCCCCCTTGCGGCGAAATGAGGAACTTGAACGTAATTTCCAGAATTTTCTCATGGCCGCTTTACTCATAAATTTTCTTTTCCAAAAGCTGTACGATTAATGGTTTCCGAGATACAGCCGGCGTCCCTTATTAATGGGCCACCCTGTACATTGGAGAAACAAAAAGACCTCTTCCCGTATGAGTTAAAGAACATCTGAAACATACCAGCATAATATACAGTGGTCAGAAGCCAAGGTTTAGGACACGGAACAGCACTGGAGAAAACGAAAGTTCAAAGAACCAGGTTTCATGAATCAAAATACCCATATATTTAGTAAACCTAGTATAGATATCCCCAATATCTGGAAGCCTCTTCTTGTCCAAAACCAACAGCTCAAACTTCACACTCCAATAAGCACGTAGGCGGAGTCATCAAACTTCATTGCATATGGATAGTATTTAAGACATTAGCCTTAGAATTATAATTTAGTTTACACTTGAAAACGGTTAGAGATACTAACTAACCGAAACGCTGTGTAAAGACAATGGAAGTCCGAGAAGGTAATTTTTTTAATAATAGGTATTTCATTGTCTACCACCTTCAAACAAACAACCTTATCATATTAATTCAAAAAACAAACCTAACTTTAACCTGATTTTCGCAAGCATTATAAACAGTATACATAATTCTCAAGTTATTTTATCAATTTTCACCCACCATAAAGCTGTAAAATTAAACTTATGGTATAGTGCCATTCGCAAGCGACCTTCTAAAACTAAAACACACATGTTATTTCGACCATTTCAAATTCCCGCAGCCAGAATGTTTGCTTCTGTAAACCTAGATATTATCTTGGAAAAGTATCGTTAAAGGGTTGGAGTTAGAATACTTTGCATACTTTAAGTTGTGTTGGGGAGAGAACAATGGAGAAAAGCGTTGAAAGCTTTCAGGGTAACCGATCCACCTTGATATTGTTTGGTTTCAAAATAATAAATATGTCACCCAGACAAATATTTTGCAACGTTAAAATTAAATATAAGTAGTTATAGTGGAGATATTAGAACACAACTTTAATGAGACATTTTTTAGGGCATGCGTTGATTCAAAAAAGCAATAAGCAATAAAGGTTTAATTAAACAATGCGTAGCCCACGACAAGAGACATTTTCCCGCTCCTTCATATATAACTAAATTAAAATGCTTCTTTTCACATGTTACATTTCGGTGTTAAAAATGTTTTATTCGTATAAGTTATCAACACCATTACTCCAAATCTCCTTTGGTACCTATTTTGTACAGAGCTAGATATTTATTTCATTCCTTTGAAATACTTTAAAAATATATATTTTTCATTAATATATTCAAAATTATAATACTTAGCTTTTATATGGGGATCTGCTTGTTTATCAAACTTAAAACCATTACAAAAATTGCAAAATAAAGTTATTAAATGTATATGTCGTAGTCTTATAGTGAAACCCGTCTTTTCATGAAGAATCTAGTCATATCATGAAGCGTCGGCATATTGTGTAAAAACATGAAGCTACACAATATGCCTAGGCTTTTCAAGAAGAGCCCATCACATTTCGGCGAATTGTGTATACTACAACCTGCCTAACTTTAAATATTGCGGTTTCGTGAAATTTCCACAAAGGCAAGGCATATTGTGTTTAAGTGAACTTTGCGAGCTTGTAATTGAGACATTGCTTTATATAGAGTGTACCAGTTTCAATATAGGGGTAGATATGAGTATCTAGATATTCTAACAAAAAAATTGACTTCAATAAGAAGAATAATATCAAACATTTGTTTCTATTTATTAACACAGGGACCACTTTTGTGACATCGAGAATTACACTGCAATTTTCCTTTAAAGCATTGATATAGGAGGCGATAAATAGAGGAACAAATTCCGTCTAAAAGGTATATCGGCAACCGGTTTGTTCGTTGTTATTAATTACATTTTTTCAACTAATATTATTTTATAAAAATAAAATTTAAATTAAATTAAAAAAAAATGGTCTGAGTAACAACGAACAAACCAGTTGCCAATATACCAAGTAGACGGAATTTGTTCCTCTAGTTATCGCCTCCTATTCCTATCGACATCTCGTACTTCACAAAGTGCCGCTCTTTAAATTTAGCCAGGTTATGTTACGACGTTATATGCCGAAGTGCTACGGGCTTTTCTTAAAAAGCCTAGGCAGATTGTGTAGCTTCATGTTTTTACATAATATGCCGACGCTTCATGATATTATGACATACAGTGAGGACGTAAAGTCTGGAATAAATTCATTATTTAGGGAACGCTGAATGTTTTTAAAAATCGCTCGGACACGTCGATTTTGTTTTTTTAATACGCATTTTTTTCAATATTTTTTATTATACAGGGTGTCTCCGAAAGCACTCTGCTTGGACCAACTTTAATTTTTTAAATAGGAACCCCCATTTTTTTTTTAAATTTTAGGATTTTGTGCATAATTGTGAACATTTTTTATCTAACATGTCATTATGATTTATCGACAGTTAAAGTTCAAAAATAAATACAACAATTAATTATTTATCATTTTAATAAATGTTGAAAATGTTGCCCAAAGGTTAATTGGCAGTAACCTAGACGATCGAAAAATTCTTTCTGCACATTTCTGACAACTTCCGGACTGATTGACCGTATTTCTTAAACAATTCGATTCTTTAAGTCCTCCATGTCCATTGGCTTAGTTTGGAAAACTTTACCTTTAAGGTAACCCCACAGAAAAAAGTCAAGGGGGGTTAAGTCGGGAGACCTCGGCGTCCATTCAATAGCTCCCCTTCTTCCAATCCATCTATTTTCAAAAGTTCGCGCTTATCTTAATACTATTTTTGAAAATAGATGGATTGCAAGAAGGGGAGCTACTGAACGGCCGTGGAGGTCTCCCGATTTAACCCCCCTTGACTTTTTTCTGTGGGTTTAACAAAAACAATTAAAAATATATTTACTAAATTAAATTATTTATACTACTTTTTTTAATTGATTTTTTAATGAATTAAATTGGATTAACTTCCATTTTTTTATTGTTATTTTTTTAATGGTTATTATTTTCTATATAATGTTGTCACTTTCCATGTAATAAACTGTAAAAGTTAGTTTGAAATAAAGGCATTTTGAAAGTTAAAATAGAAATGTAAATCTGAAAATCCATTACAAGACCCTCTATAAGCTACGCCACTGGAGAGGGCCAAGACGGGGTAAACGGTCAAATCCTTAAGAGGTGTCCTTATTTTAAGTTGGTGTTTTCTCGAGTGAATTTTTGAACAAATCTGGCCGTGTCGTTTAGTGCATTGTCGTGCTATAAGATGATCTTGATTAACAGCAGCCGTTAGTTTTCCTTGAACAACTTGCAAAACTTCTGGGTACCTAGCACTAATCGCGCCTCAAATATTAATCAAAAAACGTTCATTTCGTTTAGTTTATCTCTTGTCATACCTTAAGCTTCTGGGTCTATGTATAAATTCTACTCTTCTCTGTTTGTTTTCATCAGTTTAAAATACTGTTTTAGCAGCCTATCGGTTGGTATTCTGGAGGATCCAGGGAATTTGGTTTCTTCTTTTGCGTTTACGACTGTTTTGAAAAGACATACTTTTAGAAACTTGACAAGCTTGGTACCTCCATCCTCGGTCGAGATCTGCCTCCTACCCGAATCTGGTTTTCCCTTAACTTCTCCATATTATTCAATTTTTTTCTTGCATGTTTGCACTGTATTATATTCTGGCTTATTCCCAACCTACGTCCGTAATTTTTGAACGGCGACATTTGAAACGACCTGAATAAAGAAAATTTATAAACAATGTCGTAAACGTAGAACTAGGAAAATAAGTCCAAATAAACTATAGAAGCAAACACTTTACAATTTTCCATGGGATTATTCACGGATGCAAGCTTTTTAGTAACTGAAATTTAGTATGTAGGTTGCAAGTTGCTAACAACAAAGCCTATGTTGTAAACTCATGACTATTTGCACAGTGTAGCTTATAAAATATAGTAGAAAACCAAAGTTTTTAGTACGAATTATCTACAAAAATTTTAGTTAATATTGCATGGATGACTATTATTCGGTACCCCTCTAGTATTTCAATGTTCTAATACTACAAGATAATAAATTATTTTTATAGATACTTTGTCTGAGACAAACAAAACAAAAAATCTTAAAAGGGAAAGAAATAATTCACTTTAAGTCTTCCTCCACTGGTATATTAAAATAAGTTTTAAGTTTTATTGAAGGGTAAATTCTCTACATGTTTCGAATGTATACACATTTATCATCAGGAGAATAGATTACGGAATATAAGAAATAGAATAGGTGCGAACAGTCCAAACGGAGCTACCGGATGATGGAAAGAACAAGTAAAGTATTTGAAGAAACGTCCAACGTAATGATAGACTTAACGATAGACCATTCGTGGGTAAAGGTAAAAATTACCTTGTCTTCTTTGGACCCTCAGCTCCATTTCACCTCTGTTAAATTTTTTAAACTTTAATTTTAATTAACAATGTCTAGAACAACGATTCTGAACTATTATTACTACTACTAATAAACAAGGATGTCTACATGACATATAAAAAACCTTTAAATCATCGTCTATGCCAATTTTAAATACTCCTCCCTCCTCACACTTACGTTGCTGATTCACTAATTTGTGACTTTTCAGTTACTTTTTATTTTATAATAAAAAAACTTTTTACAACTTCTACTATTCAAATTTTAAATATTCTTCTCTCCTCACACTTATGGTGCTGTCTCACTAATATGACACATTGCTAGGATAACTTTATAACTTAGTTTCTACCAATACTTTACGAATGGCCTCTCGTTAAGTCTATTATTACGCTGAAAGTTTCTCCAAATACTTTACTTGTTCTTTCCATCATCCGGTAGCTCCGTTTGGACTGGTTGCACCTATTTTATTTCTTATATTCCTTGTCATATTCTTCTGATGATAATTCGAAACATGTAGAGAATTTACCCTTCAATAAAACTTAAAACTTATTTTAATATACCAGTGGAGGAAGACTTAAAGTGCCTTATTTCTTTCCCTTTTAACCATACACTCCACTTAAAATATGGACTATTTCTTTAAGTCAAAAAATTTTAGGTTTCGTATTGCATGCAAATGAAAACTTTAACTAATCCAGCAACAGCAATGTCATTCTCATTTGTGTAGATCTATAGCGGAAAAGATTGCGCGATGTAGGTAAAAGTCGTCCAAGATTATAGTAGGGGAGCCCAACAGGGGATTTTGGGATTTACTCAAGCGCAACAGATTAACATATGGGGGATACCTTGCACCCTGTTGAGTACATCTGCCATGTCTAAGCCTTCTATATAGTGCCGCGCTTGTACGGCAGCTGATCAGAATAGTAAAAAAAAATCGATAGCTGGATTTACTCGAGCGCGTCAGATTCGGGTGTGGTGGGTTAATTACATGCTAAAGAGTCTGCATTTCAATAATCTGACGATTTGAGCGTAGCATAAGGGAGTGGGAGGATCACAAACTTGCAAAAAAAAACGTCACATGGACATTCTCGAGCGCGGTCAATTTTTTTTTTTTTTGAAGGAAATAATTCAAGGATAACGGGAAAAATATAATCTGCCGATTACCACAAGCCGAAGTAACAAAAATCGTCAATAAAGTTTATTAGCGCGTGCAGCTGCAGTGAAGCACTCCGCGCCTCAATGTCTCTTTCTATATCACTCACTCTCTCGCACCGTCCCCACACTACTTTCCGTCAGCCAGGCTGATTACAGCATTCGTGGGATTATATGTACAGGGTTATTATTTTACATTTTAGTTTGTCCAACTTTTAAAAGCCTGTAACTTTTTTGTTTTTTGAGTTGCGCATTCACTCAAAAAGTAGGATGTAGAACTGTTGGCCACGTATTTATGAGTTTTGTCAAAAATGACAGTAGGTGTCACATGTCACATTTAAACCCAAACATTTATTTGTTTTTAAATGAGACACTCTGTATATTAGAAGCGCATTAGATGGTTTCTTTTCTTCCGATTTCAAAAATATAACACACTTATGCAGTTTTCTCTTAATTTCATCAAAAATATATAAAAATAATATTATTAAAAAGCATCAAGATAGTTATGAAATCGTTTTGTCGCTATGGATTTTGTCTTTATTTATATCGCATTCTGTCACTCTTATTGTTATTACTCGTTCCGAATTTTGTACCGAAATATTTTTGCAATTGAATTAAATTTTGTAAGATTTAAGAAAAAAAAATCAATTTTTTTTTTAAACGGTCAGAGTAACAAAATCCCTCATAATAATCGTCAGATTATGAATCAGCACGACCAGGACACCAAGCTGAACCGTCTGTATGAAAATCTGACGCGCTCGAGTATGTCAAAATTGCGTTTTTTTTTGCATTTTCAAAAAGTCGCCACGAGCTTGCGTCACATCCGAATCGTCAGTCTATTGAATGGAAGCTTCCTTAGGGATCCCTTAACATCCCCTCTGAATATCTGACACGCTCGAGTACATTTTTTTTTCCCTATTTTTAACCCTTCCGTACTGCTGCCCCTACCATCAAAACCGGCAGATTAATGTACCTCCGTCATGAGAGTCACGTGGGGCATATACACTATTAATATCTGACGCGCTCGAGTATATCCATGCGACTGTTTTTTTTTACATTTTTGAAAGCCTGTAGTAACTCCCCCCACCGATAAAAGGGTACACATGATATGACATTTTTTCCTTTCTACCATCCAATCTTCAAGATCCAATAGATCCCCACAACGCTCGAGTAAATCCCCATTTAGCCTCGTGGGCTCCCCTACCATTATGAAAACTTCCTTTTAGATTAGTTGGTTGCTATGAGAACGATGAAGTGTGATAATGTCGAGGGTTGCAGAGCTGGTACTTGCCTCTTAGTCAATATTATCTCATAATTTCATATGTTAGTCTGTAAATTCTATGAGAATGGACAATATGCGCCTGTCACACAAAGAAAAGTCAGGAACTGCGTAAACAGGTCTCCATGCTATTGATAAATTTACTGCCTAAGCAGATTCTGTTTAAGCAGTTTCTGTTTAAAATCGACAATCAGAAAACTCATGATGCTGAAAATTACCCTCAATCCCTCAAAACTAGCTTTAAAAAATGATAAAAACTCGTCCCCATCATAGTATGAAATCATTATTTATTGTTTTATAGTAGGGGAGCCCACGATGCTAAATGGGGATTTACTCGAGCGTCGCGGGGACCTATTGGATCCTGAAGATTGGATGGTAGAAAGGAAAAAAATGTCATATCATGTGTACCCTTTCACCGGTGGGGGGACTTACTACAGGCTTTCAAAAATTAAAAAAAAAAACAGTCACATGGATATACTCGAGCGCGTCAGATATGAATAGTGTATATGCCCCACGTGACTCTCATGATGGAGGTACATTAATCTGCCGGTTTTGATGGTGGGGGCAGCGGTACGAAAGGGTTAAAAATGGGGAAAAAAATTTTACTCTAGCGTGTTAGATATTCAGAGGGGATTTTAAGGGATCCCTAAGGAAGCTCCCATTCAATAGACTGACGATTCGGATGTGACGCAAGCTCGTGGCGACTTTTCGAAAATGCAAAAAAAACGCTATTTTGACATACTCGAGCGCCTCAGATTTTCATACAGACGGTTCAGCTTGGTGTCGTGGTCGTGCTGATTTATAATCTGACGATTATTTTGAGGGATTTTGATAATCTGACCGTTTAAAAAAAATTCATGATTTTTTTTCTTAATCTTACAAAATTTAATTCACTTACAAAAATATTTCGGTACAAAATTCGGAACGAGTAATAACAATAAGAGTGACAGACTGCGATATAAATAAAGACAAAATCCATAGCAACAAAACGGTTTAATAACTATCTTGATGCTTTTTAATAATATTATTTTTACATATTTTTGATGGAATTAAGAGAAGAATGCATAAGTGTGTTATATTTTTGAAATCGGAAAAAAAGGAACCATCTAATGCGCTTCTGCGTGTCTCATTTAAAATAATTAAATGTTTGGTTTTAAATGTGACATGTGACACCTACTGTCATTTTTAACAAAACCCATAAATACTTGGCCAAAAGTTCTACATCCTACTTTTTGAGTGAACGCGCTAACTCAAAAAACAAAAAAGTTACATTTTAAATGTGGGACAAACTAAAATTTAAAATAATAACCCTGTACATATTATAATCCCACGAATGCTGTGATCAGCCTGTGATGGCGTAATGGCTGACGGAAAGTAGTGTGGGGACGGTGCGAGAGAGTGAGTGATAAAGAAAGAGACATTGAGGCGAGGAGTGCTTCACTGCAGCTGCACGCGCTAATAAACGTTATTGACGATTTTTGTTACTTCGGCTTGTGGTAATCGGCGGATTATATTTTTCCCGTTATCCTTGAATTATTTCCTTCAAAATAAAAAATAAATTGACCGCGCTCGAGAACGTCCATGTAACGTTTTTTTTGCAAGTTTGTGACCCTCCCACTCCCTTACGTCACGCTCAAATCGTCAGATTATTAAAATGCAGACTCTTTAGCGTGTAATTAACCCACCACACCTTAATCTGACGCGCTCGAGTAAATCCAGCTATCGATTTTTTTTTTACTATTCTGATCAGCTGCCGTCCACGCGCGGCACTATATAGAGGGCTTAGACATGGCAGAGGTACTCAACAGGGTGCAAGGTATGCCCCATATGTTAATCTGTCGCGCTTGAGTAAATCCCACAATCCCCTGTTGGGCTCCCCTACTATTAGGACGATACTCTTTCATATCATCCGTTTTTAGAGAGAAAAATATGCTTAAATTGGATTGTGCTTTTTTTTCACCTTTATATGGTGACCTTTACTTTTTCATAGAGATTCACACGTGGGTAAGCGATAGGCGTCTCGACGGAATGGAGGTCAGGTCTCGCCGCATACATACTGATTTTTGCGCGAAATTTATTTTCAGTTGCTGAGAGTCTACCAATGTGGTGAAAAACTGACATATTGAATTTAAAAAATACGGAACCATTCACTAGCTATTTGTGCATTGAGAGTGAAAATTCTGTTTGAAAAATGTAATTTTTATACGTAGGGACTTTTGTTTGACTTTACCTTATCTAAAGGTAAGAATAAAAAATAATGGTCAATTTCAATACTAACATGACGCCTACATTTTGATGGGTTCCTTCGGTTTCTTAAAAAAAGTTTTGAATATATAACCCACATTTTGCTGTTTCAATGTTATTTCAAGTCGCTAGGTTATAATATAAACTGAGAGAAAGAAAATGTTGCATACCTACACTGAGGAAAATGATCTAATACAACCGGTTTGTTAAGACATAGTTTAGTTTGTATTGATAGCTTATTTTGTATTAACCCATTTTAAATAAATTGCTAGTGTATCAAACCCACTTTAGTATTATATCAATTCTAGATTTGCTAGCAGTGTTTTTATTGGTAGTTCCATTAGCAGCACAGTCTTGTTGAATTATTAACTACTTTTAATACAGCAATTTTGTTAAGAAATAAATTGTATCTTCTGAATGCGACGCATTTTGTTTCTAGTAAAGCGCTTTTTCTAGACTTTCCCAAAAACGAATTGTATCCGTTAGAATCTATACTATTATTGGTTTTAAAGTATTTGCTGCGCAGGTCGCATCGTTGTTTGGAGTCTTTTAGCTGTCCTGTCTGAATTTGAATTCTATGTATTTATCGTACCAATACCTGTTTTAATTAATTTATTTTTACTTTGTGTTTAACTTTTTTTAAACTTTGCATGTCAGTTAAAGCAATAGAATGTTCTTATTTCGCACAAACTATCATTAGTATTGGACTTTATAATCTATGTACGAATTTTATCATCTCAGTAAACCATGTTGCATAATAGATAATCATATGCACTGTTAAACAACAAGAACAATATCACACTAGAAGCTATTTAAATTTTTAAGAACTCCAATATTACTGATTTTTAACGGTAACTATATGCTTTATTAACCGTATATAGCAAATAAATATTATTATGAATAATGTCAAGTTTCATTATAACTGCCAGTCGGAACTAATACAGTATAAATCCAGGCTACACCCCCAATAGAACTTGATAATTACTGTAAGTATTTAGAGCAATAATGGCTATAAACCATTCTATGGTAGCATTAACTCCTATTTCCTATTGGCTAGATTACCGTGATATTATCACTACACAACGGTCTAGCAATTCTGGTTGTCTTACAGTAGGAAAGCGCGTTGCGTGTTGCGCATATTGTCGGATATGGATTGGTATCCTTAAGGATGGATTACTCATCTCATACTTCGTTGCGGTGCTAAGACTCTTAATGGGTGTTGAGCTTGATAAGAAGAGGTGTAGTGGAAAGATAATGTATAGAACAAGGACAAGGACACTTCTAGTTTCGTAGGAGGAGTCAGTAGACGAATTTCGATCAGCAATAATTATTCATTAACATCAACATGCAAAATTATTGCTGACATAGCAAAACGGAACCCCTTCTTCCACTTGGTAAGCGTTGCAAACTGTAGAAAAACTAGTAGATAGCGCACCAAAAGGGCACAGTAAATAATAAGCATAAATCAAAACCATCTAAGCTATACACAACCCAGTCGCCTACCATTTTGATACGCCACAATATAGTATTCATTTTTATTAAATTTAATTTTATTGGTATTGTTTTTAGAAAATTAAAATTCTTCAAGAAGATTCGATTCACCCATTCTACTTTTAACTCTACCGTGCGAGTAAAAATTATTTGCATCAAAGAGGGCCTTGCATCTAAGGACGTAATGCTTAGCCGTAGAGCTTAATACCTATTGGGTGTCAGTAACTACCTGAATTAACAATCAATCAGTTATTCCGTCATCTTTGACAGTCGTTACAAGTAATTTGATTCATCGCTAATTTTTCCAATTGCTTGAACAATTCACACAATGGGCTTTACGGAACAGCACAAAACATTCATGGTTCAAGCGTATTTTGAAACGGGGTTGCCTTTTTTCCTAACGTTGCTTTTATTGCTGGGAATTTTTATCATTGCCTGAAAAGAACCGTGGCTGTGTTTAGGGAAACAGGTTCTATTCAACACAAAAAAGGAGCAGGAAGACCATCTATTAGAACTTATTGCAAACGTTCGTGAAATAATGCAAAATACGCAAACAATTTGTATAAGACGCCTATCCCAAGAAGTGGGAAGATCTTATGGAACATGCAGGACTATTCTTAAGAAGCAGATCATTTATTTCCTTATAAAGTGCAAGAAATACAAGCCGCAGATTTTGAAAGACGCAGGAATTACTCTCAATGGTTTATCCAAAATTTATTGGAAAGAAATTCTCAGAATACACTCATGTGGAGTAGTGAAAATCCCCATTTTTTTGTAGAGTCTTTCAAAAAATTGGCGTCTGGTTAGCTGTTTCCCGAAGAAGAATTGTTGGTCCTATTTGTTTCCATGACACAGTTACAGCACAGCGGTATAGAGACAATATTTTGAATCCATTTGTGGAGCAATTACTTGACGACGAACTACGTTTTGGATACCTATTTTCAACAGGACAGTGCAACCGCCCATACAGCAGCCGAAACTATTAACTACTTTCGCAATTTTTTCGACGACAGATTGATAAGTTTTCGATCAGACATTGAATTTCCACCTAGATCACCGGTTACGGATTACTTCGTTTTTCCTCATTTAAAGAACACTATTTTTAAAACACCAGTTGCAAATTTAGAAAGGATTATCCAAGAATGTGGTAACATTTCTCCAGGGATGCTGGTCAACACTTTCGAAAATATGATGAGACGTGTGAATTTATGCTTGGAGCATGGCGGTGGCCAATTTCAGCAATTTATGTAATTATTTTTCTTTTTCTTTCTGTATATTCTTACTTTGTTAATTTTGTAAACAACAAAAATAAATTTGTATTTGTCTACTTATTTTATTACTCATTAGTTTGGCATATTATGTCATAATATGAATTTGGCAAAATTTTAACCTAGATTTGGTAAGATATATCGTCCCCATATCATTATGATCTAAACCAAGCCCTCTTTGATGCAAATAATCTTTGCTCGCACGGTATTAGAAGAATATGAATTCTTATAAGAAATAGAAGGCTTTTTTTCTCAGGGTAGTAACAAAGTTTTATATCCTTCATCTCTTTGTTTTTTATTTACTAGCAGGGAATTATTTCTCTCAAAAACACCGTAAACGACCATCCGCAACAAACTACTAAAATTTGTAAGATCTAATCGAGCATGCAAATAAAGGTGAACTTAATTACAGACTATAAGTAGAGTAAATATTCCTTTATCGTTTCGCTAGCAGGCCGCAGCATGTCCGACAGATAACCCTAATGAATATGGAAAAGGTCTTGCAGGATACGAGTCGTTTGTTGCAGAAACGCAGGGACGGATTTTGCGGGAAGTTTTTTTTATGACGTTGGTTTCAGAAATTTCGGTCGTCTAAACGTGTCACCATCTTTCTTGCATTCTCTGGCGGACTTAACAAATAGTTGATAATCCAAATTTCAAGCAATATATAATTTTTCTGGAATTCTTTAAAGGCCATAATATGTAAAGCAATGTTGTGTCATCGGTTTTAATAGGACAGAGCCTTTATCTACTTTCATTTAGTAATATGAATTTTACAGTTCTGTAAATCGTTTTGTAAGAGCTTCTATTACAGCAGTAGTGCTGTAATAAAAAAAACTGTTTTTATTAACATTTTGCTGTTAAATAAAACCACACTTTTTAAAAGAATGATTTATTATTACCAATTATAAAATTAATTACCAATTATTAATTAAAATTAATTATTATTAAATTATAATACTTAAGGTTTATTATAAACATTAATAATGCACTTTTTACAGTTAGAAATTTGTAAACCAGAAGTGGATGTGATGGAGCCCTTTACGTTCGAATTTCCAATCATTAAATCCGTGTCTGACCCCATGATCTTATTTGCTATTTGTTTCTTATTTTCTAAAGAATTCTCAACGTAGCCTTCTGCCGTAGAAGAGGATTTCCAGCCCCCATGACGCATTAACATCTGCATATCTGCACCACAATCAACTAGAATGGTGACTGAGGACCTCCTAAAACAATGTCCACTGTATCCTTCGGGATTATTCAATCCAAGTTTTGTTGCAATCTTTTTTGGTATACTTCCAAAAGTATTAATTCCGACAGGCTGGGAGGTGCATTTTCCTTTTCCATAGAATACAAAAAATCGCCTGTGAGTTGCATTAAGAGGATGAAGTTTAGCATACTTTCGAAAAATACTTAAACAGTTGACACCTGTCACATTTCCTTCTGTTATAACAAATTATCAAAAATCTGCTTATATCTTGATTTTTCTTGACTGAAATCATAGTTCTAAACATTGAGTAGTGAGTCCCTAGTGTAGATGGTTTCTGGGAGCGTTGCTTTCCGGAAAAATAACCCAAAAGAATTTTCTCAGACACCTCCTTTATTTTGTTAGCTTTGCACCAATCTTCAAACTTCTGGTACTCCAACTCATACCGCGCCTTGGATTTTGTCGGAACTAACCTTGAGATCGCTTCGTTTGCCGCTGCTTCTATATCAGAGGGTAAACTTCCATCAGAATCGCTCATTTTGAAAAACGCTTTTAATATTTTTGAGTTTGTTTGACAAAGTTTCGACAGCAACCATGCAAAACAGTAACCATGCGAAAGGTAACATAAAAAACTTGATTAGTAAACTTAATAGCAGGTGCATTTTTACAGGTGCATTTTTATTTTTAAAAATGCCTTTTGCCAAATATTTTTATTCATAGATAAAAGTAGATAAAATTTTGTACAATATTCTTGTTGTAAATTCATATTACTACACTCGATGTTTTATTAAACTCGGCTGACGCCTCGTTTGACAACTTTAACATCTCGTGTTGTAATATGAATCTTTACAACATATATCATAAATAACTATTAGTCAATGTTTGAGATTTCATAATTAAACAAGTAGAAATTTGGTATCACTGGGTAGCTAAAGGTTTAAACGTTGTTTGCCTTGTAACAAATTTTTAATTTAGACATAAAAAATATACCTCTTGTTGATCCCAAAAAAGTTCTGTTACCTCCACTACACCTTAAACTGGGATTAATGAAAAATTTCGTTAAAGCATTAGATAAAGAAGATGTATTTAAATACCTTAAAATTGTTTTTACTAAACTAAGTAATGCTGAGCTTAAGGAAGGAATATTTGTTGGACCAAAAATTAGAAAAATACTAAAGGATCTACAGTTTGATTAAAAACTAAGTGATGTTGAATTAGCTGCGTGGAGTTCATTTAAAAAGAATAATTGTTTAGAAAACAAAAAAGCAAAAACCTATGAAAACCTTGTAGAAGATCTACTCCCCCATACAGTTATTAAAATGTCAGTGGCATTTTTTTTGTATTTATTAACTTGTGTTATTTACAATCAAAAATGCTGACTTAGAAATATACAGGGTGTGGAAAATCTCCCGGATATGAAAAAACCATGTGAAAAGAATACTACAAGTTCATATAAACTTCTTTCGTATCGGCCTTCTCTTCGGAGATATGGGCTCCTTTGTTCCTATCAAATGTTCAACCTTCAACCTTATGATAAAAAACTTCACGGAGCCCATGTTGAACCAACTTACGAAGTTTTTAACTAAGCGGGTAAAGTTTAAATTTTTATTTTTTGACAAAGATGTATCTTTTATTGAAATACGCTAAATACATGATGTAAATAAAATGACGTTTTTCCGAAAACGGTTAGGATTAGCGACATGAATGAAAAGTACTTCATTTTTAGTCAATAGTTAAAGGTATGTAAAAAATGTTGTTCAAAGTTTTTATCATACAGGGTGTAAAAAAAATGGGCACATTAGTGTAACAGCTAGTCCGTCCCTGCAGCTGTGAGTAATTCGCAACACTTTCTGGGATAGTAATTTGAAGGGTCTTACCTGGTATACATCATACAAAAAAAATTAAAATATACCTGTTGGTTTAATAATTATGTGTCAAGAACTTAATTCCATGAAAGCTCTTTGGGAGCCCATATCTCCGAAGAGGAGGCCGATACGAAAGAAGTTTATATGAACTTGTAGTATTTTTTTCACATGTTTTTTTTCATATCCGGGAGATTTCCCACATGTTCCCGGACACCCTGTATAGAATAAAAAAAAATATTTAAAAAATACCTTTTGATGATTCAATTTAGGAAACTTTACAAAAACTTCATAAATATATCACTTTTAACTCCATTTCTGTCCGAGGAAAACGTAAAAACACAAATGGAGCGAACATCTATCAAAATTACGTGATATCCGTATTTTAGAAAAACGACTGGTTTTAAAACCACGTAGTTTTCGTAAATGTTTAGTAAATTTAACAGATAAAATAGATTTAGTAAGCTTAAGGCGATGTTTAAGCAAAATCTAATTACTATAGAAAGAAGTTTTCATAATAAATAGAATTTGTGTCCAATATTATAGTATTTCGACGAACCACTTTTAGAAACAACTGACAAACACAAACTATAATTATGCGGCTAATCAAGATGCCATATTAAATCGGTTAAAATCAGTCTGTATTTTGAATATTTAAATTTTTCGTGGTAAAACGCGACCAATGGGCTCTACCCTAAATTTTTATTTTTACCCTATCGCATGGAGAAAGAAAAAATAATTTTTTCTGCAGTTTCCGTTTTGAAAATTTTGTATTATTTACGGAGAAAATAAATAAACAACATAATACGCTCTTTAATAAAAATTAGCGAAAAACTCACTGACGTCATATCTGCCTCGACCCATAGAACGCCGGGGTTCACGCTGTATATACAGTGTGTCCAAGGATAGAGTTTGGAAGAGGAAAAACTTTCTTATCATTAGGTATAGAAGAAAATAATTACCGACTTTTATTTAAGGGGATATCTGAAGCCACTTGTGTATAAAACCAATTTCAATAATAACGTAGATCTCTTGAAAGAAAAATAAGAGTAGTTATTGCAAATATCTCAATACAGCAAGTTAGGAACTGTTATCGGGGATTCAGATGTCTAGTTGAACTATGCGCTCACTCGGTGGTACGTACCAGAAAAGATTTTTCCGGACTCTAATGTCACTTTTCCGGTCTCTAATGTCACTGTCACCCTGTTTTTTATTTTTCCAATCGCTCTTTGATAATACAAGATACCTTGATTTTGTTATTATGACAACATTTCGATGTATTTTCGAGTGACAGTTCGTTGATTTTTAATTTTGTTCTTTATGTCAAACTTGTTTCGCGTAGATTATAAAATATATCGAAGTGTCGGTCTTAAAAAAAATATTGTACGTCACGCAACCGAAAATTAGTATTTTCCAGGTCTCTCCAAGCTTCCAGGACTCCCCTATGGCCCGCCCTGGAAATGCTTGTCTCGACCTGAAAAACACTACTTTCCGGTCTTGTAACGTAAATTACTATTGCCGGTCCGTCACGTCCACTTTCCGGTCTTGATCGACAAAACGTTATTTTCTGGACGAAAAATTGTCCAGAAAGTGTATATTTCCTGGTCGGTCTTAAAAAAAAAACCTTATTAATACACCTCTGTATATAAAACTTAAAAGAGGCCTTATACCACGACTAAATCGCCACACAGTCGTCCCTTTCCAGTCGTTAAGTCTTCCGGATTATTCCGGCTCGTGCGACGACCGCCTGCTCCTGTTCAGTTCGAAAGGATCAAGGATGGCTATGGACCTGTTTTGTTTGTTGCCTAATCTTTTGCGGGCGAGCTTTTACTTTACGTCATAAAAGCTAAGTCGACTTTCGGTAACAAATTAGCTGCTGTTCATTTTTATGCAGATTAGCTGAGAAAACTGGGATTGGAAAACTGTGCCTACACAAAATAAAACTGTTGTTTGTCAACGACTTAAAGGATTATTTCGTAAGCCGATAATAAATACCTGTTTTTCGTAAACGGATTTTCGCTAACTAACCCGAACTAAAATTTGAACTGTACTCTGTAAAAAATGCTTACGTGCTTGACCGTGAAAAACGTCATTTTAAATTAGAAAACTTGGGCGCCAATATTCACCTATCGTTTAAAATTTAATCCGCCATTAAATCCAGAACTTTGGCAGGTCAGTTGTGATCTACAGTGGCGTAGATGGAAGGGTTCATAATCTAACGAGGCTCAATCATATAGGCTCAAAAAAATTTAAGCTATTGTGATTAAAATAGCTGTGAAAAGAGTTGTTTTTACTTGCTGAGTGAATATTAAAATAAAACGGGATAGTGAGATCGTATCAGGTGAGTAAAGAAACTGTTTTAGTTCAGGCACAAAGACAAGGGGGTACTGGGGGACAATACTACCCCTTAAATTAACCCATTATGTTAACTTTTTAAATGCCCTATACAAAATTTAACGCAGCATTTTTTGGTAAGTCGAAATGGTGTAATTAATAAATTAATTTTACGGTAAAATAGGTCCATCAACTTTTTTGATTTAACAATACATAAAGTCAATAACAGTCTTCAATTCTAAATTTTTCATAGGCCCACCACCACTGACTCTATTATTCCCCTTAACTCAAATCACCCTCCCCAACACAAATTTGCTTTTTTCAATACAGCTTTCCATAGACTGTTCTCTTTACCATTAACTCACCATCATTTTCAAAACGAATTAAACTACATTAGACAAGTTGCTTTTAATAACCATTTTCCTCTCAGGATCATTAATAAAATTTATTATAAATTCACTATGAAATTTGTTAACAAAAATTTATTGACTCCAACCCCTAAAGAACCAAAAAGTTTTTGCATTTTACCTTTTTTGGGTACCATTTCTTTTAGAGCCAAAAATATTCTAAAAAAGTTCAACATTTTTATTGCTTTCCAAACCAACCACAATGTTGGTCAATTTTTGATAAACTCTAAAGATAAAACTTTTCTACTAGATAACTCAGGGGTTTATAAACTTTCTTGTGGTACTCAGAACTGTAATGTTTGTTGTATTGGCCAAACAGGGCGTAAACTTTCAACCCGAGTCAACGAGCACTGTAAGGAAATAGATAAATTTCAAAACACTGATTTCTCTAATCACAACTTCAAATCTAGTTTTGCTTCTTATCTTCTCTGTATTAATCACTTTTTGACCCCTTGACTAATACTAAACTCCTTCATTCCTGTAATAAAGGTGGCAAACTAAATCTCCTTGAAATGATGGAAATCCATAAGGCTCTTCTTCATAGTAACCTTACCTTGTGAATGACCAAATTAACTTCTCTTGCATACCCTTTCTTGAATCCTTGAATTTTTGCTTGTAATTACTCCACTTTTAACCCTTACTCATTCTCCATCTGCCATGACCACTTTAAAGCTTTTACTTTTCACTAACGCATGTACTTATCTAACAACCCTTACCTTCCTTCTCTCGACCTTTAATTTGGACACTATCCACGTCCACATTAACGTGTAACTTCCTTCTCCTTTCTCTATTGCTGAATGTTGAGATGACTAGATTGTTTCCGACTTCACTTGCTCTAGATGACCATCCATCTTGCGGTTTCCAACTTTTGTCCCGGCAGGTTACTCGCCTTTATGCCGATAACTGTTCTAACTTTGTTTTCGTCCAATTATACAATACGTTCTTGTCCTTATCATGTTTTTAAAATTTGTTTACATTCCTTCGTGTAAGTGGCACTTGGGGTAAGTACATACATTAATCTGATTTGTCATTCCTTTTCTATTCTTAATTTATTTTAGCCCTTCGGTGCTGATGATGGTACTTTCTTGTACCGAAACATGTACACCCCAATAAATTGACTTTTTATATATTATTTCTGGAGATGACTGTGAGTTTTTTTCCCTATAATAAATTAATGCTAATAAACGTCTGTACCTATCCCGTTAAATACATATTTTTTAAATGGTTTTTTAAAAGTTACTCTTTAACATTGACAGTTAACTGTTGTAATTCAGAGTTAAAGTTTAATAAATAAGCAGAACCCCATGCAGAAGCTAAAAAATATTGCATTTTTAAATATGTCAATAAAACATATATTATATATATTTTAGGTATTTTAAAGGAATGTAATATCTAGCAGTGTACAAAACAGATACCAAGGGAGATATAAATTTGTAACATACTGGATATGGCTAAATTTTTCTTAAATTCAACTCCACCTTCAAACTTCACTGTTTACGGTTTACTATCAAATTAGTACCTACTGTATGTATCCAATGTGTTTTCGAGGAAATGTGTTGTCATATTCCACAGTATAAATATAGAGGCTTAAAGACATTTTTATTGATGTACCTAATGTGTATTTGTTATTAAATCATATTTTTCATATATATTTTATCTAAACAACAACAATTTATTTAATGGCCAAAGTTGTAATGTATTTATATATGGATTAGGGACCTACTGCCTCATTTTAATTTTTGCAATGACTATATTTATAATTTGAATTTTATTCGCATTAATTTATTGTAATTGTCTTCTCTCTCTCTTTTCAGACGCTTGAGAAAGTTTTTATATTATAACGAAAGTGTCATTTCATAGCCTGCCCTCGTTCCCGCTATACTTATTCGAATCTACTAGTAAGGGCGCTACACTTACCCAACCATTTTATAAAACATAAAAAAAAATTGTACCCTCTTTATCATTAACATTACTGCTGTTACCCAATTATTGGTCCTTAATTATTTTCAGGTGCTTTAATGAATGACTAGGTCGTTAGGCATCCTTAGTGTCTATTTAAAATAAATAAATAGTATTGGGGAAAGTAAAATAAAGCTAGATTAAAGAGAATCAGTAGAAATAATAGTAATAACACCACATTTTTGTCGAAAAAGTTTAACCAACCCGTAAATTACCGCTTTAAAATTAAATAAATAGAAAATAATATAGCGCGCATGTTATCTCAATTTAATTAAATTAATTGCAATTAGTTGTGATACAGTACCTACTATATCAATTTTCCCAAAATCGGATTTAAATCTAACAAGCATCACATCAAAAATTTAATTTAGTTTTAAACATCCAGGAAATTTTCATCAGCTTTAATTATTGCACGTAACAGTGAGGATTACCCGATTATGTACGCTCGGAATGCGGTTGTTCGAATATAAAATACATATATGGGCTCTACATGCAAATATTGTCCTTTCTAAATTGCAATTCGTAGGCTTTTGTGGTATAGAAACAGGTATTTGTTTGTAAAATATCAAAAAATCGAGTATTTAAGGACATTTAAAGAATTAGTATCTCCAGAAAATAAATAATAAGATTATCAGTCAAAATTTTTACACCTATAGATATAGTTAACTTTTTCTTAAAACAAAGCTTGTATTTATGTTAAATTTTGAAAGAATAAAATTTTTGTTTCAAATGTTACTTTCATGCATTATTTTTAGTCCCACACTGAGGAAAATAATCTAATACAACAGGTTTGCTAAGACATAGTTTGTATTGATAGCTTATTTTTTATTAAACCATAATAAAAAATTGCTAGTGTGTCAAACCCGCCTTAGTGTTATATCAAGTCCAGATTTGCTAGAACAATGCTTTTATTGGTGGTAATCAGTTTCATTAGCAGCACAGTCTTGTTGAATAATGAACTATTTGTAATACAGCGATTTTGTTAAGAAATAAATTGTATCTTCTCAATGCTGACCTATTTATTGCACAGGTCACATGGTGGTTCGGAGTCTTTTAGCTGTCTTGTCTGTATTTGAATTTTATTGATCTTACCAATACTTGTTTCAACTAATTTATTTTTACTTTGTATTTAAGTTTTTTTAAACTTTGCATGTCAGATAAAGCAATAGAAGATTCTTATTTCGCACAATCCATTATCCCATCTCAGTAAACCATGTTGCATAATAGATCATCATAAAATATGCAATGTTAAACAATATCACACTAGAAGCTATTTAAATTTTTGAGAACTACAGTACTGATTTTTAGTGGTAAGTATACTTATGCTTTATTAACCGTAGCAAGCAAAAATTATTATAATTAATGTCAAGTTTCATTTTCAACAACCAGACGAAACTAATACAGCATATAAAACCAGATTACAGCCCCAATAGAATTTGATAATTACTGTAAGTATTCAGAGCAATAATGGCTATAAACCATTCTATGGTAGCATTAACTCCTATTTCCTATTGGCTAAATTACCGTGATATTATCACTACATCACGGTCTAGCAATTTTTGTTGTCTTACAGTAGGAAACCGCGTTGCTGTCACAGTATTAAACAGTTGTATAAGGAGTATGTGAATTTTTATAAGGAATAAAAGGTTATTTTCTCAGTGCAGATGAATTAAAAGTTCTGTAAATGTATCTTTAGAAAGTCCCAAAGTTATATTTCAGTCCCTAAAAGTAGGAACTAAAAGTGTTCCTTCAGCGATAGAGCGAAAAAAAACTTTTGATTACAAAATATTAAAATTCGATAATAATGGATGCGGGTACTTTATATGCTGATATAAAAACGCATACGTCATATTACTGAATATGGAATATTTTAATATTAAACATGGCAAAAATTGGAATAGGAGAAGCACCGATCATATTTTGCTAAATTTTGTTTTTATTGGATGGATTACGAATCCCGTATATTGGGTGGAATTTACACATACAACTAATTTCTAGATAGAACGTTTAGGTTGAGTGGTAAGTAGTAATGTACTAGAGTGTGTGCGTGATATGCTCTATATTAGAAAATTAATTTATAGCATTATTAATATTATTAGTTATTTATAGTACCTACTAGTGTGTTACGTTGAAAATAAGTCACGCGAGAAAGATTTATACTACGAGGCCTTCAGGCCGAGTGGTATAAATTCTCAAATGACTTAGGAAACATAACACACGAGTGGCATACAATGTTTTATCCAACAAGTGGAAGAAATCGTTTTTTTATTAGATAACAGTTAATAATCAAAATAATAAAAATAAAAATAATCAAAGCTACTTGCGTCTTAGTAGCGTATAAATGTCAGAATGACTTGACAGTGACTTTTTTAATAAATTTTAATAAATATTATTTAAATAATTTTTTAAAATAAACCGTTAGCGTTTTCCTTTAATTTTAATATCAATGTGAATTCTGCTTGTAATTGTAATATAAATAAATAGAATACTACTTTAAATATGAACGTGAGTTATTTGATAATTTACTTGTCTAAAATGACATTGATAATGATAGTCATAACTGTCATGTGTTGGATAAACAATTTTATTTTTAAATAATCAATTCAACATACGTTTAAACATTTATTAAAATAAAAACAAACCGACGTCAATGTGTTGTCATGATTTGACAAGCAAAACTAACCTTTATATATATTATTTAATTGAACTCCGTGCCGCTGACTTTATGACGCCACCTGTGGTGGGTGTCACCCCTCGGAGACGTCCCCTCACCCACAACCACCTTAAAAAGAAGCCATGAAGTGACATCGGGCAACGCCGCATCAGCTGGGAGTTGCGGATCCACAAGCTATTATTATGACGCGCGGCAACGGGCGAGTTTTTATTCTTTCTGATATTTTTTGTGTTTTTTTGGCTCTGTTGCCACTATATTGATATTGAAAATGTACAAAAAAAAATAAATAGTTTTGGATAACAAGAACAACTTACCTACCTAATTATTAAATAACGGTAATATTGCGTTAATAAGCTGTTTTTGCTTTACTACGAGTAGATTAATTTGATCGATCAAAAGTAATATTCTATTATACTAATTTATTATCTTCTGCGTTTAAATCACAGGATTGACTATCATCTTCTGAAGTGTCAAAATTTAGTAAGCCTAAGGCTTTGTTCAAGAAATCTACGCTTGTCTTAACAAATTCACATGCTTAGTTTCATTTCAAAGGGTAAAATCCATTTCAAATCATTGTAAGCCAATTCATTTCCTTTTTAAAAAACAACTTTACCTTCATTTACATGTCCACTGAAACCTGTTTAACAATATTTATACAGTCATTGGTCAAACCTAAACTATAAAAATATATTTTTGAGTCACTTACAATTTTGACTTCATACAGCGAAAATTGTGTTTACCGTTGGACTTATAATGATTGATTTAATCCAAGACTTTGTGAGATTTTCCAACGACTCCTAACTCTTTCTTACAATTTTTTCCACATAGGATTTTTTTTTGTCGTTACCAGGACCTACTTATTGTAAGTTTAATTTTATATATTCGTTACATATTTCGCTATCCTAAATTAACACGCAAATTTTGGTAATTTGTACATCAAAGTTTATTATAATTTTAAAGGTCTATCTAAGGAGGCCTACACATGTGTTAATATCACGAGGAAAATTACCTTTAAGGTAAATCTTCGCGTGTGACTTGAAAGCAAAAAAGATAAGTGTAAAAACATCTAAGAGAAAACATATACTTCATCCTTTAAACTAGGTCAAGAAATAACAGCTTTTCTTGGAAATTACGACACGTACCAAGATCTAGCAGAAATAATAACAACGGGAGGTTTTTATAAGATGATATTTATAAAGATTTGTTACTTATTACACAATGTGTGTGCGGCTGAAAATGTAAGAATAGCAATATAACATAATGGTAAGTAAAATTTTCAGAAAATGTAGCGGTTATCAAACCAACAAAATTTTAAAAAAGTGCCCGATTAAATAAATATCTCAGATAAAAGTTTTTTAACATAAACCATTGAATATCAAACTATAAGAAGGCCATATGTGCCGATTTCCTAAATCTGTCACAATGAGTTCACCAACAAGAAAGCGACTAACCTTTTCACTGCTAAATTAAAGCATTGTTGCCGCCTGTCTGTTTGACTTGCTGCATGAGTTTTTTAAATTTATTTTTATAGCTTATCGTAAAACTTGATTTCACCTACACCTATCCTAGATTTAAGTAGCTTACATTTATTTTCCTACCAATAGTATAGTCTAGACTTAAAAATGTCCCTATTTTTAATTGCTTTGTAGCTTATAATATTTTCAACCTTTTGACGTCCCAACGATAATTACATGAAAACATATTGACCGCCATGTATTCTATTTCTAACAGAATAAAATGACTACTCTCACTATTCAATACCTACCTAGGCTACCTACAACGTATATGTTGGGTAAAATATGAATGATGTGCGGTTTGTTTGTATAACTTGGTTTTAATTTTCAATTATTAGATACTACTTTTCAAAATGGTTAAAATAAATAGGTTTTACTTTCTAACTTAAGAAACATCCAATTTGTTTTTATTAGTGTATTGCGTATTTTGCTATTTTTCGACGAAATAAAACCTATTTTAGTTATACTTGCTGTCGCTTTTATCTACTTTTATTTGTTTAACATTTAACACCTAATGCAACGGTAAAATCATTATGAAAGTAGGTCCAATTACCCCGGAGTAATCAGCGTACATATTATTATCAAAAAGATACATTCGGCTGGAATTCCGCTATTTTATTGTCTGTTAAAAATGCTTGAATTCTTAAAAATTCCAATAAAATACGATATGCGGCAACACCACGACATCACATCAGTGAATTTGAGACATCTGTTGCCGAGGCGCTGCATTATAACGACAGACAGGATACAGATTTAGGTTAGAGTTACGATCAACTCCACAATGGCGGCCAAACCAGCTCCAATACGTCAAAAAATGGGTTGTCAACTTTTCTCGGACATCCGTCATTCTTATATAGTTTGATATTCAATGCATAAACTAAAAAATTAATGATTAAAAACCGATTATTTACTTCTTTATCAAAACTATAATATCAAAACAGCCTTCAAATCCGGAAATAGCCTTGGAAGCTTTCTTACAAAAGTAAAACCACCCCCGTAATGAAAACACAACAAAATTGTATCTATCAAATCCCTTGCGAGTGTGGCGAATCGTATATTGGAGAAACAAAAAGACCTCTTCCCGTACGAGTTAAAGAGCATCTGAAACATACTCAAAGAGGTGAAACTTCGAGATCAGGTATAGCGGAACATGTATGGACCAACCAGCGTAATATACAGTTGTCAGAAGCCAAGGTTTTGGACGAGGAACAGCACTGGAGAAAACGAAAGTTCAAAGAAGCAGCTTTAATGAATCAAACTACCCATATATTTAGTAAACCAAGTATAGATATCTCCAATATCTAGAAGCCTCTTCTTGTCCAAAACCAACAGCTCAGACTTCACACTCCAATAAGCACGTAGGCGGAGTCATCAAGCTTCATTGCACATGGATAGTATTTAAGACAGTAGCCTTAGAATTATAATTTAGTTTACACTTGAAAACGGTTAGAGATAGTAACTAACCGAAACATTGTGTTAAGTAACAAAATAAAGATAATGAAAGTCCGACAAGGTAATTTTTTTGATATTGCACAGTGATCCGCTAATCGTAAAATTTGGAATACCTCAGGGTATACCGTCTTAGGACCAATTTTATTTATTCCTATAGTATAAATTCCCTAGCTAACATAAGTATTAATAACGGAATAGTCATATCATATGCAGACAACACAGTTGTGGTATTCAAGGGTGAATCTTGGACTCAAGTGAAAGAGTTAGCTATGGATGGTATGAAACAAATTAAGATATGAGTGGATTTCTTTAAATTACATAGCATTCTCTCTTACTTCTTCCAATCGTCCCAATTTTAACACCATAAAAATTAAAAATCTAGAAGAGGTTACGTGTGAGGTAATCTTAAACAAAATATTTAGGAATGAATTGATTAACATCTTATAGATGGGGAGGATATATCAGTTATTTGATAAACAATATTAGAAAATTAATTCATAAATTCTGTATTTTAAGGGAAATCATTGGCAGAAAACGAGTACTCTTCTCCATATATAAGACTTTAGTAGAATCCTTAATAAGATACGGTATAATTGCGTGGGGTGGGATCTACAAAAACTCGCTAAAACCTCTAAATGCCGTTCAAAATTATATCCTAAATAATCTATATTAAAAACAAACGCTACTCCACACATTTACTCTACAATTCAGAAATCCTAAATGTTCGATTACCGTATATATTATCAACCAATGTATTAACTCATAAAACCTCCACATTAAGAAATTATATTAATCACCCATATCAGACCCGCAATTATATAAACGGACAGTTGATAATAATTCCTAACAGCTCCAAAAATTCATGATGCTCTTCAACTAGAAATAGGAAATATTCCAAACAGCAAAAAGTTTAGAAAAAAATGTAGGATTTTTATAAGTAGCAATTTTAATAAATTTATTGTATTATTTTAAAAATTAATCCTTGTAGCGTATTTTGATAATAAGGCACCCAAGTGCATATTATAATATACTACTTTATATTACTCTTATTCTTATATTATTATATGTGCTCTACGAAACACTTATATTTAAAATAAAATAGCATATTACATTTTACTAGCTTTTAATAAAACCTTTATATTACTTATTTAATAATATTAAGATTACTGTATTAGTATTTTGAATTAAATTTTGCAGATACAGTGATTTACCGTGCGAGCAAAAATTATTTGCATTAAAGAGGGCCTTGCATCTAAGGACGTAATGCTTAGCCGTAGAGCTTAATACCTGTTGAACTGTGTCAGTAACTACCTGAATTAACAATCAATCAGTTATTCCGTCATCTTTGACAGTCGTTACAAGTAATTTGATTCATCGCTAATTTTTCCAATTTCTTGAACAATTCACACAATGGGCTTTACGGAACAGTACAAAACATTTATGGTTGAAGCGTATTTTCGAAACGGGGTTAGAGTGAATGGTGAGTGGCAATACAATCCGGGTTTGTACATGGACGATTTTCACGAACATTATCCTAACGTTGCTTTTATTGCTGGGAATTGTTATCATTGCCTGAAAAGAACCATGGGTGTGTTAGGGAAACAGGTTCTATAAAACACAGGAAAATTATCTGTAAGAACAGAAGAACTTGTTGCAAACGTTCGTGAAATAATGCAAAATACTGTTTGTTTGAAGGTTGTAGACAATGATGTATCTTAAGTAATAGATGTGTTTTGGACTTCCATTGCCTCTAGTTTTTCATATCACAACGTTTCAACTGGTAAGTATCTCCAGTCGTCTTCAGGTGAATACTAAACAAGTTACAAAGCTACGAGCCTATTTATACTACCTAGGAGGGCGGAGGGGGCGGAGCTAGTGACGTATGATTGGGTGCAGTCGTTATCAGTTGAAACGTTGTGATATGAAAAACTGAAGGCAATGGAAGTCCAAAACACATCTATTACTCAAAATGCAAAATACGCCAACAAATTTTATAAGACGCCTGTCCCAAGAAGTGGGAAGAACTTATGGAACATGCAGGACTATTCTTAAGAAGTAGCTAAATTTATTTCCTTATAAACTGCAAGTATTCCAAGAAATACAAGCCGCAGATTTTGAAAGACGCAGGAATTACTGCAGGAATTTATGCTTGGAGCGCCGCGGTGGCCAATTTCAGCAATTTATGTAATTATTTTTCTTTTTCTTTCTGTATATTCTTACTTTGTTAATTTTGTAAACAACAAAAATAAATTTGTATTTGTCTACTTATTTTATTATACTCATTAATTTGGCATATCATGTCATAATATGAATTTGACAAAATTTTAACCTAGATTTGGTTAGATATATCGTCCCCAGGTCATTGTGATCTAAACCAAGCCCTACGTTTTTTAATCCAAGCCCTCTTTGATGCAAATAATTTTTGCTGGCACGGTAGTTCTCTAGGTGCAAAACTAAAAAATCCTATAGGACTAATAAAAACGTTTATATGTATATAATATAAATCACGTTGACCATTCTTTTCAGTAAAATGTAATATATATTATTAATATCATTATATTATTATTATATACTTAAAGTAGCTTAAGTCAAATTATCAAGCCTAGAACATTTTAGAAGTAAAGGTTTCAAAGAACCACCTACGCGAAATTTACCCGCTAAAACTCAAAGCTCTTGTGATTTAACCTATGAGAACATTTTTATTGACAGGCCTATGACATTGAATACAGTGTTCTTTTGACAGCGTTCGCTTTACCACAATGTCTTAAATATAAAACAGGCAATACTATTATTTTCATAAAACCGAAAAACACCAATAACCGAACAAGCTATTTCTGTTTTTATATTCGAGTTATTCGACCCTTGGGGAAAATATTTGAATTTCAGCGTACCACATATACATTTTTCAAATATTTTCAACGGGATGTAATTGATTTCTCCCTAGCCGGTAAAAAGAGTTGCATAAATAAGTTTGCTAGCAATAAATGTCAATATATTTAAAATTACTAACTATAAGATAAAATTAAGTTCTTAAGATCAAAGAAATACATTATAATTTATGTTTATTCCATTTAAATAAGATATTATACGAAACGTATGTGTTTAGGAATAAAAAGTACCTAAATGTTTAAAATATGCAGTTATTTGCATTTTTTTGACCAAATATGCATACTAGTTGCAATATTTCTTAATTTTTTATAGTAAAATGAGGTAAAGAAACACATGCTTATTTTTAAAAAAATGAAAAAAAAAGAACAATAAAAGTAATTTTTTTTTTAAATTGTATAAAAGGCATTTATTACTAATTATTTTCTTAAATTTTCAACTAAAAAGGATTATCTTCTATTAGTAAAAATATGGAAGCTTCTTTCAACATCTACTGATGTAATCGGACAATACTGCAACTAAGGTAGCAAAATATAAGGCCAAGATAAAACTTCGTTGGATGAATTACCCTAATAAATGCTTTTTGCTGCAGTTAAGTATTTATATTCTGCATTCTTTTTTACAGATACATCCAATGAGTCTCTTAAACTTAAATTTCTACTCTTCAACGAGGATATTATGTCCGATATAAAACTGAAATTAACCTTAATAAAAACAAGATATTTTGCTACACTTGCACTTTTTAACAACTCTTTACTTTGCATAACACACTGCGAATCGTTTAATACAGTTTATTGTTGTAACGCATTATTAAGTGACAATAAACAACCCCTAACAATATACCTGCAAACCCTAGAAACAGCCAAAAAATACATTGTGTATAACCAAAATGTAAATATAATTATTATAATTTTCAGATCGGAAAATCCCTAAAATAAGCACCGAAGTGGACATTAAACCTTTAACGTTTTAAATTTTTTGAGAAAACCGAAAACATGAAAATATGCTCTTAAAGTAATAATTTATATCAAATATGCCTTATATTTTAGTTATATGTTATCCAGGGTTATTATTTAAATATTGCGAACCATATCGACATCTAGAATTATTTTTTTACGAATCTAAAATCACTTATTTCGGAACCGCCTAGTTTTTGGACGTCAAAAGGTCGTATAATGTTTAAAAGAAATCTAACCATTACGAACAGGCAATTTCAAAAGGACTATCCCGAAAACTGTCTTTGGATTCGTAATCTAAGTCCCAAAATACGTAGGTCTTCAAAAAACAACAATTTTGACATGGTGTTCGTATAATAGATAATTATCACAATATAGGGGATTATGATACATATTTTTTTAAAGCATTGTAGTAATGACATTCGGTTTTTCTATATTAAATCTTAATCGCGCTTAAGAAACAAGTATGTAACTTTTTCAAAATCTTTCTTTACAAACTGTACACCTTTGTCTTTAAAACAATATTTATATAAATACTTGACTATTGTCAATAAGGAATTCTTTTGTTTTCTTCTCGTCTCTCGGCACCTGTTTATATGTATCATTTGAACTGTTTTTGCAAAGAACAACAAGGGAACGGAAACCAGTGAACAAAAACCAATCGACAAAGAAGCATGAAACTAGGGGAGTGTTAGATTGCGGAAGGATGCTCACGCAACAGGTTGAGACGACACGCCGCGACGCTGCCTCCGACGTCGCCGTCGATGTTGATATCAGAGGGGCTTCCTAATATGTTCATAAAATTTAAAGTACCTATATCGTTTATCGTTTCTTTGCATGTTTAACAATAACATTTATTATTTTAGATATAATCTCTACAGGATGTTTCAAGGTAAGTGGTCTATTACAATATTGCGAAAGTTGGAAGAGTTATCTTATTGAAAGCTAGTACAATTGATTCGGCTTTTACTTGGTGGAAATCCATTATTAATTGTGTTAAATAAATGGTAAAAAAATAAAAAAAATAATAATTTTACACTTTCCACAGATTTTTATTTTGACTCGACATGTTTCGCAACACAGTTGCTTCTTTAAAGGAGTACTTAAAATGGTATTTTAAAAGTTATAACTTATGTGTAACAATAAAATTGCAGGTAATTTTCAGGTTGTTTAAATTGTTGGAAAAACCAATAATAATGTTTACAGACTAATTAAAGAGATTTAAAAGAGGTGATCCGTTTAAATCCAACTTATCATTAAGAAGAGTATTGTTATTTTTAAGCCTATTTATTTCTAAGGATTCAAGCAAATTTAATTTTGTACTTTTGTTTTCAATGTGCAAGATATCATAGTTATGATTAAATGTATGATTTGCTTCTAACAGATGGTTAGAATAATTAGAATCTGTTTAGTTTTTTATAAAACTAGCATGATGTTCATTCATTCGTTTTTTGAAGCTTCGACCTGTTTGTCCGATATAAACGTTAGAGCAATCAGTACATTTTAATTTGTAAACACCAGATTTATTTCCTTTGTTCAATTTACTTTTATTATTTTTAATGTGTTTCCCTAGAATATTGTTAGTTTTAAAAGCAATATTAATATTCAAGTTTTTTAAAAAGTATGTAAAGTATGAGGGAAATAATTTTATAATTTTTTTATTATTGTTTGCTGTTGGAAAAACTAAGTTTATAGCCTTTTTGTATAATTTTTTATTTAGTATTTTATCTATTGTTATCGCGGAATAACCATTTTTTACTGCAATTTGCTTAATATATTTAATTCAGTTTGAAAATTAGTTTTGTTTAAAGGTAAGTAATGTTACTAGTCGATGTATCATACTAAAGAAAGAAGCTAATCTATGTTGTACTGGATGGCAAGATGTATTATGTATAGTAGTATCAGTGTGAGTAGGTTTATGGTATATTGAAAAATCATATTTATTTTCGGATTTTTTGATGGTTAGGTCTAAAAAGTTAATAGAATTATTGCATACTTAGTGGCGAAAAAGAGATTAAATTTTGAGATATTACGAATATCCTGTCAGACCTCATGATACCTTAATTACTACTGAGGCTTAAATTGATGTTACCACAAAACAATGGTCGCTTGCTCGTCACTTGTTGTATACTAAACTATTTAAATCAACTGGGTATAACGTAATTAAATTTGCCAACCTGCTAGGGGACTTAAATCCGAATGAACATGTTTGGGACATGTTAGGACGATCGATTTAGCTAAGAATACATACTATCGAAAAGGCAGAAGAAGAATTCTTCTTATTGAAAAATTTCTAAGTTGACCTATAATAGCTTTGTTCATACAGCGGTCAAAAACTGTCAGTAAATTAATGACGCATACGCACATGTTTAAAAACGTTCGCGCACGACAAATTCCAAACCGCTGGCAGAAAATCTGGCGTTTGCAGAAGACAAATTGTTGAATGTGGATCCGTTTCTAATGTGTTCGCAAAGCAAAAATTTCCAACCAGTTTGCAATCAGTTACCAACCATGCATGCGCAGGGAAAAATTTGAAATCGGTTGACAATTTGCTTGTACGAACGAGGCGTATATAGAATGACAGATGACTGACCTCCGAAGAGTATACGAGGAAAACATACGTTATTGAAAAAGTAATCCATCGAATTTTTCTTGTTTTTTAAACATGTTAAACGTTTATGTCAAAAAACGAATTTATCAAAGTTACTTACTAAAAGTCTTAACGGCATCCTGTTGAAGTCTGTTATATTTTACATTAAGCGGTTGGCTACAGAAACAGAACCGTACTGAATTCTTTTACCTTCGCTTTCACTATCTGTTAAATATTTTAAGGGAATCTTAATATTTTGTAAAGATATAGGGTAGATACTTATTTTATGGTTTATAATATAAAATATTGACAGACCCGTACCTACCAAAAAGAGTATGTGAAAACATAATAAAACTAAAGCAAAAATAGGTATTTACTTATGTATTTATTATACAAAGAAAAAGTAATGAATTTTTGCGAGGTGTAAGCTTTGTGGTGCACGTCTAATTAAAACACCATATTGAGAACCCATTTTGTATTGTTACTTTTGTGGGAATTTTATATATGGATATATATAAGGTGTCCCGTAACTAAAGGGCTATACAGCAATAGGAGAGATAGTGGGCTTAAAATATGTCATTTAATTTAATTTCTTATAAGATTAAAGATATACAGGGTGATTCAAGGAAATATTTACTTTATAAAATTGGCGATGATTTGATGTGAAGCGGATATAAATCAAATTTGTTGTAGTTATGGGTTTGAAGGCAAGAAGGAGGATTTCATAATACGTTTAAGATACCTTCGAGAGAGCGCTAGCTACACAATATAAGTTTGATAAATTCTCGCATATATTTTTTGTCTCTCACATTTCTGACCGCTTTACCTCCAATAATTATGAAAGAGGGATCTTTTATACGTAAAAAAGTTGTACTTCATTAATCTCGATATTTTAATTAGTTTTTGAAATAATTGCGATTAAATGCTAGATGGCAAGAAACATTTAAATAAACACCTTACTTAACGACACATACTTACTGAAAATTAACCGTGCGATCTTAAGAAAAAATTACATATTTTCTGTTGCTCTATTTGCTACTTAGTTAGGAGACATCCTGTATATAACGATAAGTAAATGGTTTAACTAGGCACTTTATTGATTTGATAATAGATGAGTTAATCAAAATGGTGTTTGTACTCACTATTAAACTTAAATAATAAACACCAAGAAAATCTGTCTCTTAAAATATATAAAACCCAAAAGTGAAATGTTTATAACACACACTACACAAGAAACAGCCACAGAAACACTTGAAGGGTACAGGAGAAAAAAGATGAATGTCACAAAACACAGTTATTGGGAAAATCGAATTTTAGTGTTTAGAGACTCCTACACTATTTATATGAAAATATTTCATCCTTTTCTTTTT
Source organism: Polydrusus pterygomalis (assembly GCA_963969555.1). Taxonomy (NCBI): domain Eukaryota; kingdom Metazoa; phylum Arthropoda; class Insecta; order Coleoptera; family Curculionidae; genus Polydrusus; species Polydrusus pterygomalis. The sequence goes on from OZ018380.1 coordinate 23,921,311, forward strand.
TGGCCGATATAGCATAAGGTCTCCCTTTAATTATTTATAGCGGCATATCTGTAGGTTGATGTCATAGACGTGCAATATTTTTTTTAGGGGTAGAACCTACATAATTAATGGAAAAACGATGAATGTCACATAACTATTGTGCAAAAGCCGGCAACAAGCGGAACTTCTTGGAAAAGAAAAATAAAAAATAGTTGGATGATAAAAGAGGCCAACCATCACATACTGGAGTTGGGAGGAAGAGTTGAGCTGGTTGAGCCCTTCCCCCCTCCCGAAATATGGACACTCATCCTTTTTTCTCTAAACGCTAGGACATCCATCTTTTTTCTCCTGTACTGCGATATTTAATCTTAATGTAGAGTCTATGTCTCATCGTTTTTGCTCGGTTTACACCGTTAGTAAGCTACACATTTCAGCCTTAACCTTAAATTCGATTTTTTTGGTCATTCATCTTTTTTCCCCTGTACCCTTCACTTAAAGAACACCAAAATCGAAAGAAAATAATATGACACAACCTGACACGTGAGCTTGCTACGGCCCACTGCCGATCTGGGAACTTTAACGACGAAACCAGATCAGCTGTTAATGTCAAATGTCGTTGTCTTCTGTCGGAACGCTTTGTTTTAAGAAAATGTTAACTATATTTTCGTGTATAGGAATATGCGTGCCACAACAAGTTGGACTTTAAAGAAAAATTAATAAGGGTAAAAATGATATAAATTCTTTTGTCTTAAAAATAAATTTGATAAAATCGATTAACTCTTTCTTTTATATAAATAAGCAGGGACGTAGCGAAGGCCTCTGGTTTGGGAGGGGTGTAATTCCTAAATTTCCCAACTTTATAAAATATAAAAAAAAAAACACAATTCAAAAAGTATTTATTTGATACCTACCCATAATTATCAAATAAACTGTATAAAAAACATATACAGAGTTGGCAAATGTTCCGGAACGGCTTAATTACAGGCGAACTAAAAGTGATATCGGATCCGGGTTTTGGGCAATCTACCGGGTGTCCACGGAAGGTGGTTCGCCCCTCTAACTTTTTTGTTTTGCAAGATAATGGAATAAAATTTGGGGGATTTGTATATGACACAAAACTGCATTTTTTGATAGTTGACTCAACATTATGAAACTTCCGGTTTAACTGGAAGTGACATAAACTTTTGATTGTTAAATGGGACACCTGGTATATTTTCGTTTATCTGACTCCATATGACATTTTTAATATAACGATGTATCACACTTTTTGTTACCAAGAAAATATTTTTTTCCAAATTTATTGTTTTATCTAGAGGGCTATGGAATACCTTAAAATCACTTATTTCAGTTCTTTAATCATAGGAAAAATACAATTTTACTATTTTTGGTCCAATGCTATGTGCTGTGTACAATTTAATCTTTAAAGTTGTATAACTTATTATTTTTAAACGGCAACATGGTGGCTCGCCGGGTTAAGAAAACAAAGGATTTTAATACAATTATTTTGATACCACACACTATTAGGTTTTAGAAAAGCTGCCATGAAAAAACTTTAAAAAATCAACTGGAAACTTTTCTAAAATGAAGCATCTTTTGAGAATAAATTTAGATTTAAATGCATCAAGTAGTCTGTGACCAGCGAAACTGATAAAACAAAATCATGCCTTGAAGAAAATTGACATGCCGACAGCTTCTGCCAAAGTAAATTAGTTTGTTGTTTAAAAAATATGGAAAATAATAGTTTTACAAGGAGTGAAAAAGTTAATATGTTATTAGTCTTTGGAGAATGTAGAAAGAATTCAACCGATCGATGCTGCACGACGTACAAAGATATCCTAATCGGCGTGCTATTGCCCAAAACTGGTTCAGTTAATTTTTTAAAGTTTTTTTTATGGCAGCTTTTCTAAAACCTAATAGTGTGGTATCAAAATAATCGTAATAAAATCATCTTTTTTCTTAACCCGACGAGCCACCATGTTGCCGTTTAAAAAAAAATGAGTAGGTAATACAACTTTAAAGATTAAATTTTACACAGCACATAGCATTGGACCAAAAATAGTAAAATTGTATTTTTCCCAAGATTAAAGAGGTGCAATAAGGATTTTAAGGTATTCATCCCTCTAGATAAAACAATAAATTTGGAAAAAAATATTTTCTTGGTAACAAAAAATGACAAATGTGTCATCGTTATATTAAGAATGTCATATGAGTCAGAAAAAGGAAAAATATACCAGGTGCCCATTTAAAAATCGAAAATGTATATCACTTCCGGTTAGACTGGAAGTTTCATAATGTTGAGTCAACTTTAAAAAATTCAGTTTTATGTCATATACAATCCCCCCAATTTTATTTCATTATCTTGAAAAACAAAAAAGTTAGAGGGGCGAACCATCTTCCGTAGACACCCGTTATAGGACTAAAATGGAACACTCTGTATATTATCAGATATTCTAAATTTTCAAAAACTTTAAAATATTTTTTGTATAGCATACCATAAATATGACTAAATTCAACTGTTTCGGAATTACGGGCAAATGAATGTAGTACATTTGATTATTTAAACAAAATTGGTAATAATTTTTAAATAAACAATAATATAAAAAAAAAGTTATTTAATTAAATGTTAAAAATGTCGTCCTTCAAACACCTGACAGTGTCCAATCCTTTCGGGAAATTGGGAAAGCACGTTTTGCAAATGTTTACGAGAAATAACATGCACAGCATCTAAAATACTGTTTTTAAGGTCCTCCAAAGACTTAGGTTGTGTACGATACACGCCACTCTTTAAATGACTGAAAATGCAAAAAGTTTCTATCTATATATTACAGTCAGTCTTACCGGGGCAACTAATGGAAGTTAAATAAGCTTTGTCTACCCAAGTTCTCCCAACTTTTGATGTTTAAGATAACTTGGGGGGGGCGTCGCCCCCCCCAACCCCCCCCATGACTCCGTCCCTGTAAATAAGTAATGACTCTTTACTGTTAATGTTTAATTAAGTTCATTTTAAATAATCGTTTTTGAATTAATTTTTTATTCCCTTATAAATATTTGATATCGGTAAAACCGTTGAAGCTTGATATTTTGCGATTACTGCTTGAACTTAAAAAGCTAAATGGCATTATGTATAAATAATTAATTTCATTTGCATTATAATTAAAACACGGCGGATTGTGGATAGCTAGTCGTTAAAAGAACACTCTAAAAAGTATAAAAATTAAAATTAATTAAAGGAGAGGTGAAGCGGCTTAAAAACAATGAAAAAAGTAAGTAGCGAGTCTTTGATAGTAGTTAAAAAGATATGCAAATTTTATCTTGGAAATAAAAACTTTAGTTATACACTTATACAGTAAATTTAACTAAAACCAACATTGGTAATATTTGTTTATAACAATTTAAGAATATTTGGTTCATAGCGTTCAACAGTTTTAAAATTTATCAGTAATTGAGTTGCTCTTTAATTTCTAGCTAGCTAAGCATTTTCGTATCACAAGGGGAATGGCCCTGGTTTTATGACGGACTTGTCTGACTTACTTGTTGCGTATACTATTTTAATACTGCAATGCAGTTGGTTCTTTATGAAACATTCTTTAATTACCTCTTTTCAATTAAAACACCATTTATATAATATCTATGACATTATGATTCTTATTAGAAACTATATGGATAAGTACTAGAAGCGTAGAAGTTATTTTTTGTTAAATAAATTTGGATAGACTGCAATTTTTTGCAAGTCAGTTTGGCTTATTGAACGTTTTAAAGCACTTTTGGCCTAAACTGAACAAGGGAGCCAATATTTGACCACCATAAATTAAAAGGAAAATTATTTAATACAACAGGTTTGCCAAGAGATAATTTGTATTGATAGCTTACTTTTATTAACCCATATTAAATAAATTGCTAGTGTATCAAGCCCGCTTTAGTGTTATATCAATTCCAGATTCGCTAGGACAGTGTTTTTATTGGTAGCAATCGGATCCATTAGCAGCACAGTCTGGTTAAATAATGAACTACTTTTAATATAGCAATTTTGTTAAGAAATAAATTGTATCTTCTTAATGCGACGCATTTTGTTCCCAGTAAAGCGCTATCTCTACAATTAAAAAAGCAGAACAGCGTCCCCAAAAACGAATTATATCCGTTAGAACCTACAATCTACAAGACGTTCGGGGAGGTTCGTAGCGATCGGCAATCGCCACGCGCCGTTGTATTAGTTTTAACGTATTTGTTGCGCAGGTCACATTATTGTTCGGGGTCTTCTAGCTGTCCTGTCTGAATTCTATTGATCGTACCAATACCTATTTCAATTAATTTATCTTTACTTTGTATATAAGGTTTTTGAAACTTTGCATGTTAGATAAACCAATAGAAAATTCTTATTTCGCACAACCATCATTAATATTAAACTTTATAATCTATGCATGAACCTAATTATCTCAGTAAACCATGTTGCATAATAGATAATCAAATGCGATGTTAAACAACAAGAACAATATCACACTAGAAGCTATTTAAATTTTTGAGAACTACAGTATTGATTTTTAGTGGTAAGTATACGCTTTATTAACCGTAACAAACAAATATTGTTATGATTAATGTCAAGTTTCATTACAACTGCCAGTCGGAACTAATTCAGTATATAAAACCAGATTACACCTCCAATAGAACTTGATAAGTACTGTGAAAATTACATAAATTTATTTTCAACTAACTAGAAGGCTCTTTTTTGTTTACGTTGCTTATACGGGATTATGGGAGATAATTTTGTTAGTTCCTATTAACTTAATGAAATTAGTAAGTGATAATTTTTCTGTCAAAAATAAAGTGCTTTATATCTATTGGCAAAAGTCACTCAGAATAAAATCCAAATACATTTTGTTGCTAACTTATAATTTTTATTGATACTAACCAATTTACTTTAAATATCGAACACCGGGGCTAAAAAACTTAACTAAACTCTTTGGAAATATGTTTTTTTAAGTTTCATTTGAAACAATGTAGACATGTAATTTTAGATATTATGGTTGAAAACGAATTAATGTTTTTAATGTTCCTGAAATTTTAGTAATAAACCTTAGTTACTAACAAGTAAAATCAACTTCTATTGTAAAAATACAGTGCGTCATATTAAACTAAACTCATCGGAAATATGTTTTTTAAGATTTTATTTGAGTTTAAAGCTATAAAGACGTTGGATTTCAGATAACAAATTTGTTATTTAATGTTTCTCACATTTTAGTAATAAAAATAAGTTACTAACGGCTAAAATTAACTTAATTTCTAAAACTCTAATTAGTCACAATTAACTAAAGCCACCGGAAATATGTTTTTGTAGCATTTTAGCAAAAAAATGTCAATAAGAAAAAACTTCAATTTATGAAATTTTCTTACCGAATCTTCCACGCAGCAGAATTAATTCTCGATAATTCTGCTGCTAGGGAGATTATAAGTAAGTATTTAAAGCAGAGGTTCCCAAACTTTTTTTTCTCATAGACCACTTTAAAAATTTTGCTAGTTCCGGTGGACCCCCTGCAGCTACATTTCTACCATATTCCCAAAACTCGACAAAAAATGTGAAGATTAGATCTAACTATGGAAATTTTGCGTTGCGGCTGAGTTCCAACCACGAATTAACAGTTTTCGAAAAAAAGTGAGAATTGATTGGTTAATTAATTAGTTGATAGTGCTGTGAGTGGATGTCAAAAAAGTAGAGTTGGGCAATCAAAAAATTGATTACACCCAACTTTACTTTTGTGTCATCTACTCACAGCACAAGAAACCAATAATTAATTCTCACTTATTTTATTGAGAAAACTCCCGGAGTGGTAAAAATAAAAAGAAAAATAATATATTTTCTTGTGTTTTATTTATTCAAATATGTAATTATTATACTATTAATTATTATTATTATCATATTACATTGTAAGGTTTACATTACATTGTAATATGATAACAGTCGTAATATAATTAAAAATAATCATTAATAACGTAACGTAACTTCTATAAAAACAAAAAAATTTAGTTTTTTCACTATCAAAACTAGATAAATTTTCGTGGACCCCCGGTTACTAATTGTGAACCCCCATTTTTTTGTCACGCCAACGTAGACCCCCGTCGAGTCTCCCGTGAACCCCTGGGGGTCCACCTGGACCACTTTGGGAATCACTGATTTTAAGCAATAAGGGCTTTAAATGGTAGCATTAACTCCTATTTTCTATTGGCTAAATTACCGTGAGATTATCACAACACAACGGTCTAGCAATTTTCGTTGTCTTACAGTAGGAGAGCGCATTGCTGTCACATATTATAGTATTAAACAGTTCTATAAAGACTATGTGAGATCTTATAAGGAATAGAAGGCTATTTTCGCAGTGTGGGGTTTCCTATGTTATACCAGGCGTATCTTTAGCAACAGTTAGCTGTATTGGAACACCCGGTATAGTTCATAGTTCCCCCTCGAAGCAAAAGAACAAATTAAAAGATTCCCTTCAGAGAGTTCGGGTGTCGCCGTGTCGCCCCGAACCGATATTTCAAAATAATATTTTTTCATCTTTACGGCACCTTTTACCAATATAATCTTATTACACCGTTTCGCTCGCACCTTAAAGCCAAATTGGAGCATATTTTCGTCTATTTCGCGAGCGCTGCTGCCCATAAAAATGCAAATAAAACGCAAGGAATCGGCCCTTTGAGACGCATCACTTAATTCGAAATCCATTACGCGGCGATATTATTCAAGACTGGGGCCTGGCTTTTTTACACCGCGGCTCCGGATCAAACATTAAACTTAATTGAATTTCCGTCGCTTTCCTTTTAGAATTTCCAAATTGACTTGGAAATGACCGGGAGCTGAGAGAAAAGTATTCGTAAAGCCCGGAAGTATTTCTCATTTGGTTGAAAATAAAAGATGCATAGCGTTTTTGTATTTTCAGTATAGATTGGCCGAGTTCAAATTTTACTCTAAAATATATGGGGCGTTTATTTTAAATCGCGTTCATTTTTAAGACCACGAGCATGCTCGAGGTTTTTGCATAGACGTTTACCTTAAGATAAGCAAACAATAATCACGAAAGTAAACAAAGCTATACACGATTTAACATGCGCACTGCAACATTGTCCTTTGACGAATGGGAAAATATACAGGTCCAGGCTTTAAAATTTAAATTCTTGCCAAAAAATTGGAATTTCTTCTCAATTTTTTTGATCAGGTTGGGAATTAAGTTAGTGATTTCTGGCATTTTTAGTAATTGCAAACCTATGATTTTGAGAATAGAAAATTGTTTTGTAAGGTTTTGTTTCTAAAATTTGTTTAAAAATGATTCGTCGTCGTGTTTTTACTTCGTAAGGGAAGAGAACAAGTCAATTAAACTATAAAACTTATAAAATCGAATATAAAAGACAAACAAAACCAGCAAAATAACCAATCTTCGATCACGAAAAATCTGCTGTATTAAAGTCTCCATCAAGCTTATGGTGTGAATATTCAATGCTGAAGTCCACCCTTTTCATAGAGGAAAACATAGATATTTCCAAGTATCCTAAATTTCGAGCATTTTTAAAAAGAAAATATGACGGATATAAACCCAAAAAATCCAATGTGTTTTACAGGGAAGATGTAAATAAATTCTTGTTTGCTTTCTGGCTGTAATGATAATGGGAATTGCTGGAGCGTGCCGTTCTAGTAAACTCTGTGCAATGAAAATGGACAATGTTGAATTAAGGAATATGGTCATATTTGTTACTATTCTTGATTCCAAAAATGGAATGGCACGTAAATGTATAGTGACCAAAAGTGACGATAAGAAGGTTTGTTACCTTTTTAAAATAGTTCGAAATTACATTGATATAAGATCCCACATGACAAATTTTAATCCTCGCTTCTTCATGCGAAAGTGCTTGAACCAGCCTATCGGGAAAAACTCGATTTCTTCAATTCCAAGTAAAATTACTAAGGAGTATACTGGGCGCTCCCTTAAAAGAACGTCAACTTTATTAGGGAACACTGGAGTTGATGTCTTAGCCCTCAAGCGACATGGCGGATTAAAATCTGCAACTATTGCGGAAAGTTATGTAGCGGAGAGCGTCAACAATAAAAAGGAAGTTGCAAATAAAATTTTATACCATACAGGGTGTTACTTAATGATGTGGCGTAATTTCAAGGGAGTATTTCTGAACCAAATGCAAATAGAAAAGTTCATATAAACATGTGTCCTAAAGAGTCTCGTTTTCAAGATACAGGGTGTCAAAGTTTAAAAAAAAAATTGGTTTTTTATTAATATCTAAATGATCCTTTTACCGATTTTGTTGAAATCTGGCATAGTTATTCATTGTAATTAGGCGATAAGTTGGCACTAACTAAAAGAAAATTATAAGTTCCAGTGGCGTCTCGGGGGGCAGTGTCACGAATAATATTGACAAAAAAAATGTACGCTACTGAGTTTTTTGAAAAATTTAAATTTTTTTCAGATTGAGTATCTACAAATACAACTTTTTTGTCTCCTAATATCTTTTCGTATATTACTTCCTTTTCGAGGAAAAAAATAAAAAGGACTTCATTGCACGTCGAAAAATTGGTAAAATAAAATCAAGTTAATTTTGATCGTTCAGTATATTTATTTCTAAGCCATTTTTTAAAATCTAACAAACGAAAAGTAATGACTATTTACAAAAAATGTTGGAAATGACTACCTTTCGCTTCTATGCAGGCTTCTGCTCTCCTTCTCATCGAGCGACGAACTCTTTCGAAAATTCCATTATTGTTACGAATGGTTTCACACCCGTCAATAATTATATTCTTTAGTTGTTCTTCTGTCTCGATTGGTGTAACATAAACTAATGCTTTTAGGTGCCTCCATAAATAGAAATCTAGGCTGTTTAAGTCAGGCGATCTAGGTGGCCAGAATTGTGGTCCTCCACGACCTATCCAACGATTTTGGTAAGCTCCATTCAAATACTCACGAGCCAATATGCTAAAGTGGGCAGGAGCACCGTCATGCATGAACCAATGTCGTTGACGTAAATATAAAGGAACATTTTCAAGAAGCAGAGGCAAATCATTTTGTAGAAAATGACTGTAAGATTGTCCGTTAAGACGTCGTGGTAAAAAAAATGGTCCAATCAAATAGTCATCTAAGATACCGATCCAAACGTTGACAGAAAATTGTTCCTGAACATTTGACTCTGTAATAGCATGAGGATTTTCTTGGGCCCAGTTATGGAAATTAATTATTGCATTTCTGGAAAAATGGGCTTCGTCCGTAAACATAATGATGGAATTAAATTAAGGATTTTCTGCAAGTCTTTGATGATACATCTACAAAATTGCGTACGCGGTTCAAAATCTCTTGGCATAAGTGCCTGAACTCTTGGTACATGATAAGGATACAACAGGGAATCTCTTAAAATTTCCCATGCCCTTTTTTAACAAATATTTAATTCCCTACCTATTTTTCGGGTACTAGTTGCAGGATTCTCTTCGACCGCATGTAGGACAGCCTCCTCAACTGCTGGAGTTCGAATTGTACGAGGTCTTCCCTCTGAGGTATTACGTTTAAAACTGCCAGATTCAGTCAGACGACGATGAATGTTTATGAATATTTGTCTACATGGAAGGACACGGTCAGGATACCTTTCTTGGTAGAGCCGCCGGGCCTCCGCCGAATTACCATTGGCAAGACCATAAAGGAAATGCATTTGTGTCATCTCCAAATTAGAATAATTATTTGCCATTTTTTGAACCGCACAATTATTAACCTTTGGACCAGAGGAAAAATAATAACAAACTGTTACCGAAAGTCAAAACCATTATGTTCATAATAACAAAACAACATTTCCTAGCAACGATCAAAGTTAACTTGATTTTATTTTAACAATTTTCCGACATGCAATGAAGTCGTTTTTATGTTTTTCCTCGAAAAGGAAGTAATATACGGAGGGATATTAAGACACAAAAAAGTTGTATTTGTAGATGCTCAATCTGAAAAAAATTTAAATTTTTCAAAAAACTCAGTAGCGTACATTTTTTTTGTCAATATTATTCGTGACACTGCCCCAAGAGACGCCTCTGGAACTTATAATTTTCTTTTAGTTAGTGCCAACTTAGCGTCTTATTACAATGAATAACTATGCCAGATTTCAACAAAATCGGTAAAAGGATCATTTAGATATTAATAAAAAACCATTTTTTTTTTAATTTTGACACCCTGTATCTTGAAAACCAGACTCTTCAGGACACATGTTTATATGAACTTTTCTATTTGAATTTGGTTCAGGAATACTCCCTTGAAATTACGCCACATCATTAAGTAACACCCTGTATAACGAAGCCAGAAGTCTCCTGCAATACTTGAAGAGTAACAGAAAACTTGGTTAGAGATGGAGAAATTATGGAGTCAGAACATTTCATACAAATTGAGAAAAAACAAGAAAACATTTATCCAAATTTTGTAAATAATGTTCATAATTGTAATAATTGTACTATTAATATTCATATCACTTAATATTACTCAATTTTTATAAATCTTTGTTTTTATATGGCATAAATTATTACCACCCAAGGGTGGTAAGTTGACTTACAACCCGTCGTCAAGAGCAATCGATACCCTTTTGGTAATTGCACTTACGTCCTTCATAACAGTGTCAAAATGCGTTGTTTACAATATAGGGAGGAGAAAAACGCTTTTTTTCACCCATGAAACTTAACTTTTGTTTGCGCACGAGATAAGCTATACAAATCTAAAGGTAAATGTCTATGGGTTCTTGCCTTTAGCAGTTAGCACCATTATATTTTAGGGGACTAATTAATAGGTGGGCTTAGCCCTTAAGTTCCCCTTTCCCCCTAGTTACGTTTACGCCACCCTTTATATTAAATAAGTTTGGTTTACTCAATTTATTTACTTTTAGGGCTAATTAGGAAAATCGTTATTATCCACAAGTTTTCGTAAATTTGCTTTAAACAAGCGTTGTTAATATTGCTTGACAGCTCTGAGAAAGGATAACAGACGAACATTTATTTCACGACTTTCCGAATTTTTATATGTCGTAATTTAACTTGGGCGAGAATATTTTAAACTTACCAACCAAACAAACTTCCAGACAACTTTTTAAACAAACTTTCATAATTTTAATTGGTGTCAAGCAATTAGTGGATTTGTTTACTACAAAAACAAAGGCCGAATGTGCTTTACCTTTAGATAATTACTTTTGCATTGAAAGAGCTTCAGCAACATAACAATATATTTGAGGTACAATCTTACATAGTCGTGAAGTACATGATTTATGGAAATCTTTAATGAACAATTCACTTTATGGTTCCTGGTTTGTGAATGAATAGCACGTAAAAAATGGAATGTTTTAATTGGTATCCTAGTAGCTAGTGACAGCGCTACTTTAAAATGGGTGAAAGGAAGCTTCCAAAGATATACACTGAGGAAAATCTAATCTAATACAACAGGTTTGCTAAGACATGTTTGTATTGATAGCTTATTTTTTTTAACCCATATTTATTTATTTATTTATTTAATTCAAACTCAACAGATACAAGTATCCTATTACAGAGTAGGAGTGTACTTAAATCTAGATAATATAAAAACTAAACTAAACTAGCACTTTTCTAAGATCCTTGAGGGTTAAAGAGAATATATCCAAATTTTTCATTATAGAATTCGACAACTTACACATAATATTAAGAGGCGAATTTCCATAGCCATTTGTGGTAGTAAACTTTATACAAAAGTAGCACAATTTCTTGTTCTATAAAGCGGCATATTAAAGTTAATTTGTGATAACAACATTGGTGCATCTATTTGATTGTGTATTAATTTATAAAGGAACAACAGGGACGAGTGAGTTCTACGTTTTTCTAAACTAAGCAGGTTGTATCTATCTCTTAGTTGAGCTTTACTTATGGTTAGGTCATATGTACTGGTTTCTTTATAATACAGATATCTTAGAAATCTATTCTGTACTCTTTCTATAGTATATTTATGTTTCTCATAATATGGACTCCAAATAACAGCAGCATACCTACTCCAATATACTTCGAACATTTGCAACATACAACTGTTTTATACATTTAAGGTTAATAAAATGTTTACAATTCCTAACTACAAACCCATACATACTCGAGGCTCTGTTTGAAATATTTAAAATATGGTATACGAATGTTAACCCGTGATCAAATGTGACACCAAGATCTTTATATTCTGTTACTCTGCTTAGAATTATGCCGTTTATATTGTAATCAAAGTTAATTTGGGTTTTCTTTTTGGTGTATGTCATGATATTACATTTGCTAATGTTAAAATATAACTTATTATGTAGAGACCACTCGTGTATTTGGTTAAGAATTTCCTGGAGTTTTAAGCAATCTTGGTAACTACTGATGGTAGCATATAACTTAATATCATCGGCAAACACCAATATACCACACTTTGTAACTTTTTTAATGTAGCTGTCTATAAATGATATAAAGAGTAATGGCCCTAGACTAGAACCCTGAGGTACGCCCGAGCTTGCTATAAACTGTTTTGAAGAATATCCCTTCACTATTACCCGTTGCTTTCTATTTTGAAAGTACGAATTGAAAAAAATTACTAAGTTTGAGTGAAAACCAAATTCATTGTATAATTTGTTAAGCAGAATATTGTGTGATACTTATTTATCAAATGCCTTTGTGAAATCTGTATATATTACGTCCACCTGTGATTTATTATAAATGCTTTCAGAAATGTGCTGTGTTATTTCGGCTAGATTTGTCATGGTAGATTTTTTATTCATAAACCATGTTGAAATTGAGATATTTTCCTGTGAACGGAGGTATATATATATTTATAAATTATGGATTCAAATATTTTTGCAGGTGTTGAGAAAATAGCAATAGGTCTATAGTTGTTTATATCAGTGGAGTCTCCTTTTTTAAAGATTGGGCAGATTTTAACTTCTTTGAATTTATTTGGAAAAGTGTTTGTTTTTAAAGCTAAATTAAATATTTTTTGTAAAGGCTCGGGAAAAAAACCAACCAGTCCTTTAACAATATAAGGTGGTACATTATCAAGCCCGATCGATCTGTTTACTTTAAGTTCTTTGACAGCATCACACACATCTGCATAACTAATATACCTAAGGTTAATGTTGTCATGATATGTATTAAGCTGCTCGTTAAGTTCAAAGGTGTCGAGATCCTCTTCATAGACTGAGCTAAAATAAGATGCAAAAGCGTCTGCAATTTGTTGACCACTACTATAATTATTGTTGTCGAGGTGCAGTTTACAAGGAATTGTATTAGAACCTTTCTTATTTTTAATATATCCCCAGAAAGCTTTTAGGTCACTTGTGATGTCCTGCTAAACTTCGGTAATGTAATCTTTGTATGCATCGTCAATACTATCCTTTATTTGTTTTCTTAACAAAATAAAATGATTTTTTAATTCTTGATTGTTTGCCTTTTTAATTTTTTGCCTTAGTGCTTCTTTTTTCTTTAGACTTTTAATTATATTTCTATTAAACCAAATTGGATATTGTTTAGTTCTACGGCATTTTGGGACGCATACATCAAATATATCATATACTTTTACATAAAAAATGTCAACTGCCTGGTTTACATCAGAAAGTGATAAATAAATTGCTAGTGGATCAAACTCGCTTTGGTGCTATATCAATTTCAGATTTGCTAGAATAGTATTTTTATTAGTAGTAATCAGTTCCATTAGTAGCACAGTCTTGTTGAATAATAAACTATATACTTTTAATACAGAAATTTTGTTAATTCTTCTCACTGCGACGCATTCTGTTCCCAGTAAAGTTCTCTACAATTAAGAAAGCAGAACAGCGTCCCCAAAAACGAATTGTATTCGTTAGAACCACCAAGACGTTGGTGGGGATTATTTGTTGCGCAGATCACATCGTTGTTCGGAGTCTTCTAGCTGTCCTGTCTGAATTTGAATTCTATTGATCATACCAAAACCTGCGCCCCCTCCGCCCTCCCTCCCCCACCTTCCTGGCTGATTGACGTAAATGTTAACTGATAAAATGTAAAAAATTCCATAGACATCGTTAAAATATCGTTTTAATTTCTTTACTACCGCTGCAAACTTTGTTAAAGAGAAAAAAAAAAAAAGTGCTGTGATTGCTCGTAAAGTCGATTTTACCTTAAATGTCATTTTATACAATATTCAAGACGAGAAGCCGAGAACAAAGCAGCAAACTGAGTGGAACCGATAGTTCTAAAATATTCAAAAGGGAATAATCGATTACAGCCATTAAAGTTTGTTAGCTTTACACAAAAACCGATATCGTTTAGAAAGTTTTAGATGTTAAATTTACATTTAATTTTAAAATATAAGAGGTTTCAAATTATTAAAGGAATACAATCAAGACGCTATTAATTTAAGTCTCAAAATATATATGCCATATATTTTTTTATAAATTCAGCTTTTTGAATACAATGTATCTACTGTAAACTCGTTCAAAAAATAGACTAAATTTTGTTGAAGTAGTTAAAAGCAATTATTTTTTAATGTCAGAAATAATATTTACATACCTGGTTATCTAGTTTCAATTTTTAAAAAACGCAGATATAGGAAGGCCTTAGATCTACAATTTAAAATTATTTTAAATTACACAGGGTATCTCAAATAGTCGAGGCATATCCAACATCTTTTTTTTTTAGCAGAACAAACACCCTTATATTTTTGGATTGTTTGATGAATTTGAAGAATATTTTGTATAATACAATGTCTACGGATAGAGTTTGGAAGAGGAGAAACTTTTTTATTAGTAGATATAAAAGAAAAAGTAATTTTTTTATAAAAACGTCTGTTTGTGCTATAACTACAATTTCGAATATCAGATTCGCGATTACTATACAGGGTTCGTCAAAAACAACATTTTTACTTTTTAGGATTTTTTTTTTAATTGATTGATTTATTAATTGAATTTTGCTTCTGCTGAAACTACAATTTCAAATATCAAATTTACGATTACTATACAGGGTTCGTCAGAAAAACCAGTTTTAGTTTGTTTGGATTTCGTTTAAAATAAATGTACGTAAAAACAAACAACTAGTTTCTTACTTCGAATATGATTTTATATCTGGCCGAGTAACGATTTTGTTGTAAGAAAACCATTTTTTAATTGCCTACTTTTGAAGTATTTTTATTATTAGGTACATGTCATATTTCTTCAATTCATTCAATCATAAATTATAAAACTTTTATTCAAACGTAGTACCACCGAGTTTGCGCATAGTTCAACTCGACATCTGAATTCCCGATAACAATTCCTAACTTGCTGTATTGAGATATTTGCATGAACCACTCTTATTTATTATCTAAGTTATTATTAAATTTGTTTTTATACATATGTGCCTTCAGATATCCCCATAAATGAAAGTTGATAATTGTGAGATCGGAACTCCTACGTGCCAACTGATTTAGACCATAGGAACCTTCCAATCCATTTGTTCCCAAAGTGATAATTTAGCCAATCATCAAAAGAAATTGAAAAAATCCAGAAAACAAAAACTGTTGTTTCTGACGGACCCTGTACAGTAATCGTAAATCTAATAGTTGAAATTGTAGTTTCAACACTAGCAAAATTTATTTAATATATCAAGGAATTAAAAAAAAACAAGATCCAAAAAACTAAAAATGTTATTTGTGACGAAACCTGTATAGTAATCGTAAATCTGATATTCGAACTTGTAGTTTCAGTACAAGCAAACTTTTTTATAAAAAATTATTTTTTCTTTATACCTATTAATAAAAAAGTTTTTTCTCTTCCAAACTCTATCCGTGGACACATGGTATATCATAAGCTTTAATTAAATAGTTTTTAAGGTAATAAGGATTTTCCAATTCCAATTTTTAAAAAATACGCACGTGTCAATTTCTGTGGCAAAAATTGGGATTATTTTACCTGCACCTTTACGAAACGTATGTTCTCGATTTGTAGTCAATCAAAAATGTTTATAAAGGGTTGTCCAATAAGAACGATATGATTTTGAAACCATATGGTAACCATGGTAATAAAGTTATACCTGTCACCAGTTGTCAGTTATTGTCAGTAAACTATAACAATTTATTATGGCTAAATACTATAATATTATCCAAAAATTTTATGAAAATAGACGATCTTTTGTGAACACCTCGCGAAAACTTTGGTGTAAATAATCGTCCTCCTTTCTTGCCATTCGTCGCATCGTTGAGAAATTTGAAAATAATTTTACTCTTCACTATGTAAAAACACCAAGAAGACATCGAAACGCAAGAACTATTGAGAATATTGCTGCTGTAAGAGCTAGTGTTGCAGTGGATCCAAATTTATTAATTCCTCGTCGTGCTCAAGAGTTAAGGATTAAAAAAACGACAACCTGGCGTATTTTGAAAGAATACTTGAATTTACACCCGTATAAGATTGTTTTGACCCAAGAACTTAAGCCACTGGACCATCGTCGGCGCAGAGAATTTTCCGCTTGGAGTTTAGAACAACTTGAAAGGGATCCTAATTTTGCCAAAAAAAATATCTTTTCAGATGAAGCTCATTTTTGGTTAAGTGGATACAAGCAAAATTGCCGTTTTTGGTGTGAAAACAATCCACAACAGATTCATGAGAAGCCTTTGTATCCGCTAAAGGTAACTGTATGGTGTGGTTTATGGTATGGTGGCATCATCGGACCATTTTTTCCAAAATGAGGCAGAAGATGCAGTTTCAGTGAATGGTGAACGATATCGACAGATGTTAAGAAATTTTTTGTGGCCAAATTTAGATGCACTTGATTTCGAGGATATGTGGTTCCAGCAAGACGGTGCCACATGTCACACTGCTCGCTCATGAAACTATCGATATACTGCAAGAAAAGTTTGACAAAAGGATATTCAAGAAATGCTACTGTTCAGTGGCCTCCAAGAAGCTGTGATTTAACTCCTTTAGATTACTTCTTGTGGGGCTATTTGAAATCTAAGGTTTATGAAAACAGACTACAAACACTTGATGCATTAAGGTTGAACATTGAACCCTGCGTTCGTCAGATCACGCCCGATTTATTGCATAAAGTCATCGAAAATTGGGTTCGTCGTGTACACGAAGGCGCGGAGGACATTTAAACGATGTGTTATTTAAAACATAAATGTTATTGACTATACTTTAAGATAATATAAAACGTTTTGATGGATCTGAAATTATTTTAATTTTATTTCCTTTTGAAATCATATCGTTCTTATTGGAAAACCCTTTAGTTTGTTTTTTTTTGTAGAAAGAAAATACCATATGGTTATAATGTTCCGCAATAAATCTTCATCATTTTATTTTTATAATATTCGACTTTACGTCGCATGAAATATATTCCACTGTTTAACAAGATGTTTCCGAATTCAATCTTGTAAATCAAATTTAAACGGTATACCTTTTCCCCTGTTCCAACTTTCATTATTATTTAAACATATTCATACAGACATGTAACACGACAAAGCGGAAAATTTAACATTTCTGTGTTACACGCATAAAAATATAATCTGAATTTATGCTAAAGCTATTTGAATATTGATATTAATATTTTAGGGGAAAGTCACAACAAAAAATAAAATAAATGGTTTAATCGTTAATATGATTTACGTTCTGTGAAACACTAAATGTTTGTTTGAAGGTGGTAGACAATGAAGTAATATCAAAAAAATGACCTTGTCGGACTTTCATTGTCTTTATTTTGTTACTTAACATAACGTTTCGGTTAGTTAGTATCTCTAACCGATTTCAAGTGTAAACTAAATTATAATTTTAAGACTACTGTCTTAAATGCTATCCAAGTGCAATGAAGCTTGGTGGTTCCGCCTTCGTGCTTATTGGAGTGTGAAGTTTGAGCTGTTGGTTTTGGACAAGA
Source organism: Polydrusus pterygomalis (assembly GCA_963969555.1). Classification (NCBI taxonomy): domain Eukaryota; kingdom Metazoa; phylum Arthropoda; class Insecta; order Coleoptera; family Curculionidae; genus Polydrusus; species Polydrusus pterygomalis. The sequence continues at coordinate 23,939,162 of OZ018380.1, forward strand.
AGAGGCTTCCAGATATTGGGGATATATTCTATACTTGATTTACTAAATATATGGGTATTTTGATTTATGAAAGCTGCTTCTTTGAATTTTCGTTTTCTCAAGTGCTGTTCCGTGTTCAAAACCTTGGCTTCTGACCACTGTATATTATGTTGGTTGGTCCATACATGTTCCGCTATTCAGTATGTTTCAGATGTTCTTCTTTAACTCACGGGAAGAGGTCTTTTTGTTTCTCCAATGTACGATTCGCCACACTCGCAAGGGATTTGATAGATACAATTTTTTGTGTTTTTATTACGGGTGGGTGGGAGGGGGGTTTTCTTTTGTAAGAAAGCTGCTAAGCGTATTTCCGGAGTTGAAGGATGTTTTGATATTATAGTTTTTGGTTATATTTCTAATCTTTTCAGAAATCCCCTTGACACAAGGTATTGTAAGAAATGCTTGGCTCCTCTTTCGTTTCTGTATTGGTTTTTACTTCGCGATTTTTTAGTTTTGACATGGTATAAGTTACAAAGGTTTCAGGGTAAGCATTCTGTTTTAAATCTTTTTTGATGTTTATAATTTCAATATTAAGGTCTTCCGGATTGTTGCAGACGTTAGATGCTCTAGTATGTATCTTTATACAGTGACCGGCAAAAACTGCGCAGCATATGGGAAAGTTTTTCATCTTTAAGTTTAAAAAATTAATTTTATTTTAGATAGGTTCTGCATGTTCTCAAAGCAAAATAACACCCAATAAATCCGGTAAAAGTCTTATGGTATACGAGATAGGATCAAAAATTTGAAATTCCGCTTAGAGTAAAGTACCTCCATCTTTCATTTTAGAATATTTTTTTATTAAGAATTATTGTTTTAATGTCAAAGTTATACCCAAATTCCAAGTTAAAAAATGGATTTAATCGTGTTTTCTGAATAACCCTGTATAAAAAATAAATGGCAACCGAATAGAATAGAAATTTAAATTAAAAATATATTTTGAACGAATTTTATTCGTCACGCAAAACAAGGATCAATAATATATTTTTAATTTAAATTTTTTTCTTTATTAATCAAAAGGAAACTTTCTATGCATACTTCAATGTATAAAAAAACATTTAGGAGATGCTTTAAGTCAATGTAAATTAAAAAATATCAGTTAGATAAAATTAATTTGTTCCCGCAGAAAATAAAATACGGTGTGCAGCAAAAATATTTAATATTTTTATGTTTTTATTTTAAAATGCCATAATATTATGAAAACAAACTAATCGGACTTATGATCGACGGTGATCTCTAACAAAGTCTGCAGAAAATCTTATTTTCATACTATTCGGTTGCCATTTATTTTTTATACAGGGTTATTCAAAAAACACGATTAAATCCGTTTTTTTGTCCAAAATAAGCGAAATTTGGAATTTGGGTATAACTCTGAAATTAAAACAATAATTCTTAAAAATAAAAAATATTTTAAAATGAAAGATGGAGGAACTTTACGCTTAGCGGAATTTCAATTTTTTGATTCTACCTCGTATACCGTAAGACTTTTACCGGATTTAATGGGTGTTCTTTTGGTTTGACAACATGCAGAACCTATCTAAAATAAAATTAATTTGGTAAACTTAAAGATAAAAAACTTTCCCATATGCTGCACACTTTCTGCCGGTCACTGTACATAAAATTAAAAATAATTTATTGCCTGATTGTTTAAAATTTTGTTGTTCTTTTAATTAGGATCATCATAATTCTAAAACAAGAAGTAATCAAAATTTGTATGTCGATAGAGCGTCTAAAACATTAGCCTATAAGTCTATTTTTTATAAAGGTTTGATAGAATATAATAATTTGGAAAATTCTATTAAATCTCAAATATCATTAAAACTATTTAAAAAAAATTTAAAATTACTATTAGTTAAACAACAAAATGATACGTAATATTTGATACAATTTGCAAAATGTTTAACTTTTCTGTCTGTTTATGCTAAAAGAAGGTTGCGTTTTAAAATAGGAAACTTTCCCATTTTTTTTTTATAATATGATTTAGTTAGGCCTAAAAAAAATATTCCCCAATTATTACTCCTTAAAAATCAGTAATAACTTGGTAAAAATTCTTTAAAGTTTCGCGCGTGTCAAAAGCATTTCAAACGACCTTTTAAGCGCGCCAAGCCCGATAACGTCACGAAGTATGACTTTTCCGTCATCCGTCATCCTGACCGGTGGCCGAGCTACCGAGTGTGCATTTGGATTGCCGTGTGTTATTGTTATTGTATTGTTGTTTTAAGGTGGAATTCTCAACGTCGTTCAATTATTTATTGCCGTCCTACAACCTATTGCGTGGATGTCATCATGACAAATAATACTTCCTGACCTCACGACCCGTTTTTACCCGCTTGGGATAATTTTAATTTTGAGGCAGTTTTAAATCTTTCTAGCGTTTTTTTGGGATGAAATATGTGGTTTTTTTTGCTGCCATATGTTTTATGACAATATATACTTATGATTTATAAATTTTTGTCAAGTTCCCTATTAAAAATAAATCTATAAATATGTGTTAAAAAATGTATTAAACAATATTTAATTGTGGCTTTCTGCTAAATAAAACATGTTACTATTACTACTACATAATTAACCAAAAATGAAGGTATTCAAAAGATAATTCCATTGGCCAAAAAAAGTAGGGGGCCCTATTAAAAATAATTAAAATACCTAGAGCGTATATCGATGTTAATTATCTTTCTTGAATATTACATTACCCCAGAAAAATCCCTAGAACTACAGCTTGAAAAATTGTGGTCTACCAATAAAAGTTTCCTTAGTTTTTGCTCAAAATTCAATAATCACATCATAATTAAAACCTGAACTAGGAACTTAAACATTCAGACGTTACGTTTGAGAAATTACAAAACCGTATACAGGGTGATTCAAAAGAACTTTGACAAACTTCGGGAGGTAATTGCTGGTAATATTTTAACATGAAAAGTTCTTATAAACGGTGGTCCTTGGCGACTTCGTTACGGAGATACAGGGTGTTGAAATGTTAAAAGAAATAGTAATAATTTTTAAATAACTCCTTAACGAGTTATTTTTTTTTTATGAAATTTTGTGAATTAAATAAGCATCTAAGGATACTTATTTTCAAAGTACAACACGTTCGTAAATTTAACCAGTGGCGTCGGTACAAAATGTTACTATCATATTTTTTGTGAAAACTATGCTACACCACTGACTTATTTTATTTTAACTTTTTTCTTATAAATCCCCCCTTTATTTACAACAAAAAAGATCACAAGCATTTTTTTGATACGAGGGACGGTTTAAGCGTAAATTATTATTTTGTTTGAATATACACAAATATTAAAAAATGTGTTTTAAATTGATCAACCACTCAAATATTTATTAAAGTATTTTAACGAATACCTACATACATACCTACTAATAAACAAATATGTATATGCCTAAGGAAGGTATCTGAGGATGCCTATTTTCTAAGTATAACACGTTTTCAGTGGCATACATATTTATTTATTAGTATGTTATTTTTTAATATTTTGTATTTTGACAAGTCGGCTTTGGAAATGCATTTTTTGTCGACAAATTAAAACATATTTGACAGTTAGTTACCATTGAGTTTTATTTCTTCAGTTTTGTTATTTTTAATGGTAACTAACTGTCAAATATGTTTTAATTTGTCGACAAAAAATGCATTTCCAAAGCCGCCTTGTCAAAATACAAAATATTAAAAAATAACATACTAATAAATAAATATGTACGCCACTAAAAACGTGTTATACTTAGAAAATAGGAATCCTCAGATACCTTTCTTAGGCATATACATATTTGTTCATTAGTAAGTAGGTATACTAAATACTTTAATAAATATTTGAGTGGTTGATCAGTTTAAAACACATTTTTTAATATTTGTGTATATTCAAATAAAATAATCATTTACGCTTAAACCGTCCCTCGTATCAAAAAAACACACGTAATCTTTTTTGTTGTAAATAAAGGGGGGATTTATAGGAAAAAAGTTAAAATAAAATGAGTCAGTGGTGTAGCATAGTTTTCACAAAAAATATGATAGTAACATTTTGTACCGACGCCACTGGTTAAATTTACGAACGTGTTGTACTTTGAAAATAAGTGTCCTTAGATGCTTATTTAATTCACAAAATTTCATAAAAAAAAAATATCTCGTTAAGGAGTTATTTAAAAATTATTACTATTTCTTTTAACATTTCAACACCCTGTATATCCGTAACGAAGTCGCCAAAGACCACTGTTTATAAGAACTTTTCATGTTAAAATATTGCCAGCAATTACCTTCCGAAGTTTGTCAAAGTACTTTTGAATCACCCTGTATATGAATTAGGTTTTCATAGTACCGCTTATAATCTGTTAAAAAGTATGTAAATCATTTTTACAGCTTTCCCACTTTCAAGATTAGAAAATCATAATATATTTCGCATGCATTATGCGACAAAGTTGCCAAATCCAACCCTGTTTATACATATTCACGAGTTTCTGTTTGGCTGGCGGTAACGAGAAAATCAGATTAAAAAGATTATGACCAAGGGCAGTTTATGGTAATTTATTCTTTTTTTCTATTTTGCCACTGTGTTTTTGCTGTATTTAAAAGTAAATGCTTTTTTTTTACTTTTTGAGGTATAAATCCTTAGCATAAAAGAAAATTTGGTAACCTTGGACAGTTGTCATTTTGGCGAACCTTTTGCAACATTTCTAAAACTGGATGGCGGAAAATCTATCTGTTGATCTGTGCAAAATGCATACCTATTACAGTATGTCTCCGTGAGTTTGCACCATATGGAAAACTTTTTTATTATTCATTTTCCGAAAAAAAGTTATTCTTCATAAAAAGCTCTGCATGGTCTAAAACCTAAGATGCAACCATCAAATATCGAAATTTTCCAGTCATAATTTTTCCCAAGAGTAAAGTACCTTTATTTTTGACATTATCAAAAATTGTTATAAAAAAAAGTTGATCAGAACTACAAACCACGTCTAAATATGTAAACATACGCATTTTTGTGAAAAATTATTTTATTAATTATTCAATTTTTTAATTGTTTAATTCATTTATTGCGTCTTATTGCATATTTAGACGTGGTTTTTAGTTCTGATCAATTTTTTTTAATAACAATTTTTGATAAGTTCAAAAATAAAGGTACTTTACTTTACTCCTGGGAAAAATTCACATTCTTGGGAAAAATTAACATTTTTTGACAAACCTCGTATATGACTGGAAAATTTCGATATTTGATGGTTGCATTTTAGGTTTTAGACCATGCAGAGCTTTTTATGAAGAATAACTTTTTTTCGTTAAATGAATAATAAAAAAGTTTTCCATATGGTGCAAACTTACGGAGACAGGTACTGTATAATATACATTTTTTGCATATTTTGTCAATTTTATAATAAAATGCATATTTTTCATAAATTATTATTTTAAGAGCATATTTTTACGTTTTCAGCTTTATCAAAAAAATTGGGGGTTTCCGGGGTTTGCAGGTATATTGTTAGGGGTTATTTATTGTCACTCAATAATGCCTTATTATTTTATTATTACATGCTTAACAAACTGAATTTATATCGATTTGAAATTTAAGTTTAAGAAACTCAATTAGTATTGTTGAAACTTTTCCCGCTAAATGTATCAACATTCCCGGTAAAGTAGGGGGTTAAGTAAGGAACAAATTGGATGTAACTGTAAAAAATAATGAAGGATTTATATACCAAACTGCGGTAAAAAGCATTTATGAGGGTAAACCATCCAACGAAGTTGTATCTTGCAGTTATTGTCCGATTACATCAGTAGACGTTGAAAAAAGCTTCTCTTTGTATAAGTAAATGTATTTTTACTAATAGAAGACAATTCTTTTTAGTTAAAAATTTTGAAAAATATTTGCCAATAAATGCCTTTTACACAATTTTAGGTTAAAAATTGTTTACTTTTGTTTGTCTTTGTTTTTTTTACATTTTTTAAAAAATAAACATGTTTTTTAGAACCCAATGTGTTTCTTTACCTCATTTTACAATACTATTTAGTATTATTACTATTTTTTAATCCCTTGATACCATTTTGGTATTTTGTACAGAGGATTGGCATACTCGAAATTTGATGGTGATACACACCTACATTTAATGTATCTGTTTCACATTTAATGTTTCAAGATGTTCTTAAACTCACCTGTCATAATAGTAGTCCCTGCAACAAAAAATAAATTAGTGGATATTGTATTTCATGTTACGAACAAACATAATATATAGTATAATATGAGCAAAGAAACACTGGAAATAATTTTTAAGTTCCCAATTTAACCGCTAGGGTGCGTAGTCGCTATGCTATGATACAAAGGCCTTAATTTCTACTAATAACTCCAACGAAATAAGAATACAAAGAAAGTAGGATTTTGCATAAACCGCCTTACAAACCGACCGACGGAAGTCGGCCATTTTGAGACACCACAATATGACTCCATGTTTGTTTTGGTGTTTGACCGTGGTTGACAGGTCGAGCTGTGATTTCTGCTTTCTTGGCCGTTTTTGAGTTATTTTGCATTTTAATTAGTTAACAACCATATTTAACGAATACTAGTAAACTTATAATTACTTTAGTGTGACAGTGGAGTATACTTTTAGCGCTGGACAGCGATTAAAACATTTTAATTAGTTGTTATTCTGGGTTAATTAATAAGCTTTAAATATGGTTCGTTGTGCTGCTTGTGGGTGCTCCCAAACGCTATGAAGTAAAAAACTGGGCATTACATTTCATCGGTAAGTTTATGTTTAGATATATAAACTTTTTTAATCTGTATAGAAAAAAAAAATATTTTAATTTAATATCAAAATACACATAACCTCCGAACCTCGCATGTCATTCATGGGCGTTCGTCTTATAAAACCAGAAAAATATTATTTATTTATTAATCGACTGGGTTACCCCATTTCTACAAAAAAGCAAATTAAAAATACTTATTGGTTTTTAGTTTTCCAAATAATTACCTAAGAAAAAAGGCGTGGTTGAAAATTGTAAACCGAAGTGATTGGGATCCTACACGAAATACAGTTCTTTGCTAGAAGCATTTTCCTGAAGATTGCTTTGACAGAACCTCAAGATTGAAAGTTAGATTGGTCCCAACTGCAGTAGTGCCTACTTTTGAAGTAGCCAGGTTAAAAAATGTAAGTTTTGAAACTATTGTATCGGGTCATTACATAATATATTGGAAAATATGTAGGTAGGTACTTAAGAATATGAATACAAATAATTCTGCCTTATTTATGCTTCTGAGGAAGCTGCTTTGTCACTTTTTCATAAATTATGTATCGATAAAAGTTTTTAGATGTTTTATTGGTTTAATCTACTTTTAAAATTTTAAACCCATGGATAAAGAATGTAATAAAATATGGAAGTGTAGGTACGATAAACAAAGAAATTCATATTTAAAGACTGAATACAATGATGTTTCTAGAATGATAGAAACGTTTTCTCAATATTCACCTGAGGACGACTGGAGATACCATTGATTAAAAAAATAAATTCAAAGCAAGTCCCAAACCTTCTATCATTTAAAGAAATTCATATCAAAATATAAAAAAAAAATTTTACAAAGAGAGTTAGTATCACGTTATAGTTACTTTTGTGTCATTTGGTAAAGGTGCCAAACAAATAATTAAAAAACTTATATTTTTTTGGCAGGTACGTTCCTATGCAATGTCTTATAAGACACCCTGTCAAAACCTGCCTGAAGATAATTATCCTACTGTGAATCTAACTGGAACACCGTCTGGTTACAACATATATTGGACATGGCTCTTCCAGGATATGGCTCTTCCAGGACATGGTTCTTCCAGGACATTTTACTATCCAACAACACACCTAAGATTTTAGTATATTCCTTTAATCTTATATGACAATCATTAATGGTTACTGTTTCCGGATTCTCCAAAGTGTATGGGTTAGTCTTAAACAAGGTGATAACGGTCTTTGATTTATTTAATATCAGTTTATCTTTAGAAAACCAATAATTATTTACTTCAATCATAAATTGTTAAATATGTTGCTCGAGAAGCTCATGGTCTTTATATGCTAGGATTTATAATAAGAACTTGTAAATACTTTAAAAATGTTAACGCCATAATAACTTTATATAAATCCCTGGTAGCTACAAAACTTTAGTATGCATGCACTATTTGGGATCCTCAGTATGCCAATAAGATTGCTCTTTCAAAATCTATTCAGCGTAAATTTAAAAAAATTTTATACTACAAGTCATTTTCAGTTTATCCACCAAGAGGTACAGATCAAGGGCTTTTGTGTAATTTGTTTAATATCCCTTCTTTAAGACTATTGTGTATAGAAGCAAGAATTATTTTCTTATATAAAATATTTAGAGACAAAATAGATAATAAAGAGTTCTTAGGACTGCTTCCGTTTAGAATAGGCTTAGTCAATACTAGATCCGCACATGTATTTTATATTCCTACACCGAGGACAAATCTATACAAAAACTCACCACTGTGACTGTGCTCTATTTTAATAAATATTGTGGAGACATTGAAATATATAATTTAAACTATCAAAAATTAAAATTAAGGAATGAACTGCTTGGGCAAATGCTAATTGAATATTTATTATAGCTTAGGATAGCTTTTAGAAATGGGGTTTATGTATCTATAATTAACTTGTTAAGTTGTTGATACTACAAATAAATAAAATGTTTGTATTATCTGCATAGTTTGTCATTTGACAATTTTCTTGTATACTAGAAATCTCATTAATAATATTTAGGTACATATTATAATAAACAGGACTATATTATATTATATTTTATTATTTTCTTGTGATTTGGTTCATGAAGAAAGAGTAAGGTTTTTTTAAAATTTTATTTTTTAACGTAGACGTTTTGGCAATAATTTTGCCGATTATCTGAAACAATTTGTCTTCTGCAATTTTTTTTTAATGTATAATAACAGGTGTTTTTTAGTTATTTAACCAAATATTTACATTACCCTTTCACCTCCGTTACCTTATTTAAATAAATAATTAAAAGAAATAGTTGTATTGTTTTATTACACCAACCTTACCGTATCTTATAGCTATATATGAATCTAAATATATTTTTTATTTTTTTCGTCCAAATAAAATTTCATTAATCATTTTGTTATTACCATTTTAATGATACGCCACGGGTAAACCGGAAACGCGCGTGCGTTAAATGTTGCCGCCATCAGACCCCATCCCGGACAACTGTCAATCTACCATACCCTACTTCCTTTGTATTCTTATTTCGTTGAATAACTCCGAGGATATTACAGAGCATATAAAAACTTAATTTCTGACCTATATCCTACATTGTATTGCAGTTATTAGTAGAAATTAAGGACTTTGGATCATAGCATTGCGACTACGCACCCTAGCTATAAAATTAGGAACTTGAAAATTATTTTCAGTGATTTTCTTTGCTCATATTTCATAATGATTTTTTTTAAACCAAAGTCGTAGCATGTATTGTTTTGGAGATACAGCCCACAGGGTCGCTTTTAATATTTATATTTGTTTTTATGGGAAGCGCCACGGTGAAACTGGAAATTCGTAAATTGATTAAAAAAAAATTTAAAAAATTTAATATCAATAAATAAAATTTTAAAATTATGCATATAGGGCTAGAATATAATTCTAAACAATTTTTTCAAATACATTTTTTCCTATATGTTGCTAACTTTTTGCTGGTCACTGTATAATAATTTAAACGCAATTTCATTTAGGCACACCTGGCAACAAAACAAAATAATTGCTTACTTAAATTAGAGCCCATTTCATTTAAAGAGGGATAACTTACAACCTAAATATTTAATCCTATTTCCAATGCATCTGGCTTCGGATTCATTTCGAAAGGATTCGTCCTGTCTCTAGAGGCACAAAAAGAGTTATATATGGAGGTTTGAGGAAATAAAGTATGTCTAAAACAATTTTTGTTGTTCTACTGGGAGAACAGCGTGCTTTGTAGCAAAGTAGTTCTGGAATTGTGTAGCATTCTCTCAATTATTTTAATGTATTCGGATAAGAAGTTATAATGCAGGTAGTTTTGTATATTAGGAACTGCACACTGAGGAAAATGATCTTATACAACAGGTTTGTAGTGACACAGTTTGTATTGATTGCTTATTTTTTATTAAACCATATTAAATAAATTGCTAGTGTATCAAACCCGCTTTGGTGTTATATCAATCAGTGGCGCACCCAGGGGGGGGGGGCAAGGGGGCCTTGGCCCCCCCAAAAACCCCAATGAAATAAAAATTATGAAAGTGGATAAGTATTTTAAAAAGTCAATTTTCTTAGATTTACCTCACGGGCCTTGTTTGAGGGGGGCCAGGTGGGGCATTTCCCCCCCCCCCCCTCCCCCTGGAAGTTGACTTATTGACAAAAGTTGACTTATTGAGGTTTAATATGGTTTGATTGAATTTATGAATTTATTATTTCGAGTTTTCCTTTATATTTTTGTTATTATTTTGGGGTAGTAAAGACTTATTTTAATAAAAATAAACAGTTTTAATGCCAAAACGCTTATGAATGTTTGAGAAACAATTTTAGCTCATTAAGTATTGAGCAAAAAATTGAAATTAAAATTAAGGGAAGACCTAAAATCTCGACTACAACAGGCTTTCAGTACACCCCCAAGTTAACAAGCCGCCAATGCCCCCCCCCCCCCCTAAGAAACCGTTTAACGACTCCCATGACTAGGCTATTGCGATCTTCCCTGTAAGAGTACCTGTTAAAAAGCTCCAAAGTTCTAGAAAAATGCGTAACTTAAAAGTTTATTAAAAAGTTTGCTTCCAGCACTGGTTGGCGGGCCCCCCCTAACATAAAATTCTGGGTGCGCCGCTGATATCAATTCCAAGTTTGATATAACAGTGTTTTTATTGGTAGTTATCAGTTCTTTTAGCAGCACAGTCTTGTTGAATAATGAACTACTTTTAATGCAGCAATTTTGTTAAGAAATAAATTGTTGATTTCAGATGTAAGCTTTATATTATTCTGTTTCGTTATTGTTAACAAATTTATAAAATAAACTGGATCCTTTTCCCAGTTTATAAATGTAATAAAGTCATGAGAAATATTTTATTGGCAACCTTTTTACCCTTATTTTCACGTACAATTTTTATCCGTCTCGAGCCTTACCACACACCTCGAATCAAAAGACCCGAAATCACCTAAAAGTGGCCAGATTACGATAAAAAATGCCTCTATTTACTCTGGGCGGCTATTTCTCTACAACCGGCCAACAATACAAGCGATAAAAGGCGTTTCATGAAGGACAGCAAATTTATGACATCGCGTCTAGGTGGGATTTGCTATATTTGTTGAGGTTTCCGCGTAATAAATTGCCTTTTGAGAGGACATTTAGATTAGAAGTGCAATGATTAACTCGGTATTAGGCATACAGCGACCAGCGCTGGAGAGGCAGAAAATTGGGGGGAATGTCATGAAACCAATATATATATATACAGGGTGTCCGAAAATGATGAACAAAAATTTAGGGGATAATTCTAGACCGAAAATAAATTATGTCTTTTTCTATAACATATTTTTCGAAAATTTATTAACGGGGTTACAGGGTGTTAAAGTTAAAAGTTTGTTTTCTAAAAAAACTGTATTTAATTCTATTATATTATCACATTTTCTTTATTCTTCTTCCATTTTATATTGTGCTAGTGAGAAAATATTTGATAAATTACAAATTTTACAAAATAAGAAAATGCGGATTATTTTAAATTGTGACAAATATACAAAAATAAATTTAATGTTAAAAAATTGACATTTGTTGAATGTCAGAAATTTAATATTTTATTTAGTATGTATCTTTATACATAAAATTAAAAATAATTTATTGCCTGAAATTGCCTTAAAATTTTTTTGTTCTTTTAATCATGACCATCATAATTATAGAACAAGAACTAATCAAAATTTTTTTGTTTATAGAGTGTCTAAAACATTAGCTTATAAGTATATTTTTCATAAAGGTTTGATAGAATATAATAATTCGGAAAATTCTATTAAATCTCAAATATCATTAAAACTATTTAAAAAAATTTTAAAATTACATTTATTTAAAAAACAAAATGATACGTATTATTTAATACAATTTGCAAAATGATTAACTTTTCTGTCTGTTTTTATTAAAGAAGGTTCCGTTTTAAAATTAAAAATAAATCTATAAAAATGTTATTAAAAAATAATGTATTAAAAAATATTTACTTGTATATTTTTTTGCTAAATAAAACATGTTATTAGTAAAAAATTAAGATCTGGCTGGATGTCTTTAAATTAACCTTGAATATTTCCAAAACTAATTACATAGCTAGTTAACAGACCATTGTCTTTTAGGAAAACACCTTTAAGGAATAGGAATTTATAACGGACCCCTTGAATGCGGACTTTGCGGTGACAAAACTATGTTTTCAAAAATACTTATTTTATGAAGGTACCTTATACAGGGTCAAAAGCAAATAAACTTTGAATCACATGCGACCAAATTTTAATAGCCCTATTTTGATTTGGTAGAAAAACACACATTTAATATGGCGCTACTTTAAAGAAAATGTATCTGAAATAAAGCATTGTCAAAACTAAGAAGTTTTATGTAGGTTGCGTTGAGTCTTATTTTGCAAAAGTGGTGCAATTTACAAAATATGGGTAAAAAATCAAAATCATTTTATGCAGCTAAAATCGTGGGCTAGAAACTGCATTTAAAAAAACCTTTTCTAATAACTTTTTTCGATATTTTCAGAAATAACCCCACTTTTGAATTATTTTTTGGAAAAAATTAAAATTTGACAGATAATGCGAATCACGTGACTACTATTATTTTGCTTAATTTTCATCTCGATCGAAGCAGAACTTGATGCCAAAGTCAAATTTCGAATAAAGCTATGAATAAAAAAAATCCCATATAATGAGGACTTTACTTGTGACACTGTTCAATAAGGATTATAAAGGACCGCATTGGGCGTTTAAAGCTAGGTAAAGCCCCAGTTACTTATCAGAAAAAATATTCCATTTAGACATTATTTCCGCCACTGCACTGTATATTTATTATTTGATAAACCAGTAAGGCCAGTGTTGTGACAGACACCACTATTATTGGAATAAATTATACTTTGATTTGTATTCCTCCTGTGTAAATGTTTAACCGAGTTAACTTGGGATTTAGAATGACCCTCCCTCTATTCATTTGGAAAGGTAAAAGGGAACGGGGCAAGTGACGCCATTTAATCTAAATTTATATTTACTTTAAATAATTTGGTGTTTAATTACACATTTTGTTTTCTTGTTAGTTTTTCTATTTTGTCCTATCCTATACCTATATACATTTTCATAAAGGCCAGAACAAACAAACATTTTTACTAAATACAAATTTAAAAAAAGCAGGGGCTAAGAATGGGACCTTATGACTCTCCCGTTTTTATTCGGTGTTTATTTTCAAATATAAGAGCCTGTGTATTCCGTTGCAGTTATGGGATTTCTTTTACAGCTAATTTGCAATTTTTTTTCTCTCCTAACTGCAAATTAGTAGTAGTAGTAGTAGCAACATGCTTTATTTAGCAAAAAGCTACATTTAAATATTTTTTAATACATTTTTTTAACAACATTTTTATAGATTTATCTTTAATTTTAAAACGTAACCTTCTTTTAACAAAAAACAGACCGAAAAGTTAAACATTTTGCAAATTGTATCAAATATTACGTATCATTTTGTTTTTTAAATAAATGTAATTTTAAAGTTTTTTTTTAGTCTTAATGATATTTGAGATTTAATATAATTTTCCAAATTATTATATTCTCTCAAACCTTTATGAAAAATATACTCATAAGCTAATGTTTTAGACACTCTATCCACAAAAAAATGTTCATTAGTTCTTGCTTTATAGTTATGATGATCATGATTAATAGAACAAAAATTTTTTAAACAATCAGGCAATAAATTATTTTTAATTTTATGTATAAAGATACATACTAAATAAAAAATTAAATATCTGACATTCTACCAATCTAAATTTTTTAACATAAAATTTATTTTTGTATATTTGTCACAATTTAAAATAATCCGCATTGCCTTAGTTTGTAAAATTTGTAATTTGTCAAATATTTCCTCACTAGCACAATATAAAATGGAAGAACAATAAAGAAAATGTGGTAATATAATAGTATTAAATACAGATTTTTTAGAAAACAAACTTAAATTAGAACTGATACTTTTAAAATAACCTACTTTTCCGGCAATTAATATATTATCAGATTGAATAGCCAGAATATTCACATTTTAATCAAACAAATACCTGTGCAGCAACTACCCCAGCCCCTTTCCAAGTCATCCACGGAAATATTTCATCAATCAATTAATATTCTAATTAAGAGGCCAAAGGGTTTAAGCAGTTTTTTACTAATTAATTGAATGCAGTTATAAAAACTTGATATTGGAATCCACTTATCTGTTTATTTGTGTGTAAAACTGGGTGGACAATTTCTATTTAAATTATCCATTATTAAAGTTTCCTTTTCTTAAACAGCTAAACGAACAGTCTATCTCAAAGGAGGAATTTTTTTCTTTATTCATTGTCGTTTCTTGTAATAATTATTCTATCAGTACTATTTTTTCTAATATTGATGTGATCAAATAATAAATTAATTCTTGACGGACCAAAGAAGACCTCTTCTCTGGACGATTAAAACATTTAGTCGACGTGACGTGACGTCCTCTTAATTCTAAGCATTTTTCTTTATACTCATAGTGTCTATGTATCTTTCATTAGCTTCTTTAATTGTTCATCTTTCATAAAAATTTAAGAATATAGATGATGCGATATCGTCCACATAAATAGAATACTCTCAAATTTGTTACTTAAGAAAATTTACATATCTGAGTATCTGAAGTTGTGTTTTTCTATTTGGAACTTTTGGAACCTGACCCCTTAATTGTATTTATTAAATTAATGATTAATTCGTTGTCTAAACATGCCCAATTTTGTGTCCCTATCAACTTGTACCGTGCGAGCAAAAATTATTTGCATCAAAGAGGGTTTGAATTAAAAAAACGTAGGGCTTGGTTTAGATCACAATAATATGGGGACCATATATCTAACCAAATCTAGGTTAAAATTTTGTTAAATTCATATTATGACATGATATGCCAAACTAATGAATAATAAAATAAGTAGACAAATAAAAAATTTATTTTTGTTGTTTACAAAATTAACAAAGTAAGAATATACAGAAAGAAAAAGAAAAATAATTACATGTACCTATTCTGAGAATTTACATAACCGGAGAGGTGGAACCAGGCTTCATCCGAAAAAAATGTCAGGTCTAATAAATCATTTCTTTCCAATAAATTTTGGGTAAACCATTGAGAGTAATTCCTGCGTCTTTCAAAATCTGCGGCTTGTATTTCTTGAAATACTTGCACTTTATAAGGAAATAAATTTAGCTGCTTCTTAAGAATAGTCCTGCATGTTCCATAAGATCTTCCCACTTCTTGGGACAGGCGTCTTATACAATTTGTTGGCATATTTTGCATTATTTCACGATCGTTTGCAACAAGTTCTTCTGTTCTTACAGATGGTCTTCCTGCTTCTTTTGTGTATTGTATAGAACCTGTTTCCCTAAATACAGCCACGGTTCTTTTCAGGCAATGATAAAAATCCCCAGCAATAAAAGCAACGTTAGGAAAATGTTCGTGAAAATCGTCCATGCACAAACCCGGATTGTATTGCCACTCACCATTTACTCTAACTCCGTTTCGAAAATACGCTTCAACCATGAATATTTTGTGCTGTTCCGTAAAGCCCATTGTGTGAATTGTTCAAGAAATTGGAAAAATTAGCGATGAATGAAATTACTTGTAACGACTGTCAAAGATGACGGAATAACTGATTGATTGTTAATTCAGGTAGTTACTGACACCCAACAGGTATTAAGCTCTACGGCTAAGCATTACGTCCTTAGATGCAAGGCCCTCTTTGATGCAAATAATTTTTACTCGCACGGTATTAGCACCTAATCATCTCTTATAAACATTTAAGAATATAGATGATGCAATAGCGTTCACATAAATAGAATAGTCTCAAATTTGTTTCTTACTAAATTTACACATCTGAGAAGTTGTGTTTTTCTATTTGGAGCCTTTTGAGTCTGACCCCTTAATTGCCTTTAATTAATTCATTGTCTAAACATGCCTTAGATTCTTATATGATATTCCGATATTTTAACAAGATCATATCCAATAAAATAACATTGAACCTTTTTTTGAAAATTTCAAATGAAAATGTAAACGCCACTGGAGATCTGAAGTCTTCGTTTCAAAGATTACTTTCTAAGAGGCCAACAGAGGACTTTACGGTTGTGTTGTGCAATCTAGCAAAGTGCGCCTTCTTAAATATTTTAGCATTAACGAAATCCTAGTTCGGATTAAATGGCGTAGAAATATCAAAGATTTTTTTTGGGTTCATTAAAGATGTAGTTTTATATTTTAAATGATAATTATTCATTGCTTAGCTGAAGTAAGTATCTGAACTAGCTAACTAAATAAAATATGTACTATTATAGGACTTTCTTTTTGGTATTAAATATATTTCGTTTATAAGTACCTATGTCGAGTAATTTTCTCTGCTAGCAAATTAAAATATTTTATTAAAATATTATTTAAAACTGCCAAAACTACGAAATTAAACTTGACAGTTTGACAGTGAATGGTAATGGGCAAGACCTTCTGATATTTAAGTTGGAGTAAGTAAAACATAATGCTGTCTCATACACTCTTTAAAATCGAGTAGACTATGGTCGTGGGCTATTTTTGTCCAATCACCTAACTCATATAAATTGCCAAAACTACGAAATTTATCCAATCACATAACTCATATCTTTCTTGATTGAGGGAGTTGTGTATGAGGCAACATTCGTAACCATTTCATTATTTCATATCGGTACTTCGATGGCTCTAGACACCCGTCAGATTCAGGGCGAGAGGGGCTAATGGACAGATCAGGACCTCCGATGTTATAACTCAATAATTTAGGGTTAATTTTTTGTCAGATCATGACGTCGACGCCCGTTTGCTTATTAATTAAATAAGTTTTCCGTCGATAAATAAGTTTGTCAAATCATGAGAATACGTCAAAAAAGTAAACTACACTATTGGTTTGACTTTCGGCTATACAAATGGATCGTTTCCCACTCCCCGAGAAGCAGCACGTCAACGTCATCTAGGGAGTAAAGTAAATTTTCAATTATTTTTCTTTATCACAGGCCTGAACATTGTATCATTCAGTCCTTCTCTAACTCCAGAAGGCCTTAACACAACTAAACAAAGGCAGCATCAATAGTACGAAAATGACACTTAGTTCCTCTTGTACCATGCGAGCAAAAATTATTTGCATCAAAGAGGGCTTGGATTAAAAAACGTGGGGCTTGGTTTAGATCACAATGTTGTGGGAACGATATATCTAACCAAATCTAAGTTAAAATTTTGTCAAATTCATATTATGACATGCTATGCCAAACTAATGAGTAATAAAATAAGTAGACAAATACAAATTTATTTTTGTTGTTTATAAAATTAACAAAGTAAGAATATACAGAAAGAAAAAGAAAAATAATAACATAAATTGCATACGTTTGCAACAAGTTCTTCTGTTTTTACAGATGGTCTTCCTGCTCCTTTTTTGTGTTGTATAGAACCTGTTTCCCTAAACACAGCCACGGTTCTTTTCAGGCAATGAAAAAATCCCCAGCAATAAAAGCAACGTTAGGAAAATGTTCGTGACAATCGTCTATGAACAAACCCGGATTGTATTGCCACTCACCATTTACTCTAACCCCGTTTCGAAAATACGCTTCAACCATGAATGTTTTGTGCTGTTCCGTAAATACCATTGTGTGAATTGTTTAAGAAATTGGAAAAATTAGCGATGAATCAAATTACTTGTAACGACTGTCAAAGATGACGGAATAACTGATTGATTGTTAATTCATGCATTTACTGATACCCAACAGGTATTAAGCTCTACGGCTAAGCATTACGTCCTTAGATGCAAGGCCCTCTTTGATGCAAATAATTTTGGTTCGCACGGTACATTCCCAATGTAAATTTATCAGTTTCGGGAAACACTATTTCCGAGTATAGGTACTTGATTCTGTTTTCGGTTGTAGTTAATCAAGTTACATAAAAAAGTCAAAGCCGTAAAAATGTAGACAGACGATAATGGTTTTTAAACTCAAACGAAAGAAATTTTTTATTGGCCTAACTTTTAAGACAGCTACCAAAGTCGTATCTCTTACGTTAACTCCATAATAGTTATTAAGGGCAGTGGCGGCGGTAAACATTTGGGGGCCCCCCCGCAAAATTATGTGATAATATACATAAATACTAATTTTTTTTGTTTGTTTTTTATGTTTTTTAATATTAATCTAAAATTTATAAATGCGTCAGCAGGCGGAGTGGGGCCCCCACAAAGCTGGGGCCCCCCCGCGTTGCGGGGCCTACGGGGGCTTTATCGCCGCCACTGATTAAGGAGTTTCATGTATTTCTTCTTTTGTCAAAACTTTAGAAATATTGTTCTTACGTCATCATTTAAAAGCAACTTAGCTGGTTTAGTATTTCCCAGAGCATTCTCGAGCAGCATAAAATTATAGATTTCTCCTGTCGTACCATTACAACGACAAGCCTTCCACTAATTGTGGCTCGTTCTTTAATCTCGTCTGGAGAAGTCACGTCTCTGAGAGACTGGATCGCCTTCCAGTTTAATCACTGCTCCGGAAAGTGCCTTTCTGGATTTAGGAGATAAAAACTCTAGGCAGAGGAATTTACTTATTTTTCTTAGTTTAAAGCTGTATCTAACATAAATAGACGGCATGAAATGTTAAAGGGCAATATGAATTTTTACGGTTTTAATCTTGTAAATGAAATATGGAATTTACAAGTTTTTAAATTGTGAGTTTGTGTACTATCTGTGGCAGATCAATAGCATAACATGGTATTGTTAAATTAACAACTTTCTGTGATCTCTATAAAATCTCTAATGTTTTAAAATGTATAAGGTATTTATCGGATTTAACATCCGTGATTCGCATTATCTGTCAAATTTTAATTTTTTTTTATAAAATAATTCAAAAGTGGGGTTATTTCTGAAAATATTGAAAAAGTTAAAAGATAATGTTTTCTTAAATGCAGTTTCTAGCCCACATGCAAAATTTCAGCTGCATAAGATAATTTTGATATTTTACCCACCACTAAAATTTATTTTCCACTCACACTTAATAAACACTTTACTGATGACACTGTGTTCTTTTTGTCTTATTATTACCGTGTATTACTTTCAGACACAAACTACATTTTCAAAAATACTTATTTGATAAAGTTACCTTATACAGGGTCCAAAACAAATAAACTTTGCATCACATGCGACCAAAATTTTAATAGCCCAATTTTGATTTTGTAGAAAAACACACATTTAATATGGCGCTACTTTAAAGAAAATGTATCTGAAATAAAGAAGCATTGTCAAAACTAAGAAGTTTTATCTAGGTTGCGTTGAGTCTTATTTTGAAAAAGTGGTGCAATTTACATAATATGGATAAAAAATCAAAATTATTTTATGCAGCTGACATTTTGCACGTGGGCTAGAAACTGCATTTAAAAAAACTTTTTCTAATACCTTTTTTCGATACTTTCAGAAATAACCCCACTTTTGAATTATTTTCTGGGTTACTTCCTTTAACCATTTTATTTATTTTCAAAGTTGTTAGAGGTGCTGGTATGTTATAAAAGTGTCCCACATCCTCTTGACAGTATCCACGTATATTAGTTTAGGTGGAACTTTGAATTTTCTTTCTTTCGTTAAATCCTAGTCTCACTGATATGAGCCCTGATATGGCCAAACGTGCCTGAAGATGGATCTGACGAAAGAAAGGGACAAATTCCTCTGAAAATGTCTATATTGGAAAAAACATTTTTGGTCCGAATTTCTTGAAAATCAGTATACTCTAAACACAAGTAATGAAACAAATATTTTTTTGAACGTTGGCTCCTAAGAAGTTGTGTGTACCATAGCCGTATTAAGTTTTTAAACAGTTGGCTCACAACTTTTGATTACAATTTATAGGATTTTAATTCACATATTACTCGTACACATATAATAAAAGCGACATTTTCTTAAATCGCATATAAAACATTATATAAATCCTGAATCCGTGAAATTTAAATCTCCATAATACCGAATTTAACACATTTTCCCGAATTAACCGTTTTCACAACCGAGCAATGCAAATTAGTCATTTTACTTCCATTTTGATGGCCATTGCGGGTCGTAGATTTCCATTTTACTTGCGGCAAGAATGCAATTGAAAACGATTTGAAATGGCTGTAAAACCGTTTTGAGGGCTTTCTCTAAAATAAATGTTGCTTAAAATATAGGTGTCAGCATTTCATAATGCTAGAAAATGCCAGGAAAATTCGGAAAAGTCTTTGACCACTATTGTATGAGGAATAACATTGAAGTGGTAAAGTTCTAGTGGATAAAGATGCAACAAAAAATCTAGAATATCAATTACGGTCATTATATTTCCGATCTGTCTCTCGGTTTGTCTGAGTTTATTTTTAACCCTTTTATATTTAAGTTGAAAATTATTTTAATTGTTTACTGTTATTTTATAATATTTTACAATATTTTGCAATGCTTGAATATATTTGACTCTAATCGGATTTAAAATAGTGCCTGATTGTATGTTTGGTGGTTGTATGAGCAGCTATAGTTGGATACCGCCACCTTTATGAATATTTTTTGTATACAGTGTGTTCAAAAAAGTATGCAACATATGGGAAACTTCTTTATTACCAATTTCTCAGAAAATTTTATTTCTTATAAAGGTTGGTACATGCCTTAAAACTATAAATGCATATTTCATATTTCACCTGCAGCTAATAATAATGGAGCAAATGCCATTTCTTCGAAATGTCCTTAAGAGTTAAGTACCTTAATTAGAACAAATACAACAAAATTTTATATGGAAATGTTTTTGCAAATAAAAAACTTAGTCCAAATACGAAATTTGAGTTATGTGTCTTAATTTTTTCTTTTTTTTCTTAAAATCTATTTTCCCCTAAACGGTACGCCTCTGGTCGATTTTTTATTTACGCGATTTTAATATATTAATCAAATATCTTAATCATGTGTTTATTATAAAAATGTATTAAGTAGTTGCAAACCTTTTAAAACTTTTCAATGATACGGAAGGGTTTAGATATTAGCGTGTTGCACGCATATTTAAACACATGTTAGCCAGCTTGGGTTCTAATAAAAATTATAACAGTATCCAACTCTATTTATGCGAGTGGAAATAACTAATAATTTATTTGTCATTTTCACCTAGTACGGTCAAGTCCAGTTTTAGAGCAATTTAGAAAAAATAGCATTTGCTCCCTTCCTATTAGTCGCAGGTGAAATAGAAAATATGCGTTTATAATTTTAAGGCATGCACCAACTTTTATCAAAAAAATTTTTTTCTGAGAAATCATTATTAAAAATCTTTCCCATATGTTGCATACTTTTTTGGACACACTGTATATATTTTTATATAAAATAAAATACATTATTATTATTATTATTATTATTATTAATATTATTATTATTATTATTATTATTATTA
This sequence comes from Polydrusus pterygomalis, assembly GCA_963969555.1. Lineage (NCBI taxonomy): Eukaryota > Metazoa > Arthropoda > Insecta > Coleoptera > Curculionidae > Polydrusus > Polydrusus pterygomalis. The sequence continues at coordinate 23,960,853 of OZ018380.1, forward strand.
TTATTATTATTATTATTATTATTATTAATATTATTATTATTATTATTATTATTATTATTATTATTATTATTATTATTATTATTATTATTTGTCTTTGCATCACATAATTCTCTTGGGTTATGGTTTAATTTTTTTTGGGGAATCACCGAGTGCAAACCATGCACCTGGGGTGTTTCCTTGCTTAGTTGACATCAGGATGGAGGTATCATAGCACTTTGTGTACTATGTGCGCTGTACTCAGCACTATAGCTTTTTGCATCGTCAGGAGGTTATGTGTTCCAGGGACTTCTTTTATAGCTTCACAAGAAGCGTTAGATATAAGCCCTGTTGCTCCTATGATTATTGGCACGATTTTAGTTTTATAATTCCACATTCTTTGTATTTCTATTTGTAGGTCCTTGTACTTCAGCTTTTTCTCTGCCTCTTTCTGCGTGATGTTATAGTCCGATGGCACCGAAACGTCGATCAGAAGACACTTTCTTAGTTTCTTATCTTTCAGGATAATGTCTGGTTTGTTTGCTGCGATGTGTCTGTCAGTCTGCACTTGAACGTCCCATATCATAGTTATTTCAGGTGTATCTACTACTGCTTCCGGGATATGTTCAAACCATTTTTCTTTGACTTCTATTTTGTAGTGTTTACAGATGTTCCAGTGTAGCTGTGTTGCAACCTTGTTGTGACGTTTAAGGTAAGCACTTTTTGCCAGAATTGGGCACCCAGCCACCACATGATGGACTGTCTCACTGTATGACCGGCAAAGTCTACATTTCGGGTCTCCGCCAGTCCCCATGATCCTTGTCCGCAAGTAGTTGGTTGCAAGCGCCTGCTCCTGGCACGCTGTTACGAGAGCTTCTGTTTCAGATTTCAAGTTCATATGTGTTAGCCACTTCCATGATTGTTCCTTGTTTATCGTTTCCTTGGCAACTTCTTTTACTATTTGGCCATGCATTGCTTTTTCCGTCCACTTCGTTATTCGATCTTGTTTCTTGTTTTCTGTCAATTGTTCTTTAACCTTCTTTACTATTTTTGTTTCAAGTTTCTGCTGGTTGGTGCTGCTTGATTCTTGGTTTTCATCTTTATCCTCTGTAAATTGCTTTTTAGTTTGCCTGTACACTATGCCAAGATATTATTATTATTATTATTATTATTATTATTATTATTATTATTATTATTATTATTATTATTATTATTATTATTATTATTATTATTATTATTATTATTATTATTATTATTATTATTATTATTATTATTATTATTATTATTATTATTATTATTATTATTATTATTATTATTATTATTATTATTATTATTATTATTATTATAATGTCCACTTTTCAACCCATAAGTACAATTTATTATTAACGTATTTAAATCAGAGTACAACTTTAATAAGAATTAATCAATACCACTACTGTTAACACCCTCGTTCGCTTAGGATCAAGAAAATCAGACTTATTTGATTAGCTGAAAAGGAATTACTTCTAACAACTTCCCGAAAGTGTGATAGAAACCGGACGTGATCTTTAAAAGCTCAAATCTTGTCGATAAAGTTAAAGAGTAGGTGTAGGCATCTTGATTTAACGGACGAGTTTACGAAAAATTGTTTTTCCTTGAGTATTTAGTAACGTTTAAATGAATTTCCAGCAGTTTAATATACCGTGCGAGCAAAAATTATTTGCATCAAAGAGGGCTTGGAATAAAAACGTAGGGCTTGGTTTAGATCACAATGATATGGGGACGATATATCTAACCAAATCTAGGTTAAAATTTTGTCAAATTCATATTATGACATGATATGCCAAACTAATGAGTAATAAAATAAGTAGACAAATACAAATTTATTTTTGTTGTTTACAAAATTAACAAAGTAAGAATATACAGAAAGAAAAAGAAAAATAATTACATAAATTGCTGAAATTGACCACCGCCATGCTCCAAGCATAAATTAAAACGTCTCTTCATATTTTCGAAAGTGTTGACCAGAATCTCTGGAGAAATGTTACCACAGTCTTGGATAATCCTTTCCTTGTAATTGTTCTAAATTTGCAACTGGTGTTTTAAAAATAGTGTTCTTTAAATGAGGAAAAACGTACTAATCCATAACCGTTAAACAAGGTGATCTAGGTGGGAATTCAATGTCTGATCGAAAACTGATTAATCTGTCGTCGAAAAAATGGTGTAACTAGTTAATAGTTTCGGCGGCTCTATGGGCGGTTGCACCGTCCTGTTGAAAATATCCAAAACGTAGATCGTCGTCAAGTAATTGCTTCACAAATGGATTCAAAATATTGTTTCTATACCGCTGTGCTGTAACTGTGTCATGGAAAAAAATAGAACCAACAATTCTTCTTCGGGAAACAGCTACCCAGACACCAATTTTTTGAGGGTGCAATGTGGACTCTACAATAAAATGGGGATTTTTACTACTCCATATTATACGTGTATTCTGAGAATCCACATAACCGAAGAGGTGAAACCAGGCTTCATCCGAAAAAAATGTCAGGTCTAATAAATCATTTCTTTCCAATAAATTTTGGGTAAACCATTGAGAGTAATTCCTGCGTCTTTCAAAATCTGCGGCTTGTATTTCTTGGAATACTTGCACTTTATAAGGAAATAAATTTAGCTGCTTCTTAAGATTAGTCCTGCATGTTCCATAATATCTTCCCACTTCTTGGGACAGGCGTCTTATACAATTTGTTGGCGTATTTTGCATTACTTCATGAACGTTTGCAACAAGCTTTTCTATTCTTACAGATGATGATCCTGCTCCTTTTTTGTGTTGTATAGAACCCGTTTCCCTAAACACAGCCACGTTTGCACACATTTACTCTAACCCCGTTTCGAAAATATGCTTCAAGCATGAATGCTTTAAGCTGTTCCGTAAAGCCCATTGTGTGAATTATTTAAGAAATTGGAAAAATTAGCGATGAATCAAATTACTTGGAACGACTGTCAAAAATGACGGAATAACTGATTGATTGTTAATTCAGGTAGTTACAGACACCAAACAGGTATTAAGCCCTACGGCTAAGCATTACGTCCTTAGATGCAAGGCCCTCTTTGATGCAAATAATTTTAGCTCGCACGGTATTAGCCGATCCCCAAATAGATTTCGTGAAATTATTGATGCTGAGGGCATCTCATATAAACAGATTTTTAATAATTCACATAATGAATAATTGGAATTGGAAAAACTAACGTCTTAATTGGTGCCGCATTAGATTGCTTCAGATCAAACTGCGCAAACATTTCATTATTTGCGGGTACCTAGAAAAATAAAACCGTAAATAGGGAATATTATACAGCAACTTTAGGACAAGCCAAAAACCAATTATAGATGCGATAGTAAAAAATAACACAAACAATTTCACAAATGCATTGTATTAGATTAAAGGGACATCCCACCAATAAACTATACCCACGTTAGAGCTACAAATTAAATTTATGTCCTCTTGTAAGCCCAAAAAGGAAAAAAATTATCAGCCATTACTTCCACTTCTTGGTTACTTCGACTTCTTAAAAATCGCTTTTAAAAAGAAAAGAAGCATTTTTAGCGGATAATGGAAAGTCTAATAGAGACTAAGAAGCCGTAGCTTTAATAGAAAATAATATTCCATTTGGGGCAACCGGGGAAATTAATACTAAAGCTTTTTAAGATATAGAGTTACGTTTAAACAAAAATTTATGGTTACGAGTTAAAAGTGGAGTACTTAGGTTAATGCAGGGAGCGCGATTTGAAATTTATTGGGTAGAAAGCGCCGGATACTAATAAAAATAGTTGACATTTGAAAATAATATTGCAGTAATAATATTTTCTTCAAGAAGTCTGTAAATAGAACAATTATATTAATAAAACTGAAAGAAATAAGGCACTTTAAGTCTTCGTCCACTGGTATATTAAAATACGTTTTAAGGTTTAATGAAGGGTAAATTCTCTACATGTTTCGAATGTATATATGTCGTAGGCTAATTACAAATTCAGTCGTTTTATAAAATGCCTAGTCGTTTTATAAATGACTAGGTATATTGTAAAATGAAGAATAAATACTGACTTTTTACAATTCGACTGAACTTTTTAGGCGTTTTATAAAACGCCCAATTGCTCTCAGGCTCATTGTAAACGGTTCTTCAATTTTGTTTGTTTTAGGATAATATGACTGATCATAACTAGTCGTTTTGTAAAAAACTGGAAAGTACTTTGGCATTTTATAAAACACCGATTTATATTGTTGCTTGACCGTATAATAAACTGGTCAACAAAAAGATCGTACCATTCAATTTTTAGACCTATTTTCAAATTGCAGTAACTTTTTTTAAAATTAACATTGTTGAATGTAGTTTCGAAATTTGGAAAGAGCGATTTTTCTACTTTAACCTGTATTTCATTTATTTTTGGTAGAATCAATATTATTATGATATACAGGGCGATTAATAGAGTGCTGCAAAAAAACACAAAATTTTAGTGTGTGCCATTTCAGTGGTGATTTTTTTTGGTCGTTACAATATGAGTTTTTACCAAGGTAGGATCAATATCTCTAGACGTTTTTGCCAGTTTTTGGATTGAGGACCTCTGGCTTTAGATAGGCCAATAAACATCAACTTTTGGTAATCATTGCTTTAAAACGCTATAACTGGAAAACGGATTGATAAATTTCCAAGGCTAAGTTAATGTCAATTAAACAATGAAGTTACCTATAGCAACAATACGCTATAACGCTATTCCCCAGTACTTCCTTGCAAACTTGGTGAGAAGAATGCCAAGAAGAGTAATGGATTGGAAGTTCTAAGGGTTCACGGTGGACCTACTCACTATTAATTTTATTTGTTATTATTTTTTTTTTGTTAAAATTTAATCAATTTTATTTGCTACCATTAATGTTGTTAATATTGTTTATAAGTGAAACATTTAATTTTTTTGACTTTGTTGATTACCCCGTATATTAATAAAATTCTCACCTTTCGTAAAATACGTAGGTCAAAGAACATCTCCATGAAATGGGATTTTTGAATGTGAAAAACTCGTGGAATTCCATCAATCCGTTTTCCAGTTATAGCGTTTTAAAGCAATGATTACCAAAATTTGACGTTTATTGGCCTATCTAAAGCCAGAGGTCCTCAATCCAAAAACTGGCAAAAACGTCTAGAGATATTGATCCTACCTTGGTAAAAACCCATATTGTAACGACCAAAAAAAATCACCACTGAAATGGCACACACTAAAATTTTGTGTTTTTTTGCAGCACTCTATTAATCGCCCTGTGTATCATAATAATATTGATTCTACCAAAAATAAATGAAATAAAGGTTAAAGTAGAAAAATCGCTCTTTCCAAATTTGGAAACTACATTCAAAAATGTCAATTTTTAAAAAAGTTACAGCAATTTAAAAATAGGTCTAAAAATTGAATGGTACGATCTTTTTGTTGACCAGTTTATTTCAAACAAATAAATAGTAAGTTGGACACTTAATTTTTTTCATAACATCATTAATTAATGGGTAACTCTTACCACACATTTCCCGACTTCTCTGCGTAATTTACCAAAAGAAACAGTTAAAAAACTATCAACTAAAGAAGACTTAGAAAAGGTATTAACTAATATAAGCAAAGAAAAAGACATGACCGAGGAAGAAGAAAATTTAACAATTAATTTCTTTAAAACGCTTCAAAACACCAACCAAAAGTTGAAACCTCTATTTCTGACGAAATCGTTGGCATTGAATATCAATCAGTTCAGGTTTTGGAAGGAAAAATGATTTCTTTAAGACAAGCTTTAACAATTTTTTAAAAAATTTGTAGGGCAGGAACTCGAAAAATGTTCCTGCAAAGCAAGCAAAACGCAGTGCCACACAAATAAGTGTTTTTGTTTTAAAGCTCACTTGAAATGCAATAGTAAATGTCATTCAAGCGGGACCGTGTTCAAATAAGTAAAATAATATTACTTTTAATTATGTTAGATTACATTATGTAAAGGTTAATGCAGGGAGCGCGATTTGAAATTTATTGGGTAGAAAGCGCTGGATACTAATAAAAATAGTTGACATTTGAAAATAATATTGCAGTAATAATATTTTCTTCAAGAAGTCTGTAAATAGAACAATTATATTAATAAAACTGAAAGAAATAAGGCACTTTAAGTCTTCGTCCACTGGTATATTAAAATACGTTTTAAGTTTTAATGAAGGGTAAATTCTCTACATGTTTCGAATGTATATATATGTCGTAGGCTAATTACAAATTCAGTCGTTTTATAAAATGCCTAGTCGTTTTATAAATGACTAGGTATATTGTAAAATGGAGAATAAATACTGAATTTTTACAATTCGACTGAACTTTTTAGGCGTTTCATAAAACGCCCAATTGCTCTCAGGCTCATTGTAAACGGTTCTTCAATTTTGTTTGTTTTAGGATAATATGACTGATCATAACTAGTCGTTTTGTAAAAAACTGGAAAGTACTTTGGCATTTTATAAAACACCGATTTATATTGTTGCTTGACCGTATAATAAACTGGTCAACAAAAAGATCGTACCATTCAATTTTTAGACCTATTTTCAAATTGCAGTAACTTTTTTTAAAATTAACATTGTTGAATGTAGTTTCGAAATTTGGAAAGAGCGATTTTTCTACTTTAACCTGTATTTCATTTATTTTTGGTAGAATCAATATTATTATGATATACAGGGCGATTAATAGAGTGCTGCAAAAAAACACAAAATTTTAGTGTGTGCCATTTCAGTGGTGATTTTTTTTGGTCGTTACAATATGAGTTTTTACCAAGGTAGGATCAATATCTCTAGACGTTTTTGCCAGTTTTTGGATTGAGGACCTCTGGCTTTAGATAGGCCAATAAACATCAACTTTTGGTAATCATTGCTTTAAAACGCTATAACTGGAAAACGGATTGATAAATTTCCAAGGCTAAGTTAATGTCAATTAAACAATGAAGTTACCTATAGCAACAATACGCTATAACGCTATTCCCCAGTACTTCCTTGCAAACTTGGTGAGTAGAATGCCAAGAAGAGTAATGGATTGGAAGTTCTAAGGGTTCACGGTGGACCTACTCACTATTAATTTTATTTGTTATTATTTTTTTTTTGTTAAAATTTAATCAATTTTATTTGCTACCATTAATGTTGTTAATATTGTTTATAAGTGAAACATTTAATTTTTTTGACTTTGTTGATTACCCCGTATATTAATAAAATTCCCACCTTTCGTAAAATACGTAGGTCAAAGAACATCTCCATGAAATGGGATTTTTGAATGTGAAAAACTCGTGGAATTCCATCAATCCGTTTTCCAGTTATAGCGTTTTAAAGCAATGATTACCAAAATTTGACGTTTATTGGCCTATCTAAAGCCAGAGGTCCTCAATCCAAAAACTGGCAAAAACGTCTAGAGATATTGATCCTACCTTGGTAGAAACCCATATTGTAACGACCAAAAAAAATCACCACTGAAATGGCACACACTAAAATTTTGTGTTTTTTTGCAGCACTCTATTAATCGCCCTGTGTATCATAATAATATTGATTCTACCAAAAATAAATGAAATAAAGGTTAAAGTAGAAAAATCGCTCTTTCCAAATTTGGAAACTACATTCAAAAATGTCAATTTTTAAAAAAGTTACAGCAATTTAAAAATAGGTCTAAAAATTGAATGGTACGATCTTCTTGTTGACCAGTTTATTTCAAACAAATAAATAGTAAGTTGGACACTTAATTTTTTTCATAACATCATTAATTAATGGGTAACTCTTACCACACATTTCCCGACTTCTCTGCGTAATTTATCAAAAGAAACAGTTAAAAAACTATCAACTAAAGAAGACTTAGAAAAGGTATTAACTAATATAAGCAAAGAAAAAGACATGACCGAGGAAGAAGAAAATTTAACAATTAATTTCTTTAAAACGCTTCAAAATACCAACCAAAAGTTGAAACCTCTATTTCTGACGAAATCGTTGGCATTGAATATCAATCAGTTCAGGTTTTGGAAGGAAAAATGATTTCTTTAAGACAAGCTTTAACAATTTTTTAAAAAATTTGTAGGGCAGGAACTCGAAAAATGTTCCTGCAAAGCAAGCAAAACGCAGTGCCACACAAATAAGTGTTTTTGTTTTAAAGCTCACTTGAAATGCAATAGTAAATGTCATTCAACCGGGACCGTGTTCAAATAAGTAAAATAATATTACTTTTAATTATGTTAGATTACATTATGTAAAGGTTAATGCAGGGAGCGCGATTTGAAATTTATTGGGTAGAAAGCGCTGGATACTAATAAAAATAGTTGACATTTGAAAATAATATTGCAGTAATAATATTTTCTTCAAGAAGTCTGTAAATAGAACAATTATATTATTAAAACTGAAAGAAATAAGGCACTTTAAGTCTTCGTCCACTGGTATATTAAAATACGTTTTAAGTTTTAATGAAGGGTAAATTCTCTACATGTTTCAAATGTATATGTAGGCTAATTACAAATTCAGTCGTTTTATAAAATGCCTAGTCGTTTTATAAATGACTAGGTATATTGTAAAATGAAGAATAAATACTGAATTTTTACAATTCGACTGAACTTTTTAGGCGTTTCATAAAACGCCCAATTTCTCTCAGGCTCATTGTAAACGGTTCTTCAATTTTGTTTGTTTTAGGATAATATGACTGATCATAACTAGTCGTTTTGTAAAAAACTGGAAAGTACTTTGGCATTTTATAAAACACCGATTTATATTGTTGCTTGACCGTATAATATTTCAAACAAATAAATAGTAAGTTGGACACTTAATTTTTTTCATAACATCATTAATTAATGGGTAACTCTTACCACACATTTCCCGACTTCTCTGCGTAATTTACCAAAAGAAACAGTTAAAAAACTATCAACTAAAGAAGACTTAGAAAAGGTATTAACTAATATAAGCAAAGAAAAAGACATGACCGAGGAAGAAGAAAATTTAACAATTAATTTCTTTAAAACGCTTCAAAATACCAACCAAAAGTTGAAACCTCTATTTCTGACGAAATCGTTGGCATTGAATATCAATCAGTTCAGGTTTTGGAAGGAAAAATGATTTCTTTGAGACAAGCTTTAACAATTTTTTAAAAAATTTGTAGGGCAGGAACTCGAAAAATGTTCCTGCAAAGCAAGCAAAACGCAGTGCCACACAAATAAGTGTTTTTGTTTTAAAGCTCACTTGAAATGCAATAGTAAATGTCATTCAAGCGGGACCGTGTTCAAATAAGTAAAATAATATTACTTTTAATTATGTTAGATTACATTATGTAAATATATACCTAAATTTAAGTAGCGAATGTCGGAACACGTGTTATAAGAGTTACCCATTAATTTCTTTTATTACATTATGACAAAAATAAAGTGTCCAACTTAATATTTATTTGTTTGAAATATTATACGATCAAGCAACAATATAAATCGGTGTTTTATAAAATGTCTAAGTACTTTCCAGTCTTTTACAAAACGACTAGTTATAATCAGTCATATTATATCCTAAAACAAACAAAATTAAAGAACCGTTTACAATGAGCCTGAGAGCAATTCGGCGTTTTATGAAACGTATAAAAAGTTCAGTCGAATTGTAAAAATTTAGTTTTTATTCTTCATTTTACAATATACCTAGTCATTTATAAAACGACTAGGCGTTTTATAAAACGACTAAATGTGTAATTAGCCTACGACATATACATATATTAATCACAAGGAGAATAGAACAAGGAATATAAGAAATAAAATAGGTGCGAACAGTTCAAACGGAGCTACCGGATGAAGGAAAGAACAAGTAAAGTATTTGGAGAAACGTCCAACGTATTGATAGACTTAACGAGAGGCCACTTGTGAAGTATTGGTAGAAATCAAGTTATAAAGTTATCATAGCAGTAAGCTATGTGCCATATTAGTGAGACAGTACCATAAGTGTGAGGAGAGAAGAATACTTAAAATTCAAATGGTAAAGGGTTTTTCAATAAGAACGATATGATTTTAAAACGATATGGTAACCATGGTAATAAAGTTATACCTGTCACCAGTTGTCAGTTATTGTCAGTAAACTATAACAATTTATTATGGACAAATACGCGCTTCAAGAACGTTTGGTTATTATCCAAAAATTTTACGAAAATAGACGATCTTTTGTGAACACTTATCGCGCACTTCGCGAAAACTTTGGTGTAAATAATCGTCCTCCTTTGCTTGCCATTCGTCGCATCGTTGAGAAATTTGAAAATAATTTTACTCTTCACGATGTAAAAACACCAAGAAGACATCGAAACGCAAGAACTGTTGAGAATATTGCTGCTGTAAAAGCTAGTGTTGCAGTGGATCCAAATTTATCAATCCCTCGTCGTGCTCAAGAGTTAAGGATTAAAAAAACGACAACTTGGCGTATTTTGACAGAAGACTTGAATTCACACCCGTATAAGATTGTTTTGACCCAAGAACTTAAGCCACTGGACCATCGTCGTCGCAGAGAATTTTCTGCTTGGAGTTTAAAACAACTTAAAAGGGATCCTAATTTTGCCAAAAAATTGCCGTTTTTGGTGTGAAAACAATCCACAACAGATTCATGAGAAGCCTTTGTATCCGCTAAAGGTAACTGTATGGTGTGGTTTATGGTATGGTGGCATCATCGGACCATTTTTTTTCCAAAATGAGGCAGGAGATCCAGTTACAGTAAATGGTGAACGATATCGACAAATGTTAAGACATTTTTTGTGGCCAAATTTAGATGCACTTGATTTGGAGGATATGTGGTTCAAGCAAGACGGTGCCACATGTCACACTGCTAATGAAGCTACCGATATACTGCAAGAAAAGTTTGACGAAAGGATAATTTCAAGGAATGCTACTGTTCAGTGGCCTCCAAGAAGCTGTGATCTAACTCCTTTAGATTACTTTTTGTGGGGCTATTTGAAATCTAAGGTTTATGAAAACAGACCACAAATACTTGATGCATTAAGGTTGAACATTGAACCCTGCATTCGTCAGATCACGCCCGATTTATTGCATAAAGTCATCGAAAATTGGGTTCGTCAAATTCGCTCGTGTACACGAAGTCGCGGAGGACATTTAAACGATGTGTTATTCTAAACATAAATGTTATCGACTATACTTTAAGATAATATAAAACGTTTTGTTGTATCTGAAATTATTTTAATTTTATTTCATTTTGAAATCATATCGTTCTTATTGGAAAACCCTTTAGATCACACATTAGTGTTTGTGGTGATGTGGTAGTCACATATTAGTGAACCAGTAACGTAAGTGTGAGGAGAGGAGAATATTTAAAATTGGCATAGACGATGATTTAAAGGTTTTTATAAGTCTTGTAATCATCCTTGTTTATGAGTAGTAATAATAATAGTTCAGAATCTTTGTTCTAGACATTGTTAATTAAAATTAAAGTTTAAAATTTTTTAACAGAGGCCTCTCGTTAAGTCTATCATTACGTTGGACGACGTTTCTCCAAATACTTTACTTGTTCTTTCCATCATCCGGTAGCTCCGTTTGGACTGTTCGCACCTATTTTATTTCTTATATTCCTTATTCTATTCTCCTGATGATGAATGTATATACATTCGAAACATGTAGATAATTTACCCTTCAATAAAACTTAAAACTTATTTTTAAAATCATAACCTTTACCACTGGTAAGGCAAACTGACTGAATTAATTTATGACGTACTGCAAATATGGAGAATATGACGTAACGGTCAGCGGTCATTGAACAGACTTTATACGGTGACCGTCCATTAGAACATTTCGGAATTAAATGCGATTTCAATTCTGCAAATTTTTATAATGAGACGCTCTCTTCAAATATAACAACAGCGAAAATTACATAAATTTATTTTCAACCAATTAGAAAGCTTCATTTTATTTACGTTGCTTAGAGCAACGGGAGATTATCGCGATTATTTTGTTGGTTCCTATTAACCTAATGAAATTAATAACTAAGTGATAAGTTTTCTGTCAAAAATGAAGTGCTTTATATCTATTGGCCAAAGTCACTCAGAATAAAATCAAAATACATTTTGTTGCTAACTTATAATTTTTATTAATACAAACCAATTTGCTTTACATATCGAACACCGGGGCTAAAAGAGACACATCAAAAATTTAACTAAACTCATCGAAAATATGTTTTTTTACGTTTCATTTTAAACTATGTAGACATGCAATTTCAGATGTTATGGTTGAAAACGAATTAATGTTTTTAATGTTCCTGAAATTTTAGTAATAAACCTTAGTTGCTAACAAGTAAAATCAACTTCTATTCTAAAAATACAGTGCGTCATATTAAACTAAACTCATCGGAAATATGTTTTTTAAAGTTTTATTTAAATAAAAACTATAAAGACATTGGATTTCCGATAATAAATTTGTTATTTAATGTTTCTCACATTTTAGTAATAAAAATATGTTACTAACAGCTAAAATGATCTTCTTTTCTAAAACGCTAATTAGTTACAATTAACTAAAGCCGACGGAAATATGTTTTTGTAACATTTTAGCAAAAAAAAATTATAATAAGAAAAACTCCAATTTATGAAATTTTGTTACCGAATCTCCCACGCAGCAGAATTAATTCCCGATAATTCTGCTGCTATTGAGATTAAGTGAATATATAAATGCGACTTTCTGTTATATCGGAAGTTGTCTCAAACTTGCTTATTTTTAGTAAAGTATACATAACCCTAAATTTGCCACTTTCGTAATTATTTATTGCTGATCTAATATCTATGGCGCAGACCCAAAGCTTCTTCAATTTTATAAAACCCAGCCAAACATTTTTCAGTTCAGCTTTAAAATATTTTTTTATTTTAAATGAATTTTAATAACTGCAATGAAAAAATGTTTCAGACTAATAAATTTGTATAACAAAAATGATCAAATTCAATGGGAAATGTGAAAATTACATTTTATTTTGTAAAAACCAGCTGTAAGGTAATAAAAACGCCCCCTATAATTTTTGAAATAGAAAATATTGTAGATTTAAGCATATATTGTTATTGCGTTCGGAATAAAGCCTGATTTTATTGTTTGAATTTATATCATGAAATTTGATTCCGCAGGCAGTTTCAATAAAAATTTATTGTGGCAAGAGAAATAAATTTAAAAAATAAAATATTTCTAGGGCATACAGGTATAACGATAATGGCATATAAAAAATTCACCTGCAAGTCATTGAAAATTTTATACTTCTGTAATTCTCCCTACAAATGTCGTTTATCAAATAAATGAACAATATTTTTTGCTTACACTTTTTTGTCACTAACTATAATAATTGGTTACCCATTATTAAATTTAATAAATTCTTGTTTAAAATATGGAAATATGCCTGATGAATTAAAATGTTCTAACATTACACCAGTAAAAAACACTAAAAGATGGGATGAGATGAGGCCAGTAAATGTTTTATGGGATATTGAGAAATTATTGAAAGAAGTCGTATATAAATAGTTATAGTGCAGTAAAAATAAATTATGACCTGGGCAAAATTGCAACACAAATGATTCTTTTTGCATTCTATTGTGAAAAGTGTCTATTTTAACATATTTAAAATCCCCATTAATCCTGGCCCCGGAAATCAGTAAAAATTCAAGATAAGGGCTGAATTTTGTATTTTTAATTACAAAATTTACAGCTTTGTTTATAAAGTGTAACTTGGCAAAACTGTTCAAAATACAAAGATAAAAGTATAAAATACGTATTGAATAGGTAAGATAGGTATTGAATCACTCATGGCATCACAGCCGGTTTTGCAGTTACATCTTACTATGCATAATATACTTTCAGGTGCTGGTGGCAAATCCATTGTTTTCGGTACATACATATTGTCATGTATACTCCATCCGCAGTCTGTTGGGTTCAAGCCTTCTTGTTTCCATATACAAATTTGCAAATATGCACGGAAGCTATGGTACTTAACAGCTGATTCCGTTGGGGAAGTTTCTGTGGCTGAACGAAACATTTTGCCCTCGATACTTTATCAATAGTTAGTTAGTTCTATACCTAAGTGTATTTAGTGTATCATCTGGATTTCCACCAAAAATACATACCATTATCTTCTTTCCAAATTCTTCAACCTGACTGGGATTAATGTTTGTTGAGCTGAACGATAGTGCAAGTTCACGAAAGTATTGATTTTCAACAACACGTTTCAAAACTGATCGCTTTTCAATATGGAATATTCTGGAGGTGCTGCCACATCCTGTATGCGAATGTATAAAGAATAAACTGTTCGCTAAGTCATTTCCGAGAGAATATCTAATGGCATTGATATCATTAATCCTAATTTTGCCAAAAAAATGATCTTTTCAGATGAAGCTCATTTTTGGTTAAGTGGATACGTTAACAAGCAAAATTGTCGTTTTTGGTGTGAAAACAATCCACAACAGATTCATGAGAAGCCTTTGTATCCACTAAAGGTAACTGTATGTTGTGGTTTATGGTATGGTGGTATCATCGGACCATTTTTTTTTCAAAACGAGGCAGGAGATGCAGTTACAGTGAATGGTGAACGATATCGACAGATGTTAAGAAATTTTTTGTAGCTATATTTAGATGCACTTGATTTGGAGGATATGTGGTTCCAGCAAGACGGTGCCACATGTCACACTGCTCATGAAACTATCGATGTACTGCAAGAAAAGTTTGACGAAAGGATAATTTCAAGGAATGCTACTGTTCAGTGGCCTCCAAGAAGCTGTGATTTAACTCCTTTAGATTACTTCTTGTGGGGATATTTGAAATCTAAGGTTTATGAAAACAGACCACAAACACTTGATGCATTAAGGTTGAACATTGAACCCTGCATTCGTCAGATCACGCCCGATTTATTGCATAAAGTCATCGAAAATTGGGTTCGTCGGATTCGCTCGTGTACACCAAGTCGCGGAGGACATTTAAACGATGTGTTATTCAAAACATAAATGTTATCGACTATACTTTAAGATAATATAAAACGTTTTGTTGTATCTAAAAATATTTTAATTTTATTTCATTTTGAAATCATATCGTTCTTATTGGAAAACCCTTCAGTTTATTGAATGTTTTTAGATCTGGTTCCTCTTCTCTTCAAACCGAAACAGGTTGCAAGGATTTTTGCGCCATATACTGTGAATTTCTAGTCGTAAAGTTTAATCTCTATCCAAGACAATTGACGCAAAGCGCACAAACTATTACTACTGAAATCTATGCAGTTTTAGGCCAGTTGTTCAGTTTTATTATGAATATTTTCAAAACCGGGTTATTGTATTGTGTACGTATTGAAATAAATTAGATAGAAGCTAATTAAATTTTGCTTAAGGGCTAACTGCAAGTGGCCCTTATCAAGGCTGCTGGGCTAGAATAAAACCAAGTTCCAGGGGGTGCACTTTTTAATTAAAAAACTGCGAGTTGTTTTATAAATTTTTTTTTAAAGAATGGCTTTTTTACGCTTCTTTCTAGAAATCGCCATTGAGTGTTCTATCATTATTTTATATTTACTGCCTTTTCGTGTTTTTTTAACAGTCAATTCTTTTGTTTTATATAGAAAAAATATATTTTTAGTATATTGGTTTAAAGTTTTCGATTCTATAAATATTTGATCGGTGCAAATGGATTAGGTTTGTTTTTGACTGAGCGGCGGTGGGCTTCACAAAAAGAATATTAATAATAAATTAATGTGGATATTCCGTTTTGTATAATATTGATCCCTAAATATTTTAGTTACCCTTTAAAGAAAAATAGTTACATTATTTATTTAAAATAGCAAACCACATATTGTCATTTTAGTTAATTGGCTATAGATTGCACCATAATATTTGGGTTATTGCGTCATAATATAATGCATGATAATAAACAAATATAATAACATTTTTATAAATATTAGGAAAGAAAATATTTTTCTAACCACCTGAAATATCCTTATACTATAAGATTGCATTTCATCTAACACTGTTAGATATTAAAATGCAAATTCAGATTGCAAAGTACTACTAAGAAATTGAAAGTCAATCATCTCAATAGGTTGTCACCACTAGCAGACCGGCTTCGATCTCTTTTCTTCTCGTCAGTACAGGGTAGGTGCAGTGTTGCCAGGTCCAAAATATTTTTTCCCCTAGATAATTTCCTAAAAATTCCCCAGATCTTTTAATTTGAAGAAAAAAGTAGTGATGGGAAAAATCGGGTTACTTTAATAATCGACTTCCGAGTATTCGAGTAAAAAATTCGGCAAAGTAGTAAAAAACCGGGGGTTTCTTTCTTATTCACCTCAATAAAAAAAAATGCGTGGTTCCTCTTGTATGATTCCCCTTAAAATACCAGCGAACGGAGGCCTGGGATTTACCGAGTTTCTTGTTGTTTATATCTGCAGAGTAAGGTTTCTTGTAAATTCGACCTGCCTAAGATTCTGAGTTGCTAGTAGTAAATCGGACTTAGAAAAGATAGCGTTTTTGCCATGGGTCAATCGATTAATAATAATTTTTTAAGTGATTACTTAATATATTTTTTACAAATATCACAAAATCAAAAAAGAATAAAAATTCCCTAAATTATAGAAAATTTCCCTTTTTCCCTACTGATTGCAGATTTTCCCCAAATTTAGGGAAATTTCCCCAGCAATGGCAACAGTGGGTAGGTGTTCATACCTTCGATTAGACGACTTTTGGTACTAAAAACAATCATATCAACCTTTGTTGGTTGTATATAGCCTTTAGCGCCATCTCTTAGTAGTCCATATAATCTGAGCAAACACCCGTTTGGGTCTTGTATCATATATAATAAATATATATAGACTGTCTACTTGTCAGGTAGTGGTAATAAATAAGAACAAAATTTAAAGTACTTACCAAACTATTAGGCAATTAAAGTTACACGAAAGTCCTCTTTTGCATTTTTTCGCACAGATTAAAACTGTTTTCGATAAAAGAAATTAACGTAAAATAATCGCATAACGTAATAATTTATTACTGCAATGTTTAATTATGTATTTATCAGAAAATAGGAGGAAACTTATAATAGTTGCTGAAAATGCCCTCCTTCAACTTCAATGCAAGCATTGGCTCGTCTTAACATTGATTGCCGAATTCGTTGAAATATTCTCGGCGTATGTCTTATCTGATCACATGAATCCTGTATCCTTTGGGTTAGTTATTCTTTAGTGTTGACTGGAGTTTTGTAAACGAGAGCCTTTAAATGCCCCCAAAGGAAAAATCTAAAGGATTTAAATCCGGTGATCTGGGTGGCCATGACTGTGGACCTGCGCGACCGATCCAGTTTCCTCTATAAGCTGCATCCAGAAATTGTCTTGCTATTATGCTAAAGTGTGGTGGAGCCCCATCGTGCGTAAACCACATTGCTCTTCTTACTACCAGTGGGACATTTTCTAAGAGTTCAGAATTCCACAAAATGACGATACTCTTGACCATTTAATCTCGGGGGTAAAAAATGAGGTCCAATAAGAAAATCACCTACAATACCAACCCAAACATTCGCCGAAAACTGTTGTTGAGTAAAATTCAGAACAACTTAGTTTTTATTAACATTGTCAAACAAAAGAAACCCTAATCAGCGAGTTTAAATTTGTCAAATTGCAATAAGCCAAACCAAAGTTTTGATTATTTTTGCATAGCAATATTTGTCCCCTTCTAGCCCCCCCCTATTTTAACAAAAAGGATCAACCGGTACAAAGAATCATATTTTTTCGAGTCTAAAAACACATTTGAATATGGCATTAAAATATTTCTAGACCTCAAGATCCAATTTATTATCCAATAACTTAGGCTGTTATCATTTGGCATCAAATTTTCAAGATAAAAAAAGGTCAAAATCGTTCGACATCTTGCCTGAACAATGGCGGGTCAAAAAAGTTACACCGTCATTTGAAGCAAATGGAGCGTCATTTACCAAAAGACTTAAAATCTGATCAAGGATCACGTGAAAATAACCGTCAATTTTGGACAATCTGATATCAGTGAGACAAGGATTATTTATCGGGGTTATAGGGATTGTTAAATAGTGGACGACATTTTTATTTAAAGCATATCAAGCATGCTTTTGGGTTGATAAGAACTTCTAAAAAATAGACGCTATTTAACGCCATATTATCAAGTCTGTATTCTAATGTGTAAGGCTTTTGACACCGTAAACCACGATATTTTATTAACACAAATATACAGTATTGGGATACGGGGAAATACAACACAAACTCGTTCAAAGTTATTTAAGCTATTGTAAACAATTTGTTCAAATTGGGGAAAGAAAAAGATTTGGAAAAAGAAATAATATGTGGAGTTCCACAAGGATTAATATTAGGTCCATTATTATTTTTAATTTACATTCATTCCGTTTCCAAATTGAACTTAAAAGGCAATATATTATAGCTATTTTCAGATGATACAACAATTATTATTTGGCTGAAACTTTTGCAGAAATGTATTTTGATATTATTAATGATTTAAAAATACTTCTTTCTTGGTTTCAATCAAATAAACTTACGTTAAAAAACGTTTTATGTTTATAACTAAAAATAAAATAAGTTACATCATTAACCCTTGTTAATTTACAAAAAACGAGAAAGTTTTTAGGATTAGTTTAAGACGATAATTTAAATTGGAAAGGCCATATCCAGTATATTATCAACTCGATATCTCCTTTGATATCTGTTTTATATAGAGCTAGATATTTCATTCTTTTGAAATACTTATAAAATATAAATTTTTCATTAATATATTCAAAATAACAATACTTAGCTTCTGAATGGGAATCTACTTGTTTATCAAACTTAAAACCATTGGAAAAATTGCAAAATAAAGTTATTAAATGTATACACAAATTACAACATTCAGAACCAACTGTTAATCTATATGGACCGAAGGGTTCACGTACACGTTCCAAACATTTAAAAATTAAAATTTTTTATTTTAATTCACTCTATTGTTTTAAAAGAATCAAACATAACACTTAGGGAGAATAAGACATTACATGATCATAACGCCAGACGTATAAATTATCAAACTATACCAGTAAAAAGTAATTTCGGAAAAATCGCTTTTATATGACGGAATAATAAAATATAAAAATCTTATTAATGAATTAAATTGCATTAACCTCCATTTTTTTTTTTAATGGTTATTATTTTCTATATTATGTTGTCACTTTCTAACTGTAAAAGTTAGGTTGGAATAAAGGCATTTTGAAAGTTAATAATTATATATATAATTAAACATATTTTTAAAATCACGTTTAAAAAACCATAAAGAAATAAATTAGTTCGGTTCATCCAAAACGGTATGTGTTCGTAATGGCTGTTTTTTTAAGATGTCATACCTAGTAGGTAGGGGAGAGCCACCAACAGTGGCCATGGCAGGTACAGTGGCCGCCAGTGACTATTCTCTTACAAAACGTACACCGCTAGCGCCCTCTCTTGAATCCGTGCCTAAGTATGTTTCCAGCACGTGGCGCGCCGAATACTTTCAGGTAAATGGCCGGCTTCGTCGTAATAAGTGCGACATTGAAATTCGGTGTGGAAAGTTTTTTATTAGAGTGACTTTTCGTTGTAATCATTCAAAGCTGGTAAGTGTTTCAGTCACTTTATTGCGTGCTTCTTAAAGATGTGCTATTGCAGTACGAAGTTCAGTGGTAAAAGGCTAAAGAATCTGCATTGTTTTTCTGTTAGGTTAGGTTTTATTTTTTATGTTCCCTTTCTTACAGTGACCACCTTAACGGAGGGTACATTGGCCACTACTCTCATATATTATAAAGGGGTGGCCACTGTTTCTTAAATTATTTGAATAAAAAAATTTGCATTTATATGATATATGTTTCTTTTGTTTTTCGATGTGTATACTTATAAATTTCCTAATTAAAGGATTTTGTATGAAGTCTTATTACTTATTACCAACTTAAAAACAGTCTTTACTATGCTTTTTCACTATGGCCACTGTACCACTATGTGGTTCGGTACAGTGGCCATAGTGGTATGTTTTTAAAAACATATTGAGGAGAAGATCCTATAATTTTTAAAATTAAATAGAGTCATATTTGTACAGCCTTATCGTATATGTAGTCAAAAATAATGGAAAAAGCATAAATTTCTTAAACGTTATTGAAATACGTGGAAATAAAAAAAAGGATGGCCACTGTTGGTGGCTCTCCCATACTGTAAGGTTAGAAAATGTTAGCATTTGTTGACATTTTAATGTTTTTATCATAGACGTCCCGATTTTAAAGAAGTGACTAAACAGGCGCGTTTCTGGAGTTGATCTTTCGGGAGGTAACGATTCTGGAGGGGGTTATGAAATTTTTTTTAATGATACAGTTTTTTTTGCAAGAAAATCAATCAACATTTATTGCTCTCGATTTCCACCTGTCCAATTAAAAAAAATTTGAAGCAAAAAAAAAATTGCTCATGGGGGGGGGGGGAATAACTACCCCCATTACCCCCCTCACCCTCAAATACGCGTTTGCTAAGTGATAGCGACCGTTTGTTAGATCTTATTAAGGATTGGATATAGTAAAAATGTGCCAAAAATCATTTAATTATTTGATACAGAAAGAACCATTAACACCAGGTAAAATTTTACCAATACAAAGTTCTCTTCAGACACTTACTGGAAATATTTCCTAGTCACAAGGACTTTTCATTCGTTGTTTTATTTTTTTATTTAATTTTTTTAAATTAAGGAAACTTTCTTCAACTAAAGGAAATGTCTAAGCGTTCTTAAATTACCAATATAAAAGTCAAAGATGGAATTTTATTGTTTCTTTTATCAAGCGACTGCAAATTTGACACCTAGATGTCTTTGACAAAGATGCCCTTAAAAATAGGAGCCGATACTTTATTGAAAAAGTTAGAAAAGAACTATTTTTATGTATTTAAAATATTTCAAGGGACTCTAAAATTACAACAAACGTTTAAAATGTAAGGAG
The DNA here is from genome assembly GCA_963969555.1 of Polydrusus pterygomalis. Taxonomy (NCBI): domain Eukaryota; kingdom Metazoa; phylum Arthropoda; class Insecta; order Coleoptera; family Curculionidae; genus Polydrusus; species Polydrusus pterygomalis. Next base: position 23,981,792 of record OZ018380.1, read on the forward strand.
AAATTAGCATTCCCATTTTAAATAATAAGAATGTAATGGCCGCAGTTGTCATATGTCATTTCTAGTAACATTATGTTTACACAACTTGAATTTTGGTCAGGGCTGAATTTTACAGTTTTTATTATTATCCATAAACTTCCGCAGTTAGAACCAAGAATACATTAATAAAATCCAAAGGAATACTTTGATATAGATAATATACAGAGTGTCCGGAAATGAAAAAAAAATCAAACAACACTTCAGGAGAATAAGACATTACATGATCATAACACCAGACATTATGTAAATTATCAAACTATACCAGTAAAAAGAAAGAAATATTAAAAAATTGGCAACTTTTAAAAATAATATATATTTACTAGATTAAATTATTAAACTTTTTTTTTAATTGATTTTATTAATGAATTAAATTGTAGTAGTAGTTGTAGTAAAAAGATTTATTTAGCACGTGGCTACATGATACATTTTAACAAGTTTATACCCTTTTTTGAAGTGAAAACTTCTTTAGGCGCGTTTAGCACTTTTTGTGGGCACTGAATTAAACTGAGCCGTCAGGCGTCAGGTTCGGCTGTGTTACGCTCGAATTCGACTTCGCTGCCGCATCAGTCGACGTGAAAACAAACAGTGTGCGACACTTGTTGCGTCTCAGGTATGTTCTGGCATTTTTTAAATATATATTTACGTAGGGTGAAGTAAGGTAATTAGTTTTACCGTAATTGCCTATTCCGTGGACCTAATTTATTATGATTTCTGACTTCTGTTGAAGATGTAAAAATTCAAGGGTTGTTCAATTTTAGGAAATATCTTTTTTCGTATGCAGTAAAATTATCCCGTATTCCAAGTTTATGTTATTTTTGAAGTGAAAACTTCTTTAGGCGCGTTTAGCACTTTTTTGTGGACACTGAATTTACCTTGTTGAAGTTTTCACTTCTGTCGTGTGGTCTTAAGTACACACAATTTTTTATTGTTTTATTTATTTTTTGAATTAAATGACCTTTTGAAACTTTATTTGTCCTGTTGAGTTAATAAGAAAGATTTTAACCTTTTTTAAAAATATTTTAAACTTTTTTGATTTTTAATTGACTTGTTTAATTTATTAAATTCAATAAGACCCTTATGAAAAACTGATTTATATGCAATATTTTTTGAAAAATTATTAAGAAAAAAATTATTGTCATTTTGTGTTAAATAATTATGTTGATCACTATTTAGAACAGTCAATTGCTTTAAATGTGGCGGTAATAAATCATTTTGAATTTTAAAAATTAATATTAGAACCAAAAATAATATGTATTATCCATTTTTTTATTGTTTTTTTTTTAATGGTTATTATTTTCTATATTATGTTGTCAGTTTTTATGTAATGAACTGTAAAAGTTAGTTTGAAATAATAGCATTTTGAAAGTTAATATACGTAGATATATAATTAAACATATTTTTAAAATCATGTTCAAAAGACCATAAAGAAATAAATTAGTTCGGTTCATCCAAAATCATATGTGTAGTGTCCGGAAATGATGAGCAAAAAATTTAGGGGATAACTCTAGACCAAAATAAATGCTAGCTCTTCCTATAACATTTTTTCGAAAATTGATTATTAGCGGACTTACAGGGTGTTAAAGTTAAATATTATTTGCAGCTTTAAAATAGATAAGTTACTAGAACAATAAATTAAATATTTAAATCAAAGGTTCAAAGTGACGTTCTTCCTCTTCAATGCATAAATTAATTCTTCTTAAAAAAATCCGACAAACTTCATGGAATATTCCTTCCTTTGCTGTGCTGTGTTTAAGGTTGAAAATAAATTAAAATTATTTCGTATTCATCGCATGCAAGCAATGTTATTTTAGCGTTTTTCTCGAAAACGGTTAGATTTATCGAAACAAAAGTAGTATACCTTTTTTATGTCAAAAGGTTAGGAGAATAAAAATGTTCAGTCATAATGTGCATACAGTATAGGACAAAAAAGTTGGGACCATTCAAATTACAGTATAGGCTCCCACGTAGCGCCACCTACAAAATGCGAAAAAGCGGTGGGCAAATTTGTATTCCTCATCCCAAAAAAGCCCCATATACTAGATTTCGTCAAAATATTATGAGCGTGGCAACAGGTATTGCAAAAAAACTGCAAATAAAATTTAACTTTAACACCCTGTAACTTCGTTAATAATCAATTTTCGAACAAATGTTGTGGGAAGAGAAAGCACTTATTTTCGGCCTAGAACTATCCCCTAAATTGTTTGTCCATTAATTCCGGACACTCTGTATACACAATTAAAAAATTGTCCACTGGAAATAAATATTTGCTTAAAATAAAAAAATTTAATTAAATACGATATCTAATAGTTTTTTGTGAATACGTCCTCCTGCAGCTTTTAATTCTACAGGTAGGTATATTAAATTAAAACGTTATTTAAAAAACTGCTTTTAGCTTTTAGCAATGTGAGCCATAAAAGTCTTCCCTTTAATTATTTGACAAATTGTTGAGTTCTATAATCTAGTAATGTGTTTGAAATAAGACCGGAATTGAAAATTTAAACACCATTAAAATCATCGGAAATGTACTAAATTCTTGTCTGTATTGCAAATTGTTTTGAGCTCGACTCAAATCACATTTTATGCAGCGGCGTTAAATGAAATAGCGATGACAGTCCATGAAATTGTTCTGTTCCGGAAAACGAACGAACAAAAAATCCAGACAACAAAAGGCACCTGTTGTTCGTCGACTGTACCGACGAATAATATTAATGGTTCGTCACTTTAATGCTAAATTTCAATGGAAGCGTTTAAAGTTATGCGTCCAGGTTTGAGCCTCTATTACCTTTTGCCTGTTGCTTATCGTAGCTTTAACTTTATATTTTTCAACTGAAAAATGTTAATTACCATGCAAACAAAGCTTTTAAAATTGAAATAGTATATTACATAACAAAGTGTTGAAAGTGGTACTACCCAAACGAGGAGATATATAGGAAATTCTCCGAGTGTGAAAAAATCACTTTCACACGAGTAATGTAGGTACACAATTTTTCCTACGACCATAAAAAATAATAATAAAAAGGGTTTGATTTGTTTTTAATAGTTTGTAGGTATCACCATTGTGTTAAACAATTTTTTTCAACACCAGAGTTGAAAAATGTAACTCAACTCTAGAGTTGAAAAAATAAAAACAATGCCCACTAACACATTTTACTTACCTATATTTAAATAAAATAATAACTTTTTCTCCTATTTGCTTACGCACATCATACCTACTATCTATGTACAGTGAATAAAGTTCGTTTCTGATTTTTAGCTGCTTGCATTCTTTCAATAAAACAATAATATACCTTAATATACATACAAAAACAACAAAACACACAACTAAAACATAACTTCAACATTATAGAAAGATAGAGATGGAGTTAAATATCGATAGCTTGTTAATTATAAAAGTTCTATCTACATTCGATTTGTTTTGAATATTGCAAAAATAAATTTACTTACTTAAAGCACATTCACTTGTCCCATATCCTTAAATATTGTATGGATATTTGTATCCGAGATAATTGTAAAATAAATTATAAATCGGTATTTCCTAGGTTGTTTTATTTCTGCTCTATAGTTGCCCCTTTTTTTCTGTGGTTCAACTCAGTTGACATGTTTGGTGGGTTGCCTGACATATTTTCCCTTTTTGATATATTATTAGAGAGATTTTGGAACTCTTATTTTAGCCTGTCGTTATCGTTATCCTTATTCTGAGCATGCGCAGTACTAAAACGAGGCAGCGATTCCTTTATTAACGATAACGAGCTTCGTTAATTACGGAGATCTAAGGAAGGCTATCGTTATGGTTATTCTTATTTATTTTTGTACCTTTTCGTCCTTTTCCATTGTTGATTGACTCATGTCATGACTTTGATTGTTTAAAAATGAATTGTTTAGAAATAAAAAAAGGTTATGTTTGCATCTGTCAAATTATTTATTTTTAAGACGTTCAAAATATATTCTTGTAATTGTCACCGTAATCGTTATCGTTAATAAAATTAACCATAACACTGTGTTTTACTGTTGTTATTTTAAGCGTTCCAAAATCTCTCTAATATTATTATCATAAATACTCTTAGGTTCCCAAAAATAACGAAAAAAAAAGGATCATTTATAATTGCAGTAATGCCCTATAGTGTACTTTACCCCACCCAGCACCCCAATTCGCTCCACGGGTCCCGTAAGTTTGCTATTTTTTTAAATAGTTTTGCTGTCACATTCATCGGCCATCAGCTGTTTTATATTTCAACACACGTATTAAAAGAAAATATTTCAACACGCGTGTGATATAAAGGACTTTCTAGCCAAGTTAGGCGTGCTTTATTTCTTATTTTCATAGGTGGTCGTAGGAAAAAAGCTTTTACGCCACCGCCCACTGTGGCTATACCACTGGGATCAGTCAAAGAGGAGAGAGATCGGATAGCTAAACATCTTGCGCAAGCAGATAGATAGGGCTGACAACTTGTAGCATCTCCAGGCAACTGTGGTCCCAACTTGATGGCAGGAAAACCGCAGCGCTATTGCAGCACAGTCGGAAGGACCTAAGAAATATCACTGCCGTAGTCACCGGACATTGCCTTTTCGGTAGACACGCTAAACGTAACGTACCAACTAACGACTTCTGTAGAAGTTGCAGAGATAAAGAAGAGGAGGAAAATATTCAGCATTCTTGTGTGCATGAATGCCCCGGCCTCGCGAGAAGAAAGTTCAATGCCCTGGACAAACCATTCTTTAATGAGCTGGAGAAAGTGAGCAGCCTGCAACTGGGTCGACTCACTAAGTTTATTAACAGCAGTGGTTGGTTTGAATGAGCTGTCAAGATTCTTCTACGATCTACGTCGCATTAACCATCAGGAAGCTGATGCGGATAGGTTCCGCGGAACATGTGTGGTACCACAACGGTCATTATAGGACTACGTGTGACTGTTTGGACAATACCACAGGTCTGCCACTCTAACAACCTATGCCACCGCCGACAACCGAACGCTCTACCAATTGCCCTACGGAGACTCTAGATTCTCTCACAAACTTCGGGCAATAGAACTTAGTATATTCAGTTTTAAATACCTTGTGATTTCAAACCGTGGAGGGGGTTATTGGGAAAAAGAAACACACTCCTGACCAATCCAAATGGGTCGTCGACATATAGCGACTTCTGCATGAATTCGATATTATACCTCTGAACAATAATATCTAGCCGTAATAATTTTTAGAAATGATAGTTTTTTTATGGTCTGTATTAACTAGGGTCTCAGTAGAACAGGTTCCGGCTTCTATTTCCTTCGGAGGCATAAAACCTTATTCAATTTTAAAAGCTGTGTCCGAACGCCGATAAAAATTTTTGTTCAATATCTCCTAAATGACGAGGAATAAAAATTGAAGATGTTGTCCACAAATATATAACTTAATATGCACTTTGAAAATACCCAAAAAATAACTACGGTTACTATGTATTTAAAAAAATTATCGATGTCGTCATATCTCTGATTTAGGACAAAGTGCATCAATATTTTTTTTTATAAAAAATACCACAACTTAAAATATTAAAACCCGTATCCAAGCTAATTTCCAAAAAGGCAAACTGTACTGGATTTATTCCAAGTTACAAATTCACACTTAATGAGGTTCTAGGTTAGGTTTGATTCTCAGCGGAGGAATAAATCTTTTTCAAATTTAAAAACCTTTGTCTGCACGCCTAAACGCTAAACATTTTTCAGTTATATAAAAAAAAATTTAATAAAAGTTCATGGAGAACATATTATGTAAAGCTTGTTAATGATAAGCTCTAACTACGGTTCTAATTAAACTAACTTTTTAATTAATTTATTACACTCCATTAACTTAATCTGCTAAAAATGTCTCTTAATGCTGATTGATTCAAGCGATTCATTCTAATATTGTTAGGAAGATACAAACTTTCTTTAGCGTTAGCTTTTGTTGCCCAGACTTTCCCACTTTATAAGATCAATCGATCTTAACCAGGTTTTAATTAAGTCCTAAGTAAAAGTCAGATAAATTAGGTATCTGCAGAAAAATTTACAAAAAAAAGGTTTTAAAGGTACTAACTATTTCATTAATTTTGCTAATTTTAAAATTTGACATTACAAAACAAAAAAATTAAAATGTATTAAAAGCCTCTTTGCAAAATCAAAGCGGCCATCAATATGCTTTAGCGCCATCCCAGCGGAATTAACTCCAATATAAAAGGCAGTCACACTGGTAATATCGAAAGGTAGACGACTAAATAAACCACGAAGTGCATCACAATTCCGTATAGAGAACGCTATTTGCGTTTTCACCGGAACATCTGCCGTTTTTGCAGACTAGAAACAGATCAACGCTGGCACCCACTAGAATGTAAATATGAAAATAATTAAATTTATTTTAGCGGACATTATATTATCTCCTAAAAAATTTTATAGCTTTTCTTAAACGGATTGCGCGCATTCTAGTGGGTGCCCAGTGTTTAGACGACCTTAACACCTTGTTTAAACGCTCCTAACTACTTTTTAATTGTTGTAAAAAAACCATGACAACCAGATGACAGCGAAAAATCTCTGACAAGACGAGAGAAGAAAAAAGACTCTTAAAGTGTAAATTATCTTAAAATACATAGTAAATTATATCTTTAATAATAAATCATACAAAACATAAATCCTCAGTGTTTATACTACGTATAGACCGAAATACATGGTCCTTCGAGCCGGATAAGTCAAGAAAACGCTGATTCAAAACTTCACAATTTGTCCGGTTTTCTACGAAGGCAATTTGATAATTCCCGTAGAGGCGACGCGACGCAGCGATAGTGGATATAGAAGCAATAAAACTTGGAATCAAGGTCAGTGCGTTCCAATAACTTCTTTTTCCCAAATCCTATCCTTATTCCTAATATATTTTTCTAATTTAAACTGGCTTCAAACGTGTGGTTTAAATAGGATTTATCTTAAAATATAGATACGCTTTTTTCATTAAAAATTTATTTTTATCTGAAAAAATTAAAAATAAACCAAAGCAATGTCTGAGAATCAGGAAATTGCAACTATAAATATGCTTAAAAATGAAAAAAAGAATCTCAAAGCTAGATTAACGCGGTTTAAAAACGTGATACAGGGTAGCTCGGATGGAAAGGATCTACAGCTGAAAGATCTTGAAATGCGTATTTCAGTTATAGAGCCTTGCTTAGATAAATTTTATGAAGTTCAAAATAATATTCAAAATCTTAACACCGACATAGCTGATGACGTATTTGAAGCGGAAACTAATGAATTCGAAGATACTTATTTTAAATATATGTCTAAGGCAAAAACTGCTCTAGAGGACAAAGCTTTAACATCGCCAGAAATGGGGCAAATTCCTGGGGATGATTTTGATAATCAAACCTTGGCATCAAGCTCTAAAAGTCAAAATATTCAATGTAAACCTAACGTGAAGCTTCCTCCCATACCTTTACCTAATTTTGATGGTGCCTATGACCAATGGTTATTTTTTAAAGACACTTTTTATTCTCTTATACATGATAATGACTCAATACCCGAGGTTCAAAAATTTCATTACCTTCGCTTATCTTTAAAAGGTCCTGCTGCAGACTTATTAAAATCTTTGGAAAGCTCTGCTGCTAATTACGCTATAGCCTGGAATTTACTGGTAAAAAGATATGAAAATACACAAATTTTAATCAGAAATCATATTAAAGCACTTTTTGATCTTGATTATGTAAAAGTCGAGTGTCATACTAGTTTGCGGAACCTTTTGGATGGCCTTAATCGTCATCTTAGAGCTCTACATGTACTAAAGCTACCAGTAGATTCCTGGGATGCGCTGATTATACATATGATATCCTTAAAATTGGATAATTCTACTCGTAGAGAGTGGGAAAGTGAATATGGCAAGCATAATTCTGTTACGCTTAAAATATTTACAGACTTTTTACATGAAAAATGTAGAGTGTTAGAAACTTTGCAAATAAATAATAACCAAAAAGGTAATCGAAGGCATACTTTCTCGGCAACACACACACATACACCGATATGTTCTTTGTGTAGCAAAGATCACACTGTTTATAATTGTAGGACTTTTCTTAATTTCGATGTTAATAAAAGAATAACTGAAGCTAAAAAACGAAAATGGTGTTTAAATTGCCTAAGAAATAACCACCCTACTGAACAGTGCCGTTCTCAACCGTGCAGAAAATGCTCAAAAAGGCATAATACTTTATTGCACATTAATTTTACCACTAATAGTCAATCTGAGGGTAATAATAGTCAAAATAATCATGCTGTCAATGACAACTTACAAAATCCTGGGCCTACTATGCCGCATGCAGGCCAAATTAAACAAAATACTATATATTCTCAGGATAATGTTAATTCTTACCATTCTTCAAATAGTGTGCCAAAGGTATTATTATCAACCGCCATAGTCAATGTTCTTGATAAGGACAGTAATAGTCATATGTGTAGAGTTATGTTGGACAGTGGCAGTGAATCTAGTTTTATTACACAACGAATGTGTGACAAGCTGGGTTTAGCTATTACTAGCACTAATATTTCTGTGACAGGTATAGGGCAAACTAATTCTAAGGTCTTAAAGCAAACTAATATTACAATTCAAGCACGTCAAAGCTTTTATGAAACAAACTTAAAATGTTTGATTTTACCAAAAATAACTAACAAAATACCATGTATGGCCATAGACGTTTCTCATCTTAAAATTCCCACTAATATTATACTAGCTGATCCCGGTTTTTATGAACCTGGTCCCATCGATATTTTGATCGGTTGTGACAAATTTTGGAATTTGCTTAGCACGGGTCAAATTAGACTAGGTGATAACTTACCAATTATTCAGAAAACTCAGCTAGGATGGATAATTTCTGGAATCATAGATACTAATCAAACTAATTCTCAAATAACATGTAATTTAAGCATTAATCAAACTCTTGAAAGCAGTTTGACTAAATTTTGGGAAATTGAGGAAAAGAATATTCAAAAAGCTTTATCGATTGAAGATAAATTGTGTGAAAACCTTTTTCAATCTACTACTAAACAAAACTTGGAAGGTCACTTTGTAGTGTCTCTACCTTTAAGGCAACCTACTGCAGTATTAGGCGAATCTAGAGAAATAGCTAAAAGGCGCTTTTTAAATCTAGAGAAAAAACTTAACAAAAATAATGATCTTAAAATTGAATATAGTAGGTTTCTTGAGGAATATGAGGCTCTTGGGCATATGTCTCAAATTAATGCAGATATACTTAAAAATACTGATTCGTTTTATCTTCCACATCATTGCGTATTAAATAATTCCAGTACAACTACAAAGTTGCGCGTTGTATTTGACGGGTCAAGTAAATCTTCCAGTGGCTACTCATTAAATGATATTCTTCTTGTAGGACCCACAGTACAGGAAGACCTATTTTCCATTGTTTTGCGAGCAAGACAACATAATATTCTTCTCACAGGCGACATTGCCAAGATGTATCGGCAAGTTTTTGTAGACAAAACTCAGCGCAGTCTTCAGCTGATATTATGGCGCTCTGATCCTTCCTGTGAAATAAAAACTTATCAGTTAAACACTCTTACTTATGGCACTGGTCCAGCGGCATACTTGGCTACAAGGTGTCTTAAGGAACTTTCTCTGCAATGTAAGCAATCTAATCCTGTAATAAGTCAAATAATTGCTAAAGATTTTTATGTTGACGATCTTTGTACTGGAGGCAGTACTATCGATGAGGTCAAGAATATTAAAATGCAAATTACTCAAATTCTTTTGTCAGGAGGATTTGATTTACGTAAATTTCATTCAAATGAGCCAACAGTTTTATCAAGTGATCAATGCTCTAAAAATACGTCCGTTCATTTTTGTGACTCTGCTGAAAACAAAACTTTAGGTCTTTATTGGGACACAAAGAATGATACTTTTAAATATTCAATTCAAATGACCATGCAAGGCTCAGCGACTAAAAGAAATATTTTGTCATGTATAGCACAAATCTTTGATCCTTTAGGTCTTATTGCTCCTGTGGTGATCACAGCAAAAATTATTATTCAAAGGCTCTGGCAGCTTAAGTTGTCTTGGGACGAATCTGTACCTCTGGAGGTATTAACCAAATGGAGAACACTATACAACCAATTGGTCGACTTGAATGATTTAAAGGTTCCCAGGACTATTCTTATAAAAAAACCTATTTCTATTGAACTTCACGGTTTCTCAGATGCTAGTGAGGTAGCATACGGGGCTTGTATTTATATCCGCTCCATTGACAGTGCAGGAGACTGTCATGTTAGTATACTTTGTGCTAAAACACGAGTAGCTCCACTAAAAGTTGTAACTATTCCGCGGCTTGAACTATGTGGTGCTCTTCTTCTGGCTGAGCTGGCTAATAAAGTAAAAAACTCCTTGAATATTTCATTTCAAAAAACATATTACTGGTGTGATTCTACAATTGCATTAGCATGGATTAAATCTCAATCTCAAGATTTTAAAATATTTGTTGCAAATAGGATTACCCAAATACAATCTCTCACTAAACCTGATGAGTGGAATTATGTAAGGACTAATGAAAATCCTGCTGATCACTTATCTCGAGGTCTCAGTCCAGGCAGTCTTATTGCTAATGATCTTTGGTGGCATGGTCCCCATTGGCTTTCTATGTCTAATAAGTTATGGCCTATAACTGCAGTTAAAGTTGACACTACACAGCTGCCTGAAGTGCGAACAAAGACAACTACTCTGATATCTACCATAAATGAGTGTGATATTTTTAATAAATTCTCCTCTCTAAGTAAATTGCAAAGGGTTATGGCATATTGTCTTAGGTTTGTAAACAACTGTAAGGTATCTAGACGCATGAGACAAAGTGGTTTTCTTTCTTGCAATGAATTAAATAATAGTTTATTGCAGCTTATAAAAATGGCTCAACATGAGGAATTTAAAGAAGACATACGCAGTTTGACAAAAACAAATAAAGTTTTAAATAAAAGTTCAATAATAAGGCTGAATCCATTCATGGACGGTCAGGGAATTTTGAGAGTAGGAGGTAGGCTTACGCATTCTGAATTTGTAGAACATAAAAAACATCCTGCCATCCTGCCGGCAAAACATAAGTTAACTTTGTTAATTGCTCAATATGAGCATGTTAGACTACTACATGCAGGTTCTCAAAATCTCCTAGCTTCTATAAGAGATCATTATTGGCCCCTTGCTGGCAGAAACTTAGTAAAAAAGGTGGTTAGATCTTGCACAAAATGCTTTCGTTTTGATGCTTCTGGTATTCAACATATTATGGGTAATTTACCAAAACACCGCGTAATACCTAGTAGACCTTTTTTATTTACTGGTATTGATTTTATGGGTCCGGTATTCTTAAAGGATAGACTAACACGGAATTTTAAATCAGTAAAGGCATGGGTCTGTCTTTTTGTATGCTTATCAACGAGAGCTATACATCTCGAGCTTGTTGGAGACTTGTCCACCAATGCTTTTTTTGCTGCGTTAAAACGATTTTTTTCTAGACGCGGAATAAGTTCTGATATATACTCAGATCACGGAACCAATTTGGTTGGAGCAAAAAATGAAATTGAAAGGCTTTTGCTTAAAAATCAAGATGAAATTCATTCGCGACTTAGTTGTGACGGTGTTAAATGGCACCTGATTCCACCTCGAGCTCCACATTTTGGAGGCCTCTGGGAAGCTGGAGTAAAATCCACAAAGTTTCACTTAAAAAGAGTTATAGGTACAAATTCACTTACCTTTGAAGAATTTTATACAGTCCTCTCACAAATCGAAGCTATTTTAAATTCGAGACCTATATCTCCTTTATCCAATGATCCTTCAGATCCTCAACCTTTAACCCCCGCACACTTCTTGATTGGGCAACGACTTACCACTATCCCTGACGATGACTACATCCAAATTCCTGAGAATCGACTTTCAAGGTTCAAACGGCTGCAAAAAATGGTTCAACATTTTTGGGCACGTTGGTCCAAAGAATACATTTCTGAATTGCAACAACGAACTAAATGGAAGCAACACTTTCCCAGTGTACTAAAACCTGGTTGTGTTGTACTAGTAAAAGAAGATGGGCTACCACCACTGAAATGGCAATTGGGTGTTGTAAACGAAGTTCATCCTGGCATTGATGGTGTGGCTAGGGCTGCTACTATTAAAACTGCAACCTCCATCTTCAAGCGACCTGTTGTCAAGCTGTGCATCTTACCAATTGATGATCAATGAAAATTTGAAACCGTATGGATTTCAAGGCGGGCAGTATGTTTAGACGACCTTAACACCTTGTTTAAACGCTCCTAACTACTTTTTAATTGTTGTAAAAAAACCATGACAACCAGATGACAGCGAAAAATCTCTGACAAGACGAGAGAAGAAAAAAGACTCTTAAAGTGTAAATTATCTTAAAATACATAGTAAATTATATCTTTAATAATAAATCATACAAAACATAAATCCTCAGTGTTTATACTACGTATAGACCGAAATACACCCAGCGTTGATCTGTTTATAGTCTGCAAAAAACGGCAGATGTTCCGGTGAAAACGCAAATAGCGGTCCCTATACTGGATTGTGAAGCACTTCGTGGTTTATTTAGTTGTCTACCATTCGATATTACCAGAGTGACTGCCTTTTATATTGGAGTTAATTCCGCTGAGATGGCGCTACTTTGTATTGATGGCCGCTTTGATTATGCGAAGAGGCTTTAAATACATTTTACCGCCGTTGTGGAATTGCTTGGGTTATGGCTGCCCGTAGTGTCCTAACAAGAACGAAACGGCCGTCGTGGTCTACCCGCCCCAGGGTATCCATTGTGCTTGGATCACTGTGTATTCCAATATAAAAAACAGTTACACACTTGTCCTTGTCCGATATGCTACAAAATTCACTTTTTAAATAAATTATTATTTATTTAATTACTATTATTTTAGAAAAGAACGGGAACACATACGTTTATTTTTATGGCAACTTTCAGTTAATGGGCCCGTTTTAATGCCTTGAACCAAGCATTTTGACGATCTACAGACAGTTTTTTTTTAGATGTTCTTTATTATACAAACGGCAGGAAATCGAATAAAGGTAAAAAATAATTGATAACACTACAGAACGATGGCATTTTCAATAATTTTTAAATAAAATTTGATGGATTAATTACTGACTAAAAAATCATAATAAGCATTTATTGTTTTTTTTTTAACTCGTCCGCAGCTTAGTTATTCACCTTATCTTTTTGAGAAAATTGGTTTATTCTATTCCTTCTTCCTATACAGGGTCCTGCAATAGTGCGTCAGGCTTCCATGGCTCCTATACCAATTTAGTTAGGAATTTCATTGAAACGCTAACTTATACTGTATCATACGGGGTACTTCAGGAAAATATTTTTTCATATACAGGGTGACCCAAAAAAGTGTGGTCATAAAAAGTTGTGATTTTTTAAATGGCATACCCTATATTTTTTTGCATATTTAGATGTATGCTATCGCCCTTTATAAATGCCTAAAATTTTGTTTGATTTGCTTTGGTAGTTTAAGAGCAATCAATTAAAAACTGAAAAAAAAATATTTTGAAGTCGTGGAAAAAAATATCAAAAAAAACAATCTAAAATTAGTTTTTTAACCACGGTATAAGGTGAGTTTAATGGCAAGAGGTTTAAGGATACTATGAATCGAATAGTATTTATTTACTTTATACAGGGTGTTTATAATAAGGTTTCAAGAATGACACATTTCAAATCTATTTTTCTCAACTTTTTTAAATGGAACACCCTGTTTATTATTTCGGTATTTTATATAAAATACACAAGCAATTTTTTTTTGTAGTTGAAGCATATAAGTTATTTCCAGCCGTTTTCGAAATAAATGCAAATTTCATAAATTATGTCGATTAAACAGAGTTTATTTTTAAAATTAAGCGTAGGCGACTAGACTAATAATTAAAAACTACAGTAATTGTTCAAAATGTCTTCCATTTTGTTCTGTGCACAAGCCAACATGTCTTTGAAAAGGTCTGTTTATTTTCCTTTTAACATTTCAATTGCAATACCAGCAAAGAGGTTCATTAGTAAGGTTTATCTCTAAAACCCATAGTAGGCTTTGAAATAAAACATGGATTCTTATACTTAGTTTGACAAGTTCTTTAATTCATTTTAAAAAAGTGTAATATCGGGTGAATAAATTATAAGAAATTATCTTGATAATACCTCTCCGAACCAATGGATCGGTAGAAACGGACCCCCCAGCCAGCTAGATCGCCGGATCTTACAAAACTAGACCTTTTTTATGGGGAGACGTAAAACAAATTGTTTACAATGATCCACCTACAACTGCTAATCAAATGCAGCAAAGGATAAGAGACGTGTTTGCTAGCATTTCCCCTGGAATGTTAAGGAAAATAAACAGACCTTTTCAAAAACATGTTGTCTTCTGCACAGAACAAAATGGAAGACATTTTGAACAATTACTGTAGTTTTTATTTATTAGTCTAGTCGCCTACGCTTAATTTTAAAAATAAACTCTGTTTAATCGACATAATTTATGAAATTTGCATTTATTTCGAAAACGGCTGGAAATAACATATATGCTTCAACTACAAAAAAAAATTGCTTGTGTATTTTATATAAAATACCGAAATAATATACAGGGTGCTCCATTTGAAAAAGTTGAGAAAAATAGGTTTGAAGTGTGTCATTTTTGAAACCTTATTATGAAAACCCTGTATAAAATAAATAAATACTATTCGATTCATAGTATCTTTAAACCTCTTGTCATTAAACTCACTTAATACCGTGGTTAAAAAACTAATTTTAGATTGTTTTTTTGATATTTTTTCCACGAATTCAAAATAATTTTTTTTCAGTTTTTAATTGATTGCTCTTAAACTACCAAAGCAAATCAAACGAAATTTTAGGCATTTATAAAGGACGATAGCATCCCAACAAACATTTAAAGCCTTGGCGACCTCTCATTTGGAGAAAATGACCTATTTAAGTAAAAAATAGTCTATTTTTTACCTCCAAATCGGCTTTTTAGACGAAACGGTTAAAGAGACTAACTGTTTGGTCAAAACAAAGTAATTCGAACTTATTAATACGTGTTCAAAGTGGGAAAATATAAGAGGCCCAAGAGATGGTCCAAAAGAGTAGATAATTACCTTGTAAATCGACTTGATAGTTAGGTCTAAGGAAAGTCAGTAATAAACGCCCAACCAGGTTATTTTTTACCTTAGATTGGGCCTTAAAGCCCAATAATCTTTTAGGCCCATAAATGAAGAACAAATTACTTCGTTTTGTCTTTAATATATGTTCATGGTCAGGTTATAATGTGAACACTTTCTGAGGTGATGTATACCCTATATTAGTCTTACATTTTGTACTTAAAGCCCAGAAGGCTTTAAAGTATAAAATAGGTTATAGTTATAATTTAAATAATTTCTTTATAGCCCAATATTTTGTCCTCAAAGTGATTTTTACCGGATATAAAGCCGTATCTTCCAAAAATTATGTCTTTAAAGAGATTCTGGCTTAGAAAACTTGAATGATGATTGTAAAGTTTATTGCACTGTGGTAATCTTCCCACTTGTGGGGAACATAAGAATAATCCAAGGAGGAGATTGACCCTCTCCATTTTAAAATAATCAGTTTCCATTTTTTCGGCGAAATAAAAGGGGTCGCGTAGGAGCTATACAAAACGCCGGACCAAAGAAAAAAAAACGTTGTACGTTTATATTCGAACTATTTCAAAAAGTAAGGTTAGTTACATTATAAAAGTGGCTATTAATCCGTTGCGAGACATTAATTCAGCAACCCCGATAGAAACATTTTATGGAGTAATTGGCCGTACATAGGGCCTGCAGAATTCTTAAAAACCCCAAATTAGGCTTCATAAACACTTATTATTATAAAGTTATGCCATATAAACGAATATTTCTCCTAATTTAGACCTATCAAGACGGAAGATACAAAATAGGAAATTTTCTCCTAGCGTAACCTAATACGGGTTGACTTATAGGTCCAATTTTTTTTAAGGCCCAAACCACAGGAAATCACGACCTTTAGGAAAAATATTTTACTGACGCCATATTTTTTTCAACATGGTGTATTATTTTCAATTAATTTTGTTAGATTACTTGTAACACTAAAGCAACAACAAATATATTACAAAAACCGAGCACAGAAACGAGCTAACTTACTCGTCCAAGCACTAAATATTGGCTACATTTTAAATTTTTGGTATTTTCAATTTTAATTTACCTTGTTTTTTTTAATTAAATGCCTTTTTTCTGGGGCGCGGTTAGTTTTTCTAGGTAAAATTGAAATATATACGAAAATTTTTTACGCGCACCCATTTTTTCACTTCACATCGATGAAATAATGATTTTTATAAGTACATACCTATCTATATACTACCACTCCATTTTAAAAATCAATAGCGGCTGACATGACATGTTCTGACTTAAGAACCCTCCTGCCTCCTGTGCTTTGATACAAATAAAAACAAAATACTATTTTTATCTTTTTCTAAAATTGTGGTTATGATTTTCTATAAACTTCATAGCCCATAACAGGCCCAACATAGGCCCACATAGGTAAAAAACACCTCTTTACTACCACGGAGAAGACTACTTGGCCTCGTCTATGAAGAACAATTCTCCTAATGACAGGTGTTTCTTACCACTTTATTACCTTGGTTTTATTCCCCACTAGGTGATAAAGTGGTATAAATTACTAACTTCTGACTATGTAAAGCGGTCCGTCGAGCTTTATAGTTAAAATATTAGGTAAAAGTCACCTTTTTTAGACTATAATTGTTTGTTGGGATACATCTAAATATGCAAAAAAATATGGGGTATGCCATTTAAAAAATCACAACTTTTTATGATCACATTTTTTTGGGTCACCCTGTATATGAAAAAATATTTTCCTGAAGTACCCCGTATGATACAGTATAAGAAGTTAGCGTTTGAATGAAAGTCCTAACTCAATTCGTATAGGAGCTATGGAAGCCTGACGCACTATTGCAGGACCCTGTATAATATATGCAAAGCTATGAAACCCATGATAAAAAAGAGGCTTAGTTTATATACTTTGGGAATTAGATGTGGCGGAATTACAGCAACCATTCAAATCCCGCTTGATTTCCATTCCGCATTTCCAGAAATGCCCCCAAATTGAGACCGAAATGGAATATTTGATTTCCAATTTGGGGTGCCTCAAATTGTACTATTAAAATATTTAATTGCCGTGTTTCTATAATTTTGAAAATATTCTATTATTCTATTAGCACGAGCAGGAGATACTTTTGACAAATCGTCATTGATTTTTTCAAAACGTGCGTTCTAGAAGGTTTTTTTCTTACAAAAAAGTTTACTTAACTTTCAAAATGTCTTTATTCCAAACTAACGTTTACAGTTCATTAGATGGAAAGTGACAACATAATATAGAAATAATAACCATTAAAAAAAATAACAATAAAAAAAATGGAAGGTAATCCAATTTAATTCATTAATAAAATCAATATAAAAAAAAATAGTATAAATAATTTAACTTAGTAAATATCTCTTTAATTGTTTTTTAAAAGTCGCCAATTTTTTAAGTTTTCTGATATTTTTCGGAAGATTGTTCTATTTTAAAATTCCGTCATATAAAAGCGATTTTTTTCCGAAATTACTTTTTACTCGTATAGTTTGATAATTTATACAACCTCTGGTGTTATGATCATGTAATGTCTTATTTTCGTGAAGTGTTATGTTTGATTTTTTTCTTTTAAAATAATAGAGTGAATTAGAACACACATTTTTAATTTATAAATGTTTTGAACGTGTAAATACCCTTCCGGTCTATATAGATTAACAGTTGGTTCTAAATGTGGTAATTTGTGTATACATTTAATAACTTTATTTTGCAATTTTTGTAATGGTTTTAAGTTTGATAAACAAGCAGATTCCCATGCAGAAGCTAAGTATTGTAATTTTGAATATACTAATGAAAAATATATATTTTTTAAGTATTTCAAAGGAATGAAATATCTACAAAATAGATACCAAAGGAGATATCGAGTTGATAATATACTGGATATGGCATTTCCAATTTAAATTTTCGTCTAAAAGTAATCCTATTTTTTTTTAAAAATTTATTTTTTTCTAGAAATTTAATATACCTAGAAACAAAAAAGCTCTGAAGCTTTAGATGTCGGTGAAGTGTTACTGACATGGCGCAGTGCCATGGCCCTACCTACCTGTCTGATTACCACACTCTTTATTCATAATCATGATTATTACTTTGTCTCAATATAATAACCATAAATTTATCTTTTCCTCTTACTGGCTTAAAACTTTTTTGGTGCTTAGCCAGATCCCCAAATCAATCCGCGATTGGCGGAATTTCACGTGCTTTCTTTTGTCGAGCCGGCTAGTACCAATCGAGTTAGTCTATCGTCTTTGCTACCGCTCTCAGATAGGTACCAAATAACACCTGTTTTCAACTTTTGAACTGATATTAACTTGGCTACATTATCATATTTTGTGAGAGCGTTTTGTACACACCGTTTAGGAACATCCTGTATAGTATATACCTACTGCCTCATTAGAATAATGAATAAAAAATAATGCTGAATGGTGCCTAAGGCAGAAAAAAATCCAAATTACTACACACTGGCACAAACCACTGGCTATAAAAGAGTTAAAATTTTAGGAACTATATGGGAGTGTGCCTCATTTCCCCATTCTCACCATCCCCCACCGCACCGCACTCTCACAATTCACACTCCCGCTAAAAAAGAGTCACAACTCAAAAAACATAGTTTTGAGAAAAAGCCTTTTTTTTACTGGATTGTTTCTTTTACAATTGATGCAAAATTTGACCTGTTCAGCTTTTTGGTTTGGATCTGACACTGTATGTTTTAAATATAACGATATTTTGTAATGCATAATTATTTACTATATTTTATATATAGTTTTAAAAGATAATAATATGGTGTCCGCGAAAATAATTAAAAAGTTAATATTGTGGCATATCAGATAAGTGTGTACTGTTTTTAATATTTCAATACACAGGGATCCAAGCACAATGGATACCCTGGGGCGGGTAGACCACGACGGGCAGCTATAACCCAAGCAATTCCAAGAACGGCGGCGGTAAAATGTATTAAAAGACTGTTTGCAAAATCAAAGCGGCCATCAATACACCATAGCTTTTTATTTTTTTCGCGGACAGTAAAATATTATCTTCTAAACATTTTTATGGCTTTTCTTAAACGGATTGCGCGCATTCTAGTGGGTGCCAGCGTTGATTTATTTCTAGTCTGCAAAAACGGTAGATGTTCCGGTCAAAAAGGAAAAATGCGTTCCCTATACTGAATTGTGATGCACTTCGTGGTTTATTTAGTTGTCTATCTTTCGATATTACCAGTGTAACAATCTTTTATATTGAAGTTGATTCCGCTGGGATGGCGCGTATTTATGGCCGCCTTGATTTTGCAAGGAGGCTTTTAGTACATTTTTTTCGTCGTTCTTGGAATTGCTTGGGTTATGGCTGCCCGTCGAGTCCTAACTAGGACGAAACGGCCGTCGTGGTCTACCCGCCCCAGGTTATCTATCATGCTCGGATCCCTGTGTATTCCAATATAAAAAACAGTTACACACTTGTCCGATATGCCACAATATTCACATTTTAATATATTTTTAATTAAAAAAAAAAGCATAAATTAAAAAAATCAATTTATTTAAATTTAATAGTGTAATTTATGAAGTATAACTTAAAAAGTTTTATAACAAAAACAAAAGAATATATGTAGTAGTATATTCATTTATAAAATTTTACAAGCAATTATAAAACGTTGAATACTATAGTGAGAGACGTGGTGGTTTTCTAATATATTTCTAAGATCTTTTTTTTATTTTCTTTATTTTAGGAGCAGTCTTGTACATTGGTTTAAGTTGCTTGAATAGTTTACTTCTGTCTATATAATGCAGCTTGCGCAAACTCTTCTCACCTAAGTTTATGAAGCCTCGCAAAATAGTTTTTTAGGATTCTCCTTAGTTAATTTAAGGACAATCTAAATAGTTACGGTATTTTCCTTTCTGAAATAGCACTTTTAAAATAAATAATTCTAAAGAACAGTCACAATCCAAAATGCAACGGTGTTTTACTTGGAGCGACAACACAATACAAAATATGACACTGTTATTGATCAGAGTATTGATCAGTTGCGCCATCTGCCGTCGTGTAGGTAAGATAAAAAAAATTACGTTATTTTAGAAGAAAGACGCGAATATTCTTTATTGCGCTGTAATATTAGGTCAAAACTCTAATTTTTTAAGTTAAATGACTCTTTTTTTGCGGGTGTGCGAGTCATGTTCACCAGAATTTCAAAATTCGACCACTCCGTCTTTTTTTAATTATATTTTTAGCTCCAATAGATGGTGTAAGGTGCATTTAATTTGTTTCAAGAGAATGTAAAATGGTAAACACGACTAGAGCTTTAAAGAATCGTTAAATTAAGCCTTTGTTGGTGCGAATTGCTTTGAGCCTTGTCACAGCCAAATCAAATATTCTGAGCAATAAAAAGTAAAAGAACGGTGAGAGTCCATGAAATCAATCTCACGTGCTGGAAAGATAAACAGAGAAACACAGCGAATAAACAGGGAGAACTCTGAACGATTTTAAAACAGACGATAGCAAATTGATTAGGTATGCGGGTTTTGTATTTTCCTAAAAATATCTAGACATTAGTGTGACATGGAAATGTGAGTGTAATTGAAGCTCAATTAGTTAAGTGATCTATCAAAAATAAACAATAATGAAAATGACACACAAACTTACCTTTATTTCGACTGCCAAGACTATATAAACGCATCGAGTTTGCTTAATGAAGATTTAAGCATGTTAAATCAACTTTCTCTAGCTCAGAACTTAAGGTTGCATCCATTAAAGTCATCCTTGATGCATTTTGGGAATAAGAACAAAATTGGATTTTTGAATGATAATAGCAAATTAGTTATTGATGGTGTCACCCCGTAATTAAAACAGCTAAAAATCTGGGTATAATTCTTGATATTGAAGTAAGGTTTAGGCAGATCCGCACCAATGCATTTTCACCCTGCATTTTTGAATCAACAGCTGATTTTATGAGTTTTTAACGCGTATGCATCAAAGTCCTTATATGACCACATTAATGATTATTTAAATTTGAAATATGATTTCTGGTAATTTTTTGTTTTAATATTGGTGCAATTTGACAGAAAACAGCACTGCCAGAAATCGAAAATTGCATCGCAAGTTTATATTGTTGACGAAACGTCAAAGTGGGATTTTATTGTTAACAAACGTCAAAAAATGTAATATTCTGACAATTAACGTCATCTTATTGAGTGACAGCAGACAAAAAAGTCAATGTCAACGAATGTTTTCTTGTAATTTTTAAGCATTTTAATTTTACTGTTAGTATTTTGTGCTAAATAAAATAAATTAAATTTACTTAATTCGAGTTTTTAATTAATTTGGGAAATATTCAAATAAATTACACTCGTGCATAAAAATAACCAGATAATTTTTTTATTCAATGTGTTTTTTTTACAAATTGCAATCGTTTGTTTTCATATTTTACGAAAATGCCCTCCTCCTGCGGAGTCGGGCTTTTTCGCGAAAATATGAAAACAAACTCTTGCAATTATAAAAAAACACATTTCATTAAAAAATTATGGGTAATTTTGATGCACTTGTGCACTTACCCCCGAATACAAACTCGGTTGATTTTGATACAGTTCTATAAGTGCAATGACGGAGTCTTTGCTCCAGATAAGTCGTCCCCAAACCCAAAAAGCAGCAGAAAAACGCGGTTAAAACGACGTATTATGGTTAAAACTGACAGATGTCTTGTTTATTTTTTTGTCAAATAAGCGAAGTTATATTATTTATAAATCAATTCCACCCACAGAAATTCTAGAGAATTTAACAAAATCGCATGGGGATGTGCAAATAATTAAAACTTGTTCTTTTTCAAGGGAGAAAAACCCTGCAATTTTGAAATGTGAATACCGAATTGCATGCAATTTTGATGCAGGGTTAACAATGAAGGGTGAAAATGCATAGGTATGGATTGGCCTTGAGAGGTTTTAAAAAATTTTTAGTGGGTTATGGTATTACGTTATAAGAAGAAGACATCCTTGAAATTTTAGGGTTCCAGGATTGGGGGTTTCTGCTAGGCTTTGATGAATCAGTCAGTCGGTCAGTGGGTCAGTGAGTCACTTAACAATTTTATATAATTTAGATAATGCGACTAACTAACGAATAAACCTAAACAATCCATGAATTTTCCTCGAAAAATAATAAATTGTTGCTAATTGAAAATCAGCAAATTGACCAAATATTAATAAATAACTTAAAATGCATTATTTGTTTTACCACGAGCAACAACTGCCTTATTTATTTATGTTATAATGCAAAAGTGGTTAATTTAATACTCCATAAACAATGTTTGTATTTATTAATTGATGATAGCTTTTCATTATTTCATTTATACGCTTTTACGGTAAATTATTTTGTTATTAAATGGAGAAATCATAATATTTTATTTTGGCAGTCAGAAAATTTGTTAGTTTGTGTAAATAATAATTCGGTTATAATGAAACAATAATAGCCAAATAGTCTATTTTGCTAATAATAATTTATTGAAAATACTTTGTATATAACTGTTATACGTTTAATTATTGAAAATGACTATTGGGTTTTTAATATTTGGGCTTATTTCAAAAAGATAATTCAAAAATATTTATTCACATTTGTTTCCAAATTGTTCTAGGATCACAAGCACAGTATCAGTATGCGCGGTCTAAACATTAATGCAACAGCCATCAACTCTTTGTCAAAAATGCAATGCTAAATATCTTCCAAATACTTGATTCTAGAGTCCACATACTGTTAGAATAACACCGCAACGTCATCACCCTAATGGCAGCCAAGTACTTTATTACTAATAATTGTCAAAATATAAATTTGTTGTAATTGATGGTGAAAAAATGGAATTAGTAAATAGTTTTAAATATTTAGGGATAATCATTGATTCAAAATTAAATTTTTTTTATTATTTTAAAAGTATCATATCGAAGATTGCCGGAAAAGTAGGTTATTTTAAAAGAATCAGTTCTAATTTAAGTTTGTTTTCTAAAAAAACTGTATTTAATACTATTATATTACCACATTTTCTTTATTGTTCTGCCATTTTATATTGTGCTAGTGAGGAAATATTTGATAAAATACAAATTTTACAAAATAAGGCAATGCGGATTATTTTAAATTGTGACAAATATACAAAAATTAATTTTATAATGAAAAATTTAGATTGGTTCAAAAAAAATTAAATTTTTTATTTAGTATGTATCTGTGTACATAAAATTAAAAATTATTTATTGCCTGATTGTTTAATTTTTTTTTGTTCTTTTAATTAGGACCACCATAATTATAAAACAAGAACTAATCAAAAATTTTATGTGAATAGAGTGTCTAAAACATTAGCTTATAAGTTTATTTTTCATAAAGGTTTGATAGAATATAATAATTTGGGAAATTCTATTAAATCTCAAAAATCATTAAAACTGTTTAAAAAAACTTTATTAATTAAAAAACAAAATGATACGTAATATTTAATAAAATTTGCAAAATGTTTAACTTTTCTCTCTGTTTTTGTTAAAAGAAGGTTGCGTTTTAAAATTTAAAAATAAATATATAAAAATGTGTTAAAAAATGTATTAAAAAATATTTAATTGTAGCTTTTTGCTAAATAAAACATGTTACTACTACTACTAGTACTACTACTACTACTACCGGTCTCACGTAGCAGCGATCTGTTTCCTCGACTATCGTACTGCTGAGCCTAGTTTTTACCACATGCGTCATTTATTTTCTATGACGTTTATTGTTGCCGTCGGGTATGGTTCTTTTCTCTATTCTACTTTCAACCCAATTATAACAGCGTGGCAGTTTAGCTGGAGGTGTTTTAGTTAGTGATATGTAGTTTATTTAAGTTACCTATAATTAAATAATATTAATATAATATACTACACCACTGAGTTCAAGTAGGCGACAACGAAGAACAACTGCAGTTGTCAGTTAGGGTATTTCTATTCCACAACAAGAATTGTAGCTTTCTTTACAGAGCATTATATTCTCAATACCTTTGCTTAGATAGTTTCGTAAACCAAACCGATAACAATGCAGTGCCGTGCCCGGCTGTGCTTTGGGGGGATGTGAAAAATTAATTAAAAAATACTTAAAACAAATTAGTTATTTTGCGTCAATCCATAAATACAGATAAACGAAGAAAACTGTTTTTAAACCATTTTTCTTTGCTACCGAAAAATGTTTCTAACAGTGTAAAGTATTTTCACACAGTAAACGTGCAAGATGGCGGTCAAGTCCTGCCAACGCACTACAATTGCAGGGTGAAAATACTCTAGTCATGTTGACTGCAAACTTTCAGACATGCTTTAAGTTTGCTTTTAAATTCTGAGCACTGCGCAGTGAATAAATAAATATACTTTAAAAAAACTAAAAAACACGCTTTAATAATAATTAATCAAACTAAAAAGCGGAAATAAATATAGTTTAAAATAATTCTTGAAATTTTTAATATAGGCAGAAAATTATAATGAACGATAAACATTAGTATTATTGTGAAAAAAAAAAGCGTGGGGTGCTCGATATACGAAAAATATAGCACAAAGTGCCCCACCCTTTTTCACAATAATACTAATGTTTATCGTTCATTATTATTACTTTCTGCCTATATTAGGAATTTCAAGAATTATTTTAAACTATATTTATTTATTTTCCGTTTTTTTAGTTTGATTAATTATTAAAGCGTTTTTTTTTTAGTTTTTTTACATTTTTTAGTTTGCGTTATTGTTAAGAAAAAAAAATTTTTTTTGAGTAGAGATAGTCATAGAGAGGTTCGGAGTAGAGATGGAATACTGTCACTAATTTAACAATGACTTTTTGAAATGGCTAGATTTAAATCAGTGGATCGTTTTTTTTTAAAGGGCTAGATTCAAAGCATTGAATCCCTTTTTTTTTACAATATAGACTTTATTGTCCTTCTTCAACAGTTGCTCTATCATGATTTTTTCATGGTTGCTATCGTTAACTGTAGTAATCTCTAAAGTCATTAATATTTACCGCAACAAACCCGAACAAACCCAGAAATTTCTGAACAAATATATGTACTTTCAGCCATCGACGGGATTTGAACCCGCGCATGGTTGCTATCGTTAACTGAAGTAATCTCTAAAGTCATTAATATTTACCGCAACAAACCCGAACAAACCTTAACAAACCAAAAAATTACTGAAAATGAGATAAACTTATCAAATTATTGTATTGTCAGCGGTTCTTGATAAGACTACAAAATTTCAATTAAATCTGACCGTTTAAAGTGAGTCAAAATCGGGTTCAAAGAAGACGTTTACAAACATACAGGTGAAGTTAATAAAAGCGTGTTAAAAAGAATAAGTATAAATTTATTTTGAGTTTTTGGCTGGGATGGGGTGATGTATTCTTACCCCTCCCCCCCCACCTAACTCCTGTACGCCGCTGATCAGATGTACTGTTCAAAAGGCCACATTACTCGGATAATATTATATTTGAGTTCATTGAAGAGGCGGAGTCCATTTAAACTGGTGTTTCTTTCAGTTTTGAAAACTTTGATCGTTCAAAGCAATTGAGTCGTCCGTTCGGGTCGACCCACATCATTTTTGCCCTTGTAGGACTTTTCAACATTGCGAATTCCTAAAAATTTCAATTTTTGTCTCTTAAAAGAACGTAGGCCCTATTCTCCATCACCCTTTGACGAAAGAGTTGTAAAAACTCACAAGATATCTAAATAAAGCCCATTTATTATGTAAAACCTAATATCCCTTAACTTTATTATTTTTACGACCCGACCGTTATACTGCAGTAATCTTTTACGGAATTGTAAATGTACATCAAAGGTTCTCCAAGGAGTTGAAAAGTAATTGGATTTTACGGGCAAAAGTCTCCGGTAAACAAACCAAACGGTTTTTGTTAAGGATTTTGGATGACTCGGGTTTCTTTATATTAAGAAATTTTTGCACTAAATAGAAGTCAAACGAGTCTACTTTTCTATTAGTTTGGCGGCGGAATAATTTTTTTTGAAGGGCGCTGGACTCCCTTAAAAGTGCACTCGTCCATAAAATAAAAATCCAAATAAATGTTATCAAATCGGTGAAATATACGGGGTGTTATTAAAGTATGTGGCCAAACTCCAAGAGGTGCTTCTTTAAGTGATTTTAAGAAGAAAAGTTCATACAGTGTGTGTATAAAGTCTGGAAACGGCTTAATAACATCACAATTTACTGGCCGATTTAAACCAAATTTGGTACACTTGTGTAAGAGGATCTAACGCACCGAATGACGATATTGGCGTTGTTGCCAGCTTTTTAGTTTGTCTGGAATTCGAACGAATTTTATATTTTTAAATATAACACCCAGTATATTTTTACATTTTTAAATTCCACATAAAATTATAATTATTTTTTATAAAATGCATTATTAGTCTATACTTCATAGTTTCCGAGATATTGACTCTCGAAAAGTGACATTTTTAAACTTTGACAGCTTATAACTTTCTAACAGTACGTCTTAGAGCAAAACGGCTTACATGTCCCTATCTTCAATTTTTATTATCTTCCCAAAAAAATCAACTTCCAGTTAAACCGGAACAACTATATTTCCTGCTTTCGAGTTACATCCGGTTTAACCGGAAGTTGATTTTTTTGGGAAGATAATAAAAATTGAAGATAGGGACATGTAAGCCGTTTTGCTCTAAGACGTACTGTTAGAAAGTTATAAGCTGTCAAATTTCAAAAATGTCACTTTTCGAGAGTCAATATCTCGGAAACTATGAAGTATAGACTAATAATGCATTTAATAAAAAATTATTATAATTTTATGTGGAATTTAAAAATGTAAAAATATACTGGGTGTTATATTTAAAAATATAAAATTCGTTCCAATTCCAGACAAACTAAAAAGCTGGCAACAACGCCAATATCGTCATTCGGTGCGTTAGATCCTCTTACACAACTGAACCAAATTTGGTTTAAATCGGCCAGTAAATTGTGATGTTATTAAGCCGTTCCCAGACTTTATACACACACTGTATAAACATGGGTCCGAAAATGCATAATTTTTACGTCAATTAAAAAAAAAATCGGATGTTCGTAAATATCTCAATATTCGATTTTGTTGAAATTTGGCAATTCTATTTGTAATAACAAGAGGATAATTTAGCCTCAATTAGATTAAAATTATTAAGTCCAGTGGCGTCCCGGAAGACAGTCCAAATAATATTTTAAATTTATTTATTTTTTTCTAATTAAGCAACTACAAATACAACTATTTTATCTCCTGAGTTTTTTTCATATCTTGCTTTGTTTTCGGGAAAAAAAAAATTAAAAACCATTTTATTGCATGTCCCCGGGACAATAAGAGCAATAGTTGTTACTTTTAAAACATTGCAGTAATAAATTACTACTTTATGCGATTATTTTATGTTAATTTTTTTATCGAAAACAGTTTTAATCTGTGCGAAAAAATTCAAAAGAGGACTTTAGTGTTATTTTAATTGCTAGATAGTTTGGTAAGTATTTAGTTTAAATTTTTTACTCTTATTGTCCCGGGGACATGCAATAAAGTAGTTTTTATTTTTTTTCTCGAAAACAAAGCAAGACGTGAAAAAAACTCAAATGATAGAATAGTTGTATTTTTAGTTGCTTAATCAGAAAAAAATAAATATTTGAAAAAAAAGTCAGTGGCGCGTAATGTTTTTGTCAAAAATATTAGTTGGACTGTCTTCCGGGACGCCACTGGACCTAATAGCTTTAATCTAATCGAGGCTAAATTATCCTCTCGTTATTACAAACAGAATTGCCAAATTTCAACAAAATCGAATGAAAGAGTAATGAGATATTTACGAAATTTTCACTTAAAGAAGCCACTTCTTGGAGTTTGGCCACATACATAATTTATTTGTGCTTAATATTTAAAAAATTAAACATTAATTATGCAGATGTGAAAAACTTTAATTAATAATAATAAAGATATTTATTTGTGCCAAAATATAAAAATTATAAAATTTAACAATGATGCGTTTTGGAGATCATTTAAAAAAGTATGGGTCCTTAATTGATGCCAACGATAATCTCATAATTTTCAAATTTTAAACCAAGTCAGCCGTTATGGTATTACCATGGATACAAAATATAATTAAGTAAAACTTTGCAATGGGTGACAATACCGAAAGCAAAGGATGAGCCAAAAATAATTTAAGGGCAGTGGCGAACAGATAAAAACCTGTAGTAGCTACTAAATTTGTTAAATGAAATAATTTTAATGCCCTACTAACAGAGCTGTCGGTAATTGAATTAAAATAATTGAAAAATCGTATTCAATTACTTTTTAGTAATTGAATTACTGTAATTGAATTACTGTAATTGAATTACTTTTTGAAAATAGTAATTGTAATTGATTTTCCAATTACTGTGATAAAGTAATTGTAATGGGTAATTGGTTTTAAGAAATCTGAGGTAATTGAATTACTTAAAAGTAATTCAATTATTTTAAAAAGTAATTGAATTACTCCCAAATAATTCAATTATTTTGAATAAAGGTAATTGAATTACTCCCAAATAATTCAATTACATAAAAAGTAATTTAATTACTCCCGAATAATTCAATTAGATTAAAAGTAATTGAATTACTCCAAAATAATTCAATTCCTTTAAAAATTTTCATAATTCCTTTACTCTAGAAAGAAAAAAATATTTTTTATTTTCCCTAATATTACGTTTGTTTTACTTCAACAAATAAATCATATTAAATAAAAAAGACAGTTGTTATTATTGGTCAATTTGTTAAAGGTAAGTAGCTACTTATCAAAATAAGGAGATCAAGTTTAACTATAAAAATTTCGAAATTTTTTAAATTTCTTTCTATAATAAATTGTGATAATCGGACCTACTACTATTAAAAAAAATAATACCTTACCTATACAACTCTTTTCTTGTAAAATGTAAAAAAAGTAATTCCATTGCTCATATACTAATTCAATTTTAAAAATGTAATTGAATAACCAAAATTTAATTCAATTACTTACCAAAATGTAATTAAATTACTCAGAGTAATTTATTTGCCAAAAAAGTGACTATAATTTATAGATTCAGAGTAATTCAATTACTTTTAGGGTAGTTCCATTAGTATTAAGTAATTGAATTGGTATGAAAGTAATTAAATTAAACTCAGTAATTCAAATGCGGTCATTGATCAAGGAATCAATTACTTTTAGTGGGTAATTGGTAATTTAAATATTTTTATTATGCTGTTAGTAATTGGTAATTGTAATTGATGCCTTTTTCGGAGGGTAATGGGTAATTGTAATTGAATTACTTTTTAAGAGTAATTGCGACAGCTCTGCCTACTAAGAACTTACTATTGCTAATCTCTTCACATAACAGCAAAACGTCACTGTTATTACTCGTTCTTAAGACAATAAAATAAATTTGAAACAGCATTTTCAAACATATTATTTTCATAAAATTATGACTACGTTAGTATCAAAAACAAACAAAAAAAAATTATCTAAAGAAATTGCTCGATATCATCTTCATTTTTTTAAATATACAGACTATCCGCGGCTAGGGTTTACAATAGCACAAATGGTTTTTGTGGTTTTGCTTGTAAAAAAATGCAATTCACGAAGAGAAAATTTTGATTTTTTATACAGCGTTCGCAAAAACTTCAAAAACATGATTTTTCTCCAAGAGTAAACTACCTTTATTTTTCATTTTTGACAAAAATGCCAATTAGAAAACTTATTTAGAATAACGTTTGTCATTTAAATCCGAGATTTAAAATACATCTCCGATTTTTTTAGATTTTTTTAACTTTTAGAGGTAAATAGAAATTTTGCTGCTTAATAAAAATATTAATATACAATCTTATTAGACTCTATTTTCATAATGGGAGGTGTGTATCTTATTTTTAAATTAAACAGGGATTTTTTTTTACCTTTTTATTACTTTGCTTTACGTATGGGGCAAATTTAAAGTTGTCAAATAGAATTTGATGTGTTTTGAAAATGCTGACCTTAGAACAAAGGGTTTATTTAGTTTAATGTTACGGTGAAAGTTCTTAGAACTTTGTGATAGAGAAATTTAGTCAAAGATACCCTAACGTTTACGTCTCAAAAATGGGACTTTATAAATTATTAAGAAAATTTCAGCAAACTGGTTCAGTTTCCAATTAAAAAAACAAAACAAAAAATACGATGATCAGAATGACGCAGCTTCCCTAATCGTATTGCAGTCTGTTGCTGACAATCCCACCCTTTCATTAACAAACCGAGATCACAAACTTGTTGTAGTAAAAAACTCATATTCAGTATATTTTAAAGGCAAACAAAATATTCCCATTTAAGTTAACTTATAATCAAACGTTGAAAGGAGGCGAATAAGCCAAACGTTTGGATTTTTGTCTTTGAGTCGAAAAAAAATTGTAAGTGAAAACAGGAATTTTCATAAATTTATATTTGTTAAAATATATTCTTGTATAAAAGTTAAATAAGTCACAATAATGAAATACTAAAAGCTAAAATAGTAAAATTAGGTACAATAAATTACTTTAATTTGTATTTAAGTATTCCAGAAACGTGCAAAAACTCCCCATAATTCTGATCCTTTACACCGCTCTTAATTTCCTGCTTATTAGGCAGGATAACTGGATAACAAGCCATTAGCGATAAAGTCTTTTATTTCCTTTTCATTTACGAATGTTAAACAAGACCAAAAAATATTTTTATTAGGGATAAAGAAAACGATGTAAAAGAAAGCGCCAAAATGTAAAATAAAATAATAAATTAAATTACCAGGTAACCGGAGAGGCAGGGCTAAAGAAATTTAATATTTTGTTTTTGTTACAATTAAAAAAAAAAAATAGTTTAAAGATTGAGTTCTTTGAAAAAGCTGTGTTTTCCTATAAAAAAAATAATTAAAAACTTTAGAAAGTTTACTGCGTTTATACATATACTCATTTAGAAAGCGCCAAATTCCATTTCGGATCCTACTGGCTTATAAAGATAATGATAATATTGGAACTATCCACTGGGAATCAAGTATTACTTAAAGACCTAATACGGGTATTCCTCAGGGTTCTAATTTGGGACCACTATTGTTTTTGATATTTACTAATGACATATCAGTGGCTATTGATGTCGAAAACGAAATTTTTTTTTTTAACATTTAATGCTAATATATAATTTTTTTATATAAACTATCTAGTCCGAACTCAGAAGTAAAATACTTGTTTTAAGTTAAATAATATAATATTTATTGTCAAGAATATATTTCATAATTCAGGCACAACTAGATTATAATATAAAACGAATATGACAATATTTTATTGGTATATTTTATAGCACTAAAGTATACAAAGATACAATACGTCGTGTATATAATATATATTTATTTATTTTATTCATTATAGCTTGATATATTTATTATTTATTAATGACGTTCTTGAATATATCTCTTGGATTGGATAATAACCAATTTTTATTTTATTTCTATAATTATTTAATGATTTAATTATTTTAATTGATTGTGGTAGCATATCAAAAATATATGGATCGATGTTTAAAAAATGTTTGT
Organism: Polydrusus pterygomalis; assembly: GCA_963969555.1. Lineage (NCBI taxonomy): Eukaryota > Metazoa > Arthropoda > Insecta > Coleoptera > Curculionidae > Polydrusus > Polydrusus pterygomalis. Next base: position 24,013,532 of record OZ018380.1, read on the forward strand.
GTGCTATTGTTTTGTTTACTCTATTTTTATATTATAGTATTTTTATGACGATTTTCATGTGTGTGATTAATATAATTTATTTTATTTTTATGTTTAAAAATATACATTAACATGTTGTAAGAAAATATTTGTTTAATATCCATTTTTTTTGCTATCTTTAAATAGTAAATCAGAAGAATATTGGTAGTCTTTTTCGTAAATAATTTTCAAAATGTATTTTTGAATAGTTTCAATATTATTAAGATAATTCTTATTTATGCCTCCCCATCCTAGTATTCCATAATTTAAATGGGTTTGTACTAAAGAATAAAAAAATATTTCTAATTCTTTTATATTTAAAAATTGTTTAAATTTTGGTATAAGAATTCTTAGTTTTTTTACATTGTAGTCACTGTGTAAATTCCATTTTAAATGTTTATCAAAAATTATTCGTAGATATTTAATATTTTCACCTTCCTTTATATTAATATTCTTATTGCATATTATTGGACCAATATTTGGGAGTTTATTTTTGTATGAAGTAAATGGAATGTTTGTTGCAAGACACGATTGCAAAAGAAACAATTTTAAAAACTCTCTTATTGACATTCTGTAAATTAAATATTTTTAATGAGTATGAGAGAAATAATTGCGGATTCGTTTTTTAATAAAGCAGTGGCTAATAACGTTAGCAAATTAGCATAATTTTTGGGGATTTTGCAAGATATTTTCGACATAATATGTGAAACTTGTTATAGAGCAATGAAATGGAAGACAGTAGGACGAAATGATGAGGAATTGGGTAAAAATGTAAACAGTCAGGTCTCTACATGAGAAGGTCTTTTGTATTACCCAACATGTATATTTCTTGTGTTATGTGATAATAATATCTAATTAAAATTGGTAATTGGCAATTTCTTGAACACAAGACACAAGGCAATTCATTCATTAACTTATTTAATTTTCATTGTATTTAGTTACAATAACAAGGTTATACCTTTTACTTTTATATTGATATACTTGTTGTTTCATCTTATATAAGCACAAAACTTAATAACCCAAAATGGAAATACAAAAGTCTAATAACTTTCTGATAAGATTATCGTATCCTCGCTTACACATTCTTGTTTATCCTGAAAATCCTTAATCCATGGCCGTAAATTGTTTTTGTTTAAAGGATCCTGTTAGCGACTGAAAGTGTCATTTGTCGTCTCATTACTTTAAGATAATGGATTTAGAAATTCTAATTAGCATTTAATAGGCAATCAGTGTTTTGGTGCGAGGATGAAATTTAATTTTAATTTTAAATGTGTCATGAAACATGACATAAAATAAGACCAAATATTTACCTTGTACCATAATTATGTCCTAAAGTGCCTTATCTGAATCGGAAATTTCTTCCAAATTAATTAAATCAACCAGTACTGGAAGGAACTCCATAACTAAACTTATGAATGATTATAGAAAGAAAAACGAAGATTCAAAACAAACAACAAAACAACATGTATTGTTTCGTTATCGCACTAGCTTTGTCAGACGACTATGCAAATTAATATTATAGTCATTGTGTCAGCTGATGTTATAGCAAAACATATTTTTTTATACATATTTGTATATTTTCCGTATGTACAAAATAGGGATGAGATTTTACCCAAGCGCTAAAGAAATTTGAGACCCTAGTTATTATAGTTACTATTCAACTAAATTTTATTTTTGAAATAAATTACAGTTAGGGGTTTGATAGCAAAGCAACAGAGACCTAAGCTGCATATGTGAACAGAGAGAGGAAAATGGTATACAGCACATAATATGCCACTGTGAGTCATTGGATGGGTCGATTGGGAAACGATATCAGCCTTTATGAACAGGAAAGCAGCAACAATGTTTGAAAAAGCAGGAACTCATCCCAATGAAGAATTAAAAATATTAGTGGACTATGGTCCAGTACAGGACGCCGCAAGAATGAGAGTATAATATAAGCGCCCAAGGAATCAGCTCATAATACCTAATTAAAGGAAATTCGCCGCAGAACATGAAGAAGGAGAACTAGAAGCAACATGCCTAGCTAGCAAGGTAATAAACTATACGCCTCCATACCTTGTTTATCTAATAGTAAGTAGTAGTAAACAAAAAAAAAAGTCATAAAAAGCCTAAAAAAAAAAATATTAACTACTAACACCATACAAGAACTTAATACACAAAAACACTGCACCCATACACACCCACCTACACTAACACCAGTACACGTTCTTAACTCAAAAAAACCCAGCTTACTAACAACAGCTTACTACTGCTTCAATTTAGCACTGCACTGCCTTGAAACAGTGGGTTCCTCACAGCTGAGAAGCTTGGGTCCGTGCACCTGTTTTGAAGCACATACCCTACACCAAAATCATAGACATGCACCAACACTCTCATAGAAAGCTATAGTGTGTCTACTGCCAGGAAGTTGATGATGTAGAGCATACCCTTTTTAACTGCCCTAAATGGTAGGAAGAAAGGACAACGTTTGCGACGAATGCCTCGGGTAGGGTGTTCAACCCCGAAAATATGATGAGGAGAACGATTGGACACATGCATACACGACAATCCGAAGCATATTAGAAACGAAAGAACGAGAGGAGAGAAGAAAACTAATATAGAAGGGGCAGCCTCCGCACTGAAGAAATGTGAAAACGGTACCAGGGTGTGGTGAGCCAGATGATCTGAGGGGAATTTTGTTAGTCAGTAGGCGGTTGCCTTGTGGGAGTTTATTTTTGTATGAAGTAAATGGAATGTTTTTTGCAAGACACGATTGCAAAAGAAACAATTTTAAAAACTCTCTTATTGACATTCTGCAAAGTAGTAAATTAATTATTTTTAATGAGTATGAGAGAAATAATTGCGGATTCGTTTTTTAATAAAGCAGTGGCTAATAACGTTGCCAAATCAGCATAATTTTTGGGGATTTTGCAAGATATTTTCGACATAATATGTAAAACTTGTTATAGAGCAATGAAATGGAAGATAATAGGACGAAATGATGAGGAATTGGGTAAAACTGTAAACAGTCAGGTCTCTACATGAAAAGGTCTTTTGTATTACCCAACATGTATATTTCTTGTGTTATGTGATAATAATATCTAATTAAAATTGGTAATTGGCAATCCGACACTACCCAGCCACTAAAACTCCGTAGGCTTGAGGGTGTCTTTTGAAGATTTTTTTACCCCACTGGGGATAAAAAATAAGCTATATTATAGTAAAAAGGCTAGGTGAAGTACAAAGCAAAGCACGCATTGGTATTTATGAAAGAATATTATAAATAAGTGTCCTCTCCATAGAAGTATCAAAAAGAATGTCTTATACATTTATAAAATAATGAAGTGTAAAAAGTGAATAACAGGGGTCCTAGAACGGAACCCTATGGAACACCTGCAGTTATTAATATGAAACCTGAGGAGTCATTTCCTAGCCCCACTGATTGTTTTGCGATTATGATGATAGGAATTTAGATTGCCCCGAGGCGACTGGGGGAAATTCCAAGTATTTTAGAAAAGTTAACATCAATTGAAGATCAATACGATCAAACTCTTTAGAAAAATCAATAAGTAGCAAAACGGTTACTTTGGTTCCATCAGTTGCCCGCAAGAAATCATCAGGTACCTTGGCTAGTGCAGAGGTGCAGCTATAACCCGGTCGGAATCCAGATTCATTCCTCGAAAGTATATTATAAGCTTTATTGTATCTTCTATTACGTGTCTCCAAAATTTTGTGAGAGCTTTAGAAAGTGTACCTAATATGCTTATTGGCTTATCCAATTGTCTAACTATTAATAAAACAATTCGATTTTTTTAAGGTGGTAGACCGGACCGGAAGACCTTAATATTGATATTTTAAACATCAAAAAAGATTTAAAACAGAATGGTTACCCTGAAACCTTTGTAACTAATACCATCTCAAAACTTAAAAATCGCAAAGTAAAAACTATTTCAGAAACGAAAGGGGAGCAAGCATTTCTTACAATACCTTATGTCAAGGGGATCTGAAAAGATTAGAAGGATAACCAAAAACTATAATATCAAAACAGCCTTCATATTCGGAAATACGCTTAGAAGCTTTTTTACAAAAGTAATACACCCCCCCCCCCCCTTAATGAAAACACAAAAAATTGCATCCATCAAATCCCTTGCGAGTGTGGCGAATCGTACATTGGAGAAACACTAAGACCTTTTCCCGTACGAGTTAAAGAAAATCTGAAACATACTCAAAGAGGTGAAACCTCGAGATCAGGTATAGAGAAACATGTCATTGTATGGACCAACCAACATAATATACAGTGGTCAGAAGCCAAGGTTTTTGACAAGGAACAGCACTGGAGAAAACGAAAATTTAAAGAAGCAGCTTTTATGAATCAAAATGCCCATATATTTAGTAAACCAAGTATAGATAGCCTCTTCTTGTCCAAAACCAGCAGCTAAAACTTCACACTCCAATAAGCACGTAGACGGAGTCATTAAGCTTCATTGCACATGAATAGTGTTTAAGACAGTAGTCTTAGAATTATAATTTGGTTTACACAAACGGTTAGAGATACTAACTAATAGAAACGTTATATTAAGTAACAAAATAAAGACAATGAAAGTCCGACAAGGTAATACATTTTTTTGAAATTATATTTTTTTTCCAGAAATTTTTGTCCACCTTAAAAACTTCTTGTAAGGACCGGCATTAATCGTTTTAATCCAATATCTTCTACCTAAACCGAAACTCGTTGATAAATATTTCAACGATTTAAGTGTTAATCCAAACCAAATAGGTGCCGAAAAGAATCAAAATCAGAGAAAATACTAGCGAATGAAGGCGATAACTGTATTCTTTCCTTTCATTCGTGAAAAAGCCTCGGGGATTCAACCACTAATAAAAGTTGTTTGTCGATCTATTTGGAAACGTCGAAAATCATTGCACCCTTTGCCCTTACCATAATTTCCCTTGTGCCTTATTTGTGTCTTGTGCAGAAATAAAATCAGCCTTTAACCCTATCCTAAATAGAAAGATAATAAAAAGGTTAAAGATTGGGTATCCATATTAGTGAGATCCTTTTAAATTTAATAAAAATAAATTCTGTTTAAAGTTTAATAGCGGAGCAATTCTGTGGTCGATCTACCGCCGATAAATCCAAAATGAATCTGATTTTATACAGGATATTTATAATAATACATGGTTATACCGTGCGAGCAAAAATTATTTGCATCAAAGAGGGCCTTGCATCTAAGGACTTAATGCTTAGCCGTAGAGCTTAATACCTGTTGGGTGTCAGTAACTACCTGAATTAATAATCAATCAGTTATTCCGTCATCTTTGACAGTCATTACAAGTAAGTAATTTGATTCATCGCTAATTTTTCCAATTTCTTGAACAATTCACACAATGGGCTTTACGGAACAGCACAAAACATTCATGGTTGAAGCGTAATTTCGAAACGGGGTTAGAGTAAATCGTAATTGGCAATACAATCCGGGTTTGTGCATGGACGATTTTTACGAACATTTTCCTAACGTTGCTTTTATTGCTGGGGATTTTTATCATTGCCTGAAAAGTACCGTGGCTGTGTTTAGGGAAACAGGTTCTATACAACACAAAAAAGGAGCAGGAAGACCATCTGTAAGAACAGAAGAACTTGTTGCAAATGTTCGTAAAATAATGTAAAATACTCCAATTGTATAAGACGCCTGTACTATTTTCATTTATTTTATTTTATTTTTCTTTTTCTTTCTGTATATTCTTACTTTGTTAATTTTGTAAACAACAAAAACAAATTTGTATTTGTCTACTTATTTTATTACTTATTAGTTTGGCATATCATGTCATAATATGAATTTGACAAAATTTTAACCTAGATTTGGTTAGATATATTTTATCGTCCCTATATCATTGTGATCTAAACCAAGCCCTGCGTTTTTTAATCCAAGCCCTCTTTGATGCAAATAATTTTTGCTCGCACGGTACATATTTTTACCTATTTTGAAACTCTTTAATGGCCAAAGGAATGCGGGCAAAAAATATATAATTAAAAAATAATAAAATAAAATTTTACTTACTATTTAAAGACACAGGTTGATGGTGGTTGTGAAAAAACGAAACGTTTCAAATAGCCTAGTTCCTGTTGAACTAATATTAGCTATTTTGTAAATGCAGGATACTACCGTTATTTTGCAGATTGTGTCTGGGTCTGGCCCAGCCCAGTCCATTTACTTTGGACGGACTTTATTAAACAAATAATTTTACCTGCATGGATGTACACCAGTACATGTACAACTTTTAGTAACGGAACGAAATTAAATGGGTAGTTAAAAGACAAAGCACTCATTTAGTGGTCAATTAAAACACTCAATTAGGTTTTGTAAATAGGCAATTTATTAAAACCGTTTGTAACATCCCCTTTGTAGTAAAAAATGTCAGCGGTTTTTTGTATAGTAGCCCCAATTAGTTTGCTTAATGTCTACATTAAGCTTCTCCGATACTAAATAAAGTGACCCAATTACGTATAGCGATTGCCACACTTTTATGAACAAAACTGTACAAAACAGCTATTTGTGGAAAGTATTGCAAAAATACAGGGTGTCCGGAAAAAGGAGGTCAATTCGTTAACCGTATATTCCTGAAGCAAATATAAAATGACTTTTATAATGCCCTTTTTCCCTCATGTTCGATATAATATTAATTATAATATATCGATATTTTTTAAAAAAATAATTCAAAAGTCGGGTTATTTCTGAAAATATCGAAAAAAATTATTATAAGTAGTTTTTTTAAATGTAGTTTCCAGCCCACATGCAAAATTTCAGCAGCATAAGACAATTTTAATTTTTTACCCACCATAAAATTTATTTTCCACTCAATGAACACTTTACTGATGACAATGTGTTCTTTTTTGTCTTAATATTAGGGTGTGTTACTTTCAGATACAAACTACGTTTTTAAAAATACTTATTTTATGAAGTTACCTTATACAGGGTCAAAAACAAATAAACTTTGGATCACATGCGACCAAATTTTAATAGCCCACTTCTAATTTTGTAGAAAAACACACATTTAATATGGCGCTACTTTAAAGAAAATGTATCTGAAATAAAGCATTGTCAAAACTAATAAGTTTTATGTAGGTTGCGTTGAGTCTTATTTTGCAAAAGTGGTGCAATTTACAAAATTTGGGTAAAAAATCAAAATTATCTTATGCAGCTAAAATTTTGCATTAATAACTTTTTTTGATACTTTCAAAAATAACCCAAATTTTGAATTATTTTTTTGGAAATAATTAAAATTTGACAGATAATGCGAATCACGTGACTACTATTTTTTTGCTTAATTTTCATCCCGATCGAAGCAGAACTTGATGCCAAAGTCAAATTTCGAATAAAGTTATTAATAAAAAAAATCCCATATAATGCGGACTTTACTGGTCACACAGTGTAGTGTGATATGAAGCATATGTTGTGTACCAATAATTGCCCTGGAATATATAGGGTGTTTCAAAAAAGTGGAACGAAAAATGTATAGGAGCACTACAGTTATTAATCTGATACAGGGAAAACACTACAATAACCTTTAAATCTTAATTTAAAAAAAAATCCATTCATGATAAGGAATGCCCATATTTTATATACTTATTTCTTCATTTGCCGTTTATTACCAAACATTACTCTTTTTCCAGATGTAAATCAACATCTTTTTGTGTGTCACACCTTCCTTCAAATTTATTGTAATCGATATAAGAAGCAGCGCGCTTTCCAAAGCGAAGTCACCGATTTGCAATAAATTAGGAAACAGACATTTTTATTACGTGGAAAAAAGGAAAGGTGTTAATGGAAAAGTGATGGAAAAGGTTCGGCTTGTCTTATTATTCTTTTTGCACGATCGTAAACACAGCAAATTTATTTACAGGAGACATTTTTATTTGTGTAATTTGGATGTTAATCATCAATCAGAAAATTTATTTTCTATTAAAATATCGTACTCTATTAGAATTTTTAAATTGATTACGTAGTAGTGTTGAGGTTAGGGGCGAGAGGGGCTAACTTGTTTAGGGCTGTGTTCTATCTTGATTATTCAAATCAGTTTTTAAATTTAATTAAATACATTATCCTATACCGGGTGTCCAAGGAAGGCGGTTCGCCCATCTATCTTTTTTGTTTTTTAAGATAATGGAATAAAATTTAGGGGATTTGTATACGACATAAAACTGCATTTTTTGACACGTCACTAAACATTATGTAACATCCGGTTTAACCGGACCTGCAGAAAGCAGAAAAATTTTCCTTTAGTGTGTTCACGGATAAAGTTTGAAAGAGGAAATACTTTTTATTAGTAGGTATAGAAGAAAAATTATTTCTTTATAAAAACGTCTGCTTGTGCTGAAACTACAATTTTGAATACCAGATTTGCGATTACTATACAGGATTTGTCATAAACAATTTTACTTATTAGGATTTTTTTTCAGTTATAATTTTCAATTCCTTGATTTATCAAATAATTTTGCTTGTGCTGAAACGCTGAAACTACAATTTCAAATATCACATTTGCGATTACTATACAGGGTTCGTCACAAACAACATTATTAGTTTTTTGGATTATGGTTAAAATAAATTTACATAAAAACAAACAACTATTGTTGCTTTTTTTTTATAAGAAAGTTATAAGAAAACCATTTTCTATTTGCCTTCTTTTGAAGTATTTTTATTATTAGGTACATGTGATATTTCTTTAATTCATTCAATTATAAATTATGAAACTTTTATTCAAAGGTGGTACCACCGAGTTAGCACATAGTTTAACTCGACATCTGATAACAGTTCCTAATTTGCTCTATTGGGATATTTGCAATAACTACTCTTATTTGTTCTTTCAAGAGATTATTATTATTGAAATTGGTTTTATACACATGTGGCTTGAGATATCCCCATAAATAAAAGTCGAGAATTGTGAGATCAGGACTCCTACGTGCCAACTGATTTGGACCATTGGTACCTTCCAATCCATTTGTTCCCAAAGTGATGATTTAGCCAATCATCAAAAGGAATTGAATATTAGAATTGAAAAAAAAACAAAAAAAAAAGCTGTTGTTGACGAACCCTGTATAGTAATCGCAAATCTAATAATTGAAATTGTAGTTTCAACACTAGCAAAATTCATTTAATCAATCAAGGAATTGAAAAGAAGAACCAAAGAACTAAAAATGTTGTTTGTGACGAACCCTGTATAGTAATCGCAAATCTGATATTCGAAATTGTAGTTTCAGCACAAGCAGACGTTTTTATAGAAAATTACTTTTTCTTCTATACCTACTAATCACATAGTCTGTCCTTTTCCAAACTCTATCCGTGGACACCAGAAAACAAAACCTTATTAATTGCCGTCATCCTTTTTGTGTCTAGTTATTTTATTTTACATATCAATTTTCAGGATATTCTGAATAAGTTACGTATAATATGTATTTCCAATTTCCAGAGTGATCCGTTGTACCTAATAAAATTAAATTAATCCCTTCTCTTTTTTTTTATATATAAAATACAAAATATATAAACTTGCTATAAAAAAGGTATTTTCTAGGTAGGTGTTTAAAGAAATTATTTTTTATCTAGATTTTTGACAATATTTATCTGTGGAAAATCAATTTTCTTAAATCAATTAACAACAAATTTAGACTAAAATCGATTATTTTATAATATTAAAAGTTAAAATGTGATTTTTTCGTATAAACATGAAAATCCCTAAAATGGCCTAAAAACTAATAAAATTCCCTTTGTCCCCGAAATGTGTTCCTAGAACTAGAGATAAATTTCCTAGTATGGCACCACTGGATAATGCCTAATATTACTAGATGTTTTGGTTTTTATTAGTTTTAGCAACGCGACGTGGAAAATAGTTCTCAAAGAGTACCTATCAGAAATGTTCGCTGATATAGTCCTCACAGACCCACTGCAAGAAAATCAACCCGAAAGGTACCTGAATAGACAGGTGGCCTCTTCCATGTTTTTCTATTCATAATATGACGTCATCCGGGAAACGCTACGTATATAGAATACTATTGCCATAGTAGCTAACGCCCAAGAAGCTAGGGCCCAATGTAGCTAACGCCAAAATATGACAGTTTGGCAAATGAAGTATGGCATTCGACAGATGACTTACGACGCAGGCATGCGCAGAAGGACCTGCGTTTCTGGCGCAGAACCCTTCTTCTCCCTCTACTAATAATATCCCTCCTTTTATTTACACCAATAGAATTGGTTTAACAAATTAATCAAGCGATTTTAATATCTAATAAAGAAATAATCCTAGAAATACCTAACAAAAGCTTATCAGATAATTTTGAATAATTCAAGAAACCAAATACCCAGCCTTAGCAGGTTCACCTTGCTTGTATTAGGGCAATGCAGATAGGGCATATTACCGGATGTAAGAGGATGTCGCTATTACGTTATCGTTTTGGTTTTGCCTACTGCTATCTGCAGGAATTAAATGGTAAATATTTGGGGCTTATTTAACCGTAGCAATTTATTATGTAGAAATTCGACAAATGTAGAAAAAATACTTTTTATTTTGTTGTGGAATTAAAAACTTTGTAATGAAATACTCTAACATAACGTATTATCACTGTCCTAGTCAGGTTTTAGGTGACAACGTTAGGAAGTGTCTTCCATATGGCCATTTGGTTAATGATATATACAGGGTTACTCAGAAGTCCGGGATAAAATTAGTATAGCCTTACCCTGTAACTTTTGGGAAAAACGCTCGTTCACGTCAATTTAATTTTATATATGCTCACATTTTGACGTTATTCCTTTATTTTTTTTATAGATATTTGTCAAAGATATGGCGACATCGATCTCTTTTTTAAATGGAAACATAAAGCTTGTGATACATCATTTCTCGTACAGTATGCTCATAAATTTTGGCGCGATTCTGTCAAGTTATTTCAAAATGGCGACAGTTGAAAGTTTTTTAAAAATCTCTGTTTAAAAAAACGTTTTTTTTTTAACTTTCAAGGTAAGAAATCTTCAATGTTTTATGTTCTGACATTAAATGACTTAACAATAATAATTATGGTTTATTTGTTATTTATTTTGTCAATCTTCCAATAGTACCTCTAGATGTATCATGATTTTAAGCTGTTGAAACATGTGGATTATCCTACCGAGATAATGCAATATCCAATTTTTCATCATCGCCTAAAACCATTTTTATTTAGAAAAGTGTAAAATAATACTTCAGAAATGCCTAAATTAATTTTACAAGTTTACAATGTCACAAAATGTCAGAACGTAAAACAATAAAGATTTCTTACGTTGAAAGGTAAAAAAACTTAGCTTTCAAATCATGTATCACAAGCTGTATGTTTCCAAATGTCGTCATATCGTTGACAAATGTCTATAGAAAAACAAACGAATAACGTCAAAATGTGAGCATATACAGGGTGTTCATTTGAAAACTTCCCTACTCGATTTTCCTGGTTTAAAATGAAAATGTGAAAAATCGCTTGGACCCGTCGATTTTTATTTCGAGGGGGACATCTTTTGAGTATATTGTCAATCTTGTTACTTCAAGCCCCTAGGAGGGAGGGGGGTAAGATGTAAATCTTAAATGGATACCCCTATTTTATATTTTTTTGGATTCTGCATAAAATTCTGAACGTTTCTTAATAAAAGCATTATTAGTCTATACTTAACAGTTTCCGAGATATTGACTCTTAAAAAATTACATTTTTAAACTTTGACAGCGTCTAGCTTTCTAACTGTACGTCTTAGAGCAAAACGGCTTACATGTCCCTATCTTCGATTTTTATTATCTTTCCAATAGTGTGAACTTTCGGTTAAACCGGATGTAAGAAATATAGTACTTCCGGTTTGACCGGAAGTTGACACTATTGGAAAGATAATAAAAATCGAAGATAGGGACATGTATGCCGTTTTGCTCTAAGACGTACAGTTAGAAAGCTAGACGCTGTCAAAGTTCAAAACTGTCATTTTTCAAGAGTCAATATCTCGGAAACTATTAAGTATAGACTAATAATGCTTTTAATAAAAAATGTTCAGAACTTTATGCAGAATTCAAAAAAACTATATAAAATAGGGGTATCCATTTAAGATTTAGATCTTACCCCCCCTCCCTGCTAGGGGCTTGAAGTATGAAGTAACAAGATTGAAAATATACCCAAAAGATGTCCTCCTCGAAATAAAAATCGACGGGTCCGAGCGATTTTCCACATTTTCATTCTAAAGCCGGAAAATCGAGGTGGGAAGTTTTCAAATGAACACCCTGTATAAAACTAAATTGACGTGTCCGAGCGTTTTTCTTAAAAGTTACATCAGTTTAAGGCTATATTAATTTTATTCCGGACTTCTGGGCAACCCTGCATAAAATATCAGGAAATTCTATGTGTTTTTTTAAACTATTTTACTGGTAAATATAATTAATTTAACTTAAAAATACACTTTATAATATTTTAAGCGTTCCTCATAATCAAACTCAGGCATTGACCCGATTAGATTATTTTAAGCCGGCTTTCCACTAAATGACTAGGTGTATAAACACGTCATTTAAGGTTATTAGTAGGGTTTGGAATTGTATTCGAATAAGTCGAATATTCGAATATTCAACTATTCTAAATTTTAATTTTTTGTTAGTTAAAAAATTCAACTATTCAAATATTCGACTAGGTATTCGAAATTCGAATATTTGACTATTCGAATATTCGGACTATTTAAATAGTCGAGTATTCAAATATTCGACTATTCGAAATTTTTATAATTTTATTTTCGTTGTGTAAAATGTTTGATTATTTGTATTCAATAAATAATCATTTTGTTTAAGAGTTTTTTATTTATTACAGAGTTCTAAAGTTCTCATATCGTAAAGTAATTTAACAGAAATATTTATTTGTCATCTTACTTTATTCGACAATATCCACATTATTTTTATTCGATAATTTAGATATTAAAAATGACTAATACTTAAAAATGTTCCTTTATTATGTTTAAGCAGTTAAACCACTTCTACCGTGATTGAACGACTGTATTCGACTATTTAAATATTCGACTATCTAAATATTCGACTATTTAAATATTCGACTATTCGAAATTCGAATATTTGACTATTCGACTATTGAATTATCTATTCGACTATTCGAATTATTCGACTATATTCGACTATATTCGACTATTCGAATTATTCGACTATATTCCACTATTCGAATTATTCGCCTATTCGAATAACATACCAAACGACTATTCGAATACTTATATTTTAAAAATTCCGAGCCCTAGTTATTAGGTCGTACTTTAGATTTTCCCAGAAACCCCCATTTTATGATATGTTACCACAAAGTCAACTTTTTTATTAAGGTCTCCAAATGTTTCTGTATTTTCAGAAAGTCTACTTTATGCATGCAATTTTTTGTGCAAAATTAACTTTTTGGCAGTAAAAAAATTTCCTATTTAATCTGCCTAAATTGTTGCATAATCAATCATATACCACGAGAGCTATAACGCTAATAAACATTTTGACTTGAAGCTATTTTACATGATAACGTGTGGTCACTGAATCGGTATGAATCATCGGACATATGCCTGTCGGTGCATATTCCCATCAACTTGCGTTCATTCGTATAGAGGACCATTAAAATCTGCTTTTGATTTTAACAGTAGCCAGTAGCCACTCGTTAAAAACAAGCTAAAGAAAACGAATCAGTTAAGTTTTTCGTATATTAACCACCTGTCGAATGTCATTTTTGAGCTAAAATCTAAACAGTGAAAATAATAACTATAATAGGGTAAAGGATACAGTTGTTGGCCAGGCATCAGTTATTGGCCACCTTGGTTTTAAAGCTAATTACTAAGGGTTCGGTATAAAATTTCATAAATCTGACAATTATAACACTATCTGGCAACATCTTTCTAGGGGGCGCCTCATGCCTTTGTTTATCAGTTATCGACATTGAAATGTCAGTCGGTTGTTTGTATGTGCTCTACGAATTTGGTCAAATTTTAGTCGAATATTAAGGATTTATTAAGAATTGGTGTACCTAGGGTGAGGGATTATTATTTTATTATACCTCATAACTTTTGGTGTTATGGCATGCTAAAAGGTTCTTTTTACTTATTTATAGAGGTTGGGTTACTCGGCATAAATATTTTGGCGTTATTTTCACGTGGCCTACAACTGTAACACATTTTTTTAACAAATATAGTAGTTATTGGCCGGCCGTTGTCCAATAACTAAATGTGTAGGTCAATAACTGTTTTGACTGGCCAATAACCATATAAATAAATAGGCCAATAACTAGGTTTACTGGCCAATAACTGTAGTTTGGGAGTTTTTTTATTTATTTTTTTTAATATATTTTTTGTACTTTCTAACTTTTAATAAAGATATATATAAAAAAATCAAGTGTCTTTTTTCAGAAAAAAAATACAGTTCGTAATTATATAAATATCTATTTGAACTATCCTAATAAAAGAAAAGTCAAATCCTTAAATGGCCAATTACTGTACCCTTTACCCTATAATAATAAGGTATTTATTTGTGCCAAAATATAAAAATTATAAAATATAACAACTAAAAATAACTATTGGTGATAGTAACATATTGTTTAGAAAAAAGAAAAGCACAAAGTCTTTCTCCACCGGCATTGTACTATTTACTTTGTTTTTCTGATGATGAGTGTTTCTACACTCAAAACATGTCGAATTTGAATTATTCTAGGTTCGCCTAGTTATTCTAATAAAAAATTGTGGAGAAAGACTGTGCTTTTCTTTTTTCTAGTCATTTAACTCCACTTTGAGTATGGACTACTTCTTCAAAATACTAGTGTTTGTTTGAAGGTGGTAGACAATGAAGTAATATCAATAAAATTACCTTGTCGGACTTCCATTGTCTTTATTTTGTTACTTAACACAAAGTTTCGGTTAGTTAGTATCTCTAACCGTTTTCAAGTGTAAACTAAATTAGAATTCTAATTTCTACACCATTTTCTCTTCTGCTAAAACCATCAGCACTAAATAAATATTCTGTCTCCTGATGATGAACGTTTCTACGTTCGAAACATGTAGAGACCCCTAGAAAATTTTTATTCTATTAAATTTTGTGGAGGAAGGCTTTAAGTTTTTTCTTTCTTTCCCATTTTATAATCAAATTTGGTTTTGACCTCGTAGATGAGACCAGAGCAAGGACATCTTTAGATCATGTGATCACGGAGGATTCAAATGACGTTGATATTTACCGAACGATCTTGATGGTTTCTGATTAA
The DNA here is from genome assembly GCA_963969555.1 of Polydrusus pterygomalis. NCBI lineage: Eukaryota > Metazoa > Arthropoda > Insecta > Coleoptera > Curculionidae > Polydrusus > Polydrusus pterygomalis. The sequence goes on from OZ018380.1 coordinate 24,028,794, forward strand.
TTATCTAACCTAAAAAATTATTTTAACAAGTTAAAACTAAAAATCGTTTACAAATGAACATTTTTGTGAAGTGCAATAAAAATGAAATTTGATAAAACTGCCAGAATATTAAGAATTTCTTTGCCGTTTACACACTATTCAATTTTTGATGATGACATTGACTCCGATGATGATAGTTATGGTAGGAAAATGGCAAAAGTATTAGACTTTGCCGAAACAATTTTTTCCAGCAATAGGCTGCACAATAAGCCATTGAGCTCCAGTGAAAGAAGCTTCGGTCACCCATCCGACCCCCGTCCTTAACCAACCAATCATTTAATTCACTTATTAATACCGGCTATGATTGGTCAAAAAATTTCTTATTAAATTATGTTTACTATAAGTAAGTAGTGTACTTGCATTTCTACTAATTGACTTATTATGTTTTAAATTTAACTAAGTCCTGTATTACCCCGTCCATGGTTTATAGTCAATAATATGCAAAACTACATTCACGCCATACGCGCTCTTCGAACAGATGAATACACTGAAATCTATCACATCACATACGTTTTTGGTTTGTAACAAGCTATTGTTGTCAGTACACATTTGTTTATAAATATTTGAAAAGGATTAATCATTGACTTACTCGTCCGGCGTGAGTACTATGGGCCGCAGATGGTTTGGAAAAAATATGATCATTGTTGCATTTGGCTTTTTATTGCCGCGAAAATGACAAATAACTGTATAATGGAAAATTTAAAAAACATGAATAATGATAGTATTTTTCACGGATAAAATATATTTTCGACACTAAAAATGTGTATCATACATACAGTGTGACCAGTAAAGTCCGCATCATATGGGATTTTTTTTATCAATAACTTTATTCGAATTTCGAAATTTGACTTTGGCATCAAGTTCTGCTTCGATCGAGATGAAAATGAAGCAAAAAAAATTGTAGTCACGTGATTCGCATTATCTGCTAAATTTTAATTTTTTCCAAAATATAATTCAAAAGTGGGGTTATTTCTAAAAATTAAAATTTTTCACGTGACTACTATTTTTTTGCTTAATTTTCATCTCGATCGAAGCAGAACTTGATGCCAAAGTCAAATTACGAATAAAACTATTAATAAAAAAAAATCCCATATGATGCGGACTTTACTGGTCACACTGTATATAGGGTGACCAACGACGGGTGGCGAGCGGCTCTATTTCCAAAACCATACAAACTACAACTTTGGGGTAAAAAATCCATTATGAAATATGAGCAAAAAAATCACTGGAAATAATTTTTAGGTTCGAAATTTTACCGCTAGAGTGCTTAGTCGCTATGCTATGATACAAAGTCCTTAAGTTTTACTAATAACTGCAATACAATGTACGTTTTTACGGTTTTGTAATATCTTCTAAAAATTTTTTAATAACAATTTTTTTGTAGTTACCATGGCAACTGCGTGGAGAAGGGTAACGGCTACAAATACTTAAAAGACTGTAACTTCGGTCTGCGTTAACCGAATTTAACAAACTATGGCTTATTTTATAGAACATTTTAACCTGTTTGAACGTTTGCATAAATATTATTAAATATAATTTATGCTGTTGATAATAGAGGGAACTTTTTAAAAAATATATTTCTAGCTTCATTAAAAAAATTGTTTTAATGCAACCATGAAACCATTTTAACTCGATTCCATAGCTAACTGGTTAGTAAAGAGAACTACAAAAACCACAAGTTGATTCCTTTTCTCACTTAAAAGTTATCGCAAAAATAGTGGACAAGTGTAATTAAATTTGGGCTTTTAGCAAAGTTTTACATTTTTCCTTTTATTAAAACTTTGAAATCCTACAACAGGAATCGATTTTTTGGCTATATTTAATAATCCTAGGCATTTAAAAAAATAAACTATGATATTTTGTTGTTGATTATTTATATTTGCAGTAGCAAAATGTCATAATTTATTTTTTAAAACGCCTAAAATTAATAAATATAAATAAAAAAGCTATTTCTGTAGGATTTCACCATTTTAATAAAAGGAAAATTGCAAAACTTTGCTAAAACGCAAATCGAATTACACTTTTCCCCTATTTTTGCGATAACTTTTAGGTAAGAAAAGAAGTCAATTTGCGGTTTTTGTAGTTTTTTTTTACTAACTAGTTAGCTATAGAATCGAGTTAAAATGGTGTGATGGTTGCATTCAAATTATTTAAGAAATCGAAGCTACAAATATATTTAATTAAAAGTGCCCTCTATTATCAACCTCGCGCATTCATTTTATTAATATGTATATGAACGTTCAATCGGGATAAAACGTTCTTTAAAATAAGCCATAGTTTGTTAAATTCGGTTAACGCAGACCGAAGTTACAGCTTTTAATTGTTACTCTTCTCTACGCTGTTACCATGGTAACTATAAAACAATTTTTATTACAAAATTTATAGGGGATATTACAGAGCATATAAAAACTGAATTTCTGACCTACATTGTATTGCAGTTATTAGTAGAAATTAAGGACTTTGTATCGTAGCATAGCGACTACGCACCCTAGTGGTAAAATTAAGGTGACAATAACCAAGTCGAATTTAACGCTAAAAAAACTCAGGCAGCAGTTTTTTCTAAGAAGGTTAACATTGCAGAACCCGATATCGTTATGGCAGGACACGCAATTCCACTGACTTCGTCTATTAATTTGCTGGGTGTCAACCTGAGAGGAAATATGTTGCATAATCACGTTGTGGCAATCGCCAGGGCAGCTTCTCAGAAGCTCGGTATACTTTTCCGTACCAAAAAGTTGTATACACCTCAACAACTTTTGACACTCTATAAAGCCCAGATTCGACCATCACTGGAATACTGCTCTCATATCTGGAGTTCTGCACCGAAGCATACCCTTCGGTTGTTGGATTCCATCCAAAGGAGAGCAGTTCGTCTAATCGGCGACCACGAGCTGACTAAGAACCTCGACAGCTTAGAACATCGAAGACAGCTTGGTGATTTGACTCTCTTCTACAGATATTTCCATGGCAAGTGTTCGACAGATATTGCCCGCTCGATTCCACCTAGAGTAATGCATAGCAGAAACACACGACGAACCACTGCCGCCCATCCCTATGTGGTTCAACTTAGTACACCCCGAACGTCATTGTTTCAGAACTCTTTCATTTGGAGGACGTCATCTTTGTGGAACGGCCTTTCTGAGACCGTGTTTCCAACCGAATATAACCTCCAACGATTCAAGAAAAACGTGAATCGCTTTCTTCGCACACGCACCGCTCCCAGAGCGCCTTAAAGGATTTTTCCTATAGTGCTTGTGCTCGATCATAAAAAAAAAAAGAACTAACCCCCAACGTCGTAGCGCATGTATTGTTTTGGAGATACAGTCTTGCCTGGTTTCAATATTAATATTCGTGGTTTTAATAAACAAGTAGCTCTGAGGAATGATCTTTTCTTTCTTAATTTTATGTAAGGTTAAAATTCCGGGTTCCAATCCAATTTTTACTCCTTTAGAGCAAACCGATTTTTATGTCGAATGTTCTAATACCCTATCAATATAAAAATCTTTTAATATCTAGTTGATTAATTATAATTTACAAAATTTTGGGTTATACAATCTTTTAAATGAGAAGCCAGTATCGCGTATAGTGTATTTACAAAATGAAAATAGAAATATTAAAAAATATAAAATTTTTAACATTTAAACACTCTATATTATAGTTATTCTCTTATTTATAAAATCCTAACTTACCAGTCGTTTCCCGTTTTTGCCACATTTTGTCGTTTTCTTCCAGTTTGATGGGGTTTTGGTTCGGCTACCATGTTGACATCTGAAAAAATATGAATATTGATGAAACGCAACATTTTTTTTTAAAAAAACGCATTCTAAATAGTTTGCGCATGACCGACATATAGCGCTACACATAACTTTTTGTAAAGATTACGCAGTCTGAAAGGCTAATCTTACAAACCCCCCAATCTGTATTGTTATTTCCTAGGCGTGTACCGGGTGTCCCACTAAGAATGGGCACCGGCCATAACTCGCTAACCGTTAATCATATAACTTAGGGGAAAAAAATTGTTAGGTAAATGCACTAAGAGAAATCGCTGGAAAATATTTTGAAGTTTCTAAATCCACCACTAGAGGGCGTAAATCAAAAATTTTCCATTTTTTGAAGGGTACACCCTGTATATTTTTAAATTTTCAAATTCCATATAGAATTATAATTATTTTTTATTAAATGCATTATTAGTCTATACTTCATAGTTTCCGAGATATTGACTCTCGAAAAGTGACATTTTTGAACTTTGACAGCTTCTAACTTTCTAACAGTACGTCTTAGAGCAAAACGGCTTACATGTCCCTACCTTCAATTTTTATTATCTTCCCAAAAAAAATCAATTTCCAGTTAAACCGGAACAACTATATTTCCTGCTTTCGAGTTACATCCGGTTTAACCGGAAGTTAATTTTTTTGGGAAGATAATAAAAATTGAAGATAGGGATATGTAAGCCGTTTTGCTCTAAGACGTACTGTTAGAAAGTTAGAAGCTATCAAAGTTCAAAAATGTCACTTTTCGAGAGTCAATATCTCGGAAACTATCAAGTATAGACTAATAATGCATTTAATAAAAAATAATTATAATTTTATGTGGAATTTGAAAATTTAAAAATATACATGGTGTACCCTTCAAAAAATGGAAAATTTTGGATTTACGCCCTCTAGCGGTGGATTTAGAAACCAAAATATTTTCCAGCGATTTCTCTTAGTGCATTTACCTAACAATTTTTTTTCCCCCAAGTTATATGATTAACGGTTAGCGAGTTATGGCCGGTCTCCATTCTTAGTGGGACACCCGGTACATATAATATTAATTTTTAACTAAACTAATATTTTATAAACTCAATATCGAAAAATTTTATTATTATAAAAATGTAAAATTTAAATTTGACTACATTCAATCAGTTTTGGACGATGAAAAAAGTTAATTGGGGAGAAAAATGTTCTATTATGTTTGCGTGTTACATCTACATTTACTCAAACTGTATATCAACAAATTTTTGTTTATAAACATTAGATAAAACTAGAGGTTGGCAAAGCGAATAAGCCACGCCTATCTTTATTTTGCTCAACAAACGTTGGGGTATTTTTGGAAAAAATTGGAGGATTATTTTTTCTTTTATTATTTTCTATTGTTCTGGACCATCTTACAGCATTTTTGTTAAAATAAAAAACGATGATGCCATCAAAACACAATTTCATTTTGTCTACATAACATTTTTTGTTTATGATACGCTTCCTGTTATTTGCTTGATTCAACATGTTTATTAATTATATGCATTTCATGACTTATTATTCATACGAAGTCAGTTGAGGCAATGTAAATATTGGGGGTACGACCAATTTACTGCATCACACACTGAAACTACAATACAAATATAACAAAATTTGTATTGATCGCTCCCTATACAGATGTTCGAAGATGGTCCACGTGGACTTGACAAGTCTGTCAACAATTTTTTTTTAGTTTTCTGTCTCATCTAAGATCGTATACACTTTACTACTATATATTTTTTTTTACACGACACTTCCGTTTATGACACACTTTTTGTAATTTGCTTTGATTCAACATGTACGTTTATGATATTTGTTTCATTATTTCTTAATTTTTACGACACAATATTTTTGCATTATTCATAATAATATTTGCTTGCTACGGTTAATAAAGCATATACTTATCACTAAAAATCAGTACTGTAGTTATGAAAAATTTAAATAGCTTCTAATGTGATATGTTCTTATCGTTTAACATTGCATTTGGTTATCTATTATGCAACATGGTTTACCGAGATGGTAAAATTCGTCCATAGATTATGAAGTCGCCCAATAATGGGTTATGTGAAATAAGAATCTTCTATTGCCTTTTCTGACATGCAAAGTTTAAAAAACCTTAAAGACAAAGTAAAAATAAATTAATTGAAACAGGTATTGGTACGATCAATAAAATTCAAATTTAAACAGGACAGCTAGCAGACTCCGAACAACGATGTGACCTATACAACAAATAATACGTTAAATTTAATACGGGGGCGCGCGGCGATTGCCGATCGCTACGAACCCCCACCAACGCCTTGTGGATTATAGATTCTAACGGATACAATTAGTTTTTGTGGACGCTGCTCTGCTTTCTTAGTTGTAGAGAAAGCGCTTTACTGGAAAATGCGTCCTATTGAAAAGATACAATTTATTTCTTAACAAAATTGCCGTATTAAAAGTAGTTTATTATTTAACAAGACTGTGCTACTAATGGATCTGCTTGCTACAAATAAAAACACTTCTAGCAAATCTGGAATTGATATAACACTAAAACGGGTTTGATACACTAGCAATTTATTTAATATGGGATACCCTGGGGCGGGTAGACCACGACGGCCGTTTCGTCCTTGTTAGGACTCGACGGGCAGCCATAACAAAAGCATTTCCAAGAACGACGGAAAAATGTACTAAAAGCCTCCTTGCAGACTCAAGGCGGCCATCAATACACCGTAGCGCCCTCCCAGCGGAAACAACTCCAATATATGGTAATAACGAAAGGTAGACAACTAAATAAACTACGAAGTGCATCACAATCCAGTATAGGGAACACTATTTGCGTTTTCACCGAAAACATCTGCCATTTTGGTGGTGAAAACGCAAATTACGTTCCCTATACTGGATTGTAATGCACTTCGTAGTTTATTAATTTAGTTGTCTACCTGTCGTTATTACCAGTGTAACTATCTTTTATATTGGAGTTGATTCCGCTGGGATGGCGCTACGGTGTATTGATGGCCGCCTTGATTCTGCAAGGAGGCTTTTAGTACATTTTCCGTCGTTCTTTGAATTGCTTGGGTTATGGCTGCCCGTCGACTCCTAACAAGGATGAAACGGCCGTCGTGGTCTACCCGCCCCAGGGTATCCATTGAATTTGGATCACTGTGTATTCCAATATAAAAAATAGTTACACACTTGTCCGATATGCCAGAATATTTTCTTTCTTTTAAGATTTATTTAATGTTCGTTCTGTTGGAGTTTATTTTCGGTTGTATATATTTTATGCATCTCTATAATATAAAAATATTCCTTGCCTTGCTAAAACCACAAATCTCATTCCGGTAAATTGTCCCACTTTAAATAATTTAACAAGGATTTAAAATCACGCCTGGCAAGAAAATGTTTCGTTTCCTTATTTTAAATGCGCCGAGGCGTTACGGGAAGAAATTGAAAATGCAAACATATAATTTTTCAGCGCTTGCTAAAAAGATTGAGATTGAAAGTTGAAGAAAATGAAACCAAGAGGAGGACTTGAAATTAGTTTTATATTTTAATTTTACTAAGTATTTAATTGGATCAATTCAACAAGTTAAACTTTGATAACGAAACAGTTCACTGTTGTCAAAGTGGGAATAACACAATGGTAAAGTTTAACAAAAAATGTCGATTTCTTGTTTCAAGAGTATTTTTTTTTTTTGTTTGAAGGTAGTAGACAATGAAGTAATATCAAAGAAATTACTTCCATTGTCTTTATTTTGTAACTTAACACAACGTTTCGGTTAGTTAGTATTTGTAACCGTTTTCAAGTGTAAACTAACTTATAATTCTTAGGCTACTGTCTTAAATACTATCCATGTGCAATGAAGCTTGATGACTCCGCCTACGTGCTTACTGGAGTGTGAAGTTTGAGCTGCTTGTTTTGGACAAGAACAGGTTTCCAAAGTTTTTCAAATCTCTTGCGAGTATGGCGAATCGTACACTGGAGAAACAAACAGACCTCTTCCCGTACGAGTTAAAGAACATCTGAAACATATTCAAAGAGGTGAAACTTCGGAGATCAGGTATAGCGGAACATGTATGGACGAACCGACATAATATATAGTGGTCAGAAGCCAAGGTTTTGGACACAGAACTGCACTAGAGAAAACGAAAATTCAAACATGAATCAAAACACTTGTTTATTTAGTACACGAGATATAGATATTCCCAATATGCAAGATGGAAACCTTTTCAACAGCTCCAACTTCACACTCCAATAAGCACGTAGGCGGAGTCATCAAGCTTCATTGCACATGGATAGTATTTAAAGCCGGGCTCCCATTCGCGTGTATTTGGCAAGTACGCAAATATTTGCGTACTTGGGCATATTTGGCAAGTACACCAAGTTCCGAAGTCAATTTGACAAGTGCAGCGCTCCCACTACTCCTGTATTTGACAAGTATGCCAATACTAGTGTACTTGGCAATTATAGCATGTTCTCGATCATTCAGTGTTCATTTTGTTTCGATATGGATAGTCGCGTTGCCGCTGCAGTTGCAGCGTTTGTGGTAGTAGCTGGCAGCTATATTGTGATGAGGAGGAAAAAAGTGCAGAAAGCAAAAAGAAGAAGAAGGTGGTGAATGACCTCTTGGAACAAAAGTCGAGACAGGTAAGTTAATACCACTATCCCGATCGACCAAAAGCCGAAACCATACCTCTGTAGGTATACTAGGCAAAATTTATGTTTCAGGTACAATGCCTCCATTATGATAGAGGACCTTATTTGAGAACAACTGCCGAAAGATTTGTGGGACAAGCAGGCAAGTGGTGAGAGTGCATCAACAAGTATGAACTCGTCAAATACACAAATAATTGTAATCACTTTGACTCGCGTAATTTTTACCGACAACCGCCGGGACTTCGCCAGTGGCCAATAATTGTACAAATATTCGCAGAGAATACCACTTCCACTACTTGGCAAATATGGGCAATTGACAAATATTTCGCCAAATACACGAGAATGGGAGCCCGGCTTAAGACAGTAGCCTTAGAATTATAGTTTAGTTTACACTTGAAAACGGTTAGAGATACTTAACGCAACGTTTCGGTTAGTTAGTATCTCTACCCGTTTTCAAGTGTAAACTAAATTATAAATCTAAGGCTACTGTCTTAAATACTATGTACAGGGTGGCCCATTAATAAGGGAGGATTTATCTCGAAAACCATTAATCGTACAGCTTTCGGAAAAAAAATTTATGAGTAAAGCGGTCATGAGAAAATTCTGGAAATTACTTTCAAGTTCCTCATTTCGCCGCAAGGGGGCACAATTGAAAATTAGTTTTTTAAATTTCTCCGAAAATTCCCATATTAAGGTATAACTCTGATTATATCATTGGAAAGCTTAGACAATTCTGCATCATTTTGGTTTAAGGCTTGTTGGCATACTGACCTTGATAAGAGTGGGGAAACCTATTGAATGTGTAAACATTAAAATCGCTGTAACTTCTAAACGACTTATCCGATTTTACTAAATTTAAGCTTGTTTGGAAGGGAAAGGTAAGTACCTTCAATCGTCGTATCCAGCAGTACACGATAGTGTTTAATAAAATTGCTAGAGGGCGCAATTTGTAATAATAACAGTTTTTTTGATTTTATCCAGAAAATTTAAATCATGCGGTATAATTATGACATCATATTCGGAAAGTAGATTAAATTTGCAAGAAAAAATGTAAAGACCTCAGTTCGATATTGTTGTTCGTTTCAGAATTATTGCCAAAACAATAACTTTTAATTCAAATTGCGCCCTCTAGAAATTTTATTAGAAACTATTGTGTACCATTGGATACGACAATTAAAGGTACTTACCTTTTCCTTCCAAAAAAGCTTAAATTTAGTAAAATCGGAAAAGTTGTTTAGAAGTTACAGCGATTTTAATGTTTACACTTTCACTTGATAAGAGTGGGAGAAGCTATTGAAAGTGTAAACATTAAAATCGCTGTAACTTCTAAACGACTTATCCGATTTTACTAAATTTAAGCTTGTTTGGAAGTACCTTCAATTGTCGTATCTAATGGTACACAATAGTTTCTAATAAAATTGCTAGAGGGCGCAATTTGTATTAAAAATTATTTTTCTGGCAATAACTCTGAAACGAACAAAGATATCGAACTGCGGTTTTCACATCTTTTCTTGTAAATTCCATCTACTTTCCGATTATAATGTCATAGGTATACCGTATGATTTGAATTTTCGGAATAAAATCAAAAAAACTGTTATTATTACAAATTGCGTCCTCTAGCAATTTTATTAGAAACTATCGTGTACCATTGGATACGACGATTGAAGGTACTTATCTTTCCCTTCCAAACAAGCTTAAATTTAGTAAAATCGGATAAGTCGTTTAGAAGTTACTGCGATTTTAATGTTTACACATTCACCACTCTTATCAAGGTCGGTACGCCAACGGGCCTAAAACCAAAATGATGCAGAATTGTCTAAGCTTTCCAATGATATAATCAGAGTTATACCTTAATATGGGAATTTTGGGAGAAATTTATAATTTAAAAAACTAACTTTCAATTGTGCCCCCTTGCGGCGAAATGAGAAACTTGAAAGTAATTTCCAGAATTTTCTCATTACCGCTTTACTCATACATTTTTTTTTCCCGAAAGCTGTACGATTAATGGTTTCCGAGATATAGCCGGCGTCCCTTATTAATGGGCCACCCTGTACAATAAAGCTCGATGACTGACATAATATGTTAAAAATTCAATCTTGTTATCTTTATTACAAAATTCGGTTTATTTTATTGTTTTATCTCGAATAAAATCATGCATGTTTGAAGAAAAAATAGTATATGATATTCGGAGGAGATAATTTATGTGCTTCGCATGGATTGTCCTTTCCACGCTCAGAACATAAAGTATCTCTTATTCTTCTAATATCATAATGTACTATTAATCAGAGGAACATATTATAACCTATATGCAGCCATTTGATCAACTATTCCTATTAATCGGTTAGTAAAACAGCAAAGTTTAAAATTTAATATCATATAAACGATTGCCTTTAAATTAGTTCTGTAGCTTTAACAGCGTGAACGTAAATACTACATTTTAAAGCTTTTTAAATAGGTATTAAATTAACTAATTGCATTAAAAACGCAATTGTTGTTAATTTTCATGAGGCTATAATTTACGATTTATAAGCTTTGGCTTGCAGGCCAATTTTATAGCATACTAACCACTAAACCATTGTGCGAAAAGTTTCGCCCAACTGCACTATGGTACATTTACAAATTTTAACGGATTATAGGAAATAAAACAATTTTCCAATCGGTATCAATTTAAATAAATTAGAAAACAGTGTTCTAATCAGTGCAGAGTATAGACCTAAAAATAGAAATTACTATACTATATTATATAAGAACACATTAATCCCAAATGGCCGGTTCTGTATCCCTTTTGTTAACCTGTTCGCATGTTTGTCCAATTTGTTGTTGTTTTTGGGCTAGTTTGTAATAAATAAACATTAAAAACAATAGGTATTGATGCTGTCAACTCAGATTTAGTATATGGCAACCTATAAAAACAAAAAAACTCCAAGGATGCAGCGATACTATATTCTTCTTATTTTTTAAGTTGCAGTTTCTAAGCTGCAAACATATAAATATCCAACAACTTACTCACCTAATAGTTTGTTTCTCTGGGTATTTAATTCAATAGAATTGTACATACAATCTTAGTGCCCTAAGAGTCAGCTACGCACCAACAGGTCTGAGCTGTTCGCCTCTAGTGCTGTCGGTAGCTCAATGGATATAGTCCGGTCAATCTAGACATTCGAAGATACATAAATTCGCAACAAGCTGAAAATCAGTAAAATTGTTCAAAACATAATTATAAATAAAATTTAAAAGTTCCCCATCATGTGTGCAAAAAATTTTACTCGAGGTCAAAGGTCAAAAAAATCAGTTTTTCGCGATTTTCAGCAAAACGGTAAGTTTTATCATAAAAATACGCCAAAGAAAAATTGGAGACCATAGTATTGTCTTTAAAATCTGTATCAATACTTTTTTTCTTACAAGCCACCGTTTCTGAGATATAACGATTCATAAAGTTGTAAAAGTTGTTATCGTCATAATATGCACACGTTTCCACACCACCTATGAGGTAGTGTCCTTAGCGCGTTTTTTTTTTAACGTGGTTTCCCCAGTAGGCCTACTCCACGTGTTAGTTGTGATCTTGTTTAATTTAAAAGTATTGCAAAATAGCGGAAATTAGTAAAGATTGGAAAAGATAAAAGCGATGTAAACTTAAAAAAAAATGGTAAAGTTTATTCGTCTGATACGTGATCTTTAATTTATTCTTCTTGTTCTTCTTCTTGATATTCTTCTTGTTCTTGTTCTTCTTCATCTTCTTCATTATCATCATAATATTTTTCTTCGTCTTCATCGTCTTCATCTTCTTCTTGTTCATCTTCATCTTCATTCTGGGTGCAAGTAAATTGCGTCAATAGCGATGTATCGCATGTCACCTCGTTGGAATCAAACGGATCCTCCACTGTTAGTGGTTCACCATTAGAGCACGACCGGCCTTGGCAATTTGTGCATGCCAGAGAACAAAACAGTCCGACTTTTTTGCAACCACATTTAGCACTGGATCCCTTTTTGCAGTTGCAAAAAATTGTGTTCAGCAGTTTTTCCGGCGCAGCTGGGAGTAAGGTTCGAACTGGTTCTAATGTATTGTTGATCAACTTCCAACCCCAGTCTGTAGGGTCTAGCTGATAACCAAGCCACACTTGAACTTGGTAATATACCCGAAAAAGATGTTGAGGAGTAGCAACTGAGGTTGGAGGAAGACAAGCTAATTGAACTTGTTTTTTATTTTTAGTATTTTTAACGAAACATGCATATCGACGTTTATCTAAGCAGGTAGTTTTTTTAGGAGCTCCGTACATGGAAAGAAGAGAGCGGCGTATAAATTAAGGGACTGGGTTTCATTTTATTAAATATTTCAACATATATGTATAAAAACTCTAGAGATGTATACACGTGGCGTACTCACGCATATTATGACGATAACAACTTTTACAACTTTATGAATCGTTATATTTCAAAAACGGTGGCTCGTAGGAAAAAAAGAATTGATATATATTTTATAGACAATATTATGATCTACAATTTTTGTCTGGAGTATTTTTATGATAAAACTTACCGTTTTGCTGAAAATCGTGAAAAACTGATTTTTTTGACCTTTGACCACGAGTAAAATTTTTTGCACACACGGGAATGCTGGGGAACTTTTAAATTTTATTTATAATTATGTTTTGAACAATTTTACTGATTTTCAGCATGTTGCGAATTTATGTACCTTCACTATCAATTTTTGGTCTAGATTGACCGGACTAATAACCAGGTTCATATTTATGATTTAAATGGGGACAACTTTAATCAGCTACATTTACACTACGTACATTTTAAAGGTATTTTCCATACATACAGGGTGTCTCAAAAGAATGGAATATCGCAAATATCTCTTTAATCAATGCATTGTCATAAAAACGCTCGGACACGTCGATTTTATTTTTATTTTTTACACATTCCAAAAATATTTGTTTCTATACAGGTTGTCCCACAAAAGCTTGGGACACGACAACTTCGTTTTTTCAAATAAAACGCCACAATTTTTTTAACATTTTTGTGATTTACGGGAAATTCTACACAGATTCCATGTAACATAGTATGACGGCAAATATAATACAAGGTGTAAAAAATTACTTTAAACAAAATTGAAGATACGTGTTTTTAGTCTTATTCCTCGCTAAAAGTTACATCTGTTCAAGTACCAGTATATCAAGATGAGTTTTAATTATTTCTATTTTCGTGTATCACGCTTGTCAATTAATTGACATAAGTTTGAATTGTAATATTTACAAAAAGTAGTGCTATTACTGCACATTATGGGTTATTTAACCGATAATGAGCAAACCGAAATATTAATATTGAGGGGCAGCTGCGAACGAAAACGAAGTCAACAAGAATTTTGTTATTTGTTTAATGAAAAATATCCTAACCGGCAGATTACTCAGTCGACGGTAAGCAAAATTGTACAAAATTTTTCAACATATGGAAATGTTAAGAATCTACCAAAATCCGGGCGAAGAAATTCCTTAACTGATGATAAAAAAACTAGATTTGTCTTTATCCATCTATGAAAATCCTTTCTCCTCACTTAATTTATTATCAAGAAACAATGCATCGCATCGCACTTCAATCCACAGATTTTTTAAAAGAGAAAAATTCACCCGCATAAAGTGAATTACGTGCAAAAGTTTTTCGAAAATGATCCAGTGCGGCGCCTGAATTTTTGTGAGCACATGATGGAATTGTGTGATCAAAATCCAAATCTCTAAAAGACATCCTATTTACCGATGAAGCAATTTTTTGTCTTAATGGAAACGTTAATAAGCAAAATTATCGTTATTGGGCTCAGACTAATCCACATTGGATCTTAGAAAACAACACACAATATCGGCAGAATAAAGTAAATGTTTGGATGGGGATCATTAACAACAGGAAGTTTGAAATGTGTAAAAAATAAAAATAAAATCGACGTGTCCGAGCGTTTTTATGACAATGCATTAATTAAGGAGATATTTGCGATATTCCATTCTTTTGAGACATCCTGTACATACATGGTATGAAAACCTCTCCAAAGAAGTCGCTTTCCTACTGTAAGAAAACGAAAATTGCTAGACCGTTGTGTAGTGATAATATTAAGGTAATTTAACCAACAGGAAATAGGAGTTAATGCTACTATAGATTGGTTTAAAGCCATTATTGCTATGAATACTCACACTAATTATCACTTTCTATTGGGAGTATAATCTGGTTCTATATACTGTATTAGTTCCGACGCGACGGGCAGTTGTAATTAATCTTGATATTAATCATAATAATATTTGCTTGCTACGGTTAATAAAGCATATATTTATCACTAAAAATCAGTACTGTAGTTCTCAAAAATTTATATAGCTTCTAATGTGATCTTCCATAGATTATAAAGTCCACTAATGATGGGTTGTGCGAAATAAAAATCTTCTATTGCTTTATCTGACATGCAAAGTTAAAAAAAAAACTTAAATACAAAGAATAAACAAATTAAAACAGGTACTGGTACGATCAATAAACTTCAAATTTAGACAGGACAGCTAGAAGACGAACAACGATGTGACCTGAGCAACAAATACGTAAAAAGTAATACTAAGGCGCGCGGCGATTGCCAATCGCTACGAACCCCCCACCAACGGCTTGTGGATTATAGATTTTAACGGATACAATTCGTTTTTGGGGACGCTGATCTGCTTTCTTAGTTGTAGAGAAAGCGCTTTACCGGGAACAAAATGCGTCGCATTGAGAAGATACAATTTATTTTTTAACAAAATCTACTGTATTTAAAGTAATTCATTATTCCACAAGACTGTGCTGCTAATGGAACTGAATACTACCAATAAATATACTGTACGATTTATTTTTAGTAGGTACAAGTAAGGTTTCATAATTTATTCAATGTCTGACGTGTGGCATACTGCCGTAGGAGTAGTTGCTTTGGATCTTTGTATGTCTGGAATGACTTAAATGATAGGAAGCGCAAAAACAAACGTGACTATTGGTTTGACTCTTGTAGCCATAACTCACTGGATAGTAAAAAAGTTAAATTCCAGTCACCATATTATTATGCTTTTATAAAAAGTAAAAATACATCCCTAGCCATCACTTTTTCTGTAAATCCGTTTTTATGGTTTCAATGATAAATACTTTGATATATACGTACATTATAAAAATCCTTAAGTAACTTTATGAAAAAGATGGAGCTTCAATGCAGTATGCATCACGTCTTGAACAGATATATTTCCGTTACAATTTTAGGATACAAATACAGGATATAGAATATTAAATTGAATATAAAAATACCAATATCATGATACGTGCAACGTATAGTCAATATCGTTTATAGTAAAACATGTCGATTGAATATAAGGAACGGCTTTAAAAAAAAAATTATACTTTGTTATTATAGTCCAAAAGCTAAACATTAATATGAAAGGAAAGAAAAGAGACACTCCTTCACTGGTACATTTTATAAATAAACCATGTTAATTGTCTACATGTTTCGAATGTATAAACATTCATCTTCAGGAGAACAAAAGTATTAGAAATTCAAATCGTAAGAAACCAAAACGTTTTTATTTTCTTGTAAGATTAGAATATGTTGCTGATGGGTTGTCAAAATCGTTTTATTAGACAGAATTAACAAGCGGGTACTTTTAAAATACTGGACAGCAAAAATACCACATAAACATACAAATTGAATATCAATATCCGGACGCATTTCTGCAGTAGGAATACGATAGAACTCGCCTTTAGTGTTAAAACCTTCCAAGTGCTTATGTCACATACAAAGACAAAATGAACCGGCACCGTGTGAACGATACGTAATGATCAAGGCCAATGACTGACTGAACTCTTTTCGAACCGTTTACCGGTTTACGATAGAGTGTACGAAATCTACAAACCTTCTCCAGATTCCAGATTCCATTTTAAAGAGTTGTGCGTATAGTTTTTTTAATCAAAAGGCAAGTACGATTTAATTTAATTGATTTTGCACCACCTTATGAGCCTGAATATTAAAATATTTAGGGTGAAATGACAATTTCTGCTACTCTGTCATAAAAAACTTTAACTTTCTTTGTTGCAACTATGCAAGTGCATCTCAGCACACATTAAGAATTCCTTAAAAGCATAAATTTTCCGTATGGCAGAAACCTTATTTTTTCAATCTTGCATACTCAAATGGTCCCGTTATATGAAATACACCCATATATTTGATTGAAGGTTGTAGACAATGAAGTAATATCAAAAAAATTCCTTTACCGTTTTCAAGTGTAAACTAAATTATAATCCTAAGGCTACTTTTTTAAATACTATCCATGTGCAATGAAGCTCGATGACTTCGCCTACGTGCTTATTGGAGTGTGAAGTTTCAGCTATTGGTTTTGAACAAGAACATGCTTCCAGATATTGGAGATATCTATACTTGGTTTACACAATATGTGGGTATTTTAATTCATGAAATCTGCTTCTTTGAATTTTCGTTTTCTCCAGTGCTGTTCCGTGTCCAAAACCTTGGCTTCTGACCACTGTATATTATGTTGGTTGGTCTATACAAGTTCCGCTATACCTGATCTCGAAGTTTTACCTCTTTGAGTATGTTTCATATGTTCTTTAACTCGTACGGAAAGAGGTCTTTTTTTCTCTAATGACGATTCACCACACTCGCAAGGGATTTGATAGATACAGTTTTTAGTATGGGAAAGAAAGAAAAAACTAAAAGTCTTCCTCCACAAAATTTAATAAAATAAAATTCTTTAATGGTCTCTACATGTTTCGAACGTAGAATCGTTCATCATCAGGAGACAGAAAATATATTTATATAGTGCTGATGGTTTTAGCAGAAGAGAAAATGGTGAAGGACCTTAATGGAGCTTTCACGGAATTAAAAAATGATGTGTAAAAGATACATACTATGGAGAAATTAATAAAATTTAAAACATACTGAGCATGTGAGAAGTCAGTAAATGGGATCCAAACCAACCCAATAAACTGGGGAAGAAGAAAAAACGTTCTAAAAAGAAAGTGTCAAAAACTATTTAAATTTTTTTAAAAAACATTTTGGGTATTTGTCAAAAAGGCATTGAAAGGATAAAATTGGTAGTACCTAATTATCACAGTAACAATGAAAATTACATTCAGCAAAGTGTTGTGGGGGTACTGAGGTTTAAAGCTCAGTAACCCACCCCGCAAGAGGTTAATTTAAATTCGATAAATTTAATTAGAAAGTTGTACATTTTACAAAAAACTTAGAGTTCAAACAGTCGTTCATGTCCACGTGCTGGGACCAAAGTGAATAAAATGGACTGATTGACAGCTACATTGACAGGTAGTATGGCGGTGAAATTTAAAATTATATAAATGAAAAATAGGTTTTTTAGAAAAGTTTTTATTTTTTTTAACATTTCGTTTGAAATAATTATAATTTAGTTTACCTACACTTGAAACCCGAAAAGTTGTGTTAAGCAACAAAATAAATACAATGGAAGTCCGGCAAGGTTATTTTCTTGACGCCCAGATATATTTCTTACGTCAACCGAAACATGGATTACGAACCCTGCATACGACACAACAATAATAAATATTTAAACTCAATCTCGGTAAGAGACGTTGTTCGTGACCACCACACTAAGGCCTATCAAATGAAATTGTAATTTACACCGTAGGCAAGTGTCCCGTGCTAATCCCTGAACAACACTGTCTGAATTATGTAGTACTCTGGGACTGAAGGGCATACTGACAAGCTGCAATAAATTTGCATTATATCTATAAATAAATTACAAAGTTGTCCCCACCAATATTACAGAAAGTTTTATTCCGATTGTTCTTTTCTTAAAAAACTATTTTGAACAGTGAGAAATAGAAATGGCTTTCAAAAATATATAGGCCAAGTAAGTATAAAAGAACCGAAATATTTAGTTTGACCCACTTTATGCTAACTTAGATATTGCGGTGTTGCCAACGTGCAATAAAATATATATTTCACTTAAATTGTAACGATTTTTCAAATTTTGTAGGTGCATTCAGAATTTAAGTTTAAATACTATTGACATGACTCAAGACGTAAATATACTGGGTAACGTCTAAGGATTAAGAACAATCAGGAAAGCACAACAGCATCTCCAAAAACGAATTGTATCCGTTAGAACCTATAATCCACAAGACGTTGGTTGGGGTTCGTAGCGATCGGCAATCGCCGCGCTTCCTAGTATTAGTTTTAACGTATTTGTTGCGCAGGTCACATAGTTGTTCGGAGGCTTCTAGCTGTCCTGTCTGAATTTGAATTTTATTGATCGTACCAATACCTACTTTAATTAATTTTTTTACTTTGTATTTAAGTTTTTTTTAACATTGCATGTCGGATAAAGCAATAGAAGATTCTTATTTCGCACAACCCATCATTAGTATTATACTTTATAATCTATGGACGAATTTTACCATCTCAGTACACCATGTTGCATAATAGATAATCATATGATTCATATGCAATATGAAACGACAGGAACAATATCTTACTAGAAGCTATTTAAATTTTTCAGAACTACAGTACTGATTTTTAGTGGTAAGTATATGCTTTATTACCCGTTGCAAGCAAATATTATTATGATTAATATCAAGTTTCATAACAACTGCCAGTCGGAACAAATACAGTATATAAAACCAGATCACACCACCCAATTGAACTTGATCATATAATGTCTGTATTTAGAGCAATAATGACAATGACCGTTCTATGGTAGCATTAACTCCTATTTCCTATTGGCTAAATTACCGTGATATTATCACTACACAACGGTCTGGCAATTTTCGTTGTCTTACAGTAGGAAAGCGCGTTGCTGTCACATATAAAGGGTTTTCCAATAAGAACGATAGGATTTTAAAACGATATGGTAACCATGGTAATAAAGTTATACCTGTCACCAGTTGTCAGTTATTGTCAGTAAACTATAACAAATTATTATGGCTAAATACGCGCTTCAAGAACGTTTGGTTATTATCCAAAAATTTTACGAAAATAGACGATCTTTTGTAAACACTTATCGCGCACTTGGCGAAAACTTTGGTGTAAATAATCGTCCTCCTTTGCTTGCCATTCGTCGCATCCTTGAGAAATTTGAAAATAATTTTACTCTTCACGATGTAAAAACATGCACCAAGAAGACATCGAAACGCAAGAACTGTTGAGAATATTGCTGCTGTAAGAGCTAGTGTTGCAGTGGATCCAAATTTATCAATTCCTTGTCGTGCTCAAGAGTTAAGGATTAAAAAAACGACAACTTGGCGTATTTTGAAAGAAGACTTGAATTTACACCCGTATAAGATTGTTTGACCCAAGAACCTAAGCCACTGGACCATCGTCGGCGCAGAGAATTTTCTGCTTGGAGTTTAGAACAACTTGAAAGGGATCCTAATTTTGCCAAAAAAAATTATCTTTTCAGATGAAGCTCATTTTTGGTTAAGTGGATACGTTAACAAGCAAAATTGCCGTTTTTGGTGTGAAAACAATCCACAACAGATTCATGAGAAGCCTTTGTATCCGTTAAAGGTAACTGTATGGTGTAGTTTATGGTATGGTGGCATCATCGGACCATTTTTTTTTCCAAAATGAGGCAGGAGATGCAGTTACAGTGAATGGTGAACGATATCGACAGATGTTAAGAAATTTTTTGTGGCAAAATTTAGATGCACTTGATTTGGAGGATATGTGGTTCCAGCAAGACGGTGCCACATGTCACACTGCTCATGAAACTATCGATATACTGCAAAAAAAGTTTGACGAAAGGATAATTTCAAGGAATGCTACTGTTCAGTGGCCTCCAAGAAGCTGTGATTTTACTCCTTTAGATTACTTCTTGTGGGGCTATTTGAAATCTAAGGTTTATGAAAACAGACCACAAACATTTGGTGCATGAAGGTTGAACATTGAACCCTGCATTCGTTAGATCACGCCCGATTTATTGCATAAAGTTATCGAAAATTGGGTTCGTCGAATTCGCTCGTGTACACGAAGTCGCGAACATTTAAACGGTGTGTTATTCAAAACATAAATGTTATCGATTATACTTTAAGATAATGTAAAACGTTTTGTTGTATTTGAAATTATTTTAATTTTATTTCATTTTGAAATCATATCGTTCTTATTGGAAAACCCTTTAGTATTGAACAGTTGTATAAAGAGTATGTGAATTCTTATAAGGAATATAAGGCTTTTTTCTCAGTGT
This sequence comes from Polydrusus pterygomalis, assembly GCA_963969555.1. NCBI lineage: Eukaryota > Metazoa > Arthropoda > Insecta > Coleoptera > Curculionidae > Polydrusus > Polydrusus pterygomalis. Next base: position 24,049,454 of record OZ018380.1, read on the forward strand.
AGGGTAGCATAATTTGCTTGTACTCCTTTGATAAGGAACAAAAAAGAAAAAATGTCCCTTTAAAACCTAGGCAAGTTTATATACTGTTATTGCAGGTGTGTTGTGAGCTGCCTCTGAACAATAACGATAGAAAAAGTATGTTAAAACAATAAAAACTTTTTGAATTTACTTTACTTTTCCTTTGTGCAACTTCATACAAGCCATTTTATTTTTTAATAAACAGTTAATATCAAACTAAGTATTTTTATTCTATATAAACCGGTACAAATCCTAATAATGTTGGTTACAACTTTACTATTATGTAATATAATTAGTACGTATTCACTACAATAAATATTTTATTTTACAACTTGTTAAACACATAAAATTTATAGTAATGTTATTATAAATTGTGTATTATGTTTAGTGCATGTGTCTGATGATTTTATAATAGATTGTAGGTCATTTGTATTTTTTTTGGCATTCTTGCCAGTATTTTTAAAATTTTAATTATTCCAACTACGCGATTGTCGATCACTTTCGTGCATAAATCTTTTTAATAAAGTATTTTATTTATTTGTATACCACGAGGACGCTATGAAAAAAAAATGAGGTCATTTTAGAATAAAATAAAATTTTGAGCTTTCGGAGGTTATAAAATAAGTACAAGTTACAAACAGCTCATTCAAACCAGCCACTACTATTAATAAACTCAGTGAGTCGACCCAGTTGTAACTTGTTTACTTCCTCTAGATCTTTAAAGAATGGTTCGCCCAACACATTGAACCTTCTTCTAGCGAGACCAAGGCATTCAGACAAGAAGTGCTGAATACTTTCTTCCTCTTCTTCATCTCTGCAACTTCTACAGAATTCGTTAGTCGGTACTTGCATACGTTCAGCGTGTCTACCGAACAGGCAATGTGCGGTGACTACGGCAGTGATGTTTCTTAGGTCTTTCCGACTGTGCTGTAATAACGCTGCGGTTTTCCTGTTATCAAGTAGGGGGCCACAATTTTCTGGAGACGCTACAGGTTGTAAGTTCTGTCGTTCTGCTTTGCGCAAGTTGTTTAGCTATCCGATTTATTATATGTATTCGTTGACTAATCCCAGTGGTCTAGCGACAGTATTATCTGCTAGTTCGACAGACATGTCTGCGCCCTCCCAATTTTTTTACTTTGGACCTAGAAGAAACGCCTAGTAAAGGACATGTCAATTATTTTAAAGTGGATAAGTTTTCTTTTTGGCTTACTTTGCTTTGAATTGAAAAACAAATTATGAATCACATGAGTCAAATTATTAAACATAATCTAATATAACTTATTTGTATACTAAACTATAGTCTATTACCAAAAATATAGGCAGTGACGTAGCTCTCATAACCATGGAAACGACCAAAATACTGTATTGGTCATTGGCGGTTTGCATTAGTTTCCATGGTTTCGAATAATACGTCACTGCCTATAATATTGGGTTTTGCGTATAATATGAAAAAGGTTATAAAATTACACGTAGAAATTAAAAATCTTTTTAAATGAGTATAGGGTGTCCCATTAAAAAAAAAACTCTGTCACACCTTGCTTTCTAAACGCATAATATTTAAAAACACTTATTATTATCGACAGGGCCCACTTTATACACCTTACGTGCCTTATGTTCTCCAGGACCTTAGGCACCTAAGTACCAATTTCAAGTACTTTAACTACCATGCATAACGCCGTGTGTATAATTCCAGATAACGGTTAACAGATGCGAAATTTTATTTGCTCTTGAATTTAACATTCTTATTCGGCATCAATTTGTTCCCCCGACCTACATTACTTGTCTTAAAATAGACCAAAAGGGGAGAAATAAGCGAGTAACATCTTGCTAGAACGGAAAAGCCGAGTCGGAAATGTCGGTCTTGTAAAGGGACGAGAACTATTCATTGGCGGTCGTATAAGGATTTGGAGCGATGTTGTATAAAGTTAATAGAGATTAATCATACGATTTATATATATTTTAATGTTATGTATTTTAATCTACGACAGCGCCATTATGACGTGTTTAGCATTATCATTTAGATGTCATTATGACCATCATAATAACATCCAAATGTTAAGATACAAAAACAAAAAGAAAGTCGGTGCCAACTATTTATTTGTTATTATTACTTAGAAAAACGGATTGCATTTATTTATTGTAAACAATAATTACAAAATCTGAACAAGTAGTTAAATTAATTCCAGCCGATGACATCAGGTGGGCTGATTTTTAGAAAGTAAGTTTATTTCCCGAGTGCTCGAACTTGTCAAAGGGCCATCAGTGCCTGAAATATTACCCAAAATATTAGAGGACACTTTCTTCTTCTTTTCTTTGGAATCTTCTATATAACTCTCTGCCACTGTGCTCGAACGCCAACCACCATGCTTCTTAACAGTTAATAAATCGACTCCAGAATCTGCAAGCAACGACGCAGACGATCTACGGAAACAATGTCCAGTATAAAGTTTAGGATTTGGAAGGCCTAGGAAGGATGCTATATTATACGGCATTTTTCCAAAAGTATTAATGCCAACTGGTTGCTTAATACATGTTCCATTTCTGTATCCCACAAAAAATCGAGTGTGATCTGCGTTACTTGGCCGCATTGCTTTGTATCTTCGAACCATTTCGACCATATAAATTCCTTCAACATTCCCGCTTGTGATGAAAAAATCTCGTTGTATCTTCGTTTTTGTACTTGGGATAGTAATATAAATGCATTGTTCTTCATCTTTGACCTTTTGTCGCTGCAGATTCGTCAATTCAGTGCGCCTGCACGCACCCGCAAGCCCCACAGTCAATGCAACTTTTATCATCAAATAAGTTCTATCATCAGCTTCCAACAAAAAACGGGTTATGTCTTCTTTTGCTAAAATCTTAGATTTTTTTGTTCGAAATCCTTCAAATTTTCGTTTAAGAAACGCAATTAAATGGACGCACTTACTGATATCCGTATTTTTCTTCACTTACATAACTGAACGTAGCATAGAATAATAGACCTAAAGCGACAAAGCCTTGCTATGTTTTGCGAGATGGTTAAAATATGCAAGGAGCGCCTTCTCGCTGCTGATGTTTTTGATTCCTTTTCCATTACACCAATCTTCATATTTTGCGTAGGTCTGTTCGTACACCTGCCTTGACTTTTCGGAAAGCAGGGAATCTATTACGCTTTGCGCGATATCTTCGACATCCAAAGGGACACTTTCGTATTCAGAATCTTCCATATTTAAACTATTTTTGGCCAACACTTTGCATACAATAGAAAATTAGACGGCAATAATGACGTTGTCAAAATCGAAATTGAAACAATCAAAAATGCGGTTACCATGATATCGACTAATATGGACACCTGAAAATTTTAAAAATTACGAAAACGTTATCTGATATCAATGAACTTTAGACAAATAAAATCTATTTGCACTGTCGTAGAATAAATTTTGAATGATACACGTTCGATATGAACTTTGTTAAGTGCAAATTTGTTATTTAACGTTGCACACGTTTCATTATAGTGTTCATATCGAACTAGTATCATTAATAACTATAAGAGCATTTTTTTTCGGCCTTACCAAAAAATTTTAAACGTTAAAGGTTTAATGTCCAGTTCGGTACTTATCTCAGGGATTTACCAATCTGAAAATTATAATAATTATATTTACATTTTGGGTATACACAAGGCATTTATTGGGGGTTTCACGGGGTTTGCAGGTATATTGATAGGGGTTGTTTATTGCCACTTAATAATGCGTTATTATTACCTGGTTAACAAACTGTATTTATATCGATTTGTAATACATACTTCTGTTTTAGTTTTTGTGAAACCAGTAATTGTTAGTGTGTTTAGAACCTCTAAGGTGGCGAAAACGTCTTCGTGGATTAAAACTTTCCCAGAGTTAGAGTTTAGTATAGAAAAGGTCTTCTGTAAATCTTGTACAAAAATTATTGTGTGTAAAAAGAAGTTCCAAATCCATCAACCTTTATGAAAACACCGCTGTATAAGTGAAAGTTACCAAAAATAAAATCTGAGCCACTTTCGCTGAGTGTAACAAACGGATTTCAAAATGTTGCAGAAAAAAAGATGCAGTATTGTCCGATTACATCAGTAGATGTTGAAAGGAGCTTCTCTCTGTATAAACATACTTTAACTAATAGAAGGAAATTCTTTTTAGTTGAAAATTTTGAAAAACATTTAGTAATTTATAGATGCCTTTTATACAATTTTAGGTTAAAAAATTGTTCACTTTTATTTTTCTTTGATTTTTTTTTGCATTTTTTTAAAAATAAACATATTTTTTAGAACCCAATGTGTTTTTTTACCTCATTTTACTATAATAAATTAAGACATATTGCATACGTATGCGTATTTGGTAAAAAATGCAAAAATAACTGCATATTTTAAATTTTTATTCATTGTCAAATGTTGAGGAGTGAAAGGCATAAGACATGAATGAGGTGAATTTCTCCTAAAGTAATTAGAAATGTTCAAAATAAGTCTTTTTTACGTTAAGGATATTGCCAAATAGTAAATTGATAACGCCTTAAGCATTTCTTAACGATTAAGTAATAAAGAGAGATAAAAGGTATTTTATTTTTCAATTAAATTAATTTTACTTTGTTTAATATCTTAAAAATGAGCACAGTTTAACAAAAATATTGAAACAAATAATTCTTTTTTTTGAAAGAAATATTTTTGCAATGAAACACTTGTCTTTGTATTGTAAAATTAATTTTAAAACTTAATAATTAATATACCTATTACATCCTCTTTAAAATATTATTACACTCTGCTGTCCAATTATTTATAACATCGTAAAATAATCTGCTACTTTATGTATAAACAACTTGAAAAGTTGTTTTCCTTCACTCAATTTATTAACATTATCTAAAAATATTTGGCAACCTCTCAGACGGCGGCGAAGGTGCAATGTGTCATGCGTGTATGCAACTATGCGTTTTTCGCTAACAAAAATAATATTTCTGGTTTAAATTTAGAAAAATATATCTATTAAAATCGTATACTAACATAATAAATACGCTTGGTAAAATATTTACCAAACGACCATAGAAAAACCAAACCAAACAATCATTAAATTAAAAAAAATTTTACCTCCCATATTTTGAATGCGCTTTTATATTTGTAACGGGTTAGGTCAATCGTTGCCTCTAATAAACATAATGTACGCGAATAGATGCCTAAAGTCACTTCATTTCTCTTTATTGTATTGCATTGCGCCCATTTATAGGTGGAAATTTTATGCCAAGACCAAACTGAAGGTTCCTTCACAAGGTAATACACTGAGGAAAATGATTTAATACAACAGGTTTGCTAAGATATAGTTTGTATTAATAGCTTATTTTTTATTAATCCATATTAAATACATTGCCAGTATATCAAACTGGCTTTAGTGTTATGCCAATTCGAGACTTGCTAGAATAGTGTTTTTATTAGAAGTTATCAGTTCCATTAGCAGCACAGTCTTGTCGAATAATGAATTACTTTTAATACAGTAGATTTTGTTAAAAAATAAATTGTATCTTCTCAATGCGACGCATTTTGTTCCCGGTAAGGCGCTTTCTCCACAATTAAGAAAGCAGAGCAGCGTCCCTAAAAACGAATTGTATCCGTTAGAACCTATAATCCACCAAGACGTTGGTGGGGGTTCGTAGCGATCAGCAATCGCCGCGCGCCGTAGTAGTACTTTCAACGTATTTGTTGTACAGGTCACATCGTTGTTTGAAGTCTTCTAACTGTTTTGTCTATTAAATTCTGTTGATCGTACCAATACCTGATTCAATTAATTTATTTTTACTTTGTATATAAATTTTTAAAACTTTGCATGTCAGATAAATCAATAGAAGATTCTTATTTCGCACAACCCATCATTAGTATTGGACTTTATAATGTATATAGACGACACAGACGTGACAGTAAACCATATTGCACTGTTAATCGACAAGAACAATGTCACACTAGAAGCTATTTAATTTTTTTAAAACTACAGTAGGTAGGTACTGATAAGTAAGAAAGCATACACTTACCACTAAAAATCAATATTGTAGTTCTCAAAAATTTAAATAGCTTCTAGTGTTCTTATCTTTTAACATTCCATAGGATTATCTATTATGCAACATGGTTTACTGAAATGGGAAAATTCGTCCATAGATTATAAAGTCCAATACTAATCAATGGGTTGTGCAAAATAAGAATATTTTATTGCTTTATCTGATATGCAAAGTTTAAAAAAAAACTTAAATACAAAGTAAAAATATATTATTTGAAACAGGTATTGGTACGATCAATAAAGTTTAAATTCAGACAGGACAGCTAGAAGACTCCGAAAAACAATGTGACCTGCGCAACAAATACGTTAAAACCACCCCGGTGAAGCTTAAATGGACGATTTCGCAACACAGTAGAAAGAGAAAGAAGAGAGAGAGAGGGGTGTTAGTGTGCCCGCCGGCCATCAGGGCAAATTAGCGCTGTTGTCGCTAGCTGGCCGTGTAACCGGGTTCTGTCGCATATTTTTGACGTATAGAAGAGAAGGACAGTTATATTCTAACCTACTATAACGCTTCCCAAACTGCGCCAGGTGCTAATTGGAACAAACCAGCCAGCCGCCAGCCCGCCATCCATCCATGTCACAACTGTCAATTTTTCTTGTCCACGTTTTTTTCTGAGGAAATTAGTTAATTTTTTATTATCATTTTAATATACAATTCTATTAGTTTCTATTCTAGAAAACTTCGCCGATGTGTGTAATCTTTCAGTTATTATTCCAGCCTACTATGCAGGTAATTATTTTTTATTGTTTATCAAATTGATTTTACACTTCCTTACCTATTTTTTAAATAGGAATATAGGAAATGTAAGTTTACAATAAATAACCTGCAGATAACTGCAACACATTTGTGCCCGAGGTAATACCTAACAATCTATCAGTTACGAACAGTTAAGTTTAGTCTCTTGAAATGATAATTTTAACATTTTTGTTTTACTGAGTGGATTAAAAATTATAACATAATGGCACAACGATAATGGTTTGAGCTAACTCGATAAATAGATACTTGGCCATGGGATGGGCCATATTTTACAGAGAAATTTAATGTCTACCCGATACTGTTTCTTTTGTTTCAGAGAATGCTGTAAGAATCACCTGATAGTTTATGGATCTTTGGTATACCGGATCTTTAAGTACGTGTCTCAATGCATCCTAGTGCTTGTGTTTTATACAGTATTTGTGATAATATTATATGAATTGAGACAATTCCAGATGAGTGAGACCTGTGAGATGTTACCTAAGGACATTAGTTTATTTTAAACAGTTATTTTTTGTTATGGTTGTCAATTCAGTTTTTATTTATAAATAAACGTAGAAAACATTATTTACGATAAAGTGCTTCCATCTTTATTTTCTAAATCTTGGTTAATATAAAAATATGCATTATTTATTCCATAAAATAAAAACTTTTGTGGGTCTTTTTATTGATTTAATTTGTGATTTAATAATATTTATATTGAATCACAAATTAAATCAATAAAAACTCGTTCAAAAGTTAATAATTAAATTGAAAACTCCTAAAACCGCTGTTCAAATTTCCCTCTACTGTGTTGCGATTTTTTAACAAGGAGTTAACATTTCTAACCCTATAAATTTTCTTTGGTTAAAACTAATACTATATGGCGCGCGGCGATTTCTAATCGCTATGAAATGAACCCCCACCATCTTGTGGATTATATGTTTTCACGGATACAATTCGTTTTTGGGGACGCTGTTCTGCTTTCTTAATTGTAGCGCTTTACAGGAAACAAAATGCGTCGCATTAAGAAGATACAATTAATTTCTTAACAACATCGCTGTATTAAATGTGGTTCATTATGTAATATCATTATATGCATTTTTACTGTATTCGTGCAGTTTATTTTTAAAGTTTAAAATTAAAAAAAGATCACCGTAGTTTACTAATTATTATTTTTGACTCGACAGTCAATGTTTTACTTAAACGGAAACAATTGCTTTTATAGGTGAACACATACTTATTCTCAACTTTCAAGCTAAATTATTTTAAGATAGAAGTATACAAATTTAACATTAGCATCAAATAGCAGGAACTTCTTTGCTAAGTCTGTAAACTCTACGTCTTTGTACCGTTAAAATAAGAACAGCACTTTATAATGAACTTGCATGAAGACAACAATTTACTGAGAAATTTAATTTATCTAAGAGCACTCGGAAACATCGCAAATAAATATTTGCTCAAAGTAGGAGTTTGGAGACCTTATGTTTTAGCATATAAGCACATGGTGTTTTTAATGTCGGTAGGTTATAAATTGTCCGTATGTGTAAGTAAGTTTGCTGTAAAATGAAAGAATGGTGCTTTTGGAGAAAATAAAGTTTGTTTAAAATGTAAGGGAAGTTTGGTTAAACTGTAAAAGCATAAAGTGTAAAATAATAATACAGTGTTTGCCAAAATCATTCCACTTCAAACATAAAAAGGGATTTAGATTTTATTGGAATGTCGCTTTTACTACGAAGTCTACATTCTATAATATGTATATTGATTTATTAACTCTTTATCACGTCACTACCATCTGACAAATCAAGTTTCTGTATTTCAAACGTACTCACCAAAAATGTAATTATAATTGAATGCCTGATTAATTAACAAAAATTAAATACTTTATTTTTTGGAAACAAATTCCCTAAACTAATGCCAGGTTTATAAAGAAATAATACCAAATACTTTTAATTAGGTTAGGTTAGAGTGGTAGACCTCTGGTTCCAAACAGTCACACGTAGTCCTATAAGGACCGTTGTGGTACCACACATGTTCCGCGGAACCTATCCGCATCAGCTTCCTGAGCTCATTCAAACCAGCCACTATTGTCAATATTCTTAGTGAGTCGACCCAGTTGCAGGCTGCTCACTTCCTCCAGATCATTAACGAATGGTTCGCCCAGGGCATTAAACCTTCTTCTGGGGAGCTGGGGAATTCACACAAGAAATACTGAATAATTTTCTCCTCTTCTTCATTCTTGCAACTTCTGTAGAAGTTGTTAGCTAGTATTTGCTTGCTTGCACAGTTCAGCCTGTCTACCGAACAGGCAACGTCCGGTGACTACGGCAGTGATGTTTCTTAGGTCCTTCCGACTGTGTAGAGGCCACAATTGCTACAGGTTGGCAGCCCTGTCCATCTGCTTTGCGCAAGTTGTTTAGCTGTATCTACGATATATCTCCTCTTTGACTGAATTTCCTTTTAATTAAGATAATATAATATTTCAATGCATTTCTTGAATTTAAAAGACTCTTGAACATTTACAGTTATATTCACTAAGGCTCAAATTATTTATGTCTTGCTAGTACCTACTAACAGAGACATAACTTCCATGACATAACTTCCATGACAATAATGGTATCCTTAGAAGTTATCATGCAGTTAGTGTTAACAATTCAAAGACGTAGTCTCGAAGAGATCTGATTTCATTATCAAAAAACCAAGAAGCACAAAGTTATTATTTACAAGATATTAATAATTTGGGCCTAAGCAGTTAGTGTTTACAGGACAAAACTAAAAGTTAAAAAAATATTTCTTGACAGTTAGCAATTCAACCATTATGTCACAATAATGTATTGTGCCATCATCGGTGCTCTTTAACTTCGTTTATGGAATATTGACCCCCCCCCCCCCTCAAAACAAAGTTCTGAATTAATCTTTGTACAAATGCTCAAAGTTTGTAGGGCAGATGGGGCATAAATCTAAACTTTTTCCCTTCAACGAGGCTCAATCTACATGACGGCGCCCATGTCGACCATCCGGTATAATCGTATCAAATGCAAATTCAACATTATCCCTTTTCTATTACATACAAACCCTCACTTTGCCTGTCTAACCGAATCTATAAAACTGGAAGTAGAGGATTTTCTACAACTAAAAATAAGCGCTAAAACCTTTTAAAGTCATTCGTCCACTCAGTATCTTTTCTCTGACTAATGCACGTCTCGTGTAGGGACACCGAAATCGCCTTTAGGGCGTCCAGAACATCTCTGAGACATCGGAAAACGACGTTGCTTAGAAGTGTCACGAGCGAGGTTTTAAAGCTCGCCGTAATCTTGTGACATATTGTGATGCCCTAATAGAGCTTAACTCCTTGGGTGTAAACTATTTTAGTAGGTTTTATTAAATGTACCTACCGTATTATTTTTTTTTAGTTGTCAATTTTTATAAGCATTTTCAGTAAGTAAAAGGGGAAATTTTTATAATAAAGCATACTTTTTAGGAAACTAAAAATATATTACCTAAATAGGCACACAAAAAGAAATACCGTGCGAGCAAAAATTATATGCATCAAAGAGGGCTTGGATTAAAAAACGTAAGGGCTTGGTTTAGATCACAATGATATGAGGACGATATATCTAACCAAATCTAGGTTAAAATTTTGTCAAATTTATATTATGACATGATATGCCAAACTAATGAGTAATAAAATAAGTAGACAAATACAAATTTATTTTTGTTGTTTACAAAATTAACAAAGTAAGAATATACAGAAAGAAAAAGAAAATTAATTACATAAATTGCTGAAATTGGCACCGCCATGCTCCAAGCATAAAGTCACACGTGTCTTCATATTTTCGAAAGTGTTGACCAGCATCTCTGGAGAAATGTTACCACATTTCTTGGAATACTTGCACTTTATAAAGAAATAAATTTAGCTGCTTCTTAAGAATAGTCCTGCATGTTCCATAAGATCTTCTCACTTCTTGGGACAGGCGTCTTATACAATTTGTTGGCGTATTTTGCATTATTTCACGAACGTTTGCAACAAGTTCTTCTGTTCTTACAGATGTCCTTCCCACTCCTTTTTTGTGTTGTATAGAACCTGTTTCCCTAGATACAGCCACGGTTCTTTTTAGGCAATGATGAAAATCCCCAGCAATAAAAGCAACGTTAGGAAAATGCTCGTGAAAATCGTCCATGCGCAAACCCGGAATGTATTGCCACTCACCATTTACTCTAACCCCGTTTCGAAAATACGCTTCAGCCATGAATGTTTTGTGCTGTTGCGTAAAGCCCATTGTGTGAATTGTTCAAGAAATTGGAAAAATTAGCGATGAATCAAATTACTTGAAACGACTGTTAAGGTGGGAGTATCAACATGTTTGCCAACCTATAACCTATTTCGTGTAGATTTATTTATGGTTTCTAGCTTTTATACAAAATTTAAAGAAAATCAGTATCGACTTGATATTCTATAGGTAATAATTGACATCTTTATTAAATATCAAGGAATTTCATAAGTTATTTAAGGAGAATTGTATATCGAAAAATATCGGTTAAGATTTTTTTTTAACATTATTATGTCATTGTCACTCATTGTTCTTTCACTATACAATTCTCCCAAAATTAGCACTGAAATAAATGGATATTTTTGTAATATATCAGATACTACCTAAATAATGTACCGACAATATTGATTTTCTTTAAATGTTAGTTATTAAAATAATAAACTCAAAAAATCAACGCGAAATAGGTTATAGGTTGGCAATAGATTGAATGACGTTGAGAATTCAACCTTAAAGATGACGGAATAACTGATTGATTGGTAATTCAGGTAGTTACTGACACCCAACAGGTATTAAGCTCTACGGCTAAGCATTAGGTCCTTGATGCCATGCCCTCTTTGATGCAAATAATTTTTGCTCGCACAATAGAAAGCAAGAAAATTTGAACTTCCGTATAAACATATTTTAAAGTTTCTTGTAAAAATAAATAACACTTCATCATCATCGCCATCATCATCATCATCATCATCATCATCATCATCATCATCATCATCATCATCATCATCATCATCATCATCATCATCATCATCATCATTATCTAGCAGCTTGTCTCCTCCACTGCTGAACACAAACCTCTCTTAACCTAGACCATTTTGTTCGGTCTCTTCGAGCATCTTGGATCCAGTTTGCAGATAGTCCGTCCACCGAGTCGGCTGTCGTCCCCTGCTTCTGTGTGCTTCGTCTTTAGGACGCTATTCTAGTATTTTTTTGTCCATCTGTTATCTGACATTCTTGCGACGTGACCAGCCCAGTTCCATTTTAAGTTTGTGATTCTTTCAATTGGATCCGTAACTTTTGTTCTTCTTCGTAGTTCTTCATTCATAACACTTAGTTATAAATAATAATAAGTATTATAGCCACTCTTACAACGTATCTTATTATTACCATTTTGATCGCATTAATGAACTAAACAGAAATTTCCATTTGAAATTGTAGCATCACTTTCCTTCAAATAAAATACAACACGGTTAACTTAAGCTCTCGCCGCAAGAATTTTTGCCAAACATTTCTAAAGTTTCCAGAAAAAGTAAAAAATTATACAGTTGCTAAACTTTTCTATCATTCGAATAAACCGAAATGAGAAAGATGTCTCATTTCAATTTAAAAAACTTTAAAGTGGAGAAGCATGTTAGTCGAAAAAGTTTTGTGGAAATTATTTGCAAAAATTTAGTAACGCTGAAATATTTTTCATAATTTCTTGGCAGTGTTGGTAACAAATTGTTCTTCAGCCGCTCAGAAATTCATACTTTGCGGGTATAATAAGTAAATTTTCTTTTGTTTTTATTGTAATTTATTTAATGTCTGTATGAGGACATTTGAATAGTTAGAAAATACTAGATCACTAACCAGACAATTTTGATTGTTACATAAAAAAATATATTTATATCTACAAATACTATATTATCAGTAGACTTTTTAACGATTGTTGTCAGTGTCTAGAACGTAATTTTGTGACACGAGTGTTAAAAATAAAAACAACCGTCTTCCAGAGATTTTACGAGTCCACAAAGTAAGAGTCTCTGTGTGTTCTTTGGTAAGATTTAAACTAAATCTAAAAAGAAAATATGGCACACAAGAGCCATGGACCTTATCAACGACGAGCTCCTGGAGATGCAAACCGATCGCATGAAAGCGATATATAACTTTACAAAACCATTTAATATCAGGTGCGATCCTGATATGTGGTCCACAGGAAAATCTCTGTTAGTAGAGTAGGCGCAGGTATATTTGGGCCCAGAATGGAAATCAGCTTTCCCCTGGGAAACTACGCCACAGAATGCCAAGCATAAGTTCATGCGATACAAGCATGCGTACAAAAGAATCTTGAAAAGGGCTACCACGACCTTAAGATACATTTCCTATCAGACAGCTAAGCTGCCCTTAAGGCTTTGAACTCCTTCCGATTTACATCAAAAATCACAATAGAGTGCCTTAACGACCTAAAAGACCTGGCAGCCAGAAACAACAAGGTTGAACTCCTATGGGTTCCTGGTCATTCAGGGATAAAAGGCAACGAAAAAGCAGGTGAACTGGCAAGAACCGGATCTGCTCAAAATTTCAGGGGCCCAGAACCCGCCCTTGGAATATCAAAAAAGGCAACCAAAACAAAATTAGACAGATGGGCGCAAAAACGACATCTATCTCGATGGAACGGTACACGTGACCAAGCACCCGCACGGGCCGTTATCGCAAAGAAGCTGGAATGCTGCTCTTGACGCGCACCCAGCTAAAACAAGTGACCGGCCAACTAACAGGCCATTGTCACTTAAGAAAACACCTTCAACGAATGGAAGTCTATAATGATGGACCCATTGAATGTAGACTTTGCGGTGAAGAGGACGAAATCGCCTCTTATATCATATACAACTGCGAAGCGCTAAACCGTTAAAGATTCAAAATCTTCGGAAACATTCGACGCGGCGATAACCTCCCGCATGACAAACTTGGAAAAAAACTACTGGACCTCGTAGAAGAAACAAAACTTTTTAACGAGTCGGGGGCGCACAATAAGCCAGAAGGCTGCAGTGTAAGAAGTTTGGGTCACACGTCGAACCCGAACCCCGCCTTTCACCAACCAACCAACCAAGATCAAATCTGAAATATGCACTCTAGGTATGAAGTCCATATTTTATTATGTAATGCATGTTAATAGTTTGGAGAGTATCCAGCACAAGTTTCTTAGATATTTAGATAATGTATTATCCAGAACTTATGCTTTAAATTCTTATCTGCAGAGGTGTATCAGGTTGGCTATTTATTTTTCTAAGGACTTTTTTTCATCCTGGTCAAACTTTTATGTGAACCTTTTTATTTATTTTGCTCAAGTTAGATACCTGATTTTGACTATGATGCGGGCAAATCACTTTGTGGACACTGTAAGATTTTGTTATTAAAGTTATTATTAATGCATCTATGTTATAATAATATGCATTACTTACATATTGTAATTTGCAAATGGGTTAAGTTCGGTAATAAATAAGTCTGCTCTTTCTCAAGTGCACCTTTAATCTATGTTAAATTACAACTTATTGACATTTTATCCATATAGCACTGTGGAGCAGCGAGTTTCCAGTTTTATACTACGCTTCATCCGAATTGAATTTTAATGTCATCGGGGGTGCCGGAAATGAACTGTTTATTCGCCAGGTGATTTCGTCCGAATTTCTGCCCGTCAATTAAACCGAATTATGAATTTTAAGCGTCAATCCAGACATGATTTGATTTCGTCTGTTCGCGAAGCAACGAGCACTATAGTCATATGTGACATCGTTATTTTCTGTATGGAATTGGATGAATTTTCGATTTTGAACAAAATGCCTTGGAAATATAGGCAATTTTTAACGGCATGAATAATAGGTACTGATGGGGATGCTAAGAATGCAACTACATTCGGGTTTGACCCTTTCAGAATCACGAGGTTAGTGTCAAATACTTTCGTAAATACAGCATCATCTCTTTTTATCAGGTGATCTGCAAACTGTATAATTGGTACAATTTTTAGAATACATACTTTAAGTCATTCCATACTGTCAAAGACTTTATTCAGTCCAGGATAGGTTAGAATACAGCCTTTCATTCCGTTCAGGAGGCCAAAGAGTTAGGTCAGGCCAGAACACAGGCTTAGTCCAGACTATCAAACATTTAGTTTAGGATAGTTTAAGTGAGGTTAGGCCTTCAAGTCAATCATGTCATCAAAGACTTAGGTCAGGACCAACGTAACGGTCTAGGAAATGGCAAAGGATTTTACAACATGTATTCTTTTTTAATTATGTAACAGTAATACAAGAATTAATAACAGTATTTTTTCCCTTTCTCGTATTGTATGTGTACTAATAAATTAAATTTTACTCTCTTCCGTACAGCTAAATTACAGATTAATTAAATAGTTATAATAATTAGAAGATACATTTTACTTCTTGGTTCATTACCATATCCCCTTTCCTTCCCAAGACAAGGTCAAAAATGTGACCTATTAATAAGTTTTAAGGTCAGTTTGTACCCCTTTAATGTAAATGTTAGCGGATAAGAAACATGAATAGGTTAGTTTTACTTGTAAATAAGTCAAATATATTAAAATCGGTGACGACCATCTCCTTAGAATAAAAAAAAAGGATTTTATTATCTTAACACTGTTTAATACTATATGTCTTTATTTTAGAACGTTGTGTAGTGATAATATCACGGTAATTTAGCCAATCGGACATAGAAGTTAATGCTACCATAGAATGATTTATAGCCCTTATTGCTCTGAATACTCCCAGTAATTATTAAGTTCTATTGGGGCTGTAATCTGGTATTATACATATACTGTATTAGTTCCGATGGGCAGATGTAATGAAACTTGGCATTATTCATAATAATATTGGCTTGCTACGGTTAGTAAAGCATATACATACCACTAAAAATCAGTGTGGATTATAGATTCTAACAGATACAATAAGTTTTTGGGGACGCTGTTCTGCTTTCATAATTGTAGAGAAAGCGCTTTACTGGGATCAAAATGCGTCGCATTCAGATGATACAATTTATTTCTTAACAAAATTGCTGTATTAAAAGTAGTTCATTATTCAACAAGGCTGTGCCACTAATCGAACTGATTACTACCAATAAAAACACTGTTCTAGCAAATCTGGAGTTGATATAACAGTAAAGCGGATTTGATAGAGTAGCAATTTATTTAATATGGGTTAATAAAAAATAAGCTATCAATACAAACTATGTCTTAGCAAACCTTTTGTATTAGATTATTTTCCTCAGTGTTGTATCGACGAAAGACATCTGAATTGCGGATAATCTCATGACTTTAGTATGACAATTTTTTGTGCGGCTGTTAAATAACTAGTTACTTATGCGGAATTTTTGGAGAAGAACTTTTGATCTAACCTATGATACTTTTTGAACTAAGGTTCTAATTTATATGGTTACCAAGCAGCTTGTACCCGGATTATCCCCAACTTAAACACTGACCAGTCCTGACCTCTTTTAACCCTTATTGTACCCTCAAAGATCAACGAAAATTAAATCGGTTAGGAAAAGGATCTCTCTCGGCCGACTGAGATTTAGTGCATGTTATCCATTTTAGGTCGGTAAGAGCGGGAGCTATTTGCTCTACTGGCAGGTATTGACAGCGGTTGTGGCCTTCTCTTAGTTTAACTCAATATGGCTTACAAATAGCAAGTTTAGAAATCAGATAAATGCCTTAAATGGGTTAGACTGTTAAAGGATCGGCATCGTCCGAGTTTGCAGTTCGTATTTTAAATCGTTTGTTTAATCTCAATGGTCACGGAGTTTCAACTACTAAGTTAGGTTATAAATACCTACGCTAAAATGCTGCTTAATGGATAAAACAGTTTGCTCGATATTCGGTGGACATTTTAAATATGTCTGAAGAAGCGCGATCTAATGGTAAGAGTGAAAATGAAATATGACAATTTTATCATTGGAACACTGAGGAAAATGATCTAATACAACAGGTTTGCTAAGTGATAGTTTGCATTGATAGCTTACTTTTTATTGACCCATTTTAAATAAATTGCTAGTGTATTAAATCCGCTTTAGTGTTATATCAATTCCAGATTTGCTAGAACAGTGCTTTTATTGGTAGTAATTATTTCCATTAGCAGCACAGTCTTGTGGAATAACGAACCACTTTTAATACAGCAGTTTTGTTAAGAAATAAATTGTGGCGTATTTTATTCCCAGTAAAGCATTTTCTTTACAATTAAGAAAGCAGAACAGCGTCCCTAAAAACGAACTGTATCCGTTAGAACCTATAATCCACAAGACATTGGTGGGGGTTCATAGCGATCAGCAATCGTCGCGCGCCCTATTATTTGTTTTAACATATTTGTTACGCAGGTCACATCGTTGTTCGGAGTCTTCTAGCTATCCTGTCTGAATTTGAATTTTATTGATCGTACTTATACCTGTTTCAAATAATTTATTTTTACATTGTATTTAAGTTCTTTTAAACTTTGCATGTCAAATTGAATATGTTTATTTCGCACAACCCATCATTAGTATTGGACTTTATAACCTATAGACGAATTTTACCATCTCAGTAAACCATGTTGCATAATAGATAATCATATGCAATGTTAAACGACAAGAACATCACACTAGAAGCTATTTAATGTTTTGAATACAGTACTGATTTTTAGTGGTAAGTATATGCTTTAATAACCGTAGCAAGCAAATATTATTATTATTAATGTCAAGTTTCATTACAACTGCCAGTTGAAACTAATGCAACTTGATAATTACTGTGAGTATTCAGAGCAATAATGGCTATAAACCATTCTATGGTGGCATTAATTCCTATTTCCTATTGGCTAAATTACCGTGAAATTATCATTACACAACGGAACAGCAATTTTCGTTTTCTCACAGTAGGAAAGCGCATTGCTGTCACATATCGTACTAAACAGTTGTTTAAAGAGTATGTGAATTATTTTAAGGAATAGAAGGCTTTTTTCTCAGTGAAATGTTAGGTTATTATGAAAATAGTGATGAAATGTTAACATTATGACGAAATAATATTAAGACCAGGTCTCTAAAGTAAATGAGTTAGCAATAGAATTTTCATTTTACAAGGAAATGCTATACAATAGAATATACTCTATACCCAGTTGCTTGTCATTGTCGCCTTGGTTTAAACCTTCGAGATTACAACTTGACCTCTTCGCTTCGAAATAACCGTATTAAATAACAGTGATCACATGAAAAAGTTAAGGATTTTTGAGTCAGGATTTGATGAAATTTCGAGTATTATAAACAGAAATCAACTGAATAAATTGTTGTTTGCAACTATGTACAGGTAATACATGTTCGGATACTCACTATCAGTTTACTCAGTTTCAGTTTACAATGAGAAAGCTTGTCAGATGCCATTAAAAACTTATTTTATACATTATTATGCCGATAGATTATTATGCTGTATACCTATATCTTTATGGCGGACCATAAATTTCCCATTTAGAGGGGCCCGATGAGGGTTTGTTCGTTACCGCTTGAGATATTCATATTTTGATGGTAATTGGTCATTCGGGTGACCAGTGGCGCAACCAGAAATTTAGTTCGGGGGGGGGGGGGGGGGCTTCAATTGCAGGCGAAAAATTTTTGGGTGCCACGCCCTTTTTTGGGTAAAATACGTATGATTGACGAGAGCGACAGCCCCCTAAAACTTCTGCAATAATACGCCGCTGGCCCTAACTAAATATTTATGAAAAAAAAATTAGTGATTTCATTTTAATTAGTAAAAATGTATTTAAAATAAGTAACGCATATATATACTAAAACAAAACAAAAACTTATACTTATGTATTTAAAATAAGTAACGCATATATATACTAAAACAAAACATACTTATACTAAAACAAAACAAAAACCTTATACAATAAGTTGTAAGTAATCACTAATAATACTAATATTAAAGTAAAATTCTTCGTTTTGTTTTTGCCTTTTCGTCCAGAATTTCTGCCAAGGTAATATCAATATCGTGGTTCGCATAAAGAACTGCCATACCATTTAATCTGTCCTCTTCCGTGGTGCTACGCAGATATGTCTTTAAATATTTTAAATTTGAAAAGGACCTTTCAGATGTGGCGGTTGTAATAATAGGCAAAGTTAAAAAAATTTGTAAAAGCCTTTTTATATTAGGAAATATATTGGCATCACATTCGGAATACACTTTGTCCAAATCTCCTTCAGTTTTTCTTTTTGCATTTTTTATACCACAGCTCAAGTTCAGCTTTTAACATCGTTTTAATGGAAAACTCTTCAAGAAACTCATTCTTGTAGAAGCTGGGAAGTTTCAAAAAACATTTAAATTGACTATCAAAATCTTGATTATCATATGGAAAGAGGCATTCAAAATTTTGAAGGGTTTCTCGATGTTTTAAAAACCGATCCTCGAGATTTGCTATGAGGTCATCTAAAAACGGAATAAAAATTGTTATTTTAAAATACTCAGCAGCGAATCGGTTTTTATAACCAATCTTTGTGTTTGTCTTGGCGGTAGTCTAGGTACTCTGATTTCAATATTGTATTCTGAAAGTAGATCTTGAGCTTCCTTAAAAATATTTTGAAAATTATCATCTGCCAGGCCTCTTATTTCTTTAACTTGATCTGTTACGTCATTAGGTAACTGTAATGCTTAAAAAAGGTTTAAATCAACTGTTTGTAGAATCTTGCGGCATATATTCTTTCTGTACACATTAGTGCGATCACAAATTTGGAACTTATATAATGCTGGCCAGTAAGCCAGATGCCTCAGTGGAAGTATTTCGGTCGGTCCATTCAGTCAGACGTAGTATAATTTCACTATTGATAACATGATTGATGTAAATTATGTGGCTGAATATAAAATATTAGTAAAAGGCGTGACACAAAATTGGTTTGCTATTAAACGAATAGGCTAAGTTTCTAAGCTCAGGGGGGCTGCAGCCCGGCAGCCCCCCCCCCCTGGTTGCGCCACTGCGGGTGACTTTGTCAGCACCGAGAGCGAATTTGGCTTTTTGTAATGGAAATTTTGGTAAGATGAAAAAACTGTAACATTTTCAAGAAAATATATCTAATTAGAGAAATTAATTGAAAATTATAACATTTTTGTCTTCAATTTTTAAAATATACAGGGTGTTCCTAAATATGATGTAAATACGAAAAGGGGTAATTCTTTGGCTTATTTAACAGGGTTAAAAAAAAAACATGTATTTTTTAATTTTAGACAAAACACATGTTTTTTTTGTTTCAAACGTTTTTTTTTTGTTTTAAACATGTTTTTTTTTTTGTTTTTAAATTTTATGTTTTAAACAAATAAAACTTAGAAAAAAACATTGTTTAAATCATATTATTAATTGAAAATGTTTGATCTATTATTCTACTAAATAATAGATACCTTATTTAAAGTCCGACTCTGTACTAAACTGTCGCGATCAGCTATTATGAACTACGTCGCGCCATCGCCGTGAGGCTGTTCCGGTGAATCCCCGAAATAAGAAAACCAATTGCAATGAGAAACTATTGGCCTGGGGGAACCACAGACTATTTATAAATTCGCATTAATGCAAGTTGGCTATTGCAATAACGTCTACTGTAAGTTATTTTGTGATGTTCTTTGTTCTTTTTTAAAAAAATGTCGTCTACGGGAAGAAAGAAAAATGCCATTTGGTCATATTTTGATGTTGTTAAAGATAATAACAAAAAAATCTGCTAAATGCAAAAAAAATAATGGCTGGACTAGTGCTGCGTATGAAGAAACATATTCAAAAATGTGTTTCATCTAAAAATTCTCAGCTACTAATGTCAACTATCTATGATTCCGAGTCAGATGAGGATTTATCGCTAGATGAGTTATCCAAAACCCAAAAATATTCACACCATTGGCATGGTTGCGTTTCTATGAAAAATATAAATACGCCAGCAATGGAACTTGCTCAACAACTTCATACAGCTGTTGCATCGTGAGTCAACATAGAAAGACTCTTCTTATCATACGGTTTAGTCTAGGGTTGGGCGGTTATTGGAAAATAATCGGTTATTGATTAACCGGTTATTTATTACGCCAGGTTAACCGAGACTAGGTTAACCGGACAAAAAAAAACGGTTATTGAATAACCGGTTATTGAATAACCGGTTAATAACCTTTTCCAATTTTTCTTCCCATTGTGCCTTTTAATTTACCGTTATGACACAAGAATACAGTCTTCAAAGTAGAACTTTATTTATCTCTATTTTTTTTTCCTATTCTAGGGCTATAGTCAATAATGAGACCAAAGACACAATAAATACAAC
The DNA here is from genome assembly GCA_963969555.1 of Polydrusus pterygomalis. Lineage (NCBI taxonomy): Eukaryota > Metazoa > Arthropoda > Insecta > Coleoptera > Curculionidae > Polydrusus > Polydrusus pterygomalis. The sequence continues at coordinate 24,070,588 of OZ018380.1, forward strand.
AAAATCCCTGTTAATAACCGATTTTCGGTTATTGATAATAAATAACCTCTTGTCGGTTTAACCTGAGCAACAAAAAAACGATTATTAACCGGTTAACCGATTTTAAAAAAACCGGTTATCAAATAACCGGTTATTTTTGCCCAACCCTAGTTGAGTCCATTCAAAACTACGTAATCGGCTGGGCAATGTCAAAGCGGCTAAGTTGGTTTCAATTATTAATTCCATCATTGTTGACGTGACTGATCAGATATTAGATTGATGACTTAGTTGAATATGAGACTGAAAGAGGGTGAGAAATTTGTTAACGCTTGTATGCAAAATGTTTTAAGTTTTCTAATTTTTGCTGTGTTCCTATTATTACTAAATAAATAATATATTATGTATGTTAAAAAGTTTGTTAATGTTTTTGAGAATTTTTCCTACTTTTATTCATTATATTAATTTTGTTTAAAACATGTTTAAAACAGATGATTAAAACAAAATGTTTAAAACGAAACAACCCTGTTATTTAATGACTAAAAATTCATATAAACATAGTTCCGCAAACGCTTCGTTGCCGATCTACAGGGTATTGAAATTTCAAGATATTTTTAGTTTTTTTTTATAGCTCTTGTAGTTTTTGAAATATTTAGCTCTAATTTGGAATATAGGTTACGCTGTGGGACTTACATCATTGGACATACCAAATGGTTTTAAGACTCTACAGGGAGATATTTTTTCAGGGGTCATGCCCCTTTTCTCCCCATGAAATTTTTTTCGGTGCGCCGCTGGTGGATTCTAAAATACAAAATGCATTTTCTGTTTTGTTTTAAAGCATTTTAATCTCTTGTAGTTTTTTCGTATTTACCACCGTTATGGAAAAAAAAGGTTTTCTGTGTTTCGCTGGATGAAATTAAATTTTTTTAAATAGCCTAATAAGCTCTGGCTTGATTTAGATATAACCATTTGTTTGTATTTATTTATATATTTTAAAAATATCAAATAATAACAATAACAAGAAAACTACCACCGTTATCGAAAAAAAAAAGGTTTTCTGTGTTTCGCTAGATGAAATTAATTTTTTTTAAATAATTGGCCTAGTAGGCTTTGACTTAAATAGTCTAGATTTTTTCCTATGGGGGCACCTCAAAATTCTAGTGTATATGTCGTAGGCTGATAGTAAAATCCGTCATTTCATGAAAAGCCTAGTCACTTCATGAAGCGTCGGCAGATTGTGTAAAAACATGAAATTACACTATCTGCCGCGTCACTTCATGAAGAGACCTTGACGTTTCGGCATATTATGTATAACTATGGAGGGCTTTAGGAAGGAGTCCGATCGAAAATGGCTGTTCTTTCAATTTACGTCTCTGTTTAGTAGTTAGTTCGCTGTTTCCCGGTCGCGGCGCAGTGATCGTCAAGTGTTTGACTTTTTACAGGTTTTGATAGACGTCAGCGGTATTTTTATCCAATAATTAATAAAATAAGCTTTATTAGATATAATATATACATATCTCAGCCTGTAGAGGGTTTTAGTTAACTAAATTCAATAAAACAGTTCTGTGGATATTTGCCAAAAGCCGACATGTCATTTTTAATAGTTTTAAGGGAAACCATTTTAAAGTTTTTGTGTTATTGACAAATCGATTTTTACATGAAAACTTTTTCCACATAATGGTATTGTTTTTGATTAAATTTCATTATTATTTAAAAATATCCAGTTTTTAGAGAAAAGTTAATGTTTTATTAAAAAATTGAGAGAAAATAGAGTTTGAATGACATACCAACTTTTGCCAAATATGGGGGTTGACATATCAATAATTGGGGAAGTGGCTTATGACTCAATATCTTTATTACAAAAGGAGGTATAAAAAAAACAAGATTGACACAACATTACATTCCAACTTTTTATTTTTTAATAAAAATTGTCATTAAAAAAAACTTGTCCGCCGCGAGATTTTAATTTTCTTTATTAAGTAAAAAACAAGCCAAACTTTACTTTAAAATATAAACATCAACTGTCTGTAACGACTTAATAAACAACAAAACCTTTAATATTCTAAGGGTCAAAACTTGACATGTCTTTGTCTACCTTTCGATTAAAACTGACTGAACATGATATGTCACAGACATAACAGGTTTTGGCAAAAACAGAAGTGGAGTTCAGAAACATATCATATTAGGACTCGATCCGGCTCATGCTCAGTTTAAAAGATTGAGATATCATGTTTTGCCATATAAAACTTTAAACTTTATGACATATCAAGGCGATGAAATCCCTATATTGAAAAAAACTGACATGTCAGCTTTTGGCAAATATCCACAGAGTTGATTATCCCATAAGAACCCATGCATTTTACGGATTTAAAGTAACACATGCGCCCCTGACGGCCATTTTTAAAGCTGCTTTACCGATCCAAAACTTTGCCCGAAACCAATGTATTGCGATCGGACTCCTAACCTAAAGCCCTCCATATGTATAACACAATCTGCCTAATTTTAAATATCGTCACTTCATGAAATGCCACAAAAACAAGGCATATTGTGTAATTCCGTCTAAAAGGTATATTGGCAACTGGTTTGTTCGGGTTTGTCAGAGCATTTTTTTTATTTTTATAAAATAATATCAGTTGAAAAAATTTAATTAAAAAAAAATGCTCTGGGGAACAACGAACAAACCAGTTGCCAATATACCTTTTAGATGGAATTACACAATCTGCCGACTGACATGACATCGTTAGGTACTACATGAAGTGACGATATTTAAAATTAGGCAGATTGTGTTATACATAATAAACCGAAACGTCAAGGTCTCTTCATGAAGTGACGCGGCAGATCGTGTAATTTCATGTTTTTACACAATCTGCCGACGCTTCATGAAGTGACTAGGCTTTTCATGAAATGACGGATTTCACTATCAGCCTGCGACATATACAACACCAGTGAATACCTTTGATGACTTACGAAATCGAATATTAGATGGATTTGAAACCATAAGAAATACTCCGGGCATCAATGAGAAGAAGAACGGGCGCATGCATAAGAGTAGGCGGAGGTCACTTTCAACAATTTTTATAACGTAGTTTTCTTGTTATTGTTATTATTTGATATTTTTAAAATATATAAATAAATACAAACAAATGGTTATATCTAAATCAAGCCAGAGCTTATTAGGCTATTTAAAAAAATTTAATTTCATCCAGCGAAACACAGAAAACCTTTTTTTTCCATAACGGTGGTAAATACGAAAAAACTACAAGAGATTAAAATGCTTTAAAACAAAACAGAAAATGCACTTTGTATTTTAGAATCCACCAGCGGCGCACTGAAAAAAAGTTCATGGGGAGAAAAGGGGACATGACCCCTGAAAAATATCTTCCTTTAGATTCTTAAAACCATTTGATATGCCCAATGATGTTAGTCCCACAGCGTAACCTATATTCTAAATTAGGGCTAAATATTTCAAAAACTACAAGAGCTATAAAGAAGAGACTAAAAAAATCTTGAAATTTCAACACCATGTAGATCGGCGACGAAGCGTTTGCGGACCTATGTTTATATGAATCTTTAGTCATTAAATAAGCCAAAAAATTATCCCTTTTCGTATTTACATGATATTTCGGAACACCCTATATAGGTATAGGTTACCTGGTGCCAGCCAATCATTTTAGAGCAGATACAAATTTTGTGCTGGCCTAAGGACCAAATTAATACACTAACAGTAAGATACCTTCTAAGGTTACCACTATTGAAACAATTGTTGTTATAAAGTCAAATTAATCTAAGAACTCGCCGCTCTCACCTGTCATTAATGTCACCCTGTTGACGTATGGTATATTTTACGTTAGGCGGTTGGCTCAAGAAACAGATCCGGACTAAGTTCTTTTACCTTCGCCTTTGCAATCTGTTAAATTTTGTAAGGGGATCTTAATAATTTGTAAAGATATAGCGTAGATACTAATTTTCTATTTAGAAAATAAAATATTGACAGACTCGTACCTACCAAAATAAGTATGTGAAAACATTATAAAACTAAAGCAAAAATAGGTATTTTTATGTATTTATTATACAAGGAAAAAGTAATATATTTTTTAAGAGGTGTAAGCTTTGTGGTGCACGTCTAATTAAAACGCCATATTGAAAACCCTTTTTGTATGGTTACTTTTGTGGAGTTACTTTTGTGGGGACTTTATATATGAATATAATATATCCCTATATATTATATAGGGTTTCACGTAACTAAGGGGTTATACAGCAACAGGTTTTACAGATAAAAATATTTTTGTTGATGATGAAAAATTAAATATTATACAGTCTTTTAAATATTTTGGAATAATTTTAGATTCTAAATTAAAATTTGAATAACATTTTGAAAATCTTGTATCTTAAATTGGAAAAAAAAATTAATTATTTAAAAGGAATTAGTCAAAATTTAAGTTTATTTTCACGAAAAACAATTTCTAACACTATAATTTTACCTAATTTTTTATATTGTTTAACTATTTTATAGTATGGGGTATTTAATAGACTTCAAGTTTTGCAAAATTAAGCTAGGCGTATAACTTTAAATGTGGATAAATATAAAAAAATTAATTTAATGTTAGAGAACCTTTAGTGGTTAAATTTTGAAAATTTAATATATCTTTGGATTTGTACTTTTATTTTTAAAATACAACATAACTTACTACTTTCTCATTTAAAATATTTTATAACTCAAAATTTTGAAAATCATAACTATTCAACCAGGTATACCAAAGATTTTTGTCTAGGTAGGGTATCAAAACATTTGACATATAAATCGGTTGTCCATAAAGAATTAAGTGAATATAACAACTTGAATATTTCAATTAAATCACAGAGCTCTTTGAAAATTTTTAAAAAATAATTAAAAAATTATTTATTTCAAAAACAAAATAGTGACTGATAAATTTTTTTTAATACCTACTTCAAAGATGATGTTGTAAAATTATAGCACATTGCTAAATAAGTATTGTTACTACTACTACTAATCGCAAAAATATTTTAGGAATCACAATATAAATTGCAAAATATAACGTTTAAATAAATGCAAGTATTATTCTTACATTCATTGTCACATCTAAAATCATATTGGCCAGTGTACACCTACATTTGGTAACCACTGTCACGGTATAATAAATGTACTCTGCCACTGTGTTGCGTAAAGTGATCTGCTCTGTAGACAATTTTTTAAATTTTAACTAAATCTGTTTTGTTGACTTTAGATAGAAGGTTAGATAATTTTATTATAAATAAGAATTACACAGAGACGTGTTGTAACCAACTCGAATTCTTTACTTTATTATATCCCGGAGAACACAGGGACAATAACAATGTTTGAACTCAATCTCAGTAGGAGAAATTTGTCCGTGACTACTCCGGCTTAGCAAATGACACTGCAATTTAAACCGCAGCAGGCCAGTGTCCTGCAATAATCCCCAAACATCCTGGTCTGAATAATGTAGTACATGGACTAGAATAGATTTAAGAAGTACGACACAAGTGCTGGAAAATAATATTAAACATAGAAATGGTATTTTTCTGAAAGTATGTATTAAATATAATTAAAAATTTTTTAAAAGATAATATCCGTCAGCGAAAATAATTAAAAGCAAATAATTGCGGCATACCGGACAAGTGTGTAACTGTTTTTTATATTGGAATATAACATACATACATTTCTTAACGTATTGCGCGCATTCTAGTGGGTGCCGCTGCGTGATCTGTTTCTAATCTGCAAAACTGCATACTGTTTCGGTAAAAACGCAAATAGCATTCCCTATACTGGATTGTGATGCACTTCGTGGTTTATTTAGTTGGCTACCTTTCGATTAGTACCAATGTGACTGGCTTTTATATTAGAGTTAATTCCGCTGGAATGGCGCTACGGTGTATTGATGGCCGCTTTTCTTCTGTAAAAGGCTTTTAATACATCTTATCGCTGTTGTTGGGATTGCTTCGGTAATGGCTGCCCGTAGGGTCCTAACGAGGACGAAGCGGCCGTCGTTATCTACCTGCCCCCACGATATCCATTGGCTTGAATCCCTGTGTATTCCAATATAAAAAAAAACAGTTATACACTTGTCCGATATGCTACAATTACTCGCTTATAATTAAAAAATGTTAATTCGCCTGCAGACACATTTTTTAAAATTGATAAAAGTTGTATACCTCCGCTGAAATTTGAAATTTTAATGTTAGTGTATAGTTTCAAATACCCTGTGATTTCAAATCGGGGAGGGGGTTATTTAAGGAAGGGAATGCGATATTAGACCTCTGAACAATAATATCTAGAATAGCAATAATAATTTTTAGAAATAGTTTTTTTAATGTCTGTATTAAATACAACTAAAAAATGTTAAACGGCATGCAGATAAAGTTTTTAAAATTGATAGAAGTTGTACGGCTTCGCTGGGAATTGAAGAGTTTTTATAAATAACTCTAGTCCATCATAATTATTGCAATACCTTAAAAAACTCTAAAACACTTTTGAAGTCAAATTAATAGGGGGGGGGGGATATTGGAGGGTATACCATTAGGTTAGGTTAGGTTAGGTTAGAGTGGCAGACCTCTGGAATTGACCAAACAGTCACACATAGTCCTGTAGAACCGTTGTGGAAACCTATCCGCATCAGCTTCCCGATGGTTAACGCGACGTGACGTAGATCGTAGAAGAATCTTGACAGCTCATTCAAACCAGCCACTGCTGTTAATAAACTTCGTAAGTCGACCTAGTTGCAGGCTGCTCACTTCCTCCAGATCATTAAAGAATGGTTCGCCCAGGGCATTGAACCTTCTTCTAGCGAGGCCGGGGCATTCACACAAGAAATGCTGAATACTTTTCTCCTCTACCTCATCTCTGCAACTTCTACAGAAGTGGTAAGTTGGTATTTGCATACATTCAGCGTATCTACCGAACAGGCAATGTCCGGTGACTACGGCAGTAATGTTTCTTAGGTCCTTCCGACTGTGTTGTAATACCGTGCGGTTTTCCTGCCATCAAGTAGGGGCCACAATTGCCTGGAGTTACTACAAGTTGCCAGCCCTGTCTATCTGCTTTGTGCAAGTTGTTTAGCTATTTGATCTATATCCTCTTTGCCTGATCCCAGTGGTCTAGCCACAGTATTATCTGCTAGTTCGGCATACATGCTTGCGCCCTCCCTGGAGAGAGCATCAGCAGTCTCGTTGCCCTAGGGCAGGTATGGGCAATGCCCGGCCCGCGGGCCGGATCCGGCCCTCCACTAGCTTCAAGCCGGCCCGCGAGAGAATTCAAATATTTCAAATAACGCGCGCCCGATGGAAGCGCTTGCGTATGAAAAGGCAGGCGGAGCGCGCTTGTTGTTAAGATTAAAGAAGACTTATATTTGAAGTCCAAATTTGATGATGTGGAACTAAGCGAATTTTACAGAAAATACCTTTCCGAAGAAAAGTATCCACAGCTGAGAGTTTTCGCTCGAAAAATAATTTGCACATTCGGAAGCACGAATAAATGTGAGCAGCTGTTTTCAATCATGAAAATTAATAAAAATAAGCATCGTACTCGGCTTACAGATGTTAATTTAGAAAACACTTTGCGCCTATGTACTAGTGATATTGACGCCAATATTGATCATCTTGTTTCTCAGCTTCAAACTCAAGTTTCTCATTAATTTTCATTTTATTTTTCTATCTTCTTTTATTAATTTGCATTTTATATGTTTGATTATTAAATAAAAAATGTGTGAATTTTTGTCGCTTTCCTATTCACTACTACCTACCTATTTCTTGCTCACGGCCCGCGACCTGATTAAGGCCCGAAATTACGCCCTCAGCTAAGCAAAGGTTGCCCATACCTGCCCTAGGGTATACTATATTACTTTAATACCTTAAAAAGGAAGTGCCATTATCTCGATAACCCCGTTCCTCTATTTTTAACAACGCGAATAAATTATCAATATTTATTATTAACCCATATTGCTACAGCTGTGTCCTTAAACGCAAAAACCTCCGGGCATTGCCCAATAAAATACAATCTATAAAATTAAAATTATATACAATTTGTATACCGAAAATAACATACATTAATGACAATAATGTAACTTACAAAGTACAATTACATGTTCATGTACATCATTCTGTTCACCCCACTGTCTTGACCATATATCGAGTGCGATGATGTTGAGGTTCAAAAATCTTACTTTCCGAAAGATGCTTTAAGCTTTAGCATAAAATTATAAGGAAATTAAATTACAAGTCTTTTATATTTTTCATCTTTGCTGCGACTTTGTGACCCTTGCATTAGCATCCCCTTTTGTTCTAAAAGTTTAATTAATTGAGACTTGATTTAAAATCCTATTAAATTATGATGAACAAAATCTCCTAAAGTAATTATTTTAATTAAAGTTATTTAAATCGAAATGTTACTTTTAAGTTACTTATTATATCCCAGCTGTTTTAATAGGATGTAAGTGTGCTAAAAGGTATGATCAATAATTTGGGATTGGGTAGATTGGTTAACTTGTTAAAAATAAAGTAAGAAGTTTATATAAAATTGTGTCCTATGGTCACTTACTACAGATCTACAGCCCAGTAACGAGGTATGTTTATCCCTACGCCTTCAAATAGCTCACAGTTCAGACATTATTTATTCCTTTATTTAGCACCTGGCTAATACACAACAATTTCACTAAAAATTTACAAAAACAATCAAGATTTAAAATAAAAAATAAAATAGCCTACATACTAACAACAGACACTGTCAAAAATACAATGCAATAAAATAAAACCGTCAACGTGTTAACATATTTAGGTGTTTCTTTAATTTATTCTTAAATATAAATATATTCTAGCATTCTTAATGTCTTGTGGCAGGGAATTAAAACTAATTAAGTCTTTACGATAAACTGAATTTTCCGATCTACTTTTATTCTTTGTTGTAATGTAAAAGTTCGTTTCTTTCGTTTTGTTTTTTGTCGGGCATGAATGAACAAATTCGTTAGTCAGTAACCGTTCTGTTAAGTATCCTGATATCAACCCATTTTTTGTTTTAAATAATATAATAACCAGTGTCCAAAATTTAAGAAAATCTTTCATAGAAAGCCAATTTAGTTTATCAAACATATCTCTTCTTTTCCCCAAAATTATCCGCATCGCCCTATTTTGCAGTTTTTATAACCTATTAATCTCATTTCCATATTACCATAAGTACCTAAGCCGCTTAATACGTGTTTTGACTGTACGATGTCGTGGTTAGGTTAGGTTAGGTTAGAGTGGCAGACCTCTGGCATTGTCCAAACAATCACACGTAGTCCTATAAGAACCGTTGTGGTACCACACATGTTCCGCGGAACCTATTTGCATCAGCTTCCTGATGGTTAACGCGATCGTAGGTGATTTTTGACAACTCATTCAAATCAGCCGCTGCTGTTAATAAACTTTGTTAGTCGACCCAGTTGCAGGCTGCTCACTTCCTCCAGATCATTAAAAAATGGTTTGTCCAGCACGTTGAACCTTCTTCTCGCGAGCTCGGGGCATTCACACTAGAAATGCTGGATACTTTCCTCCTCTTCTTCATCTCTGCAACTTCTACAGAAGTCGTTAGTTGGTATTTGCATACGTTCAGCGTGTCTACCGAACAGGCAATGTCCGGTGACTACGTCAGTAATGTTTCTTAGGTCATTCCGACTGTGCTGTAATTAATAGCGCTGCGGTTTTTCTGTCATCAAGTAGGGGCCACAAATGCCTGGAGATGCTACAAGTTGCCAGCCCTGTCCATCTGCTTGACGCAACTTGTTTAGCTATTCGATCTATCTCTTCCTTGACTGATTCCAGTGGTCTAGCCACAGTATTCTCTGCTAGTTCGACAGACATGCTTGCGCCCTCCCTGGCGAGCGCATCAGCAGTGTCGTTGCCATGCCAATGTCGTGGTCAGTTAGTAGTTTTTTTTAATACCTAGGGAGAAATAAAAAAAAAAAGGTTTCTTTACTCACTCAGTGCTTACTTTTAATAGTCCTGACTGGAACAAAATCATAAGCAGATGAGTATTTAATCGACTCATTGAAGTTTCTTGGATAATAAATTTTATGAACAAATGTAATCTTTTCTCGGAGAACCAACATGGTTACCTCAACGGAAGATCAACCCAATCCGCCATTTTCCAATTTACCCGTCTGATTTTCACCTTGAGGATGGGAAAATAGCTATGGGTATATTTTTAGATCTGTCAAAAGCTTTTGATTGTTTGGACAGAAACATTCTTTGGAATAAACTTGAATGTTATGGCATTAGGGGCTGCGCTCTGAAATGGATTTCATCATATTTAGGAAATCGTACACAAAAAGTTGTTTTAGAAAAAGAAAACTGTGTATATAAGTCAAAAATATTGCAAAATACAATAGGAATACCACAAGGAAGCATATTAGGGCCAATATTGTTTATTATATTTATCAATGATTTAAATTTTGAAATTAATGATTTATATCCATTTTTTAGTCTTACAGAGTATGCCGATGATACTAACATTTTAGTAAGTGGTAGGGATATTTTAGAAATAACAACGAATGCAAAAAAAGTTTTTCAGGACACAAACGTTTGGTTTGAAAGGAACAAATTGCTTTTAAATAAAGATAAGACAAACATTGTTATTTTTAAAACCAAACTAAGTAAAAAAGAACGACCAGATATGGTAGAACTTGAGCAATATCAGCTGCCGACGAAAAATAATACCAAATTTTTAGGCGTTCACATAGATGAATTTTTAGATTGGTCACACCATATTGACTACCTTAGTAATAAATTAAATAAGATATGCTACAGTTTACGCATTATAACCAAATATTTAAACGATGTGGCAAAGAGAACTCTCTATTTCGCCAATTTTGAGGCCACATCGAGGTTTGGAATTATTTTTTGGGGAAGCAATTCAAAACTTGAAAAAATTTTTGTTATTCAGAAACGTGTTTTGCGAATAATATATAAAATGTCTTATTTACAGTCATGCAGAGGCATTTTCAGGTCAAAAAAAAATATTAACTGTGTATGCATTGTACATATACGAAACTATTTTATTCTTTTATAAAAACAGAGATAGGTTTAATACAATTACTTATCATAATTATAATACAAGAACAAAAGATATAAATTACCCAATACATAGATTAACACTTTCAGAGAAAAATCCGTATTATATGTGTATTAGAATGTATAATAAGAATGCTAGAATTAAGAACGCACCAAATGAACGTTTATTTAAAAAGAATTAAAAAATTTCCTAATTGATTTAGAACCTTACACGTTAAGCGATTACTTAGGTGCATAATTGGGAAATACTAAATTTTATTTGTTAAGGTAGGTACCTACAGGTGTGGAAATAACTATAATTGCTTTTGTTCTGTTTTTTTTTGACAACATTCCTTTTTACTTGTTATTTACTTTGTATGTATATATCAATGTAATTTTGAAATAAAGATTAAATAAATAAATAAAATTGGGATTATTCCCAACCTTTTAAACAATACTTTGTTGTTACTCGCTTAGGTACTCTAAGTAAGGCATTAACATCATTTATTCGACGCTTTTCTCGACCCACAAAAAGTAAAATCACTTAAAGCATGTTGAGAGAAAAAGTTGAAAAGAAAGTTTTAGTGCTTCCCGAATGGATTTAAACGAGATTCTCTGTCGGAAGTGCGGCACGGTTTCGCGTCATCTGCAAAAACTGCCGAATCGTTTGTGTTTTCCCGCAGACAACTTTTAAAATTGTAGTAAAACTTTTTTAGTTCTCACAATTTTAGACGCCAATTTACATTGACTATTAAGCAGTAAGATCAAGCAGATAATGCAAAAAGCGAGTAAAGGAATTTTTCAGAAAATTACTTTATGGAATAATAAAAATTAGTGTTTTACTTTCGTCTCACTTTTTCTTGTCTCATTTCGTTCTAGCGAGACGAGACGAGACGAGAGGAGAATGAGACGAGATATTTTTCTGCGAGAATCTCGTGAAACGAGACAATAATATGCGAGAACCAGAAATCTTGCAAAATCTGACGATTTTGATTAAGATTTGAGAGAAACTTTAAAAATAATTCACTCGAACAAAAAAAAACCTTTATAACCGATATTGCAAGGTGGCCAGAGAAAATATGGGACACGTTGCCGAAAGACAATAGAAAAAAGGACCTACAGAAGTGTTAAAAGTGCTCGTCCTGGCATACCCGAGGAGAAAAAATAAACATATTACCATGCGAGCAAAAATTATTTGCATCAAAGAGGGCTTGGATTAAAAAAACGTAGGGCTTGGTTTAGATCACAATGATATGGGGACGATATATCTAACCAAATCTAGGTTAAAATTTTGTCAAATTCATATTATGACATATGCCAAACTAATGAGTAATAAAATAAGTAGACAAATACAAATTTATTTTTGTTGTTTACTAAATTAACAAAGTAAGAATATACAGAAAGAAAAAGAAAAACAATTACATCTATTCTGAGAATTCACATAACCGGAGAGGTGGAACCAGCCTTCATCCGAAAAAAAGTCAGGTCTAATAAATAATTTCTTTCCAATAAATTTTTGGTAAACCATTGAGAGTAATTCCTGCGTCTTTCAAAATCTGCGGCTTGTATTTCTTGGAATAATTGCACTTTATAAGGAAATAAATTTAGTTGCTTCTTAAGAATAGTCCTGCATGTTCCATAAGAGCTTCCCACTTCTTGGGACAGGCGTCTTATATAATTTGTTTGCGTATTTTGCATTATTTCACGAACGTTTGCAATACGTTCTTCTGTTCTAACAGATGGTCTTCCTGCTTCTTTTTTGTGTTGTATAGAACCTGCTTTCCTAAACACAGCCACGGTTCTTTTCAGGCAATGATAAAAATCCCCAGCAATAAAAGCAACGTTAGGAAAATGTTCGTGAAAATCGTCCATGCACAAACACAGATTGTATTGCCACTCACCATTTACTCTAACCCCGTTTCGAAAATACGCTTCAACCATGAATGTTTTGTGTTGTTCCGTAAAGCCCATTGTGTGAATTGTTTAAGAAATTGAAATAATTAGCGATGAATCAAATTACTTGTAACGACTGTCAAAAATGACGGAACAACTGATCATGATAATGTTGATTCAGGTAGTTACTGACACCCAATAAGAGGTATTAAGCTCTACGGCTAAGCATTACGTCCTTAGATGCAAGGCCCTCTTTGATGCAAATAATTTTTGCTCGCACTGTATTATCACTACAGGAAAATCGTTACAGTTCAAGTACATGACTTGGGCGTGACTATGATACTCACCAAACCACCGTATTTATATTTAAAAAAAAGAAGAGAAGTTTCATACCTATGAAGCAGTAATTGTACAAGAGTTATAGGACGATCATCCTGATAGGCGATAGCAAATTGATGAAATAATGGTGGAATCACGCACGGATTGTCTAAAGACTTTCTTTCTCAGATGAAGCTACGTTTCTTTAAATGGTCAGGTTAATAGACAAAACTACAGATACTGGGCACAGAAAAAAACCTTACTGGTTTATAGAAAATCATACCTAGCATAATGAATAGGTTAATATCTGGGCGGACATTGTGGAAAATAGGATAATCGGACCATTTTTTTTTGTTGAGAGGCTATATCCAGCTCTTGCTACTCTATTGTCAGATTATAATGATCCTGATTTACCAAGTTTAACCTTACGTTTTCAACAGGATGGTGCTCCCGGCATTATGCTGCTCAGGTAAGGGAGCACTTAATTACAATGCGGTGGATAGGTAGACATTTGTCAATAGAGTGGTCACTTAGATTACCCGATCTTAACCCACTGAATTTTTTTTGTATACGTCAAGAATTTCTAAAAAAAAATGCATTGCAAAAAGGCTGATTCGTTTCTACGAAAATCGGCCTTGGAGGCCCTAAATTCCAAAGAAAAGTTTTTATAAAATATTTTTCATCCATCCACTTTCCGCTGTGTCGTAGGTTTTACCCGGATAGTCCATGCCTTCATGGGGAATCCATGTATTCCAATTATTTGCTACTTTTTTTTACGACCCATTACTGAACTGGGAACTTTTTGAAGGAATCATCCTCAATAATGTCATCTGTGGTTCTAAACTGTCAAAATAATTATCGTAAACAGGACAATAACAGTTGATAATATTTTGTCACACAAGTGCATTACATATCGTCGCTTAAAGTGTCACTGGTATTTTTGTAATAAATTTTGGACCAGCAAAGATGTAACTAATTTATAACCAATTATTATAAGTGCAGATTTATCCTTTTACTATTTTAAACAATTACCAACATTATTTGTAGCATAATGTCGTAGTAAATCACTACCGTCTGTTTTAGAAATGTAAGGCGATTTGCCAAAAGGACGACGCAAACCAAAGAGTATTAGCGGAATTAGAATTAATTAGAAATGCTAAATACGACTTCAGTTAATGCATTATGCGTTTTAAGTGTTTTTTGTTACAAAAAACAACAGAGTTAAATAAATAGAGTTAAAAGTAGAATGGGCGAATCGAATTTTCTTGAAGAATTTTAATTTTTTAAAAACGATACATATCCTTATACAGATTGACGTAGCATCAATTATCCTCTGACGCAATTATTCCAGAGAAGCCGGCTGAGTTTTGTAAACTAGTGATTTAATGTGGCTCTATAAAAAGAAGTCCATAGGGGTGAGATCAGGTGATCTTGGCGGCAACTTAATTGTACTTCTCGATTGGTTTGGATTATGTTGGTTAACAACCACTTTCTCATCACAGCAGCATCTGCTGGAAGTGTAAAAGTTCTTCGTGCAAATTTAGATTGAAGATTGCGTCTTTCAAAATCTGATGCGGCTTGTATTTCTTGGAATACTTGCACTTTATAAGGAAATAAATTTAGCTGCTTCTTAAGAATAGTCCTGCATGTTCAATAAGTCTTCCCACTTTTTGGGATAGGCGTTATACAATTTGTTCGCGTATTTTGCATTATTTCACGAACGTTTGCAACAAGTTCTTCTGTTCTTACAGAGGGTCTTCCTGCTCCTTTTTTTGTGTTGTATAGAACCTGTTTCCCTAAACACAGCCACGGTTCTTTTCAGGCAATGATAAAAGTCCCCAGCAATAAAAGCAACGTTAGGAACATCGAATAAATCGAAGGCGAGGGAGTTTGATTGAGCATTTTAGCAGAAACTTGGCCGGTTATACATCCTTCAATAGAAAAAGGACCCATTACTCATGATATTGTCTCCAAGAATGCCACTTTCAAAAAATTATAAGAAATTTTTTTTTTAAAAATATTGGAATTTTAAAATTTAATTCAACTCAAAAGCTTAAGGTCCAAATTCCTTAATAAAATACCCTTGCCCTGAAAAAAACTTAGGGCTAATTAATATCAGTTAAAATTAATGTGGCTAATAATTAAACTGAACATGGCTGGTGACACCCGATAAATTGCAGAAAAATGGCGTTCGGACCAGCTGTTGGACCGAATTTGCGATGTTGTGTGATTTAAGGAGCGAAATTATTACGGTTATAAATTTCTCTAGACCAAAATCTAGTGTTTTGCTACTTTGGACACGGTTAAAAATGATTGGCGAAGTTTGTTTTTGACAGAAATTAATAATACACCTGGTTAAAATGGAAATTTGTAATGGGTAAAGAACTTTTGAAAATATAGGAAACTTTCTTACATTAAGTAATTATTTCTCTATCTACAGTGTTATGATTAAAGGGCAAATTTCATGCACTTAAATTCAGCCAAAATATGCGCATATATATATGCCTTGTTTGCTTTTAAAATATGCAGTTGTTTGCATTTTGGTATGCAATATTTCTTAATTTATTATAGTAAAATGAGGTAAAGAAACACACTGGGTTCTGAAAAATTCAAAAAGAAATGCGTTTGTTACACTCAGCTGAAGTAGCTCAGATTTCATTTTTATAACTTTGACTTATGCAGCGGTGTTTTCAAGTGTTGATCGATTTGAAACTTCTTTTCACAAACAATAACTTTTATACAAGCTTTAAAAAATACTTTTTCTCCACTAAACTCTAACTTTAGGAAATTTTCAATCCACGAAGACGTTTTCGCCGCCTTAGACATTCTGAACACAAATTTGAAATTACTAGTTTCACACTGAAAATACTGAAATCTTTCCACAAACTAAAACAGAAGTATGTATTACAAATTGAGATAATTACAGTTTGTTAAGCAGGTAATAATAACGCATTATTTAGTGACAATACACAACCCCTAACAATATACTTGCAAACTTCGGAAACTCCCAACAAATAACATAGTTTTCAATTACTACAATAACAAAATTATTATATTCCAATATTTTACCCCATAACTTGTTTCAAACACATTTAAGTCAGCAAACTTAAATTGGTTTTTGGTTCAATCCTTCGGGATAGTCAGGTGGACATCTCCACAATAATTGAAATACATACACACATCGAAAAATAAAATCTCATCCTAATCTTGGGTTAAAGTTTTTGGCAAAAGTTTTATTAGTTGCCAATATTTAGATATAAAAACTGTAATTGTTTTGGGACACAAGAATCAAACTTTTATTGCATGATACCATGAATGTCTTATGAAAGTTTTATTGAAGGAAATGCCCAACTATACATTTTTATTTATAGTTATATGAATATCTATTCATTCGTCATGAATGCAATAATTTTTTTACAGGGTTCGGAAAAACTTCAAAAACATGATTTTTCTCCAAGAGTAAACTAATTTTATTTTTCATTTTTGACCAAAATGCCAATTTTTTTTTTTGGATAGCAGCATTAGCGGTCGAAATACATACATTATCACAACGACATCAAAAAGTTTCAAAAACTGATTTTTGGTGTTACCAGAAATATGTATTTTTAATTTCACAAATGAAATGACCCCGGAAATAACACCTTCTTCCAGCTGTATACGAATGTGGTCAAAACTTCTTCGAATTTCTTCAATGGAAATTGTTTGAACAGCTTCAACAATTCGCTGTACTTCGTTCTCAATTGGACGGGAGTACACTAATTGTTTGAGGCGCCCCCAAAGATAGGCACCTGAAATAGTTAAATCGGGACTTCTTGGGGGCCACAGAACCGGACCATTCCGACCAATCCATCTTGGGCCAAATGTATTATTAAGCTATTCCCTTACTTCAATTGCGAAATGCGCAGGACAACCGTCTTGTTAAAAGTGCATTTCGTTCCTAAATTGGAGTATAAATATGTTGTCAGAAAGGAATGTTTCCAACATTTCAAGGTAACTCCTAAGGTTACACGTGTTTTCGAAAAAGTATGGGCCAATAATGCCATAATAAGGAATCGCATACCAGAGTTTGTTGAAAATGACGATTCATCGGAGAACATGATAAATTTATGAAAGCTCCTGTTTTCACTTACAATTTTGTTTCCGACCCAAAGACAAAAATCCAAACGTTTGACTTTGTATCCTTCTTCCAACGTTTGATTAAAAGGTGGCTTAAGGTGGGAGTATCAACATGCTTGCCAACCTATAACCTATTTCGCGTAGAGTTATTTATGTTTTCTAGCATTTATACAAAATTTAAAGAAAATCAGTATCGACTTGATATTCTATAGGTAATAATTGACATATTTAATAAATATCAAGGAATTTCATAACTTATTTTAGGAGAATTGTATAGCGAAAAATATCGGTTAAGATTTTTTTTAACATTATTATGTCATTGTCACTCATTGTTCTTTCACTAAAAATTAGCAATGAAATAAATTGATATTTTTGTAATATATCAGATACTACCTGAATAATGTACCGACGATATTGATTTCCTTTAAATGTAAGTTATTAAAATAATAAACTTAAAAAATCAACGCGAAATAGGTTATAGGTTGGCAATAGATTGAATGACGTTGAGAATTCAACCTTAAATGGGAATATTTGGGAATTGCCTTTAAAATATATTGAATATGAGTTTTTTACTACATCAAGTTCTTAAGCTCGGTTTCTTAATGAAAGGGTATGATTGTCAGCAACAGACTGCAATACGAGTAGGGAAGCTGAGTCATTCTGATCACAGTTTTTTTTTAAATTGATAACTGAACCAGTTCGCTGAAATTTTCTTAATAATTTATGAAATTCCATTTTTGAGACGTAAATGTTAGGGTATCTTTGATTAAATTTCTCTATAACAAAGTTGTAAGAACTTTCGCCCGCACCGTAACATTAAACTAAATAAACCCACACATCAAATTCTATTTGACAACTTCAAATTTGCCCCATACGTAAAGCAAAGTAATAAAAAGGTAAAAAAATTCCTTGGAATGCCTTTAAAATTTTAAAATAAAATACACACCACCCATTATGAAAAAAGAGTCTAATAAAATTTTATATTAATATTTTTATTGAGCAGCAAAATTTCCATTTACCTCTAAAAATTAAAAAAACTAAAAAAATCGAAGATTTGTTTTAAATCTCGGATTTAAATTACAAACGTTATTCTAAATAAGTTTTCTAATTGGCATTTTGGTCAAAAATGAAAAATAAAGGTAGTTTACTCTAAGAGAAAAATCATGTTTTTGAAGTTTTTGCGAACCCTGTATAAAAAATCAAAATTTTCTCTTCGTAAATTGCATTTTTTTACAAGCAAAACTTTGTATAGTCGGATCTGGTCTTATCGTGCGGGTCATACGATTCAAGAAAGACATACTCTCAGTTTTTGTTTTCTTTACTTGCGTTTAATTTTACCCTCTAAATAAAATACGTAAGATAAATTAGACAGACTTATTCCATCTTGACATGAAAAAAAAAGATATGTATTTACTTTCCAGCAATTCTAAAAAAGCTTATAATAGCACCAGCTACGTTTTATTTTAAATATGCCAGTTTTGTGACTTTGACAGTTTGTGACAAAATGAAACAATTTTCTGGGTCTTTGCATCCCCAATCAAAAAAAAATGGTACTTAATCTGATAAACTATTTCGAAAATGAAAGAAAAAGTGGAAATTCGCCAACCAATATTCAGGAAACAGTAGCCAAAGCACTGGGAATTAGTTTAAGGACTGTGCAGAAAATTGTGCATGAAACAAAACATAACATAATACCCAAGAATACTAAAAAGTGTAAACGAAGAAAGCCAAAGACTGAGGATTTAAGCGAAAATATTAAAATGGGAGTTCGAAATGTGATTTACGATTTATACAAATCAAAAACCAATGTAACTCTTCCAGTTTTACAAAAAAACATTAAAAATTCGGGGTGTTTTGGAAGTTGGACTTGAAGCGTTATCAAAATTAATAAAAAAATTAGGTTTTCGCTATAAAAAAGACTGTACCCGAAGATTTTTATGTGAGCAGCCACAGATAGTGAGTCAGCGTGTTCAGTTTTTAAAAAAATATACGGACAATTACAAATCGAAATTTAGAAAAGTGGTATTTTTAGACGAAACGTGGATATTTTCGAATGGAAGTGGTTCAAAATCTTGGCAAGATGAGTCTGTAAAAAGAGTTAAAAGGAAAAAGGGGTGCGGTACGGGAAAGCGTTTTATTATTTTGCATGCCGGTTCTGCAACAGGATATGTTGCAGGTGCGAGTTTCATTTTTTCTTCAACATCAAAAAGTGCTGACTATCATGATCATATGAATTGCGAAATGTTTGAAAAATGGTTAAAAGTTCAATTGATACCAAATTTGGATGCTCCGTCTTTAATTGTATTAGATAATGCATCATATCATTCAAGAATTTTAAATAAACAGCCTACTTCATCTTGGAGGAAAAGTGATATTTATGAGTGGCTGGAAAAACACAACCAAAATCCTTTACCAAATATGCTTAAATCGGAACTCCTATCAATAGCAAAGTCTCCTAAAAAACCCAAAATATACGCGGTAGATGAAATACTGCGTGAATATGGTCATGAGGTTCTACGACTGCCGCCATATCATTGCCATTTTAACGCAATAGAATTAATATGGGCTGGTGCAAAGTCTTATTATGAAAAACATGTAGGTGATGGTCTTAAATCCGATCAAGTACAAATAGTTTGGCAAGATTCGTTAGATCATATTACACAAGAGTACTGGAAGAAATCGGTGGAACATACAGAAATATTAATAAGGGATTAGTGGGATCGAGAACAAGTACTAGATGTCGAAGTAGCGCCAATGATAATTGCTCCATTCGAAGACGACTCAGACGACGAGGACTTTTCAGATTTTATAAGTGACGATGAGAGTTTTTAGGCTATAATTATAAACGGTGTTTTCGTTTACATTTTTTAGTATTCTTGGGTATTATATTATGCTTTTTTTCATGCACATTATTCTGCATAGTCCTTAAACTAATTCCCAGTGTTTTCATTACGGTTTTCTGCATATTGGTTTGCAAATTTCCACTTTTTCTTTCATTATCGAAATAGTTTATCAGACTAAATGCCATTGTATTTTTAGGTTTTAGTAGTAAAATTGTTCAAATAAATTGCACTGTTTATTATTGTCGTTTTTAATTAAAGGGTACAGTAGGTATATAATTAACGATTATATAACTTTTTTGTAACTTTTTCAACTCCCCTGTACATAATTTTAACAAAACTAATAATATTAGGTATATGTGGCTATCTTCGCGATAGCTAAAATAATGAAACTATTTTTCCTTCCTTCGGTATATTTGTAAATAATCTCATAACATTTTGATAGCCTCGGTGTTGTCTGATTTGACGCATATGATCAGTGACCTTTGGACCCGCACGTTAAGACCAGATCTGACTATATCAAGAATGACTTTTTCCCGAAAAATGAAATTTTTCATCCATTTGTGCTATTGTAAACCCTATCCGCGGACAGTCTGTAGATATATTTACCTTAACAGTAATAGTAGGTTATATTAGAGCATACTCCAAAAATTAAATTTTAGTTTTTACACAAAGATACCAGGTTTAAATAAATATTTACAATGGGCATGAGTAAGCACAGTCACATAAAAAAAAAGATTGGTTATGTGTATTTAATAATATTATTTAAGGGTATGCTCTTCTCTCCAGAGATTAGGATTTTACTAAGCACTAACAATTTATTATCAGAATTAGAACTATGTTTGTTTGAAGGTGGTAGACAATGAAGTAATATAAAAAGATTATGACCTTATCGGACCATTGTCTTTATTTTGTTACTTAACACAACGTTTCGGTTAGTTAATATCTCTAATCGTTTTCAAGTGTAAACTAAATTATAATTCTAAGGCTACTGTCTTAAATACTATCCATGTGCAATGAAGCTTGATGACTCCGCCTACGTGCTTATTGAATTATGAAGTTTGAGCTGTTTGTTTTGGACAAGGAGAGGCTTCCAGATATTGGGGATATCTATACTTGGTTTACGAAATATATGGGTATTTTGATTCATGAAAGCTGCTTCTTTGAACTTTCGTTTTCTCCAGTGCTGTTCCGTGTCCAAAACCTTCGCTTCTGACCACTGTATATTATGTTGGTTGGTCCATACATGTTCCGCTATACCAGATCTTGAAGTTTCACCTCGTCGAGTATGTTTCAGATGTTCTTAAACTCGTACGGGAAGAGGTCTTTTTGTTTCTCCAATGTACGATTTGCAATACTCGCAAGGGATTTGATAGATACAATTTTTTGCGTTTTCATTACCTATACCGGGTGTCCGCCAAAGGTGGTTCGCCCCTATAACTTTTTTGGCTTTGAAGATATTGGAATGAAATTTGGAGAATGTGTATACGACATAAAATTACATTTTTTGACGGGTAACTCAATTCTATGGCACTTCCGGTTTAACCGGAAGTGACATAAACTTTCGATTTTTAAATGGGACGCCTGGTATATTTTTACTTATTTTATCTCCACATGACATTCTAAACACAATCATGTGTCACTTGTCACTTTGTGTCACCAAAAAAAAATTTTTTTTTTCATTTTTTTTTTAAATCTAGAGGGCTATGAATTCGTTTAAATTACTAATTTTGTCTTATAATCTTGAGTAAAATACCAATTTACTCTTTTTTGTCAAAAACCAATCTGCTGTGTAAAATTCAATTTTTAAATTTGTATAAGTCATTTTTTTCAAATGGCAACATAGTGGTTCACCCGGTTAACAAAAGAGAGCATTTTCCTACGATTAATTTGATACCAAACACTTATGGGTTTTAAACAAACTTTCGTTTAAAATACTGGTAAAATATAACGCTAACATTTTTCTAAAATGAACGGTCTTCAGAGAATGAAATATTATTTAAATGAATCGAGTAGGCCTGTGAAATAAAAACATGAAGCTGTCATGAAAAAAAATTACGGCCTGTCAATATCTTATTGCATATCGCTTCGGCAACAGTACGTTATTGTTTAAAAACATGGAGAATAATAATATTTATACAAGTAGTGAAAAAGTTGATATGTTATTAGTTTTCGGAGAGTGTAGGCAAATCTCAACTAATGCTGCACGTCTTTACGCACAGAGATATCCAGATCGGCATCACCCAACCCGGCACTATTTCCCAAAAGTGGTTCAGCAAATGCGAAATGGACCTAATAATAATGAAAACATCGCGAGAGATCGCGCTAGAATGTGATATTTCTAAGTCTTCTGCAGGTAAAATTTTAAATAAACATGGATATCACTCATATAAATACCAACTACACCAGCACCTGTACGGAAACGACAATGAAAGGAGACTTAGCTATTGTAATTGGTTTTTAGAAAAATATTTAGAGGATAACACATTTCCCAATAAAATTCTTTATACTGACGAAAGCCGTTTCACTAATTTGGGACATTTTAACAGAAATAACAAGCGATATTGGTCTCAAGAAAATTTACACTTGATGCAGGAAGGAAATTTTCAAGAACGGTTTGGTTTCAATTGTTGGGTTGGGATTTTAGGGGACAGAATATTAGGTCCTATAATTTTTGACGGTTCGCTAACAGGGGCAAGATATCTAGATTTTCTTACGCAAGAAATTGAGCAGTTCTTGGATGAGATACCGTTAATAAATCGAGAAGGACTATTTTATCAACAAGATGGTGCCCCCCCACACAACTTGAGGGCAGTAACGGAATATTTAAATGAATTATACAACGAAAATTGGATTGGAAACAGGGGCCCAGTTAGTTGGCCGGCAAGGTAAAACGGAATTGTTCTTAATTTATACCTTTATTTCATTTTAAAACTTTTTAGGTCGCCCGACCTTACGCCACTAGATTTTTTTTTATGGGGTACTATTAAAAATGAGATATATGATGTACCCCCTGCCACACGAAATGAATTAGAAAACAAAGTAAGGGCAGTTATTCATCGAATTTCACCACGACATTTAAGAAACGTTGTAAGAGCAACAAAAGAGAAAGTACGACTTTGTCAGCAACAAGATGGAGGTCATTTTGAACATCTTCAAAATTAAAGTTAAAAATAAATAGATATTATGTAGATAGTTATAATTGTTTGGTTATTTAATTAGTAGGTATAATGCATACTATAATTTTTAATAAATTAAAAAAAAAAAATTAAAATGAAAAAAAAAATTTTTTTTTGGTGACACAAAGTGACAAGTGACACATGATTGTGTTTAGAATGTCATGTGGAGATAAAATAAGTAAAAATATACCAGGCGTCCCATTTAAAAATCGAAAGTTTATGTCACTTCCGGTTAAACCGGAAGTGCCATAGAATTGAGTTACCCGTCAAAAAATGTAATTTTATGTCGTATACACATTCTCCAAATTTCATTCCAATATCTTCAAAGCCAAAAAAGTTATAGGGGCGAACCACCTTTCGCGGACACCCGGTATATAACTAACTAGTGCAACAATTCTCCTAAAATGTTTATTATTTTTATTTCTAACTGAGCATAATAATAAAATAATAATTCCAGGGAAATGATTATCGTTAATATTTATTTTCCCCTCCGCATTGTCCGTAATTCATTTTAACGAAATATAATTACCCCCAATTACCGCATTCATCCCCATTATGAGTCTTTTCTCAGTCGTAACTTCGTACCA
Source organism: Polydrusus pterygomalis (assembly GCA_963969555.1). Lineage (NCBI taxonomy): Eukaryota > Metazoa > Arthropoda > Insecta > Coleoptera > Curculionidae > Polydrusus > Polydrusus pterygomalis. Next base: position 24,094,555 of record OZ018380.1, read on the forward strand.
GCCGGAAGTCGGGACGCGGGGTTGCCGCCCCTTGTATCTACGTGAAAACTACAAATAAACAGTCGCAAGGTTAGTTTTTAACGCGCGATAGGGTTATGATTTTACTTTGTTTAGGAGTTTTGGGTGGGTATTACTTTAAATTATTCTGAACCTTTAAAAAAAATAAGTTTTGTGTGTTGTCACGGCAGTGTCCGCATCATATGGGATTTTTTTATTAATAGCTTTATATGAAATTTGACCTTGGCATCAAGTTCTGCTTTGATCGAGATATAAATTAAGCAAAAAAAATAGTAGTCACGTGATTCGCATTGTCTGTCAAATTTGAATTTTTTCCAAAAAATAATTCAAAAGTAGGGTTATTTCTGAAAATATCAAAAAAAGTTATTGGAAAAAGTTTTTTTTAATGCAGTTTCTAGTCCACGTGCAAAATTTCAGCTGTATAAGATAATTTTGATGTTTTACTTTTGCAAAATAAGACTCAACGCAACCTACATAAAACTTCTTAGTTTTGACAATGCTTTATTTCAGATACATTTTCTTTAAAATAGCGCCATATTAAATTTGTGTTTTCTACAAAATCCAAATTGGGCTATTAAAATTTGGTCGCATGTGATGCAAAGTGTATTTGTTTTGGACCCTGTTAAGGTAACTTCATAAAATAAGTATTTTTGATAACGTAGTCTGTGTCTAAAAGTAATACACCTTAATATTAAGACCAAAAAGAACACAGTGTCATCAGTAAAGTGTTCATTAAGTGGAAAATAAATTTTAGTTTAACTTAACGTAAAGTTTATCTATTTTCAACGATTTAATTTAAAACCCCTTTATTTTATTTTATTTTTTACTTTCAGGCACAAATTACGTTTTCAAAAATACCTATGTTATGAAGTTACCTTATACAGGGTCAAAAACTAATAAACTTTGCATCACATGCGACCAAATTTTAATAGCCCAATTTTGATTTTGTAGAAAAACACACATTTAACATGGCGCTACTTTAAAAAGAAAATGTATCTGAAATAAAGCATTGTCAGTAACTACCTGAATTAACAATAAATCAGTTATTCCGTCATCTTTGACAGTCGTTACAAGTAATTTGATTCATCGCTAATTTTTCCAATTTCTTGAACAATTCACACAATGGGCTTTACGGAACAGCACAAAACATTAATAGTTGTAGCGTATTTTCGAAACGGGGTTAGAGTGAATGGTGAGTGGCAATTCAATCCGGGTTTGTGCATGGACGATTTTCACGAACATTTTTCTAACGTTGGTTTTATTGCTGGGGATTTTTATCATTGCCTGAAAAGAACCGTGGCTGTAGGGAAACAGGTTCTATACAACACAAAAAAGGAGCAGGAAGACCATCTGTAAGAACAGAAGAACTTGTTGCAACCGTTCGTGAGATAATGCAAAATACTCCAACAAGTTGTATAAGACGCCTGTACCAAGAAGTGGGAAGATCTTATGGAACATGCAGGACTATTCTTAAAAAGCAGCTAAATTTATTTCCTTATAAAGTGCAAGTATTCCAAGAAATACAAGCCGCAGATTTTGAAAGACGCAGGAATTACTTTCAACGGTTTACCCAAAATTTATTGGAAATAAATGATTTATTAGACCTGACATTTTTTTCGGATGAAGCGGGGTTCCACCTCTTCGGTTATGTGAATTCTCAGAATACACGTATGTGGAGTAGTGAAAATCCCCATTTTTTTGTAAAGTCCTCATTTCACCCTCAAAAAATTGGTGTCTGGTTTGCTGTTTCCCGAAGTAGAATCGTTGGTCCTATTTTTATCCATGACACAGTTACAGCACAGCGGTATAGAGACAATATTTTGAATCCATTTATGGAGCAATTACTTGACAACGAACTACGTTTTGGATATTTTCAACAGGACAGTGCAACCGCCTATACAGCCGCCGAAACTATTAACTACTTACGCAATTTTTTCGACGACAGATTGGTCAGTTTTCGATCAGATATTGAATTTCCATCTAGATCACCTTGTTTAACGGTTATGGATTACTTTGTTTTTTCTCATTTAAAGAACACTTTTTTTAAAACACCAGTTGCAAATTTAGAACAATTATTACAAGAAATGATTATCCAAGAATGTGGTAACATTTCTTCAGAGATGCTGGCCAACACTTTCGAAAATATGAAGAGACGTGTGAATTTATGCTTGGAGGTGGCCAATTTCAGCAATTTATGTAATTATTTTTATTTTTCTTTCTGTATATTCTTACTTTGTTAATTTTGTAAACAACAAAAATAAATTTGTATTTGTCTACTTATTTTATTACTCATTAGTTTGGCATATCATGTCATTTGACAAAATTTTAACCTAGATTTGGTTAGATAATCGTCCCTATATCATTGTGATCTAAACCAAGCGCCACGTTTTTGAATCCTCTTTGATGCAAATAATTTTTGCTTGCATGGTACTATTACTATGCGACGTCAACTGTCAAGAAACGATCTTTCTCGTTACGATTATTCTTTATTCATTTTACTTTTACTATGCAAAAATGTCCTGGTTCATTTTTACCCTCTTTTTAAACATCGCGTCGAAATTTAAAGGTAGCGTGACTTTTAAGTTGGAGAACTCTTTGTTAGATTTTTTGATAGGTGAGACGTTTTGTCAGACACTTTTTTTAGTAGCAACATAAAGTCTGACTGGTGCTGAAAATGGATTATAGGTTCAATGTGTTTTGTTTTTATTAAATAGAAAATAAGGAATTACTTAAGGAATTAATGTTTGTTGTTAATGTAAAGCTAGTTTTTTTCTATTAATATTTGCACTTTAAATGTGGAACAAAGGGTTTTAATGAATAGCTTAAATCAAAGTTAAAAATAATATTACTGAAGAGCTTGTAGGTTTCAATACGTGTATAGCTAATTTTTTATTTAACATCATTATCTTAAAAGCATAGCAGTAAATTGAATTGTTAAAAGACACAGGCAGAAAAATCCAAATTATCCTGCAGGGATTTTGAAACATTATATCCAATTTCTCGAGAGGCCTATAAAATTTCTTTCGAAATAATTTCTCTTTCTGAAGTGATCGATGATTTGTAATAAAACTCGTTACGAATTGCCGAGAGCAACGAAAATACCCTTCTTTGATATTTTCTTTTTGTTATTTTATATTTAGCTTATATTTAGTAGGTACCTATACCTCGCTATATTTACAAATTGGCAATGGAAGAATCGTATCTTTATTATCTATTTCTACTATATATTGTAAAAAAGGGGAGTGTACTTACGTAGCCTTATTGTCAAATTTGTTCCAACCCATTAAAAAAAGGACGTAGTTGTCGATAATTTAAAAAAAAGTTTATAAGTAAAATAATTTCGAAAAACGACAATTTTCTTCGTACCAACTTCGACCAAGGGTGCAGGCAAGGAAGGGGAAATGTCAATATACAGGCGAAAAATAGGGAATGTCCGCGCGGATCAAGCTAAGAAGGTGGAATGTGGCAAAAACAGTGCCAATAAAATTACAACCTGGCTTGGCGGTAGTATTTTCTTTCAATGTCTATTACACATCCCAATTTATTTCATAAAAAGATTGGGCCTAAAACTAACACATATGAAGTTATTGGGTTTTAAACTTTAAAATTACTTTCCTGAATATTTACATTTTTTGACTTTCCTCCTTCTTTGCCCGCACCCTTCAATTGGTTATTCCTAAATGAAAAAATTGCTTGGCTGCTCGTGTCAAGCTATTTTTTAAAACAACGAGTGCAACAAAAACAAACGATTGCACTTAATTAAAAAAATTTTTATTTAAAATTTAATATCCATATCAAATAAATACCTATCAAATTAAATAATTCATACTTACAGAAGTTAACTTAGTGTTAAAATTTCGAAAATTATTCACCAGCTTAAACCGAGTGAAATTTTAAACCCCGGTATATTTTACGTAGATTTTCGAGACGAAATTTGCAGTTTAATAGAGCCACAATTCACAAAGTAACGTAATCTACGAGCGTTTTAACCCTCTTTATTTTAAGTCAGAGATAGAAATTTCATTTCTGAAGTTTGATTTATGATGGCTGATTCAATTTGTACTCGCGATTACTCCGATTACTACAAATTAAATTAGATTCTTTTTTACATATTATACAGTGTCACCAGTAAAGTCCGCATCATATGGGATTTTTTTTATTAATAGCTTTATTCAAAATTTGACTTTGGCATCAAGTTATGCTTCGATCGAGATGAAAATTAAGCAAAAAAATAGTAGTCACGTGATTCGCATTATCTGTCAAATTTTAAATTTTTCCAAAAAATAATTGAAAAGTGGGGTTATTTCTGAAAATATCGAGAAAAGTTATAAGAAAAAGTTTTTTTAAATGCAGTTTCTAGCCCACATGCAAAATTTCAAGAGCATAGGATAATTTTGATTTTTTACCTATATTTTGTAAATTGCACCACTTTTGCAAAATAAGACTCAACGCAACCTACATAAAAGTTCTCAGTTTTGACAGTGCTCTATTTCAGATACATTTTCTTTAAAGTAGCACCATATTAAATGTGTGTTTTTCTACAAAATCAAAATTGAGCTATTAAAATTTGGTCGCATGTGACGCAAAGTTTATTTGTTTTTGACCCTGTATAAGGTAATTTCATAAAATAAGTATTTTTGAAAACGTAGTTTGTGTCTGAAAGTAATACACCTTAATATTGATTGTGTGAGATTATTGCATTAATTGTTTTAGAATTTAACACATGTATAATTTTCAAGTCCGGTCCTGGAATTTATGCCAACTTATAAAAATTTAATAGACCAAAATTGACAGAGTGTCGCGTGACTTTGCCTCCATCTTGCAAGAGTATTCAAAATTTTTATTATAAATAAAAATTTAAATTAACCCACGTTGAAGACAAGACTTGTAAATCTTGTTTCAATAAATAATAGTTTAAGTAAACCCCTTGTAAATGATTTAAGAACGGTATTATTATTTTGCTAGGAAAGGTCGTCCTAAGGATTGTCCCTACAGAATTACTACCATAACATTTTCTAATTAGAGTCCCGAACAAGTATTATTAAAACACGGAATAATTTTGGATTTAACTTTTTATGTTCTTTGAGGTCTAATTAAACTTATTAAAACATAAGGCGAGGCTTCTTGCTTATTATTAATTAATATTAATTTAATTTTTTTTTGAAGCATAAGAGGAAATATATATTGATCGGTTCGCTTGCCAGTGTGAATAACATCTTTAGCAAAGCAACGGCAGTTTTAAAATTGGTTTCGGAAATCTTTATTTCTACAATTAGTAGATTTCCTATGGGGACAAAACTAATTTTATAATATTATATAGTAATTAGTTTTACACTCTTGGGTAGCAATCTGCTAGCTTTATCAAAATGGAAGTTCACTAGAAACAGTAGCGTTCCTTTGAATAGCTGTGAAAAAATATATACCTACTTCAAAATATCATTTATAAATGAATATTTAATTTGTAAAACATTGTCACTGCAATATAATAATTTTCAATTCTCTACATTATATCAGCGGACTGAAAAAAGAGAACTTTTAAATTTTTTTTTACAATAAATAAATTAATAAAAAATGTTGTTTATTGTTTGGGCATGTATATAATTGATGGCAGAGACATGACTATTATACACTACCATACAGTGTGAGTTTGTGACTTGGAATAAATTTAGTAAATCCAGTACGGTTGTTTTTAGAGAAATGCTTGGATTCGGGTATTAACATTTTATTAAAAGTGCATACTAAATCTCAAATTTTTATTCCTTGTCATTTATATACAGGGTTGTCCAGGGTTCTCTCGAAGAAATTGGAAATGTTCGGAATTCTGTTTAAGATATTGCCAAATAGTGAAGGGACCTCATTTTGAGGATTTATTGTCGAAAAAGTATTAAATAAAGTTACTAAAGTTTTTTTTTTATTTTCCAATTAAATTAATTTTTATTTGGTTAATATCTACTATATACAGGGTTACCCAGAAGTCCGGAATAAAATTAATATAACCTTGACATGTAACTTTTGGGGAAAATGCTCGGACACATCAAATTTGTTTTATATATGCTCAAATTTTGACGTTATTCGTTTATTTTTTTATAGACATTTGTCAAAGATATGACGACATCGATATTTTTTTTAAATGGAAACATACAGCTTGTGATACATCATTTGAAAGCTAATATCTCCTACAGTATGCTCGTGAATTTTGGCGCGATTCTGTCAAGCTATTTCAAAATGGCGACTGTTAAAAGTTTTTAAAAAATCTCTATTTAAATAAGCGGAAATGATAAATCATTGATGTTTTTTTTTACCTTTCAAGGTAAGAAATCTTCATTGTTTCACGTTCTGAAATTTTGTGACTCAACAAAAGTTATGGTTTATTTGTTATTTATATTGTCAAAAAAACAAAAATGTAACAAAACAAAACACAACAAAAAGGTGGTTTAACGTGGCAAATGCTGGAAATGTCCTCCACCCTCTACTTGGCATGCTCCTAGACGATGGTAAAATCCATCGACGGAATTAGAATACTAAGAATATAATACTAATATTATAATAATTTTTTATAAGGGTGGTCTTTTTCTACTTTTAAAAATCTTCCAACAGTACCTCTAGATGTATCATGATTTTGGGCCAACGAAACTGTTGAAACATGCGGATTATCCTGCAGAGATAATGCAATTTCCAATTTTTCATCGTCGCGTCGCCTATAACACGTGGCCGTCCATTCCTAGGTAAGTCCTTTACTGTGCCATGTTCATCAAATTTGTGGAATATTTTACTAACAGTGCCCTGTTAAATTTGATTATCCGGATATTTAGCATTAAATAAAGTGCACACTTCACTTTGACTTATTATTTTATCTCCACATCCTAACAATATCAAGATTTCGATAAGCTGTATTTCTGACAAAACCATTTTTGTTTAAAAAATTGTAAAATAATACTTTGGAAATACCTAAATTAATTTTACAACTGTGAATAGTGCTGGCTTTTACTTGATGGAAATGAATTTCAATAATTATTGCAATAAAGACTTTAGTCTAATTTCCACATAATATTTATTTTATAACCCGACGCGTTTCGAGAGTGAGGTACTATAATTTTAACCTAAATATTTATATACCTACTAATTATCTTTTTCTTAAATAAGTAATTATTATAAAGATAATGAATGAATTTCTTGGAACCGACTTTATTCCTATTGAAATATAGATCCTGTATTAAATTGCATACTGCTTTTGGCCGAAAATGTGTCTTCCTTCTCCAGGAAAATGTGCGTATTCACAGGTCACGCAAAGTTCAACCAATCTTTCGCCTAAGCTGGATAACCTCCAGTATAATAACAAATAATCTTCGAAAAGCTCGAAACTAAAAATACTATTGTTTCTTATAATATCCACTTCATAAATTTATATCGGTGTTACGTAACAAAATGATCTATAAAACGGGATTATCAGATTTTCCTTTATAGATGTGATATATACTTTATCCAATAGACGTAGCATAATTATTGGTATTCGTAGTTTTCTCACGTTTAAGAACAGAATGGAAAATAATATTGTTTTTATAACAAGATTTGTTAGGATTCGCAAATCAAGAACTCTTAAATTGTGGAACGATTTAAAGGAACATTTCGTCGGTCTGCCCACGTAGTGGCGTAACTAGCATTTTATAAATTGTTCAGGAGAGTAGAAAAACAAAAACTGCACCCAATTAATTAGTCGTATAGGTAAATATATTCGAGTTGTGCTAACGTTTTGGTAGTCAATTGCTCAATAGTTAAGCTTCATAGAGGCACCGTTAAGAATGTGTAATTGTTTCACGTTTTGCAAAAAAAAAAGTTTTATTCAGTTACGCCGTTACGTGACAATATTTTTTTGGAGATTTTCTGTTACGCCAAATATTTTATTTAGTTACGCCACTACCTGACAATATTTTTTTGGAGATTTTCTGTCACGCCAAAATAGATGTCTTAAAAATATTTGTAAAAAACGTAGTTATGTGTACAAAAAAAATTGCTTTTATTTAGAAAGTGACAATTTACACTCGTAATAAAAAACTAATAGTTACAAAAATAAAATATGAATGAACAATATTTGAAAAACTCTTAAAATCTAAAACAAAAAACATTGCTAAACCTAATTTTCATGAGGTAAAGAAAAAAAGAACTCCTGCAATTTCGGCATGCGAACAACATGAGTTTTTCCCTTACAAAGAGATGTTAAATCGCCATATTTCTTTTTTAAAATTGGGATTCGTCCAGAGTTTAAGGGTTTCAGAGTAACATTCGAACAGCACGTCCATTTTTGTAAAATATTACAAATAATTTGCGAAAAACAATTGCTAAAACCACTTATAAACACACCGGCAAACTAAATATTTCTAGGTTAGGTTTATAACCATATTACGACTTGCAGTTACGCCATAATATCAATAAATTATTATTTAATGAAAATATTTTCAATCTCATGTAGGGGCGTAAGGCGTAGGTACGCCTCTACGTGAAAAATATATTATGTTAAATAGCAGTTAAGTCAAAATTTATTAATTGAATTTCAGCAAAACAGCTACGCCTCTACATGTAATACTGCTTGAGGTTATAGAGCATGTTAAATTATGTATTCGAGTGGCGTAACTCAAAAATTTCAATTTTGGCAGTTACGCCACTACGTGGGGAGACCGACGATTTATACGGCGTTATAATAAAGAAACGGATCTGCCTTTTATATAGAATACCGTCTACTAAATCAATAATCGCTCGGACCCGTCAAAATAACTCTTTTATAAAAAGAAATATTATACTGCGTGGATCATAAAGATGCGACGTGTATTATCAACTTACATTTTTTTAATGAAACATGTTATTGTATCTTTTAACATTTTTACATTCCACAATCAGTTCTAGATATTTTTCATAAATCATGCCTTCATTGAGGAAAATGATCTAATACAACAGGTTTGCTAAGACATAGTTTGTATTGATAGCTTATTTTTTTATTAACCCATATTAAATAAATTGCTAGTGTATCAAATCCGCTTTAGTGCTATATCACAGCACACTTATCTCATCTTTTACTTTGAAATCTCAAACATCGGCTGCTGACGCACATCTTCGCAGACAACATGAGGTATCACGCCTCCATAAAGACCTGGAAGAAATTTTGTCTTGGGGTGACAGTAACCAAGTCGAATTTAACGCTCAAAAAACCCAGGCAGCAGTTTTCCCTAAGAAGGTTAACATTGCAGAACCCGATATGGCAGGACACGCAATTCCACTGACTTCGTCTATTAATTGGCTGGGTGTCAACCTGGGAGGAAATATGTCTTGGCATAATCACGTTGTGGCAATCGCCAGGGCAGCTTCTCAGAAGCTCGGTATACTTTTTCGTACCAAAAAGTTGAATACACCTCAACAACGTTTGACACTCTATAAAGCCCAGATTCGACCATCACTGGAATACTGCTCTCATATCTGGAGTTCTGCACCCTTCGGTTGTTGGATTTCATCCAAAGGAGAGCCGTTCGTCTAATCGGCGACCACGAGCTGACTAAGAACCTCGACAGCTTAGAACATCGAAGACAGGTTGGTGATTTGACTCTCTTCTACAGATATTTCCATGGCAAGTGTTCGACAGATATTGCCCGCTCGATTCCACCTAGAGTAATGCACAGCAGAAACACACGACGAACCACTGCCGCCCATCCCTATGTGGTTCAACTTAGTACACCCCAAACATCATTGTTTCAGAACTCTTTCATTTGGAGGACGTCATCTTTGTGGAACGGCCTTATTGAGACCGTGTTTCCAACCGAATATAACCTCCAACGATTCAAGAAAAACGTGAATCGTTTTCTTCGCACACGCACCGCTCCCTGAGCGCCTTAAAGGATTTTTCCTATAGTGCTTGTGCTCGATCATAAAAAAAAAAAAAAAACATCAATTTCAGATTTTCTAGAACAGTGATTTTATTTGTAGTGATCAGTTTCATTAGCAGCACAGTCTTGTTGAATAATGAACTACTTTTAATACGGAAATTTGTTAAGAAATAAATTGTCTCAATACCACGCATTTTGATCCCAGTTAAGCGCGTTCTCTACAATTAGGAAAGCAGAACAGCGTCCCCAAAAACGAATTGTATCCGTTCAAACCTATAATCCACCAAGATGTTGGTGGGGGTTCGTAGCGATCGGTAATCGCCCCGCGCCGTAGTAGTAGTTTCAATGTATTTTAGCGCAGGTCACATCGTTGTTCGGAGTCTTCTAGCTGTCCTGTCTAAATTTGAATTTTATTGATCGTACCAATATACTTGTTTCAATTAACTTATTTTTACTTTGCATTCAAGTTTTTTAAATTTTGCATGTCAGATAAAGCAATAGAAGATTCTTATTTTGCACAACCCATCATTAGTATTGGATTTTATAATCTATGGACGAATTTTACCATGTCAGTAAACCATGTTGCATAATAGATAATCATAATTTGTAATGTTAAACGTCTAGAACAATATCACACTAGAAGCTATTAAAATTTTTCAGAACTACAGTAATGGTTTTTAGTGGTAAGTATACAGTGATGGGCTAAGCACCGTAGCAAGCAAATATTATGATGATTAATGTCAATATTCATTACAACTGCCAATCTGCCACTATTATGTTGCTTTTAATTATTTTTTTTTGTCGGAATGCTTTGGCTTTGAACACTCCTATGTTGTTATTTATTAATCACTAAAATATTTTCATATACTTTCTATTTAACAGCGTGGCATAAAGCTTGGCTTAAAACTATTATTATTTATAAGCTATAAAAGTAATTGTTTTGGGATCTAACCACAAAAAAGTCGTTTGTCATTTTAATTGGCATTGTTAGTTTATTAGTTCCAGCCACGAAATGCGAAAACTTGTTTTAGGCAGTAAAAACGAATAAATAGTAATTGGTATTTTAAATATAGAAATTGGTTAAAATTACTGAATATCATAAAATATTTCTGTAGTAACATAAAGTTCATTTTTAAATAAAATGTGACAATATATTTGACAAAAATGGCCTTTTATGTTTCGAATTTATGTATTTTAATAACAACTACTTTATTTAAATAACATAATAATAAATAATATCTATATCATTGTGGCGGATTCATATTATAACATAATTTTTTTTGTGATTCGCCTCAAAATAAGGAAAATCAAACGTTTAAAAAAATTAATTAAAGCCACCACGTTTTTTTTGTAAGTAGAATGGGTAGATAATTGTGAATCCAGGTCATAAATCGGATTGAGATAAAGCAAACATTTTATATAAAGAACCGGTGTCAGGGAACCATAAATCGGGTCGTACCTATCTTCAAATCTGGTAGCAAAAAATACATCACAAATTACCGTGGAATATCCTTGATATCAATTATGTCTAAGGTGTTCAAGTCGAGGAGCTGGTGACGGAAGATGTGTTTCAAAGTATTGCGCATCACATTTCTCCTCTGCAGCATGGATTTTTTAGGAACCGATCCACAGCAACTAATCTGGGAGTTTTTCAGGACTATGTTGTTCACAATGTCAAATGTGGAGCCGAAGTTGACGTAATTTACACCGCAAACGCGTTCGACAGCGTGAACCATTAGCTACTCATTGGAAAACTTTCTAAAATGGGCGTTGGTGGTTCCTACCTTAAATGGATTGGTTCGTATCAATCTGATCGGAAGCAGTTTGTCAGTGAAAATCCCCATTTTTTTGTAGAGTCCACATTGCACCCTCAAAAAATTTGTGTCTGGTTAGCTGTTTCCGAAGAATATAAAGAGACGTGTGAATTTATGCTTGGAGCATGGCGGTGGCCAATTTCAGCAATTTATGCAATTATTTTTCTTTTTCTTTCTGTAAGTATATTCTAACTTTGTTAATTTTGTAAACAGCAAAAATAAATTTGTATTTGTCTACTTATTTTATTACTCATTAGTTTGGCATATCATGTCATAATATGAATTTGAGAAAATTTTAACTTAGATTTGGTTATATATATCGTCCCCATATCATTGTGATCTAAACCAAGCCTTACGTTTTTTAATCCAAGCCCTCTTTGATGCAAATAATTTTTGTTCGCACGGTAGAAGGTGGTTACTAGAGGTGAGACATGAGATTAATAAAAATAATATCAAAGTTATATACATGTTAAGTTTCTAATTTTTTATTCCCGACGGTATAGTCAGCTTTCTTTCGCGAGAATCCTTGTGAAAGCCTTTATATACTTTATCACATGGCTTGATTATTAAAAAATATGTCTTCTTTCTTAAATGTGTTTTTGTAACATTTTAGATGGCCGCTTTGGGAATCCAACAGAAGGGGAAAACCGAACCTTCTTGTATATATGTATCTTCGTTACCTACTACAGTATCGTTACAAATATAACTGTAAGGCAGTCGTATCGGAGCTTTCTCTTAAGTAGTAAATAGAAAATATTTTGATTATAAATTGGAATGGTTAAAAAATATTTTAATAATTTATATTGAAATTATCCCCCTTTCCTAATGAACTTGGAAATAACTGTAAATTTTTGTTTAGTTCAACATGTCAACTGCGACCTAGGTACCATAATTGCCACACATTGAAAAGAATTATTACATTTTAAATAGAAATGAACTCAGTTGGTACTAATTAGATTCAGTTCCACAACAAATTAATTTAAAAATTAACTATGTCTACTGATTAAATCAAACAGTTCGTGATTAAGCCGTCGTATTCCACACCGATCAACGTAAAAATGATTACTGATTAAACTTTTACCAATTTATATCAAATATTTTAATACATAATGATAGAATGGAGTGAATGGACTTTCATGTGTAATAATTAAATTATTTTTAATTTAATCTTAAATCATTTTGGATTAACATTGACAATACACGCCCCTTTGTTTAACCTATACTTTGGTATAGGCTGAACTAGCATTAACTGGTGGCGCTCTCTGTCAAATTTGAAAAAACTAATCTTCATAGCACACAAAATACCTTCTCTCTAAAATGTCTAAAAAGGGTATCAGGTTTGAGGGACACTAGGAAGAGAAGAACATTATTGGAAACAGAAAAAACAACGATTTTATTTTGTTGTAAGATTGTTAGCATGTTGCTGATGGGTTGTGAAAAAAATTAAATTTTACTGTTTTGTCATAATTCTTTTATTAGACAAAATAAGTAAGCGGGTAGTTAGATCCAGAAGCTCTTTTGCAGTAGCAGTACTGTAAAATTGGCCTTTAGTATTTTTATAACCACCCAATCGCTTATGTCATACACAAAGACAAAATGAACCGGCATCGTGTGAACGACACGTAACGTTCAAAGCTATACCGCCGCAGCTTCCAAGGGAGTTCAAAATCCCCTTAAATCAAGCCCTTTTTACTAGAAAATTGTGGACTAATTTTCGGCTGCAACTTCTCGGCTAGTTCAAAATTCGGAAACTAGTCCGTACTAAGCTCAGTATGGAAAAAGGCTCCTGTTTGTATACTTATTTTCTTAACAGACTTTATTTGTAGCTACAATAGTTTAGAATGTAGTATACCTTGAATGTCAGAATTATTTTATATTAAACTGTAACTACCTAACAAAAACGTGTCTCATATAAGAGACAAGTATAAATGCAATTTAAATAATTATCGCATTCATAAAATATGTCCAGCATAATTCTTGGGAATATTTTGGCTTTTGGCCGAGATGTTGAAAGGGAATTATTTAAATTTAAAATAATTCAACATTTACCGCAACCTCAACCGCAACATTGACCGAAACAATAAGATTATTATTAAATAAAAGTGCCAACATTGCCAATTCATTAGGTTGACTAAAATGTATTATAAGTTTTTTAAAATAGATGAAAATGACAACATGTTTTCAATAATAAGCTACCAATAATTAGATATTGTATTTAAGAAGGTCTTTAATAATAGTACTTGTAATATTCTGTTAAATAACTTTTTTCAAATAACTCAAGAACAACTTATAATATTTCACAAATCAAGGCCATCAATACACCGTAGCGCCATCCCAGCGGAATTAACTCCAATATAAAAGGCAGGTACACTGGTAAAAATCGAAAGATAGACAACTAATAACCACGAAGTGCTGCAGATAACTGCAACACATTTGTGCCCGAGGTAATACCTAACAATCTATCAGTTAGGAACAGATAGTTTAGGATCTTGAAATGATAATTTTAACATTTTTGTTTTACTGAGTAGATTAGAAGTATAACATGATGGCACAAAAATAATGGTTTGAGCTAACTCGATAAGTAGATACTTGCCCACTGGCCATATTTTACAGATAAATTTAATGTTAACCCGCTACTGTTTCTTTTGTTTCAGAGAATGCTGTAAGAATCACCTAATAGTTTATGGATGTTTTAGTACGTGTCTCGTTGCATCCTAGTGCTTGTGTTTTACGGTATTTGTGATATATTATATGAATTGAGCCAATTCCTGATGAGTGAGACCTGTGAGACGTAACCTAAGGACATTAGTTTATTGTAAACAGTTATTTGTTATGGTTGTCAATGCAATTTTTATTTATAAATAAACGTAGAAAAAATTATTTACGATAAAGTGCTTACATCTTTATTTTTCAATTCTTGGTTAATATAGAAACGTGCCTTTATTCCATAAAATAAATTCTTTTGTGCGTCTTTTTATTGATTTCATTTGTAATTTAATAATATTTATATTGAATCACAAATTAAATCAATAAAAACCCGTTCAAAAGTTAATAATAAAATTGAAAAGTTCTAAAACCGCTGTTCAAATTTACCGCTATTGCGCCTCTGATGGCCAACAGGCACAATAAAACTGCTCTTTCTCTCTCACTCTCTCTTCTTTTTCTCTCCGCTGTGTCGCGATTTTTTAACAAGAAGTTAACATTTCTAACCCTATAAATTTTCTTTGCTGCTGCGTCGGTGTTATTTAAACACATCATTTGAGTTAGACAGAACCGTAATATATAAATTTTTTATTTTTAAATCATTTGAAAATTTTCTTTATTTTAATGACTTCTATACAGTGTTAGAAAACGTATGATCGTAGGAATCACCTTGTATTTATTTTTCCCAACTAAAGAATTCCACATTTTATATAAATTCAAAAAGGATGTTGCAATAAATAATCCATTGCCAAGAAAAACTAAGTGGCTCATATTTTTAACTTAAACTCTTAGCTGAGAAACATAGAATATGGATTAACGGTTAATATGGAACGTCTTGACGGCGTGCCGGATTTGCATAAGTTTGTCAGTAAATGTACTGGGAAATCTATATTTAGTGGATTTGAGAATATATACGATGAAATATTAATGTTTCGCCTATTAAACTAGTTTGTTAACTAAGAAATTAACTTAGACTTAGTGTTGGCTGAATGCGATATGCACAGATTTAAAACACAAATTTATTTGTTTATTAACCAATTTAAATGTTAATTTGTAACTCTTTCAGGGTATCAGTGGGGAAGAGGACTGGAATGAAAATACTTTTTACTTTTTACTTATTCCCAACGTTAAACCTTGTCTTGAAAGATTGCCTTTTAATGTGATATTCCTTGGCATATATGTAGATGACATATGCCTTGCATTGCCCATGGAGTTCCTTGATACCCTTCTATTGTTTTTTAATGCTTACCATCCGAGACTCAAGTTCACAGTAGAAAAAAAAAAAAATATGTCACTACCTTTTCTTGATATTGTCGTGAACCGTAACCTAGAAGGTAGTTGAGGTACTAGTTGGTACCAAAAATCAACTAGTTCGGGTAGGCTTTTCAATTTTTATTCTTGCAGTCCTTCGACTCATAAAGTGTCTACCATCAAAAATCTCTATCATCGAGCAATGTCTTTGAGTTGCCATATTATTACATTGATAACATAGGTACGTTAAAAATAATCTTACGAAGAAATACTTATCCACTTCATTTCATTATTAAAGTTTTTAAACAAATAGAAACTAAGAACCTTACTCTCATGAAACAGATATTCATAACAAAAAGTGTTTTAAACTTCATTTCATTCCTGGTCTCTCAGAAAAAATCAACAGACGTCTGAGTGATGATAATAGTCATGTAGCCTTTTATAATACTAAAACAACAAGTAAATTATTTACCCAGTTAAAAGATAATACTGAAAACGTACATGGAAGTAACATTGTTTATCATATACCTTGCATGGATTGCAATATGTCCTATATAGGTCAAACTAAACAACTTTTGGGTACAAGAATGAAACAACATATAGTTGTCAAATAAAGAATGCCACCAAATTGGGATTTGGTTTCTACACTTTTGAAGAATATCATCAACGGTATCCACATCATAGACATCCGACTAGAAACGTGTTTATCAGACTTTTTTACAATTTGTGCGAGAATGGTAAGCTTCCCAGTGCCTACATTACATCTGAACGAGCTACCCGACAAGGTTTAGGAGAAGTAGAAAATATTCTGGATTTAGTAGAAGAAAATGCAACGACCAGATCACGAAGAATTGGTACTCAATTGGGCATTCCACAAAAAAGAGTCTTAAACACACTCTACGAGCAAGGCTTATATCCATACCATGTACAGAGAGTACAGCACCTAAAACCGGAAGATTATACTAAACGTATTGAATTTTGTCGGTGGATAAATAATCATCGTGTTGTATCGCGTATACTTTTTACAGATGAAGCAATATTCACCCGTGACGGTATTAATAATACTCGTAACTCTCATGTATGGTCAATCGAAAATCCCCACGCAACAGTTGAAAGTAATTTTCAACAAAATTTTTTACAACATGAGTTACAAGAAGTACTAGAGGATGTTCCTGTCTATATCAAAAGGCAAATGTATTACCAGCACGATGAAGCTCTTGCACATTCTGCCCATCAGGTGAAGCAACATTTAGATGAAACATTTCCAGGGCGTTAGATTGGTCGCGGTGGTCCTATTAATTGGCCTCCAAGATCTCCAGACCTCACAGCACTAGATTATTGTTTATGGGGCTGGTTTAAAAATTAAGCGTACAAAGTAAAAGTGGACACTCGCGATGCACTAATTCGACGTATTAGAAATACTGCAGCCAATTTTAAAGAAGAAAGACATGAAGCAATTAGAAGAGCAACTTCGTAGACGAAGCAGAAAATGTTTAGAAGTGAATGGCGGTATTTTTGAACATTTATTAAAATAACGCTATGATTAGGAAACCGTTATTATATGAACTTTTCTTTATTTAGTAACATGCTATAACTTGAAAACAAATGATTATCGAATAATAACAAATGGGTTTTTTCAAATTGTTTTTGCGTGTATATTACGCTTTTAAAGTTTGGTCCGTTCCTCCCGACTCACCCTGTATATTAGATAACGGACTACCACTAGTTGTTTTACAATCTTACATGTGTCTAGATGTAATTTGTGTCGTTATTTCTTTTAGCCCTTGAAAAAGTTTTAAAGAATAAACCGAAACGTTGGGAATGAGTAAAAAGTTTTTCCCCACTAATACCCAGAAAGAATTAAATTATTGAAGACGCTAAATCAACTAAGTTAATTTGTAACGAATAATAATATGAAAAATATTTTATAAGGTTTTATTGTTATAGACAATAATTAATTAAATCATTAAAGTGATCAGATCTAATGGATATTGGTATATTTGCAGTTTGTCGCTTTTAATATACAAAACATGTTAACGGGTAATGGACCTAAATGCAAACCCCAAAGATAAAATCAATTAATTAAATAAATTAGCTTTTATTAGCCTGCGCATATTGCTGTAGTTAATTGAAAAAATTATTAGTGGTGTTTCCATAAAAGAGGAAACTACTGCCATTTTCACTATCACTGTGCAAAAGGAAATTAATTAAAAAAAACTTGATTAATTGCGAATTTTAAGAGAGAATTAGGTTTGGTTTTGATTGTAAAAAAATCTTTAAAATCAGTGTATATTTAAAATACACTCTTTCAAGAAATGAGATAATGACATGATTCAAAGCATAAAATGTTAGGAATACATATAAGACTGTAGCGAAGGGTATATAAATAAAATAATCTACCTCAATTTTTCCACAGGGTGTTTTTAAATTATTGTGTTCAAAAAGAGCATTTTATTTCCTACTGTACAACATTATCTATTCAGGAGATGTTAATTACTTAAATAATAGAAAATGTTTACCATATATTTATTTACCAATTTTATTATTTTAAAATAAAAAAGTTTTAAAAATTTTAAGGGTGGCGAAAGAACCTCGCACTTCTCTTATGGAAAATGGCCCTCGGTTAAATTTTCTAAATTTTTAGTATGTTGTAGAGAATGCCATTCTGATCAAATGTGTTCATGGCCACAACAATATCTGCCGACCAGTTTTTGAAATACAGGGTGTCCAAGATGGAAAATATGAATTCTCAATACATTATATTTTCGTAGTTTATAATATTAATTCGTTTTGTTTTTCTAAATTTTTGTTGGCCCTGTCGTAGATAAGATAAAATACTATAAAAAAGTTTAAATTTTTTTATTATATACCGGGTGAGTGACGAAAATTATTTAATATTTTTTGTTAAATCATTGTATTTTCGGCATTAAATTAAATGTTAACAAAGTAATACTGTAGATGACATTAGCTTGGAGAAAGCTATCAGAATTTATATTATTTATATTTATACAGGGTAACTCAAAAAAGTTAATATTTTTTTTATTAGTTTTGAAATAAATTTTGTAGATATTTCTTTGTGTACTAGTTGTCGCTTATCGTATGCTTCCAAATATATATAATTATCACGGTTATACAGGGTGTTTCCGATGATAAGCGATAGAAAAATAACATAAAAATGCATGTATTTATAAATCACCCGGTATATTAAAAATGGATCGGTTAAATTTCGTTATTTTTTAATATTTTTTGCTTGAAGTGTCTTACTTTCATGTTTGCTATTGATTTCCCTATCTATGACCCGTTGTGGAGATATACAGCGTCGAACAGACTCAAAACTCAAAAAATAAGCAAATGAAATAACAATTTTTTAAAATTATGTTATGTAAGTTCATTTTATGGTTAAAATTAATTTATTTAATGCTATACAGGGTGTTTCGAATAATTAGGGTATTCTAACACTGTATTGCAAATAAAAAATATATATAAAAACTATGAACAATTTATTATATCCAAATTATTTTATCCAAATATAGTAAGTATTTTAACCATAAAATAAACTTACATAACAATGTTTATTGAAATTAAAAAAAAATTGTTATTTTATTTGCTTATTTTTTTGAGTTTTGAGTCTGTTCGACGCTGTATATCTCCAGAACGGGTCATAGGAATAGGGAAATCAATAGCAAACATGAAAGTAAGACACTTCAAGCAGAACATATTAAAAAATAACTAAATTTAACCGATCCATTTTTAATATACCGGGTGATTTATAAATACATACATTTTTATGTTATTTTTCTATCACTTATCATTGGAAACACCCTGTATAACCTTGATAATTATATATATTTGGAAGCATACGATAAGCGACAACTAGTACATAAAGAAATATCTACAAAATTTCTTTCAAAACTAATAAAAAAAATATTAACTTTTTTGAGTTACCCTGTATAAATATAAATAATATAAATTCTGATAGCTTTCTCCAAGGTAATGTCATCTACAGTATTACTTTGTTAACATTTAATTTAATGCCGAAAATACAATGATTTAACAAAAAATATTAAATAATTTTCGTCACTCACCCGGTATATAATAAAATTTTTTTAACTATTTTTATAGTATTCTATCCTATCTACGACAGAGCCAACAAAAATTTAGAAAAACAAAACGAATTAATATTATAAACTACGAAAATATAATGTATTGGAAATTCATATTTTGCAACTTGGACACCCTGTATCTCAAAAACTGGTCGGCAGATTTTGTTGTGGCCATGGATACTTTTTATCAGAATGACATTCTCTACAACATACTAAAAATTTAGAAAATTTAACCGAGGGCCATTTTCCATAAGAGAAGTGCGGGGTTCTTTTGTGCAGGTTTGTTGGGTTAAAAAAATATCTAAATATGATCGAATGTAATTGTATAAAATCATTAAATTATAAATTAAAACTAGAACAGTGATTAAAATGAAATTTTTGCTTCGTAAATTGGCATTCCTTGTTACAAGTTATTTTAATTTAAATACCAAATTTTAAAGTCCATTGTGGCGTAAACTAACTCGTATTTTAATTATAAACTATTTGTTTGCTGGTGTCACAACCACATTTTAATTAACTTTTTAATATTAGAGTCATTGATATATTATTTAAACAATACAAGTTGTTGCTATGACGCTATGTCAAACACACAAATAAAAAATTAAAATCAGCATTCATATCAGCATTGAATATCAAACTATATAAGAATGACGGATGTCCGAGAAAAGTTGACAACCCATTTTTTGACGTATGGGAGCTGGTTTGGCCGCCATTGTGGAGCTGATCGTAACTCTAACCTATGGAGAACTATAGGGTAGGAGGCCGATCGACAATGGCAGCATTTTCAAATTCTGTCCCGGTTTTTTGGTTAGTTCGCTATTGGCCGATAGATGGCTCTCGCGTCCGAAGTGGGCTGATGTTGTCTTCTTCTTCTTCGTTTTTAATATGGAAAACTAGATCCTCCATAGTTTTTAACTTTTACTTAAACCCTTTATTTTTCTGTGCTTTTACTTTTGACAATTGACATTTTATTTTTCGAAATAACAAATAATAGTTGCTTATTATTTGACCACTTGTCTTGGCTGAGCTGACCTAAACTGACTACCTTGCCGTTTTATTTGACCAAGTAAGTCAGATTATCTCAGTCAAATTTCCTCCCCCCTTACCTACGCTAAGGTTACCGGATTTGTGACTGAGATCGTTTCTTTTGGCTGATTTATGTGTCAACACTGTCAACTTGTCAATGGTTGTTTTATTTGCAATTTAGCCAAGAAATTTCTTTTAGTTAGCTCAGCCAAGACAACTGGTCAAATAATAAGCAACTAATGTTTGAAGGCAAGACAAGACAAATAACGTTGTATTGTAATTAATTTCCATATTTATAATAAACAATGGTACAATTTATAAAAGTAGAGTTTGCTTTGTGTCGGGGTGTAAGACAGGATCTTTTTCAGAGAGAAAACGCAGCCAAATAAGTCTTTCTAGCTCCAAAGGTATAGCTAGAATGTTTAATACCCTGTATTTTAAAAACCAAGCATCGTTGGAACTTTATACAGGCCGAGTTTACTAATAAGTATAACAAAGTAAGTGTAAATTCATATAAAAGTCCTTATTTGTTCCTTAAAGAACTAATTTAAATAAAAAATAGTTATTGCGTCCATAAGAAACCATTATTTGATAGCCCACTTCGAACACGCGCGCCATCTTACAGCGACTCGTAAAGCTGAATTACCGATGCTAATTTTGGACCGAATCAACGAAATAAGAATACAAAGGAAGTAGGGTATGGTTATGGAGAACTATAGGGTAGGAGGCCGATCGACAATGGCAGCATTTTCAAATTCTGTCCCGGTTTTTTGGTTAGTTCGCTATTGGCCGATAGATGGCTCTCGCGTCCGAAGTGGGCTGATGTTGTCTTCTTCTTCTTCGTTTTTAATATGGAAAACTAGATCCTCCATAGTTTTTAACTTTTACTTAAACCCTTTATTTTTCTGTGCTTTTACTTTTGACAATTGACATTTTATTTTTCGAAATAACAAATAATGTTTGAAGGCAAGACAAGACAAATAACGTTGTATTGTAATTAATTTCCATATTTATAATGAATAATGGTACAATTTATAAAAGTAGAGTTTGCTTTGTGTCGGGGTGTAAGACAGGATCTTTTTCAGAGAGAAAACGCAGCCAAATAAGTCTCTTTCTAGCTCCAAAGGTATAGCTAGAATGTTTAATACACTGTATTTTAAAAACCAAGCATCGTTGGAACTTTATACAGGCCGAGTTTACTAATAAGTATAACAAAGTAAGTGTAAATTCATATAAAAGTCCTTATTTGTTCCTTAAAGAACTAATTTAAATAAAAATAGTTATTGCGTCCATAAGAAACCATTATTTGATAGCCCACTTCGAACACGCGCGCCATCTTACAGCGACTCGTAAAGCTGAATTACCGATGCTAATTTGGGACCGAATCCAATGCATTGCGATCGGCCTCCTACCTCAAGTCCTCCATACTCTAACCTTAAATCTGTCGCCTATCTGTCGTTATAATGCAGCGCCTCGGCAACAGATGTCTCAAATTCACTGATGTGATGTCGTGGTGTTGCCGCATATCGTATTTTATTGGAATTTTTAAGAATTCAAGCATTTTTAACAGACGAGGGGGTCCTAAGTAAACTGCGTTCTTATGGTATGCCCGGTCGATTTTGTTCATGGTTGTCTAGCTTCCTCAAGGACCGTTCTCTGCAAGTGGCGATTGACGGGTTTCTCTCAGACACCTTCACCATCAATGCTGGTGTTCCTCAAGGGTCCATATTAGCCCCCACTCTCTTCTTACTGTACATTAACGGCCTTCTAGCGAAAACAAAAAATCCAATATATAGCTTTGCTGACGACAGCACACTTATCTCATCTTTTACTTTGAAATCTCAAACATCGGCTGCTGACGCACATCTTCGCAGACAACATGAGGTATCACGCCTTAATAAAGACCTGAAAGAAATTTTGTCTTAGGGTGACAGTAACCAAGTCGAATTTAACGCTCAAAAAACCCAGGCAGCAGTTTTCTCTAAGAAGGTTAACATTGCAGAATCCGATATCGTTATGGCAGGACACGCAATTCCACTGACTTCGTCTATTAATTTCCTGGGTGTCAACCTGGGAGGAAATATGTCTTGGCATAATCACGTTGTGGCAATCGCCAGGGCAGCTTCTCAAAAGCTCGGTATACTTTTCCGTACCAAAAAGTTGTATACACCTCAACAACTTTTGACACTCTATAAAGCCCAGATTCGACCATTACTGGAATACTGCTCTCATATCTGGAGTTCTGCACCGAAGCATACCCTTCGGTTGTTGGATTCCATCCAAAGGAGAGCCGTTCGTCTAATCAGCGACCACGAGCTGACTAAGAACCTCGACAGCTTAGAACATCGAAGACAGGTTGGTGATTTGACTCTCTTCTACAGATATTTCCATGGCAAGTGTTCGACATATATTGCCCGCTCGATTCCACCTAGAGTAATGCATAACAGAAACACACGATGAACCACTGCCGCCCATCCCTATGTGGTTTAACTTAGTACACCCCGAACATCATTGTTTCAGAACTCTTTTATTTGGAGGACGTCATCTTTGTGAAACGGCCTTTCTGAGACCGTGTTTCCAACCGAATATAACCTCCAACGATTCAAGAAAAACGTGAATCGCTTTCTTCGCACACGCACCGCTCCCAGAGCGCCTTAAGGGATTTTTCCTTTAGTGCTTGTGCTCGATCATAAAAAAAAGACAATAAAATAGGAGGTTCTCAATTCCAGCCGAATGTATGTTTTTGATAATAATATGTACGCTGATTACTCCGGGGTATTTGGACCGACTTTCCTAATGATTTTACCGTTGCATTAGGTGTTAAATGTTAAACAAATAAAAGTAGATACAAAGCGACAGCAAGTATAACTAAAATAGGTTTTATTTCGTCGAAAAATAGCAAAATACGTAATACACTAATACAAACGAACTGAATGTTTCTTAAGTAAGAAAGTATAAAACCTACTTATTTTAACCATTTTGAAAAGTAGTAATAATTGCAAATAAAACCAAGTTATACAAACCGCACATCATTCATATTTTACCCAACATATACGTTGTAGCCTAGGTATGTATTGAATAGTGAGAGTCGTCATTTAGTTCTGTTAGAAATAGAATACATGGCGGTCAATATGTTTTCATGTAATTAACGTTGGGCCGTCAAAAGGTTGAAAATATTATATGCTATAAAGCAATTAAAAATAGGTACATTTTTAGGTCTAGACGTGGATAGGTGTAGGTACTTATGTGAAATCAAGTTTTACGATAAGCTATAAAAATAAATTTAAAAAACTCATGCAGCAAGTCAAACAGACAGGCGGCAACAATGTTTTAATATATCAGTGAAAAGGTTTGTCGCTTTCTTGTTAATGAAGTCATTGTGCCATCTATGAATTTGACGTAGCAGATTTAGGAAATCGGCTCATATGGCCTTCTTATAGTTTGATATTCAATGATATCAGTAAATTAAGGTTGAATTCTCAACGTCGTTCAATTTATTGTCAACCTATAATCTATTTCGCTTTGTTTTTTTAAGTTTACTATTTTTTAAACTAACATTTAAATAAAATCAGTGTCGTCGGCACATTACTTAGGTAAAATCTGATATATTACAAAAATATCAATTTATTTCATTGCTAATTTTGGGAGAATTGTATATGGAAAGAACCATGAGTGACAATGACATAATAATGAAAAAAAAATCTTACCCGATATTTTTCGCTATACAATTCTCCTAAAATAAGTTATGAAATTCCTTAATATTTATTAAATATGTCAATTATTACCTATAGAATATCAAGTCGATACTGATTTTCTTTAAATTTTGTATAAAAGCTAGGTAGTATAGGTTGGCAAGCATGTTGATACTCCCACCTTAAACGAAATTTTGAGAAACTTTTCCACATTGCTGACGTATTTTGCATTACCTTTGGTAATCATTTTGGGTTAACTGAATATGTGTCGAAACATTAGCCAGTTCATTGGAAACATGTTTAGCGGGAAAGAGTCAAGATTGTTACCTCATGAAGGGTATGTATAGTAAATAATGATATTTTATAAATTCAGCCTAAAGTCATAGGCTGCCGCCTAGCGCAGTGGTAGGGTTCAGGTTTATTGATATGATATATTCAGAGGTAATGATAATCAATATCTTTACATACCTAGAACATACACGATATACATCTACTGTAGTACACAGGTGCTCTACGCTATAGACATTTACCTTTATATAAGCAAACAGTAACCACGAAAGTGGCAAATTTATGGCCTCGCGCATGTAAACAAAGCTACACCGGATTAGTCATGCTCACTGCAACATTATCATTTGACGAAAGGGAAAATAGACAGGTCCGGGCTTTAAAATTTAAGATCTTGCTCAAGAAATGGTAAAATAAATTCTTGCCAAAAATTGGAATTTTTCTCAATTCTTTTTCTCAAAAAATTTAAAAATTCGTTTAAACATGATTCGTCGTCGTGTTTTTATATAATACAAACAAAACCAGAAAAATAACCAATCTTCGATGTTATCGCGTACATAACCTCCCGCATATGACTAACTCGAAAGAAAACTACTGGACCTCGTAGAAGGAAGAAACCTTTTCTAACAAGACCGGGACACACAATAAGCCAGAAGGCGGCAGTGTAAGAAGCTTGGACCCCACGTCGAACCCGACCCCCGCCTTTAACCAACCAACCTAACCTCAAGTCAAATATTAGTTGGTATGTAACGTGTATTGATTTTTACAATTTGGCAAAAACTTGGGTACGTGTAAAACATTTTCAAGCACAATTTCCTGTTCAAGAATTTGAAAAAGTTTTTACCCGAGAACTTGACCCGTGGAATACTTTCACCCTGGGATAAATTTAAACATACCTAGCTATTTATTTTTTCTTTCATATAATATCAGTACTTATAGAGAAAAGCGTATTTTAATAAAATTAAAAAATAGGCGTACCTACTTAATTAGATTGCAGGGCTGCAAATAAAATATACCAAAACAAGCATCTGGATAATCTGTCTTGGTGTATGTTTCTCTTTATTTTTATACCTCGTTTGTGTAGCCTAGGCCTAGTTTGACGTGTTTAAATTGATCATAATAAAATAAAATTATATATCAAGACTACTCCATACTTACTGAAAATACGAAATACCAGATATTTTACCCCTATTTGGGCATAATAAAATCATACAACGGCTGTTACCTACTAGTCATCGTTTACACATCAATCCGTGTATCTGAGTCACTAAAAGCGCAAGCACAATTCACTAAACTACACAATCTAGAAATCCGTATATATTAAACACCCACAATCCACAATAGCAAAAAAAACATCAAGGAATTCACAGAGAAAACTTAAAAAAACAACAACAAAAATGGTACCGAGTGTTCTGAAGTCTATTTTGAGCATGCCGCTAAAGAATAACAGGCCGATAACAAGAGGTTTATGCGCATGCCCAATTCTGCAGGGTGGGAAGGCATCTAACCGCTCTGCCGTGCGCTCGGACGTATTTTTTAACATTTTTTATAAAACTTAACTTTTGTTTGAGCACGAGATAAGCTGTATACGTCTCTAAAGGTAAATGTTCATGCTCTACGTCCACAATATGTTCAATTTTCGTTAAATACAACATCTACACATTTTACGTCAATTTTATTTTCATTGTACGTAGTACTTCCACTTGTTAGGAATTTCGACGTCATCGTTCGTAAAATGAATTTTACATACTTCCATAGAGACTTTGGTGCAAAGTACGTCCTATGGACGTACGTTTCCTTTCTGGGTAGAGATTTTTGAAAACCACGTTTACCATTTTAGGTGTTTCATATCTCTCTAATGTATTCTTTTCAATTTTAAAAGGAAAGAAAAATTTATTTTTATTGCCACAATCTCGTTATTTTACTGTGGAATTTTTATGATTATGCTAGTAAAATGTTGAAATATAATAGTCGTTAGTTGGGCTAGAGTTTAATAAAAGTTTATTGCGCCTTGTCGTTAAGAATTTTTTACTTTTATTGCAACACTAAGTCGATGCAATTAGATATTAAAGTATCGTTTAAGTTACTGAATAACCGAATAATAAATTATATCGGTATTAATATTAACGTTTCAAAAAAGGGAAAAGACAATAATATTAAGATTAAATTTCACCAAGGATTAGGATTAAATTAGGTAAAGTATTTTTAACCCTAAATGGTATCGACTTATTGACTGCAATAAAACTACTGGTTTAATCCCATTGTTATACACAATCAACAAGCAAATACAATACAGGGTAGGACTTTAGATATTTAATTTGTTATTAATAATATATATTATCTAATGACATGAAACACAAAGACTGAAAGATGTTATCGCAAGCACAAGATAGTTAAATATTACCTGCCATAATTACAAATTATAATCCTACTCTGACCGACAGTTTATTTACATTTTTATGGTCGAGCTCTTGCAAAACGTCCCAGGTAGTTAAACGGAGTCAACCATTTATTGTGAAAAATACTTTACAGAGTGAGCTTAAAAATTATTAGAATGTAATATTTAAATCAGTAGATCTTAGTGTTCTAATTCATAAGATGAATATTGATTATACAGTATATCCACGGATAAACTTACACTGAGAAAAAGCGTTCTATTCCTTTTAAGAATTCACATACTCTTTATACAGGGTGTCCCGAAATTAGCTGACAATATTTTAAGGGGATAAAGTACATTCAAAAATAACACTAATACCCTCTATTAATATACCTTCAAAAACGCTTCGTTATGGGGCTAGAGCCCCCCGAATTGGAACCATGATAAGCAGTTTTTTCACAATATCTCAAAAACCGATTAGGGTATCGAAACAAAATTTGATACATGTTTTACCCATGACAAGACGCAATCAACGATTTAATTAGCTTAACTTTATTTCTTCCAGTGGCGTCCCACTGGGTAGGTAGTTGGGAGAATATTGGCCTAAGTTTTTTATTTTTAGGATATTTTAACTGCAGATACAATTTTTAGAAGCCTTGAAGTCTTTTGTTAAAAAAAGGTGCTCTTGTTTCATTGCGGTAGGATTTACCATTTTCCAGTAAAATCGATTTTAAAATTTTCGGTTTTTTGAAATCCGGTGAAAAGGCTAAGGTTTTTTTGCATATCTAAGCAAACACTTAATATTAAAACATGAAATTTATTAGAACTTTTACCAGCGATAAGGCATATGTATTAAAGGATGTTACTTTAAAATATTTTTCCAGTGACGTCGCACGGGGTGGAGCCTTAAGTAAATATTACTATTATTTTTTTTTTAATTTCATAGTTTTAAGGTATTTTTTTTTTAATCTTAAATTTTTTGTTAATAAAACCTTCCATTATTGTAATTTGACACAATGTAACGTTTTTAAATTAAACATATTTTTAGATTCCTTTGTTTTTTAAATATTTATTTTCATAAAGATTTTAAGAGAGTTTTAAAATGAAACAAAAAATATTAACAAATTGCAAATCAAATTTGATTGTAAACCACACGGGAAACTAATTCTTAAGCAAGTACCAGTCATGTGTCCCCAAAAATAATAATCAAGGGGATTTAAATCAAGTGATCTTGGTGGCCAGGATATGGCTACCAATCCATCTGGTAATTTTCTTCAAGCCAATTCCTCACTTGACGTCCGTAGTGAGCTGGTGCCCCATCATGTTGAAAGCAGTGCCCTAAACGTAAATCCAGTGGCACATTATTTAATAAATCCCCAAGTTGATCATGTATTATTATTACTTGTCACTAGTAGTAGAAATTCTAATAAATTTCATGTTTTAATATTAAGTGTTTGCTGAGATATGCAAAAAAAAACCTTAGCCTTTTCACCGGATTTCAAAAAACCGAAAATTTTAAAATCGATTTTACTGGAAAATGGTGAATCCTAGCGCAATGAAATAAGAGTACATTTTTTCAACAAAATACTTTGAGGCTTCTAAAAATTTCACCTAAAGTTAAAAAATCCTAGAAATAAAAAACTTAGGGCAATATTCTGCCAACTACCTACCCAGTGGGACGCCACTGGAAGAAATACAGTTAAGCTAATTAAACCATTTATTGCGTCTAGCTATGGGTAAAACATGTATCAAAATTTGTTTTGATACCCTAATCGGTTTCTGAGATATTGTAAAAAAACTGCTTGTCATAGCTCCAATTCGGGGGGCTCTAGCCCCATAACGAAGCGTTTTTGAAGGTATATTAATAGAGGATTTTAGTCTTATTTTTGAATGTACTTTATCCCCTTAAAATATTGTCAGCTAATTTCGGGACACCCTGTATAAAGGTGTAATCTTCTTAAGTAATTTTTATTAAAATATCTAAAGTTTTAGACAATACTTGTCCTTAGTAAGTAAAACCAGAACAAATAAATTTATTTATCTAATTTTCCTGCTTGGGTATATATAAAGTTATCTTTACTTTCTGTATGCCCTAACAGACATGAAAACTACTATGAAGTTTTCCTCTACATGATAAAATTCTCTGGGTAAATAAGTTTATTCATAACGGAAAAACTTTCATTCAGCGGCGGGTAATTATTCTTTTCAGCCAACCCATCTATACTGGGTGTCATATGAATGTAGTTGCCAGTGGCGGATTTACAAATTTGCTAGTAGGCTATTCAATTTTTGCCGCCCCTATACCAGTGACGGCTCGTGAGTTGTGAAACAGGTGAAGTGTTCGGGAAAGAAAAAGCTCGCTGCAGGCGAAATGCGCCGCAGGCGAAATTTTTTTAAGACTACGCCCAAATTTGGTCAATAGTTTTTAGTAAATATTTTAAAAATTTATGATTACCTACTTATTTTATTGAAAATGAAATTTCTTTCTGCAAAGCCAGTAAAGTTCCAACTACCTTTTTTTATCCCCATTAACAGACACGGCCAACAATAAAGTTTATTTAAAAAAATACTACCCGTCGACCATGAATGAAGATTGTACCATTTATTTCTGTAAGATAAAAAAAAATTTTTGGGCCAAATTTGCCGCCCCCTAAAATCTGCCGCCCTAGGCTCCAGCCTACTTAGCCTAATGGTAAATCCAGCACTGGTAGTTGCTTAAATGTCTTCTAAGCTTTATAGCTTATGTAATTATTTAAATAAACCAGGGCAGTTCAACATAAGGCCCGCGGGCCGCAAACATCCGGTACGACTGTACTGTGCAGCCAAAAAAAATTAAGGCATATGCACAGCCACCTTGAAAGAAGCCGCGAAACAGAAACATCGACAACACTGCTTGAAGATCCATGTGTCACGTGACTTTTTTTAGGTTATCCATGTAATTTACGCGCGACGAAGGAGTTAACTTTGCGGTTTTTCGTATTAATTTGTATTTTTATCAGGTTTTCGATTGATATCCGAGAGAAAATTTAAGTGACATGATTGCTAAGAACCTCTACAAAATACTAGTGAAAATTTTTGGTGCGGGTTTGCTCTAATAGCATTAATAAAATGATAAATCGAACAGCCTTGCCGGCCGGCGGTTTGTTTACGTGTCTTTATAATGGTGGTAGAATTTTATTTGTTTTAATTTAAAATTGTGTTTTTTGTATTCTAGTTAGCTCTTTGGGATAAACTTTATTGTTTTGTGGCTACAGTTAATTTATTAAATATTGAAGTGTGTTTATTTAGCTTGAAGTTATATGTGAATTAGTTTAAAAATATCACTAGTAGAGATAGTTCGTAAGTAGGTAGGATACCTCTAGATACCTAGGTACTTAGGTAAGTACTATTTTTTTCTTTTAGTTTGTTTATTTATCAATATGCCAAGCCCCTGCTGTATTACTGGGTGTAACTCTAACTATAAAAGTGTTTTAAAAGCAGGTAAAGAGAGAGGGTATCAGTTTTTCTCTTCCCAAAAGATGAAAATCTAAAAATTCTATGGCTGAAAGCCATTTCAAGAGCTAATTGGTCGCCCACTCAGTATTCTGTAGTTTGTGCTAAGCATTTTGTCCCCAGTGATATATTGCCTGATGGCACCACAAAAAAAATTCCAACTAAAGTGAGACTAAACTTAACAGCTGTTCCGTGCTTTTATCCCAATTTGCCTGCTTACTTGTTAAAAACTGTTCTCACTCCTAGAAAAAGTCCAGCAGGGCGAAACGAGGAACAACAAGAGCGTACCTCTCAACTTAATCAAGCTTTCGAGCAATCAGATTTTATAAAAAGTTTTGGCGATCTCAGTAATTATTCACAAAAAATTAATACTTCTGAATTTTGGGAAGTAAAAATTGTAAGTGACTCAAAAATATATTTTTATAGTTATAAATATTGTTAATCAGGTTTCAGTGGACATGATATAAAGGTAAAGGTTTTTTTAAAAGGTAGGTAATGAATTGGCTTACAATGACTTGAAATGGGTTTTACCATTTGAAAGAATAAAAACTCGCCCATTGCCACGCGTCATAATAATAGCTTGTGGATTCGCAACTCCCAGCTGATGCGGTGTTGGATAGAAGGCCGCAACGAAGTTACTGAAATAATGGGGATCTCGATTCTCGGACCTAAACTATTGTAGATTCTTACAATTACCAAACAGCAAACTATTCCCTAATCATCCATGTGATATTACATATACAATGTTCATACAGGCGTGGTAAAAAATAGTTAGTAACTCACAGCATAAACTCCTGTTGGGCAAATTCTTTGCGGCAATATCGCTGTCATGGAGTTAGTTATGTTTGGGTCACTAGCATTACAACCGAACTTCAATCTATATATAACATTACCGTATAACGAAAATATAAAACGCAATTCGGCATTAATTGTTGTGAGACACATACAGTCATATTTTACAGTAAAAAAAATATTTACGCCACTGTAAATTTCACGGCAACAATAATGGCTCCTGAAATATGTCTACGTGTTCAATCCTCTATTATTTCACTTAAACGTCGGGAATAGGCCGCAGGAAACTTAGCGCCTGTACATATTCAAAGTTCCACTCGGAACGACGTTTCAACATGTAGCTAGGCGGTATTCGATATCAGAAACCATTGTCTATTAATACATAATATATTTGTTGTAATTTAAAATAAATTTGTATTTTACATTAAACATTGTGAATTTAAATGAAAAAGAATGTAGCATTTCCCAGACTCCAACGCAGTGGTGGATTAAGGGAGAGTCCTTCTTTACCAGTCTTAAAAGTTCCTTATCTCGACATGTTTCGGACGTAGAGAAGTCTATCATCAGGAGACAATCTTAACATATAAAACAAAGTCGCTGTCGCTGTCTGTGTGCTTAAATCTTTAAAACTACGCAAAGGATTTTGAAGCGGTTTTTTTTAATAGATAGAGTGATTCAAGAGGAAGGTTTTATGTATAACTAGCGACCCGCCCCGGCTTCGCAAGAGTGCAATTTCAGAAAGTGGCATGCCGGGTACTAATATATCGGGTTTGTTCGGGTTTGTATTTATACCAGCGGGTTGCAACGCATGCCGGGTACACGGTAGTAACAAATATAAAAAGTATGTGTCTGTTGTTATTAGCAAAGGAAAAACTAGTTGATGACATGAAACGTTAATGGGGATAGCCATGATTGTAGGTATTTGTTGTCTTTTGCCCACAAACACACACAAGGTACATTGCTTCTTTTCAACAGCAAAGCAAAGTAAACATCTTTGCGTAGCTAAGTTGTTAAAGGAACGCTTCGCGAACAACTTCGTATAATCCGCATGAGAAATAGAATACTTAACTGCGGCAAGGGGAGAAGAAAATAACTTTGCTGTGCTAAGTAAATTTTTTAAAAGGAACGCTTAACTTAGCCGTTAGCTTTGCTTTGCTTTGCTATTTAAAAAAAACCTAAGGGAATGCTAGAATCATGTTCTAGTTGTTTTTTGATACCAACAAAAACTCTTTTATATAATATCTTTTTAAAATTCCTAAACGGTACATTTCTCTAATTCATTGTAAAGCTCCATTAACGTTTTATACCACCAACTAGTTTCTCCTTTGCTAATAACAGCGACAACTTACTTTTTATTTTTTTTTTACTCATGATGATGGACGTCTCCACGTCCGAAACATGTGGATATAAGAAATTTGTCGAATAATTTATTATTCAAATAGACTGGTGGAGAAAGACTTGTTGTCTTTCTTTTTATTCCTATATTTCATAATAGTTAATTAAAAGTTTATATACAGTGTGACCAGTAAAGGCCGCATCATATGGGTTTTTTTTTATTAATAGCTTTATTCAAAATTTGACTTTGGCATCAAGTTCTGCTTCGATCAAGATAAAAATTAAGCAAAAAAATAGTAGACGTGATTCGCATTATCGGTCAAATTTTATTTTTTTCCAGAAAATAATTCAAAAGTGGGGTTATTTCTGAAAGTATCAAAAAAAGTTATTGGAAAAAGTTTTTTTTAATGCAGTTTCTAGCCCACATGCAAAATTTCAGCTGCAAAAAAATAATTTAGTGGTAAAAATCAAAATTACTTATCTTATGCAGCTAAAATTTTGCATGTGGGCTAGAAACTGCATTTAAAAAAACGTTTTCTTATTACATTTTTCGATAGTTTTAGAAATAACCCTACTTTTGAATTATTTAAAAAAAAATTAAAATTTGACGGACAATGCGGATCACGTGACTACTATTTTTTTGCTTAATTTTTATCTCGATCGAGACAGAACTTGATGCCAAAGTCAAATTTCGAATAAAGCTATGAAATGATGCGGACTTTACTGGTCACACTGTTTATTTCAATTTGGAGAAATCCTGTAATAGTGTAGAGGTCAAAAAAATTATTTTATTTCACATATAAGTGCTCTATTTTAAAAAAAAAATATTAATTGACTTTTAATTTTATTTTAGTTGATAAATTTACAATAATTATTACTCCAATTATTTATTGATAAATTCCGCTCGATTTACGACACACACTGTCACAATATTTACTAATATTCCAGGGTGCATTATTAGTAATAAAGCAATAGCAGTAAATTTACTCGTTAGTAACATTAACCCAAAAATACGAGCACCAATTATAGCGGTAATCCATAACCCAGCCAATAAAAGCCAGCTCGCGTGTGGCAGAAAAGATACAACTGGAAGTATTACATTTGCACTTACATTGCCTCATATATCTTAGTTTCGTGTTAGCGTCCGTAGTAATTTTACAGCTTATGTGTTGTGGATCATATTACATTTTTTTTGTATTTAATAATTAACCTGTTGCAGCTATGTATTAACTAGAAACCGTAGATACGCTAACTATTCTCATACTAAAATATGGATGGAAATTAGTGTTTTTATAAAGTGTTCCTCGTTGTTTTTAAAAAAGTACGACATACTTCTTACCGGTCAAGATGATCACAATATTTATTTTATTATAATATTATTAATTGCTAAATATCAAAAACTAACATCATCATTGTGTTTGTTTTATACAGAATGTCCCATAACTAAGGTGTCATAAAGCAACAGGAGATGGTAGACTTGAAAATAGGTAATTTATTATAATAAAATATCCACGATTACAGAGATGCAAGGTGATTCAAGTTAAAATTTATTTTGGAGAATTGGCGATGATTTGAAAATGGTTAAGCGGATATAAATCAAATTTGATGTAGTTATAACAATAATAATAATAATAATAATAATAATAATAATAATAATAATAATAATAATAATAATAATAATAATAATAATAATAATAATAATAATAATAATAATAATATTAATAATAATAATAATATTATTAATAATAATAATAATAATAATAATAATAATAATCTTTATTTTCAAACAGAATCGGTTCCAATTACAAGACAATGTGACATAGAAAAAAGTAATATTAGGTTAAAAAAGATTAATAAATCATTCTAAAATAGGAAATGGTGAAATTCACTAAGTTAACGTTGTTGTAATAGTTTGAGTTTAGTTGCATTTGTAAACTGAGTGGCGGACAGGCCGAATACATCAATGTCATTGCAAGTATTATTGAAAATAAGCATTGATCGATAAATTGGTGTTTTAATTAAAAAGTTTGTTGAGGGAGTAGGCAGATGGAAGACGGGAGAGGATCTGACAGTGCGTGAGGGAACATGAAAGTTTATACAGGATAGTAGCATAGGGCAATCGATGAGCGACCTGCACACTTTGAACAATTACTAATTGAACAAGTAATATCTGCGATTGAGAAGCGATAGTATCTGAAATCTTATTAAAAGGGCATTTTGATCAGTGCCTCTAGGGGGATATGTGCCATCTTCCTTAAAGGAAAGGTATTTGACAAACTTTCTTTCGACGTTTTCTGGAAAATTAATGTATTTGTGGAAAATGGGGTGCCATATAATAGCACCTTATTTCTTTGACGTATCCAAGCATCTTCATTGCACTGCTGTACGTATTACTGATGTGAAAAGTAAAAAACAGCTTTGGGACGAAGGTCTCTAAAAGTGTCACACTGCTTAATAACTGTGTTATCAATGTTATAGTTGAAATTGTCATGGCGAAGCATTTGCTTACGTTCAGGGGCAAGTTGTTAATTTTGCACCACTTTTCCAGAGTGCTTAGGTCCCTCTGCAATAACAGACAGTCAAATAAATTACTTATACTCTGAATAGTTTTAAGTCGTCTGCAAAAAGCAGTACATTGCTGGACATATTATTACTTATGTCATTGATAAAGATTAAAAATATTAAGGGGGCTAGATTGCTACACTGAGTTGCACCACTAGTGGCTTTGAATTTAAAGGATTTATATCCGCGAATTTCAACATACTGTACGCGACCTTTTAGGTAGTACTCAAGGAATAAAACAAGTTGTTGGTTAAAACCTAATTAAGATAGTTTACGTAATAAAATAGAATTTACAACTCTGTCGAAGGCCTTTGAAAAATCAGTGTAAATGGTATCAGCCCGTTTGCGATTATCCATAGCCTGTCCCACGTATTGGGTGAAGCAGGCGAGGTTAGTTGCTGTACTACGGGCATTAAAAAAGCCATGTTGCGTCGGTGAAATTAGCGATTCTCTTTGGCTAAAAATGCATTCGTAGACAGACATCTCGAAGACCTTGGCAAATGGAGAAAAAATAGAGATTGGTCTGTAATTTGATATTTCATTGGAATTTCCTTTTTTAAGAACTGGGGTGATCCTTGCCTCCTTCCATACATCTGGAAATATATTAGTTATGTTTTTGAAGACAAGAAATACGATTTCATAATTAGTTTTAAGATACCGCCTAGTTACATAATATGAGTTCGCATATACTCTTTCTCTATCAGGTTTCTGACAGCTTTGCTTCAAAATATGTAAGGTAGTATCTTATACCTTATTTAAATTAATTTTTGAGATATTTGTATGCTGAATAGTAAAAAACATGAGCCAATACTAGTGATGTCTTCGCCATTCTATTTTCTTATTTTGTTAATTTTTTGTTTTCGTTATCTTCAGTTTTAAGGTAAAAAAAAGTTATCAGCATAAAACAAAATTTTGTAAAACTTTTTTGGATTTTTGGATAAGAAAAAGAAGAAGTAATGAAATATTGGTCAAAAACGAATGTGTAACTATTTGTTTGCTTTTAAATAAAAGTAATTTATTGAAAATCAATCAAGGATATTTTATCATTAGAAATTAAGCATAATAATACTAATTTTGCTCAAAGGTGTCTTAGTTATGTGAAACACTGAATGTATTTTAGACTCTTGGTATATAATTTATTAATACATTTACTTGCTTTTACAATAAAAACTGTTAATTCCATTCTGTCGAGAAACTTAGCCATGATTTAATTATTAACTATTATCTAAATCGTCCGAAGATTAGGGTCCCGTTGAAAAGGGGCATTCTTTTATGTCGTCTAGACACCGGAAGAGAATTCTCTAACTTTCGATTCTTTGTGATCCAATTTTCACGGCGCTTTAAGAAACCCATTACGCGGTTAAATTGCCACTAAAGGTCAAATAAAATTTGAATTTAAATAGCCGTAGTATACGGTCCATTTAAAAGTAAAGAGCTATTAGCTAGAAATCGTTGTTTTATAGGTGTAAAACAATGTCCTTAAGGTTTTAATTTATTTAAGTAAATTTAAGAAAATTTTATTTAACTTTTTCAACATTAATTTCTGTGCGTCTTTCGATTTGACGGTGTGATAATATCTTCCTCTCGACTTGATTTTACTGGTAATGACTTGATCTTAGTCAATTAGGGAGCTTCTCCTTCGGTCTGATATTTAAAAGACACGGCAACCTTTGAAGATTATTTACTTGCTATCCAGTTTATGTGGTATCTTCGTGACACTTTCTGCTTGTCGGGCAGATTCCCTTGAAAGCTTTTGACAGGCGTTTTTTAAATCAAAGGGAGTTAGACACTATAAACGACACTTAACCAACGAATTAAGGTTGACTGTGACATAGATGACATTGGCAGACATTACTTATTCACCTTCAAAGTTGCCTGATAAATCATTAGTGAAGTTAACCGGGCCATTTTGATTGTGAGAAAATTATTTCTATCAATGCCGTTTGTGTCATAGTTAATTAATTACTGTTTAAAATCATTGTGTAACCCGACATGTGATGACGACGAGAAAAACTAAGATTCTTTAGGCCATTTTGACCAACCCATATCTTATTACATCTGTATTACGGTGGCGATATTATTTATGAAATTAAAGCCTAACGCTTCCAATAGTTTGGACATGTAACATGTCTATAGACTGATGATATTGGTATGGAAAAATATACCAAACGAATTGAGACTACCGGAGATTTGCGACGATAGGTAGAACGTCTAAAATTAAATATTGTAATAAAATCTAATATATCTGAGAAACCAAATGCTTGCAGGAGAGTTTTGCCATCAGCTAAGACCCACATTAGGCATTTGCGCTTCTCGAATAGAAAGAACAACTCTCTCAAGTGTAGTGCTGATCACGGTCACATTTTGGATGTGGTGCCAACAGAGCAATAAGTAATATAGTGTTAAAGAGAAACTGTCAGTGTCATTGATGTGATTGATGTCAACAATGGAAGTTATCTGATTAGTTATTTATTGTTTAAAAGCTTTGTACAAACTACCGTGCGAGCAAAAATTATTTGCATCAAAGAGGGCCTTGCATTTAAGGACGTAATGCTTAGACGTAGGGCTTAACACCTGAATTTACAATCAATCAGTTATTCCGTCAGCTTTGACAGTCGTTACAAGTAATTTGATTCATCGCTAATTTTTCCAATTTCTTGAACAATTCACACAATGGGTTTTACGAAACAGCACAAAACATTTATGGTTAAAGCGTATTTTCGAAACGGGGTTAGAGTAAATGGTGAGTCGCAATACAATCCGGGTTTGTGCATGGACGATTTTCATGAACATTTTCCTAATGTTACTTTTATTGCTGGGGATTTTTATCATTGCCTTAAAAGAACCGTGGCTTTGTTTGGGGAAACAGGTTCTATACAACACAAAAAAGGAGCAGGAAGACCATCTGTAAGAACAGAAGAACTTGTTGCAAACGTTCGTGAAATATTGCAAAATACGCCAACAAATTGTATAAGACGCCTGTCCCAAGATGTGGGAAGATCTTATGGAACATGAAGGGCTATTCTTAAGAAGCAGCTAAATTTATTTCCTTATAAAGTGCAAGTATTCGAAGAAATAGAAGCCGCAAATTTTTTAAGACGCAGGAATTACTCTCAATGGTTTACCCAAAATTTTTTGGAAATAAATGATTTATTGTTTATTTATTGTTTAACGGTTATGGATTACTTCGTTTTTCCTCATTTCAAGAACACTATTTTTGAAACACCAGTTGCAAATTTAGAACAATTACAAGAAAGGATTATCCAAGAATCTGGTAAAATTTCTTCAGAGATGCTGGTCAACACTTTCGAAAATATGCAGAGACGTGTGAATTTATGTTTGGAGCATGGCAGTGGCCAATTTCAGCAATTTATGTAATTATTTTTCTTTTTCTTTCTGTATATTCTTACTTTGTTAATTTTGTAAACAACGAAAATAAATTTGTATTTGTGTATTTATTTTATTACTCATTAGTCTGGCATATTATCATATCATAATAGGAATTTGACAAAATTTAAACCTAAATTTGGTTAGATATATCGTCCCCATATAATTGTGATCTAAACCAAGTCCTACGTTTTTTAATCCAAGCCCTCTTTGATGCAAATAATTTTTGCTCGCACGGTATCTTAATGTTAAAAGAAACAGAAATAAAATAATATTTTTACTGTATTTTTGAATTATTGACTTTTTCGTTTTATAATCTACAATTTACACTAACGAAAAGTTTTGATAAAATTTCAACTTAATGATAATTAATATAAAATGTTAAGAAAATTGTTTTAATATGTTAAAGCCCGTAATCTTATTGCTTTAACTGTAATTTTTTATACTTAGATACTATATATTTTCTAATAGCAGCCCTTAATATTGTACAATACCTATAAATAATGTATATTTCAAATAATAATTGTTATGTTCGTTCTTAACAGCTAAGCTGCACAAATATACATTAATTAAGAGATAAAAGCTCAAAGGACCGATACGGGTGAATTCCTGTTAATTTATAATGTATGCAAAACACGCAATGCCGATATTATTTATAATTTATCAATTTAAAAATCTAAAGAACTTTTCACCTTGGTATAAATTAAATATTTTCAATATTATTATTGTGAGCTGACTTATTTTTATAATTTAACGAGATAGTACTTTTAAATTAGCGACTTACATGTCAATATGTAAAATATGACCACCCAAATAATTCAAAAATGAATAACTGCAACCTCACTCACTTTCAACCTAACTAACCTAACTCCAATGCGTTTTCCAGAGCGATCTGGGTAACGAATTCTTGAGAAAAAAATTTAAATTTTGAAAGTTTATTAATAAGTTTGCAAATATATTACTTAATTAAACATTAGTTTAAACTCATTGCAACGTGACAGATGTTTAAATATTCTATAGAAAAATGTATTTTTACCCGGTAAATAAATTTGTTACATATACAGGACGTTATGGAAATGTGTGACGTTTTGGGAGACATAGAGAAACACATCAAAGATTTTAAAATAACTAACCAATCAGCAACTTTGACTGTGATATAAATAATATTGACGGAAATATCTTCCTCACAATTAAAGGTGTCCGGTTTTCTTGATTAACTAATTCGGTAACTCTGATTGTGAATAAGTAATGTCTGCGAATGTCATCTATGTCACAGTCAATCTTGCCTGATCAGTTAAATTACTATTTAAAATCTTTGTGCCACTCGACACTAAACTAGGCTGATATGTTAACCAGTCATTTTGTAACCTTCTTATTTAATTTATTTACTTTTTATAACCAATAATTCATATTATATAAAAATAACTTACCTAAAATTTGGCTAAGTACTGTCCTTCCATCTTCTCCTAGGCAAGCGCTTCTCGCATCAAATGGATTTGTAAATTGAACAAACGCATATCCTTTGTGCATTGATATACCTGAAATTAATGTTTACATAATTTAATATACAAAATAATATAAGTTTTATTTTTCTTACATACTTTATTAGAGTGCCTTAATTCGACGGATTTTACAATGTAAACTTGTTACAATATCCATAAAAGTTTTTATTAATATTTAGTTTTTGTTTTAGATATTTTTTATATATATTATTTTAAACTATAAACAGAATCATTTCTATCCAGTGTTATGTTCAATGTTATACCATACCAAGAAGTTATTTATTTCCCATACAAAAAAGTTTGCATTTCAAATACAGATGGATTTGGGTAATACGTTTTGTAATAAATAAATCAATTTTTTTTTATGAAAGTTTTAATCAATGTAAATACAGTGTGACCAGTAAAGTCCGCATCATATGGTATTTTTTTTATTAATAGAGTTCTGCTTCGATCGAGATAAAAATTAAGAAAAAAAATAGTAGACACGTGATTCGCATTATCTGTCAAATTTAAATTTTTTCCAAAAAATAACTCAAAAGTGGGGTTATT
The DNA here is from genome assembly GCA_963969555.1 of Polydrusus pterygomalis. Taxonomy (NCBI): domain Eukaryota; kingdom Metazoa; phylum Arthropoda; class Insecta; order Coleoptera; family Curculionidae; genus Polydrusus; species Polydrusus pterygomalis. The sequence goes on from OZ018380.1 coordinate 24,135,312, forward strand.
TCTGAAAATATCGAAAAAAGTTATAAGAAAAAGTTTTTTTTAATGCAGTTTCTAGCCCACATGCAAAATTTCAGCTGCATAAGATAATTTTGATTTTTTACCCACCACTAAAATTTATTTTCCACTCAATGAATACTTTACTGATGCCACTGTGTTTTTTTTTGTCTTAATATTAAGGTGTATTACTTTCAGACACAAACACTAGGTTTTCAACACATTTAATATGGCGCTACTTCAAAGAAAATACATCTGAAATAAAGCATTGTCAAAACTAAGTAGTTTTATGTAGGTTGTGTTGAGTCTTATTTTGCAAAAGTGGTGCAATTTACAAAATATCGGTAAAAAATCAAAATTATCTTAGGCAGCTAAAATTTTGCATGTGGGCTAGAAACTGCATTTAAATAACTTTTTCTTCTAACTTTTTTCGATGCTTTCAGAAATACTTTTGAATTATTTTTTTAGAAAAAATTAAAATTTGACCGATAACTATGTTTTTGCTTAATTTTCATCTCGATCGAAGCAGAACTTGATGCCAAAGTCAAATTTCGATAAGAAAGTTATTAATAAAAAAAAAATCCCATATGATGCGGACTTTACTGGTCGCACTGTAGAACCTTACTTTGGAACAACCGCGACGCACCATAAAGCAGCAACTTTTCGAAGGAACAACTACTATAAACGTGTATTTTATAATTGATTTTTTCCATTTCGACCCCAAAAACTTTCAAAATGCTATAATATAATAGTCTATTTAACAATTCGTTAGGTTATGATTAGTTAATTGTTGTACTCCCTCGATGCACAGAAATCTGCATTTAGTTTAGTCGTTTTTTATTCTAGTCTAATCTCGCATATTTTTATTATTTAAAGCAATATGGCTTAAAAACTTGGTCTTCTTGTCTTAACCTCATCGCAAATTACCCTAGAGCTTTGCCAAGAAGCTTCAGTTTCACGCCCGATTCCTTGTTCTACTTTTCCTTCATACTTGAAACCGACGGTAACCGATTAAGTTGCTTATTTTGTGTCAAATCAAGTTTATGTTGACGTCGGACGGATTATAATATCTCCATTTTAGGATTTAACACTTTATTTTTTGGAAAGTTATTTACTCAGTAGTTATGAGGGGATAATGTATATATTCTATGTTTTCTTATATGTTTGAAAAAAGGGGTGAAGCCTATATTGAGGGGTCCCTATTATTGTTTATAATTTAAAGCTGTATAGCTTAAATGTAGCAAGTCGGTGCGGGTTTTGATATTTTGGGAAACTTTGCCCCTAGGGAGTGGAAATAGGAAAAAGGGGGTATTAAAGACTACAGTGAAAAATATGTCTGGCCGAGTTTCTTGAAACACACACCAGTATTAAGCATAGACAATTTACCTTTAGATACGTACAGCTTATCTCCTGCGCAAACAAAAGTTACGTTTTATGGGTGAAAAATTACGTCCGAGCGCATGACTCGCCTTCCTTCTGGACACCTTCGGGCATGCGCACAAACCTCGTGTTATCGGCATGCCTACTTTATCGACAATAATCGACAGGCTCAAGATACTCAAGGTTACAAGATATATTCTCTCCAGAACCGGCTCGCCCGCCATTTTTGTTGTTGTATTTTAAGGTTTCTCTGTAGATTCCTTGTAGTTTTCTTAGCTATCGTGGATTGTGGGTGTTTAATATTTACGGATTTCTAGTTTTTGTGTAGTTGAGTGACTTGTGTTTGTGCTTTTAGTGACTCCAATTGGAATATGACAATACGGAATGACAGTAGCAGCCGTTGAATTATTTTGTTATGCCGAAATAGGGGTAAAATATCGGGTATTTCATATTTTTACTAAGTATGGAGTAGTGATGTATCTTGATATATAACCTTATTTTATTATGAGCAATTTAAACACATCTAACTAGGCCTAGGCTACAAAAATAAGGTATGAAAATAATGAGAAACACACACCAAGACAGATTATCCCGATGCATGCAAAGAAAAAGTAAATACCTAGGTATTTTTATATTAATCCAAGGGTGAAAGTATTCCATGAGTCAAGTTCTCGAGCAAACACTTTTTTAAATTCTTGAACAAAACAAGTTTTTACCTAATTGTAAAAATCAATACAAGTTATATACCAACTATTTGCCTTGAAGTTAGGTACGCGATAACACCGTAGATTGGTTATTTTGCTGGTTTCGTTTGTTTTTTTATCCGATTTTATAAGACTAGTTTAATTTACCTGTTCTTGTTCTCTTCCTTTTCGAACTAAAAACACAACGACGAATCAATTTTAAACAAATTGTAAAAACAAAACCGTAAAAACAATTTTCTATCCTTATAATCTGATAGGTTTGCTACTACTAAAAATGACAGAAATAACTACCTTTTTTTCCAACTTGATCAAAAATTGAGAAGAAATTCCAATTTTTTGGCAAGAATTTAAACTTTAAAGCCCGGACCTGTCTATTTTCCCATTCGTCAAACGATAATGTTGCAGTGCGCATGGCTAATAGTGTTCAGCTTTGTTTACATGCGCGAGGCCATAAAACTGCCACTTTCGTGATTATTGTTTGCTTATCTAAAGGTAAATATCTATGGTAATAAAACACGTATTTCTTATTTTCTTGAACGTCGTCCCCTAACCAAATGACAATGGCTTATAACTATTTAGGTACATTGGAACAAATATTCTTTGACAAACGTTTTTGAAACTCTGCAGAAATATAATGTACAATAAATAAAATACGTACCGCGCGAGCAAAAATTATTTGCATTTAAGAGTGCCTTGCATCTAAGGACGTAATGCTTAGCCGTGGAGCGTAATACCTATTGGGTGTCAGTAACTACCTGAATTAACAATCAATCAGTTATACCGTCATCTTTGACAGTCGTTACAAGTAATTTGATGCATCGCTAATTTTTCCAATTTCTTGAACAATTCACACAATGGGCTTTACGGAACAGCACAAAACATTCATACTTAAAGCGTATTTTCGAAACGGGGTTAGAGTAAATGGTGAGTGGCAATACAATCCGGGTTTGTGCATGGACGATTTTCACGAACATTTTCCTAACGTTGCTTTTATTGCTGGGGATTTTTATAATTGCCTGAAGAGAACGGTGGCTGTGTTTAGGGAAACAGGTTCTATACAACACAAAAAAGATGCAAGAAGACCATATGTAAGAACAGAAGAACTTGTTGCAAACGTTCGTGAAATAATGCAAAATACGCCAAGAAATTGTATAAGACGCCCGTCCCAAGAAGTGGGAAGATCTTGTCGAACACGCAGGACTATTCCCAAGAAGCAATTAATTATTTTTCTTTTTCTTTCTGTATATTCTTACTTTTGTAAACAACAAAAATATATTTGTATATGTGTACTTATTTTATTACTCATTAGTTTGACATATCATGTCATAATATGAATTTGACAAAATTTTAACCTAGATTTGGTTCGATATATCGTCCCCATATCATTGTGATATAAACCAAGCCCTACGTTTTTTAATCCAAGCCCTCCTTGATGCAAATAGTTTTTGCTCTCACGGTATTTCTGACTTTTTTGAAAATCTGTATCTATAAAGGGACGAAGGGGGGTATTATTTTCTTGAAACTTAGCCGAATTACTATACGGTTAAGATCATTAAAATCGTATTTCATATTTTTTGCAAGCACCAAAAAATTGTTTTTAATACATTTTTTTACAACATTTTATAGATTTATTTTTAATTTTAAAACGGAACCTTCTTTTAACAAAAACAGACAGAAAAGTTAAACATTTTGCAAATTATATCAAATATTACGTATCATTTTGTCTTTTAAATAAATGTAATTTTAAAGTTTTTTTAAATAGTTTTAATGATATTTGAGATTTAATAGAATTTTCCACATTTTATATTCAATCAAACCTTTATGAAAAATATACTTATAAGCTAATGTTTCAGACAATCTATCCATACAATTTTTTTTATTAGTTCTGGTTTTATAATTATGATGATCATGATTAAAAGAACAAAAATTTTTTAAACAATCAGGCAATAAATTATTTAATTTTATGTATAAAGATACATACTAAATAAAAAAATTAAATTTCTGACATTCAACCAATCTACATTTTTTTACCATGAAATTTATTTTTGTATATTTGTCAGAATTTAAAATATTCCGCACTGCCTTATTTTGTAAAATTTGTAATTTGTCAAATATTTCCTCACTAGCACAATATAAAATGGAAGAACAATAAAGAAAATGTACCTATAATAGTATTAAATACAGTTTTTTTAGAAAAAAAAACTTAAATTAGAACTGATTCTTTTAAAATAACCTACATTTCCGGCAATCTTCGATACGATACTTTCAAAATATTTAAAAAATTTTAATTTTGAAGCAATAATAATCCCTAAATATTGAAACTGTTTACTAATTCCAATTTTTTACCATCAATCACAACATATATATTTTGACAATTTACATTATAACCCATAGCCATACATTTAGTTTTTGAAATATTTAATTTTAATTGATTTACTTTTAGCCAATTTATTAATATATTTATCTCAGAACTTAGAGTATTTAGACCATCAAAAATATTTAAAACATTATTGTAAATTAAAGGGTCATCAGCAAACATTTAATATGGGTGCACGCGAGCGAAGTCGCCGGTATTCGCTAGTAATTTAATGATGTTATCATTTATTAATTAAAAGAACCTGTAGAAAGTATAAATATTTTACTCCTTCGAGTAAAAACAAAAATTTCAAGTCGGTTAAACCAAATTTTCGCTTTAAGTGTGTTTTAATCAAAGTTTTTACTGGGCTGTAAATCATAATTACTTTAACACCAACGCTAACTATGCACTGTTAACCGTACGTGAAGTAATAAAAAGTTAAAAGTTTCTATAGGGTTCTCCAAGGAATTTAGTAATTTTATAATTTGTCTACTTTTTCGAAAGTAGGATGCAAGCGAAAGAAATGTTTCCCACATCATATATACAGTGGGTGATAAAATCAGTAAACTTATTAAATAATATGTAGCGTTGGTTGGCTATTGGTCAATAATACAACTTAGAAGATTTAATAATTTATTAATTGACGTTTCGACATATATTAGGTCAACCTCAGAATTTTCAAAATTAAAATATCAGTAATTTTTATTAATTGTATGGATATAAAAATTTTAACATCTCATCATAAGACATATGAGCAGTAGTGGTAGCAGTTAAGAATTATGTGCGTTGGTGCTCTTTTTCAACTTAAAATGCGTGCGAACAAACCCGAAAATTTCCGATAATTTTTAGTGCACTTGTTTTATTACTGCTAATAAAAGCCCAATCGGTTTTTGCAATGTTCTTTAATTATGATTTAAATGTGAATGTAGGTAAAATCAGTGTTATTTATTTCTAAATCCCCCTCCCCCAACGATAATCCTGCGTACGCACCTGATTTTTAAAAAAATTTATTTATTTATGACCTCAACAGAAATACTGGTACCGAGGCCTACACTTACAATCAAAATAAAAAATCTTTCGTAGGTAACAGTCGCTAAAATATATTTAGATAGTTCACATAATGAAACATAATTATGTGAATTCTTTGGCGGGTCTTTAGTTTTAATATAATTATTAAAATTTACGTAAGTTTGTCTGATGTTTAGGAACGGATAACGTCTATAAATATAGCTACTTGTCGTATAGTAGTTTAAAGTAAAAATACTTTTTATAGCCTTATTTCGATACCTCTGCAGCTTGTCCAACAAATATTCGCCTGTGTTCCCCCAACATGGTATTAAGTAGCTTAAATGTGGTTCAACATAAGAGGTATTGTGTATTTTTGTTTAATTGATGAGCGCATCTTCTAATGTTTCCAATATTGAGAGACAGTTTTTTAATGACGTGATCTATGTATGCGTTAAAAGTTAAGTCATTTGAAATGATAAGGCCTAGGTATTTGTACTGTGTAACTTCTTTTAGAACTGCGTTATTTAGTTTGATGCTTAGCTTTATTTGCTGTTTATTTTTTTTTTGTTTTAAAATCATAATATAGACTGTCTTTTCGATATTAATAGTAAGTTTATTTTGACATAGCCATTTAAAGTAAGTTTCCAATTCACTATTTATAGTGTGCTCAAGGGAGTTTCGGTTATCCGAGGTAAAACCTAGTACAGTCTCATCCGCGAACATAAAATATTTACAGTTCAAACCAGCATATTATTTTAAATTAAGAACATATAGAAGGTATTGCAGTGGACCTAGAATGGAGCCTTGGGCTACACCCACTTTAATTTCCTTATCACTTGAGATTTTATTGATAATTATACACTGTCTTCGATTGGTTGAGTACGACTTTAGGAGTTTTTGGCAGATTCCTTGAAATCCCATTCTATTTAATTTTTCTAATAACAGTGGTATATCAACGGTCTCAAATGCCTTTTGAAGATCTATAAGAACTGTAGCCACATATTTATTTTGATCCATTTCGCTGCTTATGTATTCCAGGAGGTCCACTGTAGAATATCTATGCTATTACCCACAGTTTCGCTTGCGGCCACTTTTAACTATACTAAATTTATCCCAAAGATAAGATGCCGTAAACAAAATTTGCTTGCGCTTCAGACATTTAATGTACGAAGCATGATAAACGCGTGTTTCACGCGTGATTGGGAAATGCAACCCCGCTAGTCGGCAGGTGATTTTAGGAATAGAATGGATGACCAAGCGCGCAGACCGCACTCAAAGTACATCTTAAGGCTAGCCGCACACTAGCGATTTTAATATTGTTCAAGTTAAAGTTTGCCTAATTAAAAAGTCGCCAATTAGCAAATTTTTGCTAGTGTGCGGCTACCCTAACAGACAGGGTTGGTTCGATCACGCACTAGCGGCGTTGATTTCTTTTGACGCGACTGTTTGGGATACATTTAGTATATTTAATGTATGGGGTGTAACTGGGTAACTTTATATGTAAATTAGGAACTTAATATAACGGAACATTATTATATATTACAATTAGTTATCATCCGCAGCTTCGCCTAAGCTGAAAATGCGAAAACTACCATTAAGTTACATTCAACCGTCTTGATACTGTTAACGTACAAAGTTCTTAGTTCTTCATTGTTGTGTTTGTGCGTCCGGATACAAAACACCATTTCCTTGCAACCACTTTACTTTTAAAACATGCCACACAGTGGACTATGCGTTTGATAACTCTCAGTTTAAATTACTAACCTTGTCGCAATACATAATCAGTCGCAATATTGATTTGTCGTGGCTTTTAAATAAAAAAATTCTTTTTTTTTTAATGAAATAGAAACTTTTAATTTGGCAGCATTTTTTTTTTTATCGGGTAAAATAAACATTTGGTATTAGCGTTTGGTTCCACATTTATTTTGCTTTTAAACCCTAAAAGTCTTTTTAGATAGTAATTTTTTTTGTATTACCAACTTTTATTTAGAAACCGTCTTTCCTTTTTGATAAAAAAAAATGCCTCAACAAGTAAAACGATTTAAACCAAAGTGCAATGAAGTGTTTTATCATCTTTCTACAAGAGAGGACATTCGCTTAGTATTAAGTATCTATTCTAGTTCCGGTCTTTGATTAGTTTCAGTTCAATACCCAGTTCAGAGAGAAAGGACTTGGCATTTGGGGCAAAGAATTTTGAGGTCTCAGGACATTTTGGTATTTAAATAAAAATCGATAACGTTATTAGTTTTATTGAAGGGTTGGTTTAGCAAAAGGTATATTTGCTTTTGCGGGACGAAATTTGACATTTCAAGAATTTCAGAATGATATCTAATATTTTATATTAGAATTTAGAACAATTTTTGCTTGTACAATCATGCCTGTTCAGCACTAATTACACTTTCTCAAACCAATATTAAAATAAAATGCTAAAAAGTGTTATATACAGGGTGATTCACAAGTACTTTGACAAACTTCGGGAGGTAATTGCTGGCAATATTTTAACATGAAAAGTTCTTATAAACAGTGGTCCTTGGCTACTTCGTTACGGAGATACAGGGTGTTGAAATGTTAAAAGAAATAGTAATAATTTTTAAATAACTCCTTAACGAGTTATTTTTTTTTATGAAATTTTGTGAATTAAATAAGCATCTAAGGACTTATTTTCAAAGTACAACACGTTCGTAAATTTAACCAGTGGCGTCGGTACAAAATGTTACTATCATATTTTTTGTGAAAACTATGTTACACCACTGACTTATTTTATTTTAACTTTTTTCTTATAAATCCCCCCTTTATTTACAACAAAAAAGATTACGTCTGTTTTTTTGATACGAGGGACGGTTTAAGCGTAAATGATTATTTTATTTGAATATACACAAATATTAAAAAATGTGTTTTAAACTGATCAACCACTCAAATATTTATTAAAGTATTTTTCCGTCAACCGTGTATTTACAACATTAATTAATGTATAAAAAATCATACATTAATGGGCCCTACTAATGCATGATTTTTTTTAATTAATAAACGATTTTAGGCAACCAAACATTCTACAAAGCACGCACTGCCGCGTACATAATGGCGTGAGTGCAAGTGTAGCTAAAGATCTTGCTTTTATTAAGGTTACTTTCAAATTTATACCGAACATAACATAATAATAGACTCAATTAATATTGTTGAAACTTTTTCCGCTAAATGTAACAACATTCCCGGTAAAGTATGAGGTCAAATAAGAAACAAATTGGATGCAACTGTAAAAAAGAATGAAGGATTTAAATACTTAACTGCAGTAAAAAGCATTTAGGAGGGGAACCATACAACGAGGTTGTATCTTGGCCTTATATTATGCTACCTAAGTTGCAGTATTGTCATCAGTAGATGTTGAAAGAAGCTTTTCTTTGTATAAACATATTTTTACTAATAGACGACAATGCTTGAAATGAAAATTTTGAAAAATATTTAGTAGGTAATAAATGCCTTTTATACAATTTTAGGTTAAAAAATTGTTAACTTTTATTTTTCTTTGCACTTTTTTAAAAATAAGTAATATTTAGAACCCAATATCTTTCTTTACCTCAATTTACTATACTAAATTAAGAAATATTGCATACCAGATACCAGTATGCATATTTGGAAAAAAAAAATGTAAATAACTGCGTATTTTAAAGGCAAACAAGGAATATATAGGCGCATATTTTGGCTGAATTTAAGTACTTATAACCCGCCCTTTAGTTATATATAGATAATATTAATACGCTAAAAGAATATGTCTCTTTTACACAAGAGGGCTTTGCCCAAATTCATCTCCAACTTTTATTATTAAGGAAACCGAATTAAAAAATACGCACCTAATTACAATCTTCAAATCATAATGATCATGAGTGAATTCCCCATAATAACGCTTCCAACATTCAAAACTGTTTAAAACTAACATCAAAATTGAAAAAGTTATAGGGTTTGTGAAAGAGCGTTCGCTGATATTCGATAGGTTCTGGGTTTGATTCCCAGCAAAGGCATGAAACTATTTCAACACGTCTGCACGTAGCTAAGCGTTTTCCAGTTATTTAAATTTTGTACAGACTAATCGTTTTAAAACTGATTAGTCTATTGCTTCGCTCAAACAAAAACCCTCTTAATTTAGATATTTTTATATTTATATATAAAGCAAACAACCCCATGGTTAGACCGAGTTGAAAGATTGAATGGATAAATATGATGTAATTTAACGCTATCACTTTTGTTTGTGTAAGGGTCTTTGATATTTTTACACGCAAGGTTTTATTATTTTATGCTCATTTTTATATTAGCTAACGTGAAAAGAAAATGCAAGACAGCATACAACATATTATATTATGTATAAACAGCATATTTTATTAAATATTGTATACCTAATTGGGCTGTAATCAATTTACTTGGCAAATATATAAATTAGGTAAATATAAAAAATTTATATTGATTTTAACAATAATATCAAAGTATAAATACAATTTAAATGTATACGATTCATTCAAGTTAGCAAGTCGTTTAGAAAAAATTTAAATTAAAAATGGAAAAGTGTATAACTGAGAAAAGTTAGTTTACACATTGTGTCTCACGGTGACCGTCGCTTTCTCCAATTAAAATACCAGCGACCATAATATGCGACTTCCGGTCATACCGGAAGTTATCCAAAACTTGCTTATTTTAAATGGAGTACCCTGGATAATATAGGGTTACTATAGTAAAGTCCGCATCATATGGGATTTTTTTTTATTAATAACTTTATTTGAAAATTGACTTTGGCATCAAGTTCTGCTTCGATCGAGATGAAAATTAAGAAAAAAATAGGTCACTTGAATCACATTATGTGTCAAATTTAAATTTTTAAAATGCAGTTTCTAGCCCACATGCAACATTTTAGCTGCATAAGATAATTTTGATTTTTTACCCATATTTTGTAAATTGCACCACTTTTGCAAAATAAGACTCAACGCAACCTACATAAAACTTCGTAGTTTTGACAATGCTTTATTTCAGATACATTTTCTTTAAAGTAGCGCCATATTAAATGTGTGTTTTTCTAGAAAATCAAAATTGGGCTATTAAAATTTGGTCGCATGTGATGCAAAGTTTATTTGTTTTTGACCCTGTATAAGGTAACTTTATAAAATAATTCTTTTTGAAAACGTAGTTTGTGTCTGAAAGTAATACACCTTAATATTAAGACAAAGAAGAACTCAGTGTCATCAGTAAAGGGTTCATTAAGTGGAAAATACATTTTTTTAAAACCGACCAGAAAATTTAAACCTTCTGGACAATTTCTCGTCTAGAAAATAACGTTTTTCCGATCGCAACCGGAAAAGTGACATTAGAGACCGGAAAAATCTTTTCCGGACTCTAATCTCACTTTTCCGGTCTCTAATGTCACTGTCACCCTGTTTTTTGTTTTTCCAATCGCTCTTTGATAATACAAGATACCTGGATTTCGTTATTATGACAACAACATTTCGATGTATTGTCGAGTGACAGTTCGTTGATTTTTAATTTTGTTCTTTATGTCCAACTTGTTTCGCGTAGATTATAAAATATATCGAAGTGTCGGTCTTAAAAAAAATATTGTACGTCACGCAACCGAAAATTAGTGTTTTCCAGGTCTCTCCAAGCTTCCAGGACTCGCCTATGGCTCGCCCTGGAAATGCTTGTCTCGACCTGAAAAACACTACTTTCCGGTCTTGTAACGTAAATTACTATTTAGTGGTGGGTAAAAAATCAAAATTATCTTATGCAGATAAAAATTTGCATGTGGGCTAAAAACTGCATTTAAAAAACTTTTTTCGATATTTTTGGAAATAACCCCACTTTTAAATTATTTTTTGGAAAAAAATAAAATTTGACAGATAATGCGAATTATGTGACTACTATTTTTTTGCTTAATTTTTATCTAGATCGAAGCAAAAGTTGATGCTAAAGTCAAATTTCGAATAAAGCTGTTAAGGAAAAAAAATTCCATATGATGCGGACTTTACTGGTCACGCTGTATGTATACACAAAATATTTTCACTTTCACAACACGGTAAAACATGATTGCCAAATAAAATATACTTTGATTATACAAATTATTTCACAATTAATGTCATTATAAAAAAGACCTGTATTTGAAGCAAGTTTTTAGTGAAACTATACTATACCTAACCCTATTACTTAATACTCTATCGCTTTACACTATTATATATCACTGTAAAACTTGTATCTATTCCATTTGAAAATAAAATACTTTAACCGGTAAAAAAGAAAGCCCTTAAGTTGATTTATTGGCAATCCAGTCAAAAGAAAATAAAATTAGGCGGTTCGCTTTCAGAAAACGCTGAACGACATTGATAAGACACTTCATTAGATCTTAGTCGAAAAATTGCGTTACGTAGCAATCAGCGCAAAAACGAAATTTATTTTTATTGGGTTTCGTTTTATTGCATTTTACGAGATTTGATTGATGTTAGAAGGATCAGTAGCTACCAAATAGACAGTGATGTGTTTTAAATTATATTTTACAAATAAAAAGCTTTTTACGGGGGCCCGTACATCTGAACAGGTACGGACTAAACTTTGAACCGAATTAATCATATACAGCACAGATATCCTTAATAAGAACCTAACTTTTTTAGAAACAATTAAAAAGACGATGAAAGAGTTTTGGACTTCCATTGTCTTTATTTGTTTTAAATCACAACGTTTCAACTGGTAAGTATCTCCAGTCGTCTTCAGGTGAATACTGGATTAAAAGGACGCCGCGCGAAAGCTTAAAGTTTGAACACAATCCGATCAACGTCATCACAAGATCGACTAGATTCGACTCAGACAACGATATAACATCAATACAATATTCAGCTCAAGAGATACCCTAAGAAGCTACCTGACGAAGACAAAACCGATAAACCAAAAAGACAAAGAAGGAAAAACTGTGTCTATCGGATCCCCTGCAAGTGCGGCCAATCTAATATTGCTTAGACACTAAGACCACTCGAGACAAAGATTAGAGAGCATAGAAACAATACGCTAAAAGAAGAGAGTAAATAACTATTACGATTTCAAATAAAGTGTCATTTACTACTTTCAAAATACTAACAAAGTTAATTGATTCAGCCAATACTGGGTGGAAATCCATAATTATAGTATTATGGGATACAGTAAAACAAAGTTGAACTTGTAAATTTCCACTATATTAACAAGAACATTACATATTTCGCTAACACTGTAGCTTCGTCAGATGACGATGATTTATGAAAAGTTGAAAATAAAAATAAAAAGGGATGCAATAAAATTAAATTATTGAAGATGTAAATAAAACAGTGGAAGGGTTCCAATAGCGGGAAAATCCATCAGAGGGTTTAAAAAATTAAATTTAGTACAATATGGGTAATTTACAAAATCTGAAGTATATGGTCAACAGAATAAATTTAACAACTGTGAATTATTTAAATCTAATTGATCTTTAAGTAACAGGTCCGTATTTTTAAGTTTATTGATTTATATAGATTCTAACAAATTGAGTGTTAAGTCTTTGTTCTCTGTATGTAAGATTTTAAAGGAAGTATGGAAATTATCTTGATTATCAAGTAAATAATTAGCATAGTTTGAGTCCATTTTGTTTTTTGGAAAACTGTTATAATGTTCCTGTATTCTTTTGTTAAAATGTCTGCACGATTAGCCAATGTATGTTTTAGAACAATCATTGCATTTTAATTTATATAGGTACTCCTAATTTTTTGTTTTTATCGCTTTTAGTTTTATTGTTTTTGATAAATTTACCTAAATAGTTATTAGTTTTGTGAGACAGTGAGATATTGTTATTATTAGTAATTAATAGTACTGTTAACAATATAATATCAGCAGTAAAATAATAAAATCCTTGTTACCCATAGCAACCACAATATTAGGTCAATAGGTATTTGGAATGATAATACTATAGTTTAACTAAAAGTATGTATGTTATTATTAACATAATATTACTAAATAATAAAAAAATTGATTTTATTAGCTAGAGGTATTTATTAATGGTTCTCATAATGATTGAAATTTGTAATTGGTGATAATATGTATAAAAACTCAAATGACTTTTATGGTGAGTAGGTACCCAAAAACGGCAATCCAAATTAAATTTAAATAGAAAATTGCAATCTGTTATTATCAAATTTTTACATTGGAATTGCCTATACTTAACTATGGAGTCAGGTGCATAAAATGCACTGTACAAATTTAATTATCCAAGCTAATGAAGTAGGCACGACCTAACTGTTTATTTTAACAGACATTGCACCTTCTGGCTTTGAGTAAGCGTCAGTATACAAATTCTAGACGTCGCGTGTCGTCGTCCATATTATGTAACAAAATAAGATTGATATTAAGATGGTTTTGGATTAATATGGAAAATATTTATAGTATAGTTAATTTAACGGGCGTATAGTGTAGGCTAGAATTAACTCCATTGGTAAAAACTTTTCTATTTCTTCTCGCAATGACAAAATTATATACAGTGTGTATCAGCCAAATGGAATAAAATCGATAAGAAATACATGGGGGCGTGTCCGAAAAAACGCTCGGACACGTCGATTCGTATTTCTAGTTGCGCATTTTTTTCAATAAAAACTTTTTATACAGGGTGAGTCATGTAACAGTGGCCAACACCAACTTTCTTATTTTAAATGCAACACCCTATATATTATTCAATTTTCGGGTAAGAAGTCTAATGGCGGCAGATCAGGGGGTTGTGCTGGCCATTCCATCGATCCACGCCTCCCTGTCCACCGATTTGGAAATACTCGGTTGAGGTACTGGCGGACATTGATTTGGTAATGGGGCGGTGCTTCATCTTGCTGAAACCATATAATATTCGCTGGAAGTTGTGGGTTTGCTGGATCAGGATATAAGTATGTCAAAGTTGGCAAGACATTATTTTCGAGCAGTGCTAAATAATTATCGCCCCTTAAATTGCCATTAATGAAAAAGGGACCTATGATATGCTCTGTAATTATTCCAGCCCAAACATTAATCTGTTCAGGATATTGTGTATATTCTTCTCTAGACCAATAGCGGCAATTCTGACGATTAGCATAACCGTGAAGTGTACAGGTGCACTAATCAGAAAGCAAATCATGTTCTAATTGGATGACATTGTTATCTTACATTGCCATCATTTGTTCACAAAAATACGTTCTCGTATCAAAATCGTCTTCCATGAGCTCATAAGTAGGTATCATTTATTAGGGATACATTTTATTTTCTTGTATTGTTTGAATAATCGATGAATGACTAACACCGAACATTGGGGCTGTTTTTCGACTAGAAGTCTGTAGGTTTTCCTCAAATTCAAGCATAATATCTAATTTGGTATTATCACTTATTGCAATCGCAGCTACTTTTTCATCTGCTTTTCATGTCCAAGCTGGCGAAATTGCTTTTCTATTTTACTAATTTTCCCTTAACTTATATGCGGCAAATTTGGAAATTTTTCATGAAATAGGCGAGCCGAGGCCGTGTTTTATCTCCATAACCAAACGTAGAATTGTTATTTTGTGCATTTCTGTTAAATAAACCATTTTTCTGATATGCAGTTAATGAAATTTAAACGACTATAATACTGACAACTACTGTCATGCATACAGACAACAATTTGCGTCCCCATGTATTTATTATCGAATTAAAACCATTTGGCTCCTTAACTAATATTATTTTTAAATTCAGAAAAATTATTTTTAACTTCATACATTTAAAATACATACGTTTAAAACAAAGAGATTCGAAAAAGAAGTTACAGAATGGGGGGTACAAATTTATAAATGTTCCTCATTCTGTCGACGGAAAGCTCTCAATATGCAAACGACCGTGCTGAAATCATTTTATTGCCGACAAGCAAGACGTAAAAGTCGTTACGAGGCGGCCATATTGACTGTTAACAGATCGCGGATTGATAAAAAATGTTCATTGAAAAAAGATTTACAAATAAATACGAGCCCGATAGTAGTTCCATGTTGTTTTCTGTATTCGGAATTTTTTTCTCGAATTATTTGCTATTTTCATGTTCCAAATTTATGCCTTGGGGGCAATGAATACAGGGTTTTTATTTCAAAACGAATAACCCAAAAATATCGATCGATTTTGAGAAAAATTTGATGTTTGACCAATTGACAAAATACACGTCAATTTTAATATCGACTATTTCACTAGAGTGTTTTATACTGGCAAAATATCATAGCAACTAGTGGCTACTAGCAGCTAGTGGAAAAACTCTTAATTATATACACCTGGACAAAATCAACAAGATGGTTTTTCAGCGGCATAATTTTGATAGATGTCAGGTAAAAACTATTGTTAGTCTTACAAATATAATCCTGGTTTAACAAAGACAAAATGATCAATTTAAACGAAAATGCACGATTTGAGTGCCAATCTATCCAAGAAATAAAAAAACTCAATAGCTGCAAATATTCCACTTAACACACAGAAATCCAAGAACTCAATTTGGGCATAGTTCTCAGAGTTTCTTATGGTAAGAAATTATAAACTGGAAAAATGTACTACTGTGATGGAACTGGCGAACTCTCGAAGATTACGCCTGTAATATGAAGAAGGTTAATGGTTATTATTATAAAGAATCTCCTGTAAAAGCTATATAGAACACTACGGCAAAAATTATTTAAGAAATGTATTTTACGGAATACGAAATAAAGATTGACCCTTTTTCGGATATTTCATTTAAAAATGCGCGAATGGCAAGAGACGCAAAGAGAAAGCAGCTCCAAAGTTGTCAGGAAAAAAAGAAAGTAAGTTCCAAAGCATTATCTACCAAAGATTTACTAACAATAATGCAAAGCTACAATGAAGAAAACCCCGATGAAGCAAAAAAAAAGTTTTTCCATCTCTGCTCATTTGAACTAGCTGGGAGAGGCAAAATTCAATATTTTCGAAAGGAGTTTGATACCATAGGAGAATTTACCGGACGAATTGAATATAACAGCATATTTTCCAAGACAGCTCAAGGTGTGTCAAAAGGATTGGCAAACAGCAAATGGTTGGTAAGTAATTCATCAAACAAAAACTTATGCCCTGTAAGATTATTTTTAAAATTATTGGAAAAAAGAGGACCAAACATTTCCACAGAGAGACTATTTCTCTCCGTTCATCCAAACGGGCAGAAGGGATGTTAGTTCGAAAATACTCCACTGGGAATAAATACAGTATCTAAGTGGACCAAAACTTCAGCGGAAAGAATTGGAATAGATACGAAGAAGCATAAAATAACAAATCATTCTCATCGATCTTCTGCTGTGTCTGCCATATTTAAACAAGGTGTTGGGGAACAAAAGTTGATTAAAATAACAGGCCACCCAAACGCAAATTCCCTAAAACCATATCTGCAGCTAGATCCTAGTCATCATCTAAAGCCCATCGAAAATCGCAGAACAACAAATGAAGCATGTGGACCTTCGACTTCTCAAATGCAAGTCAATCATACCCAAAACCATGCTTTGATAGAAAATAATGGACAAACTATTACTTATAACAACTGTACGTTTAATATTAGTAATAAGTAAATAAAGTTTCTAGTTTGCTAAATAAACAGTGTATTTTTATTGTTTTCTCGTGAAATAGTCTTGTCGAATATCATTCGAGAGAAAATTTTGTATCGGCAAAAACAAAAGCTGTTGGTTCTAAGAAGACTACAATTAAAATAATTCCTTTAATTTCTGTTCTGTTCTTTTTTGTAAATAAGCTACCATTTTGCGTAACCAAGAAGGAACTTCTATTTAAGTTATTTATAACTTACCAGCTAATCGTCCATATCGCTGAAACATCCGTTCTACGTCCGTTTTGGAACACTGAAACGTATTTAGATTCCCAACAAACACTCGCGAATTTACTGCTTGGGGATCTTGTGAGTTGGTTTGATTTCCTACTTTGCTAAGCTTCATTTTGGCTGTTTGTCTGTAAAGAAAAACAAAATGTTAAATTAAATACTTATCAATTAGAATTATTGTAAATAAGTAAAGTATGTTTAATAGCATAGGATAGGCAAAATTGAACCGGGAAGAGAATTCAATCTCAGAATCACCCACCTCAGGGAATAGAAATAAAGTTTTTTTCTATAACTCCATTTTTTCCTACATATTGGTAGCCTTATATCTAGTTATGTGGATGATGGATGTGAAAACTTCCTACCTTATTTGTATTACTATATTTGTATTCTTTTTTAAATTTAAGTCGCAGATTTATAGATTATTTAGCACCTAAATTCTATAACATTATTTCAACTGAGGTAAAAACGGCTACAAATATTAAACAATTCAGCAAAAACTGTTGAAATTTTATTTATAAAAATCGGATAAAGTTCTAATTTTTTTTAACATAAGTAAATATTAGTAGGAAATAACTATTGCTAGATAATGTAATTTTATAATTTTAGATATATTGTTTTCTATTTTTATTATTATTTTATATTAATATCATGATAAGAATTTATAGATAGAATTAAGTACTAATATCTGTATACTTCCTAATTAGAAATAGCGCACAGACAGGTATTTACTTACCTAGGTGTGCAGTTAAAAATAGCATTGAACCATAAAAATATTTTAGAGTAATGCACAATTATATTTTAAAAATTGTAAACAATTTAAGTAATATATTATTATTATTATTATTATTATTATTATTATTATTATTATTATTATTATTATTATTATTATTATTTTTTTTTTTGTGTCAGGGAGGAAACTCTTTATGGGCACCGGTTACTTGTTCTACCTTTCGCCGGTAGTGTGCGAGTCCAGAGGCTGTCCTGTTTACGCACTAAAACCTCCCTCCTCTACGGGACTGCCCCGGAATCACCAAAAGGTATTACCGTCAGGGGAGCCCCGGGCTATGTATCCTCTACTGCCTTTCTTCTGTCACTTTGGTCTCCAGGATAGTTTTGATGTATTCTTTCAGTATGGTCCACCTGTGTCCTGACTACAGCATCTCTTCTACCAAGGTATCTACTTCTAGGTTTTGTACATCTAGCAGTAGGTATGTGTTCTGCCTCTGTACCGCCCATCTCGGACACTCAATTATTATTATTATTATTATTATTATTATTATTATTATTATTATTATTATTATTATTATTATTATTATTATTATTTTTATTATTATTATTATTATTATTATTATTATTATTTTTTTGTGTTGATATCGATGCAGAAATCTCTAGTAAACAATATTATTATTATTTATATTATATATATTATTCTTCTTTTCAGCTTTTTCTTGGTATTGCTGGTAGTTTTTTAAAATACGGAATTAAAATTCATCCTAACCTGTATAGGGTGTCCCAAATTCGATGCTCTTCATTGGGATCTTGGAAGTGATAAAAGATAGAGCAAAGGTTATATTGGAGCAAAGTTGGTTAGTTTGGGGCGAGATTAAGTTAATGTTGTCGACAAATCAAGAAAATTCTGACTACTTGCTGATATATCTGAAAAAAACCGAAAACTTTATTTTCCGTTTTTAGTTTTTTTTTGCAAAATAACTTTAAGTTACTGATGATGGATTTTCGGTTCAAGGCAATAAAATTTTGCCAAAATGTTATTGATTGAAAGTAATCTCGTTGGAACATACACTGAGAAAAATGATCTAATATAACAGGTTTGCTAAGACATAGTTTGTATTGATAGGTTATTTTTTATTAACCCATATTAAATAAATTGCTGGTTTATCAAGCCCGCTTTAGTGTTATGGCAATTCCAGATTTGCTACAACTATTGGTACAATAAGTTCCATTAGCAGCACAGTAGTATTGAATAATACTATTTTTAATACAGCAATTTTGCTAAGAAATAAATTGTATCTTCTCAATGCGACGCATTTTGTTTCCAGTGAAGCGTTTTCTCTACAATTAAAAAAGCAGAACAGCGTCCCCAAAAACAATTTGTATCCATTTAAACCTATAATTCACAAGACGTTGGTGGGGGTTCGAAGCGATCGGCAATTTTCTATAGCTGTACTGTCTGAATTTGAATTTTATTGATCGTATCATCTTACCTGTTTTAATTAATTTATTTTCTTTTTGTATTTAAGTTTTTTTAAATTTTGCATGTCAAAGAAAGCAGTAGAAGATTCTTATTTAGCCCAACCATAGATATTTACCTTTAGATAAGCAAACAATAATCAGGAAAGTGGCAGTTTTATGGCCTCGCGCATGTAAACAAAGATGGACACTATTAGCCATGCGCACTGCAACATTATCGTTTGACAAATGGGAAAATAGACAGGTCCGGGCTTTGAAATTTCAATTTTTGCCAAAAAATTGGAATTTCTTATCAATTTTTGTGTGATGTGATTTCTGGCATTTTTAGTAGTAGCAAACCTATCAAATTTTAAGGATAGAAAATTGTTTTTAAGGTTTTGTTTTTAAAATGTGTTTAAAAATGATTCGTCGTCGTGTTTTTAGTTCGAAAAGGAAGAGAACAAGAATAGGTAAATTAAACTAGTCTTATAAAATCGGATATAAAAACAAACAAAACCAGCAAAATAACCAATCTACGGTGTTATCGCGTACCTAACCTCAAGTCAAATATTAGTTGGTATCAGGGCCGATCCTAGGGTGTCGGCCGCCCGCGTGCAAAGACCTATTATGCCGCCCCTCTAAAGAATTTTTCCTATTTTGAGTAATACTTAACGTTGACGTTATAAACTCATCTACATGTACATAAGAGTAAAAAATTAAACATTAATAAAAATGCACACTACAAATAAAATTTTACGGGAAAGACTTTATTTTTGGGCCAGCTAATATGTTATATTATTAGCGACACCTTTTTTTCTTTTTACTTTAACAAAATAATAAACCAACTAAAATATTACTTTTAAAACAAAAATAGACATTTTATAATTAGAAATGTAAAACAACAGTATTTACCAGAAAATACAAAATAACAAAAAGTACTAAAGCATAAATCTTGCGAAACGAAAAGTATATAAATCAGTTCTTCTTCGAAGACTACCTAATAATTAACTATAAAATAATGTTTCTGGCTTTCTGAGAAGCAAATTTGTCAATAATTGCGGTGAGATCAATTTTTTCAGAGATTTCGGATTCAATAGAGATGATGGCCAAATCTGAAAGTCTTTCTTGTGTCATTATTTCTCAAGTAATTTTTAATAATTTTTAGTTTACTGAAACTTCTTTCACCTGAAGTAACAGAAACAAGTAAGGTCAAAAAAATCCTTATTGCTAGAGCAAAATTTGGAAAACAGGGAATGAGATCATTTTTGACTAAAATTTCTAATATCTTAATTGGCTGTTTTTTACCTGGAAAAATATCTTTAAATCAAGTTATTTCATTAAAGAGTTGTATACCGTCTATATATTTCACAATAGTTCCTTCCTCCTGTACCTGTAACTTAATATCTAAGTCCATGTAGGCTTTCATGAGGTCATCATTAGAAATGGTGTGAAACTCATACAGAAAGCAGAATATTGAATAGCACTTAGATAATAAGGTAAATCTTTCATTTATCGAAGAGATCGCGTAATCAAGAACTGCAAAATAGAAAGCAATCTTGAACTGCAGGAAGGGATTTAAAACTGGTTCATCACTGCCGTCGTAATCAAATAATCGAACTTTTTTTCGGAGCTTCGAGATGGGAAATTCGGGATCAATACCTAAATCTCTAGCAAGTGTTGTTGCTGAATCGACAAATATTTTAAAATTATCGTCAGATCTTTGGAAAATTAAATATTTTTTAAGATTATCTAAGCCTCTAATGCATTCCGCGATATTTACTTTAGGATTTTGAAGCATTTTACTCAATACATTAATTCTTGATAATAAATCATGCCAAATTAAAATTGAACACAAAAACTTAAATGTTTCAAGACTTTTAATAGTTTGATAAATGTCACTTTATTTTTATTTCGAGAAATTCGTAAAAAGTTTTGCTTGATTGACAGAACTATCTGCACGGCCGCCCCTTGGTATGGCCGCCCGCGTGCGGTGCACGCGCTGCACACCTGCTAGGATCGGCCCTGGTTGGTATATAACTTGTTTTGATTTTTACAATTTGGCAAAAACTTGTTTTGTTCAAGAATTTAAAAGTGTTTGCCCGAGAACTTGACCCCTTTATTAAAAGCGTAATGTCGGCGTGCACATATTTTAACCAAAAAGTTAACCAACCAGCAACTTTGACAGAATTAATTTTCTCACAATCAGAGTGGCCCGGTTAGCTTCATTTTTGATTTATTAATCAGAAAACTTCAATTGTGTAAACGTTTGCCAATGTCACAAAGTCGCCTGGTCATTTACCTATTGTTAAAAACCTTAGTGCAACCAAACATTACGTTTCAGAAATCCATAAATATTAAACACCCACAATCCACGATAGCTAAGAAAACTACAAGGAATCCACAGAGAAACCTTAAAACACAACAACAAAAATGGCAGCCGAGCCGGTTCTGGAGAGTAGCTTGAGCACGTCGATTATTGTCGATAAAGTAGGACAGGCCGATAACACGAGGTTTGTGCGCATGCACGAAGGTGTCCAGAAGGAAGGCGGCTGACCAGCGAGTCATGCGCTCGGACGTATTTTTTCACCCATAAAACGTAACTTTTGTTTGCGCAGGAGATAAGCTGTAGGTATCTAAAGGTAAATTGTCTATGAGCACAACCCATCCTTAGTATTGGACTTTACAATGTATAGACGAATTTTACCGTCATAGTAAACCATGTTGCATAAGAGGTAATCATATGCAATGTTAAACGAAAAGAACAATATCACACTAGAAGATATTTAAATTTTTAAAAACCACGGTACTGATTTTTAGTGGTAAATATAAGCTTTATTAACCGTTGCAAACAAATATTATTATAATTAATGTCAAGTTTCATTACAACTGCCAGTCGGAACTAATACATTATATAAAACCATATTACACCCCAATAGAACTTAATATTTATTGTGAGTATTCAGAGAAATAATGGCTATAAACATTAATTCATTTTTCCTTATTACTAAATTATCGTGATATTATCACTACACAACGGTTTAGCAATTTTCGTTGTCTTACATTAGGAAAGCGCGTTGCTGTCACATATAGTACTAAACAGTTGTATAAAGAGTATGTGAATTCTTATAAGGAATAGAAGGATTTTTTTCCCAGTGTAGTATATTAACAATGTTATACGCTATTAGCTTATGTTGTTGACTTATTGCGGTATCATGTTTAATTATCTTCAACCAGCAAGGCAAAAGTAGTAAAAAATCCATTTATATTTTCATACATTCTACCACATAATAAACAAGTAAATTATAATGACTATAAACGTTTAATATACGGTTGTAAAATCTACCATACAATGTTGTATTTATTTATAGAAGATAGTTTTCAATTTTTTCTTTAATACATACAATATACATCAAAATATTTCGTAAAAAGCTAATGTTTACTATGCTTTGTTTACAGGAAAATAGTCAAGGGCTTCTCAAAAACAATGATAATGGTTACGCCAGGAAAGTGTGCCAATCAATTCGGTCTAGACCATTATATAGACATAAATTAAATGATAATTAGACGTTATAACATTTCCCAATTTGGAATAAAATTACTTTAATATAATATAGAATTTAATTTTCTATGTTAATATACTTACTTAAATGTTTGTTTGAGGTAATATTGCTTTTGAACTTCTCTTGGTTAGTTATTTCATAATTTTTTTGGTTGAATAATGATTGCGTAAAAATATATAATCCAAAAAATTGCCGTCACATCCAAAGATTAACATTTTTTTACGATACATTTAAAAAAATATAACTTTTATTTATTTATTTATTTATTTATATTATTAACGAGTTTAGCCCATTTTTTAAAATTACAATGAATTTAACAAACTCAAAATTACCAATAGTATTAACTAAATATCACAGTGTAGAAAAAGATATAAGCGTAAATACAAACTAAAGAAAAACCAGCAAGGAGCAACTTAATATCAGGTAACCAGACGCAGGTTCATATAAAAACTTAAAGCAGATAAAAAAAAATTCCAAATCGTTAGACTAATAGTTAGCCAACCTGATAGACCTTTGCAGAAAAGAGTTTGAAGCATAATTTGTGCGGTTAAATAGCTGATAGAAAGTAAAATTAAAACGTGTGGTTCTGGGTGGAACAAAAAGTGGAATCTTCAACAACAGATCCGGACAATGGTAAACATGGTTTACGAAATTGTATAATAATTTTAAATCTTGCCTCTTACGGTGAACCTCAAGCGAAACCAGAATAAGACATTGCATAACTATCTGGGACTGGGACTGTAAATGATGAATATCTAAGAAACTTGTGCTGGACAGTTTCCAAACTATTTACATGTGTTGCATAAAATGAACTCCATACTGAGGATGCATACTCCAGATTGGGTCTCACCAAAGAACAGTACAGAGACTGTAAGGATTGTGGACTCATAAAATCTCTCGAAGATCTCTTTATAAACCCTAACATTTTTAGTGCCTGACTTTTGGTTAGATGACAATCTTTTCGGGGCTTTATGGTAACTTCAACATTACTTATCATATTCTCTAACCGAAGGATGACTACCAAATCAAGCTGTCAAGGATAAACAGTTAAAAAAATTTTAGTACGTCTGTACGTAATAAATTTAGGGTGTCCCCTAACTTAGGAGTCATACAGTAACAGGAGATAGGTTGGAGACTTGAAAATATGGCATTAATGTTTAATTATTATAATAAGAGAAACAAACAACAGTAACTTATTTTCAAGTCTCCTGTTGCTGTAAGGTCCCTTAGCTATGATTACCGTGTATGCAGGAAATAGTATTTTATTTAGTAATATCTCAAAATGAAATTGCAGTAAGTCCTCGTTGTAATCAGATTGATACAAAGTAATTCACGGTAAGGGGCCTGTCTATTAGTAGATTTCAAAAACTCGTAGACTAATCTTATTGGAATTTTGCCACTTAGCATAATAAAGTCTGAACTTTTAAGAAAATACATGTTAACGTGACTATCGCATCCGATTAATCCGAAAATTACAATTAACTGTGATATTCTAAATAGAATAAAATAGTTTTTATTGTTTCAATACATCTATTGTGTTTATTGGCATAAACCTAAAGTACCTACTCATTTTTAAAAATGCAGGTGCAATATTAAAAAGGTATTCTTCTTCTTTCGGTGCCGCGCAGATTCCTGCGTAGGCGTTCATCCTTCTATTCTCATCATATATCTATTGACTGCAGCATTCTGTAATTTTTGGAAGTCCTTTATCCCCATCCATTGATGGATATTTCTTAGCCATGATAACTTCTTTCTGCCTATTCCTCTTCTTTCTCGTTCAATTTTACCCTGAAGAATGAGACGCTGAAAGCTCTCTCGCAGTATGTGTCCGAGATATTCTGTTTTTCGTTTCTTGATATTTTCGAAAAGTTCTCGATCCGCTAGACCGGCTCTTCGGAGGATGTCCTCATTTCTCACGTGATCGAACCAAGCAAGACACTCTTAACATTCGCCGCAGGATCCACATTTCGAAGGTTTCTATTCCGTTGATGATTGTTACCGTCAATGTCCACGCCTTAACACCGTATAGGAGAATGGACCAAACATAGCATTTTACCATCCTATATCTGAGGCCAAAGTTCAAATTGTTGTCTGTGAGGAATTTTCGAAGTCTCAGAAAGGCTGTTTTAGCCTGCTCGATGCTGCACCTTATCTCTATATGTATGTATATACATAAAATAAATAAAAATATTAAGAAAAAGAAGGTATAGATTAAAGCTTTTAAAGCCAACTTATTGTTAAACTTTTGCATTTTTAAGACATATTTCAGCAGTTTTTTATTATAATATGTTATAATAAACCTAAATACGCTTAAAAGATCATATTGTAAAAATGATGCACCCTATTTTAAAATAAAAAGGCCTAACGCTCAATTGAGAAGGTAATTTAGCGTAAAATATTAGACATAAGTTGCGATGTTCAGGTTAGTTACGAAGAAGGGGAACTCCGAATTGCCTTTAAATTTGCTGTCAGTGGCTTTAAAGCAAGCTGTGGTTAGGGATCGTGTGTTATAAATAAATTTTGCAGGAATATAAATATAAAATTTAATAGTCCATACTACATAAATAAAACATTTTGGAAAGTTATGACAATATTTTAAGAAGCTGTAGGTATTAATTATATTGTAACCAAGTATCTTTTGGAGAACGGGCAACTTCTAATATTACTTTTGTTATTATATGTGTACACAGGGTACGCTGAAGTATTATTTTTATGCCGAATTAACTTATATCTAAAATTTAATACCTTGCAACCATAAACTTTTAATCGCATTGACTTATAGACATTTACCTTTAGATACGTACAGCTTATCTCTTGCGCAAACTCGTGTTATCGGCTTGTCCTTCTTTAGCGACACGGTCAAAATACACTCCAGAGCCGGCTCGGCGCCATTTCTGTTCTTAAGTTTTCTCTGAGGATTCCTTGTTGTTTAGTGTGGGTGTTTAATATTTGGGGATTTCAGGGTTTCGTGTAATTTAGTGAATTGTGTTTATGCTTTTAGTGACTCGTATACTCGGATTGGAATATAAACAATGACTAGTACCAGTCGTTGAATGATTTTATTATGTAAAAATAGTGGTAAAATAATGGATATTTCGTATTTTTAGTAAGTATGGAGTAGTGATGTATCTAATAATATTTGATTTGAGGTTAGGTACGCGATAACATCGAAAATTGGTTATTTTGCTTGGTTTTTTATATTCGATTTTATAAGTTTTATAGTTTTATTGACTCTTCTCTTCGTTTTTGAACTATCAATACGACGACGAATCATTTTTAAACAAAATTTAGAAATAAACCCTTAAAAACATGTTTCGATCCTCAAAATCTGATAGGTTTGCAACTACTAAAAATCCTCTACCTTATTTTCCAACTTGATCAAAAATTAAGAAGAAATTCCAATTTTTCGGGAAGAATTTATGGCAAATTTTAGTTGTATACAAGTAGAAATAAATTGAGGGTCAACATTTACAATTTCTTGAGCAAGAACTTTAATTTTACAGCCGTCTGTCTATTTTCCCATTCGTCAAATGATAATGTTGCAGTGCGCATGTCTAATCGTGTGTAGCTTTGTTTACATGCGCGAGGCCATAAATTTGCCACTTTTGTGATTATTGTTTGCTATGCACATAAGTACTACATTGTTTACGTTTTAAAGACATTAAAGATTCCAGCGTTCACAACTTGTCTGGTAAGCTGTATGGCCGACTATACTTAACACGTGCATTAAAAGAAGCGCTGTTGTCAAACTTACTGTTAAGTCACATATTATTAGATTCATAAAATTAATATAATACACGTTTTACAAGTATAATTCAGAAAAGTTACAAACATTAATAAGATACTATAGGTAGAACAGGTTTCTTGTTTGTTGGTTTAAATAAAATAAATATGATTATTTCAGGTCTTTGTATTTAGTACCTACTTATTTTAGTTCCATGGTGACTAAATCTGAAATGATAGCGGCAACCTCGCTTTCATTTTTCACGCGTCGGCCATTCAAGGGGTAGCAACAAAAACTGCCTTAATCGAACAAGCCTTTTTTTCTGTTAATAGTCGTAATATTTGTTTTTGCGATGTAGTTAGTCATCGGAATACTCGTATTTTTACGTTTTTAGGCACAGACATATTAATGGCGGCACCATATAGGTGAAAGCGAAATTTTTTTTTGGACCACGCCCAAGTATTGTTAAATTTAGTATAATTTATAGTCAATAATATTGATACAGTTTTACGTTAAATAAGGTTGGATTCATAAATTAATAAAAGCAGAAAAAGAAATATGGGCAAATTTGACCAAATTTTGTTTTTTCCTTTAATTAAAATTGTAAGTTAAGACTGGTATATGGCCATTTTTTGGAAAAAAACGAAAAATAAACGAATTATTAATAAGAACATGAAATGGCGAGTACGCCATTAGTGTTTGTTCTTAATGCGAAATATCTGAGCACTTTATAAAAATACATTACTGTGTTGACTTAATTATAATAATACATTTTAAACCTTTAATAATCTACTACCTACGTTATGCAAAATGTAAACTTTCGAGTTCTATACAACTCCGCTTAAGAAATACAAAATTCAAGCTCTAATTTTATATCGTTGCTACCCTAAGGTGTCTTATTAAGAATGCAATGGGCAACGATCCCGAGTAAAACCCCAACAATGGCCTTAACTTTTTACATTATGGCCTTGTTGAGCCGCTTTTGAATAAATAACGCTTCCGCAGATTAAAGGGTGCTTTTTTTCTATGCCAGGTTAGGAAAAAATAAGATATGGTTTTATATTAACCGGAAGTGATTGTTATTCATTTGGTAAAACATTAAAAAAATATTTTTCAATAATAATTTTAAAAATAAATTACTTAAGGTGAGAGTATCAACATGCTTGCCAACCTTTAACATATTTTGCGTAGATTTATTTATTTTTTCTAACTTTCACATAAAATTTAAATAAAATCAATATCGTCTTGATATTCTACAGGTAATAATTAACATGTTAAATAAATATCAAGGAATTTCATAAGTTATTTAAGAAGAATAATTGTATATCGAAAAATATAGGTTAAGATTTTTTTAACATTATCATGTCATTGTTCTTTCACTATACAATTCTCCCAAAATAAGCAATGAAATAAATTGATATTTTTGTAATATATCAGATATTACCTAAATAATGTGCAGACGATATTGATTTTATTTAAATCTTAGTCAGTAAAATAATAAACTAAGAAAAACAAGGCGGAATAGGTCATAGGTTGGCAATAAATTGAATGACGTTAATAATTCCACCTTAACAGGAAAAACTGTTCTGGGTGCTGCACTGTTAGACTGGCCATGGAAAATCACATTTTACTACCCTCAAATATGGGCTCCCTTATTAAATTTTCAAAATTAAAGTTCTCATTATTTCGTGTTAAGTACTTTCGTTTATTAAATTAGTAGCATTATTTCTTTCATAATACTGTAAAATGTGTAGAAACTAATAAAAATAAAAGTCTAAACTGCTCGACTAAAACCGATGGCAGTTACGCATCATACCGTGCTAGCAAAAATTATTTCCATCAAAGAGAGCCTTGCATCTAAGGAAGTAATGCTTAGCCGTAGAGCTTAATACCCATTGGGTGTCAGTAACTACCTAAATTAACAATCAATCAGTTATTCCGTCATCTTTGACAGTCGTTACAAGTAATTTGATTCATCGCTAATTTTTCCAATTTCTTGAACAATTCACACAATGGGCTTTACGGAACAGCACAAAACATTCACGGTTGAAGCGTATTTTTGAAACGTGGTTGGAGTAAATGGTGAGTGGCAATACAATCCAGGTTTGTGCATGGACGATTTTTACGAACATATTCCTAACGTTGCTTTTATTGGTGGGGATTTTTATCATTGCCTGAAAAGAACCATGGCTGTTTTTAGGGAAACAGATTCTATACAATACAAAAAAGGAGCAGGAAGACCATCTGTAAGAACAGAAGAACTTGTTGCAAACGTTCATGAAATAATGCAAAATACGCCAACAAATTGTATAAGACACCTGTCCCAAGAAGTGGGAAGATCTTATGGAACATGCAGGACTATTCTTAAGAAGCAGCTAAATTTATTTCCTTATAAAGTGCAAGTATTCCAGGAAATACAAGCCGCAAATTTTGAAAGACGCCGAAATTACTCTCAATGGTTTACCCACAATTTATTGGAAATAAATGATTAATTTGAATTTATGCTTGGAGCATGGCGGTGGCCAATTTCAGCAATTTATGTAATTATTTTTCTTTTTCTTTCTGTTTATTCTTACTTTGTTTATTTTGTAAACAACAAAAATAAATTTGTATTTGTCTACTTATATATATTCAATTATTATATATTTAATTATAGTCTGACTCGTAGATGGCGTTGTCTCCCTAACAGAATTATTTTCTTTAATTTGAACATTTTCAGCAATGTTTACATTTTCACCTCT
The DNA here is from genome assembly GCA_963969555.1 of Polydrusus pterygomalis. Taxonomy (NCBI): domain Eukaryota; kingdom Metazoa; phylum Arthropoda; class Insecta; order Coleoptera; family Curculionidae; genus Polydrusus; species Polydrusus pterygomalis. Next base: position 24,164,796 of record OZ018380.1, read on the forward strand.
TATTTTTTCGATAATTTTTTTGTGACCAAGTTGTAAATAGGTCTAATGGAGCTTGTTGATGAGTGCCCCGTTATCTTTATAAGTTCTTCTTCTTATACTCCATTTTTTGCTAGCTCTGAGACCGCTGAAGCACGTAGTGAATGATTGATAATTTTTTTATTTTCAATATCTAGACCGACTTTTTTTGCAGTATTTATCCATTTCGCAAAAGTATTTTTTCCAATGGCACTATTTTTATACCAATTTTTACTTACTTGCCAATTGAAATTTGGAGTAAGAAAAAACCTGTCACATTCCATAAGATGATTACGTTTTTCCATTTATTTCTTAAAAAGTCTAATTGGGCAGACATCTGGATTCGTTTTGTTTGAAACTAGCCACTTGGAATCGGTACATTTTTTGTTTCCGCCTTGAGCTGTTTTTGCGAAAATTGGGTTATATTCGATTCTTCCGGTTTCATTACCAAAATTATCATATTCTTTTTGAAAATAATTTATAAGGCACTTTCCACCCTTACCTCCCCTCCAGGGTAGCTCGTATGAAAAAATATAAAACATCTTTTTTATCAAACCCTCTGGCGTTTTTTCGTCGCACGAATTAACCAGCTTTAAAACATCATTATATGGTAGAGCCGCAGAACTTTTTTTCTTTATCTGGAATTGCTTGTACCTCCTTTCTCTTGGCATTTCTTGCCTCCCTGACCGCTATAAAAACGATATCTTCGAAAGAATTAATTTTTCTATTATATTCGTTAAAATATTTATCCATTAGTATTTTAGAAATTGTATTCCATAAATGTTTTACCGTCAACTCCTTGTAATCCATTCCATTCGTTTTCCTCGTATTGTAACCCAATCTTTTAAAATTCTTGCCAAATCTTCTTCTGAAGTTGTAGCATTAAATTCGTATTTCCGTTGGGAACAAAAATCCATCAATTGTTTCCACGCATACTTTTTTGATTTCTTGGTATTTATTGAAACACTTTTTTCAACATTGGTTCTTATATTTTCCCAGGAATACGTTCCAAAACGTTCCATTTTTTATAAATTTAAAGTTAACAACAACAAAGATTTTTAGTTAATAACAATGACGTTAAAATTTGATTTGTTTATATTGTATTGTTGCGTCCTTAGCAACAAGAAATATTTTTAATTAATAAGCTTGCTAGATAAGCAAAAATCTAAATAAATATCTACAAAAAAGATGGCCATGCAGGGAAATATTCGCGAATATTCGCCGGCTAACGGGCAAATTGTCACTGATATTTTGACTATTTTCCTCCAATTTTTCATATGTGAGGGAAATAGTCATTATAATGTTGCCCAAATTTAATTTTTCAAAACTATAGGGTAGTTAACCTACCGAATTCCTCAAATAATCCCTTGAATTGTTAAGATGATTTACTACCACAAATAACCGGGCCCAGTTGTAGGTATCTTACATTAGAATTCACCGCATATTTGGCACATTCTCTCCTTGGTTACGTATCCATCGCCGCTTTAAATTTCCCCATGAATGCATATGCAGTAATATGCAGGCAGACCTCATTGCTAAAATACGATCTGTGCTTTGTTAGAGCGAATTATGATATTAACACTATAGCAACCGATTTGTTCTGATAACATGACAAAGAATAACAAGCGGGTACTCCCTTATTAAAAAAAATGGGTTAGAATAGAATATAATAATTTGGACAACTCTATTACATCTCAAAAATCATTTAAACTGTTTAAAAAACCTTTAAAATTACATTTAATTAAAAAACAAAATGATACGTAATATTTGATACAATTTGCAAAATGTTTAACTTTTTTGTCTGTTTTTGTTAAAAGTGTTGCGTTTTAAAATTTAAAAATAAATCTATAAAAATGTGTTAAAAAAATGTATTAAAAAATATTTAATTGTAGCTTTTTGCTAAATAAAACATTATACTACTACTTACTTGTCGAATTGAATTTTTGCTATTATTTAGTACCTAAATCTACTGTGATTTGGCAAACTTATACTACTGCAAATTTTGGTGGGTTTGGCTTCATTTCTCATATTTAATTGAATAAAATAATAAGAGGATTGGGTCAAAAATGAGGATTGGCCTTTAAAATAAAAAACGGTTGGTAAGATGTAAGAAAATAATTGTCAAAAACCATTTTTTTTTTAAATTGAAGAAATAGTCCATATTTTAAGTGGAGTAAAAAATTGAAAGGGAAAGAAAAACTCTAAGTCTTCCTCCACTACAGTCCCTTACAGTTCTTTGCTTGTGTTATTATAATAATAATAATAATAATAATAATAATAATAAATGTCTTTATTTCAGAATAAAAAAAATAAAAAAAATTTCTAGTACAGGTTCAAAATAAAAAAATTAAGGGTACTACTCTGAGATAGGCGAAGTCCAGATGGGGCATCCTAAGATGCCCCCCTGATCAACTTAACCTATAGTTGTTCCTAACTTATTTGACCTAACCTAGCGGTGTATGGGTACCTAACTGTATATATAACGGAATAACAGGATGTATGGGGAACATGTTAATCATATACGTTTATTCAAGATGTATTTAGTATAACTTAACCTAAATGCAGTGGGTGATAGATTTTTAAATTTATCTGGCAACGAGTTATAGAACTTAGCAATATTATATGTAAAGCTTCGCTCGAAAATTACAGTGTGGTGATGTGGCGGTGTTATTCTATCTTTAAATCTAGTATTAAGAGTATGTACATCAGATCGAAAGTTAATACGATTATACAGATATGCAGGGCATTTTAAACATAAGATCTTATAAAAGAAACAGGCCTGATGCAGCTCCCTCCTCTCCGCCATATTCAACCAGTGCGACTCGTCCAGCTTATGAGAGATATGTTCATATTTCCTTACTCCATGAATAAGTCTTAGACAAGAATTCTGAACAAGTTGTATTCGTCGTTTGTCGACTGCGGTAAGACAGTTTCCGTACACAACGTCGCCATGGTTAAACAATGAGAGCACGAGGGAGTCGCACAGAAAGAAGTGTTTTAACCTTATGTGACAAAGAGTGTCGCATATGATATAGGAATTTTAGTCTAATAAAGGCTTTTTGTATACAACTTGACACATGCGCATTAAATCTTAAGGAACTGTCAAAAGTCACACCCAAATTTCGCACATTCTCCTTCACTGGCAGGATAGTGTCATCAATCACAATTTTAATGTCATCATGCCTCCTTACCAATGAACTTTCACCCGCAGTGATTAGTTATTAGTGATATCACCTACGACTTTGATATTTCCCCTTTATACAAGTTTTAATCTTGATGACTTATTTAATTTTAATTCGTGTTTTACCTAGGCTTTCAAAGTGTGTGAATTTTTCTTTAGAACCCTTTTACCATTCTACTAACTTTTGGAAGATGAAGGATTTTGCGACTCTTACGCCATAATCACTTCTCTATGCTGCCACAAAGGATACTTGGTGCGGTCTAACTTTTCTGTGTCGTTCACACGACACACTCTCTTTACTCTGTGCCGTGTCTTTTCAGCCTTCTTATACTATCACTTGTCACTTCCAAATCCTCAGCTGTCTGGCTCATTTGTTGGAATTTTTTTTTGGTTTTTTGAGCTTTTCTTTCAATTATGCTGAACCTAAGACTTCGGGATTACAACTATTTTTATTCCTAAGAATTTTGGAGAGTAAGTTGCATACACACATATTATATTTTCGCTAACCTGAATTTTCTCTTCTACAGTTAACCTACGACTCACAATATGACGACCCAATTTTAAGTCGCTAATTTTTACTCTTATTTTTACTGTTTTACTCATTACTTTTTCCTCACTCTTGACCATTTTTTTTTCTTTTCATCAGCATGTTTAAATCCAAATTTTTACTTTTTTCTACTGCCGTACTAATCATTTTGCTTCATATATGGGCCTTGCTTTAATTTTACTATTATTACCCTATACCTGGCAAATTAATGCTAGAATGTTAATGTACCCTTCTCACTATCTTAAAGCCTAGCTTAAAACGTTAACACTAGCTATTTTTATTTTTATAACATCTTAATTCCCCTGAAGATGAACATTTCTATGTTTGAAACATGTACAGTTATCTTTAAATAGAGTTATTTTGAATATATAAGTGGAGGAAGACTTAGAGTTTTTCTTTCCCTTTCCATTTTTTTTTTCATATTTTATCCACTCCACACATCTATCCGACGCTGATTTTTCCCAATTTCATCTCGGCAAAATCTAGGATAATGAAATACCGCCCCAGTGTGACATATTGAATTCGGTCTGGTGACACAGACTTTATTACTACAGAATCTCCATACAAGCAATTTTCCATGTTATAACTTTTGATAACTTGTTTTAGCAGATTGAGGATTCCGACGCGTTTGCACTTGGGCGCGATAATGGTTTTTCAACGGCCGGGTCCGTTAAGCGGACAACGTTGATTTTTTTTTTACAAAAATAATGAAAAAATGTTCCTTCCTTTTACGTAGTAGCGTTTTGCATGTGAGTATTAAAAAAGGAATATGTAAATATATGAGACGCGGATAGGCAGTTGCCGAAAAATGAAAAGTTAGGATTGATGTTAAAAGCGACTAAATCTTAAGAACCAATTATCTAATTCTATTTTAAATTTAAAATATAAATTGTTAATGCTCCAATAGACTTTTATGTAGGTGGTTTTATGGGTTTAAGGATCTTAGGGAGTAAATGAAACCTAAATTTTAATTTGCCGACGTTTCGGAAAATATATTTCCTTCCTTAGGGCTCTGAAACAATAGGATTATTTCTTAGGTTTCAATAATAATCAATAAAAAATTACATAATTGATTTGTTTGAAACTAAGAATTGTCATTTTTTCAACCAAATCAATTATGTAATTTTTTTATCGTTTATTGTTGAAACCTAAGAAAGAATCCTATTGTTTTAGAGCTCTGAGGAAGGAGATATATTTTCCGAAACGTCGGCAAATTAAAATTTGGGTCTCATCTGCTCCCTAAGATCCTTATAACTATAAAAACACCTACATTTAAATTTAAAGTTTATTATCTACAGACTGTATTAAATTAGTGTCGAACCGAAACAAGATTTTCAGCCGAAACCGACACCGAATCTTCAGCCTTGGTCTCAGTTTCGGCCGAAACCGAAACTTAAAAATTTTATTGTATTACTGAAATTTCATTTATTTTATATAGGACGAGATCGATCTTGGGAACGGATTGAACTCTTCCCACTAAAAAAAAAAGGTCGACAGAGAAAAATTCTATTTATATAGACAACACTGCCTACGAACCCAACCAAAGTTCAACAATTCACGAACGCTGAGTTTCGGCATTGCCAAAACCGAAACTGTCACCGAAACTAGATTTCTTGGCCGAAACTAGACGAAACCGAAACCGAGTAACTTTTTAAGGCTTGTTGCGAGTATCTGAAATTTCATATTAAACTTAAAAATAAATACAAGGATCTTATTAACACATTTATTGTACAATTTGTGGAAAGAAATATGGTCAATACAGATTGGTTGCCATAAAACTAATAACAAAGAAATAAGTTAAGTCACATGATTTTGGATTTTTATAGCTTTAATTTTAAATTTGGTAAAAAGATATAAAGCGATTTTTCTGTGCAAATAACTTTTGTATAGCAATTGTTTCAAAATATTTTATAACAACATGCATAAAAATTAAGTTGATGCAAATTCCAACCACGATTTTTCATTGCCAGAGGTCATGCATTAGTAACTAACGTTTTTGCCAATGACCATGAATGAAAATCATATTGTGTATTTCGGACAATTCATATACCTATCAGTAACCAGTAACTTACTGTCAAGTCCGAAAAAACTTGCTTACTCAACAATAAAGCAGTGCTGTCCTGTTCGACTGAATTTGTAAAATGTTTTAATAAGATGCGTAACATACTTTCATAAGTTAATAAATCACATGAACAAAAGTAAATCATGTTATGGTAAGTAAAGAGTCTATAAAAAAATAACGAATCAAGTAAATAATTTAGAAAAAAATTACAAGAACAGTTTGTGGAGTAATGACTGAAAGTAGTTGGAAAGGATTTGAGAAAAGTCTGAAAAAAGAAGATTAAAATTCTACCATTTGGATTTATCGTCTTTAGTAAACTACTCCATAGTTGTAAATTACCCGGAGAAAAAAAGTAGCGTTTGTTAACGAGGTCTATAGGGGTAAATTACCTGCTATATACGAATTTCCAAAAATCCGCAGGAAAAAAAGTTACAGGATAAAAACTTTAAAAAGTAGCGTTTGTTAACGAATTTAAATTTTTTTATGGGCGAAGATTGAAGTTCTACCATTTGGATTTATCGTCATTAGTAAACTACCCTATAGGGGTAAATTACCTACTATATACGAATTTCCAAAAACCCGGAGGAAAAAGTTACAGGATAAAAACTACAAAAAGTAGGGTTTGTTACCGAATTTTAAATTGTTTGGTGGCGAAGATTAAAATTCTACCATTTGGATTTATCGTCTTTAGTTATAATTACATTTCACATAGGTATTAGGTTTAAAACCAAGATTCATAAAAATAAATAAAACAAAGTTAGTACACACTAAATATGTCTTTTGTTTCTTTCATATTTGCTTTGTTATTCCAAAATCTCTCTAGTTAAAAATGCTTTTGTCTATGGTCTCTAACAATGTTGTAACATACTACCTATACAAAAGGATGCCCTGAGAGATCATAAAATGTATATGAACAAAACTCAACAAACTTCGTACTTTAACTTTTAAAACAAGCGGCTTTACATTCTTTACATTTAAGGAAATAAAACCTCATCCGCTCTCTTATATCTCCAAAAGGATTTTCACAGATAATCTTCTTTGCTAACAGACATTTATACAAACTGCCCCTAAAAATGTTTTATTTATTTCTCGAGCTTAAAGATTGTTATTGTTTAGCGAGAAGTTACTTCTGGTAAAATTTATTCCTCTTGAAGAATGTCAGTCGCATTCTGAGATAAAAAGCTGGTAATCACATATTTCATCCTATAAAACTGTATAAGTGCAAAGGGTGTGACGGCATCAGCTAGCCTTTCTCTTACCGGACAAAATATATGAGATTTTAGTTAAATAGCATATTTTAACTTTATTGCTGGTAAAAAAACGCTACGGTTTTTAAAAAAAAATTAAAATCCTGAAAAGCGAATGGGAAAGTAATTATGTTCCTGCTCTCTGACTTATCTGGGTTGGGTATTAATCACTGGCATTTGATGCTCTTTAAACGGTCTAAAATTACTTCCAATAGCCAAAGGTATATCATATTTTCGTAAGTTGGTAAGCTTGATAAATAAAACTATATATCATATACAGGGTGTCCGGGAAAATGTGGGAAATCTCCCTGATATGAAAAAAACACGTGAAAAGAATACTACAAGTTCATATAAACTTCTTTCGTATCGGCCTCCTCCTCGGAGATATGGGCTCCCAAAGAGCTCCCATGGAATTAAGTTTTTGACAGATAATTATTAAACCAACAGGTATATTTCAATTTTTTTTTCATATGATGTATACCAAGTAAGACCCTTCAAATTACTATCCCAGAAAGTGTTGCGAATTACTCACAGCTGCAGGGACGGACTAGCTGTGACACTAATGTGCCAATTTTTTTACGCCCTGTATGATAAAAACTTTGGACAACGTTTTTTACATACCTTTAACTATTGACTAAAAATTAAGTACTCTTCATTCATGTCGCTAATCCTAACCGTTTTCGGAAAAACGTATTGCGATCATGTATTAATATTAAGCAGTTAAAAGTGAACATTTATAATTTATAGGAACAAAGATGTATCTTTTATTGAAATACGCTAAATATTTTTATACATGATGTAAATATGTTAAAAATGACGTTGTTCCGAAAACGGTTAGGATTAGCGACATGAATAAAGAGTACTTACTTTTTAGTCAATAGTTAAAGGTATGTAAAAAACGTTGTCCAAAGTTTTTATTATACAGGGCGTAAAAAAATGGGCACATTACTGTCACAGCTAGTCCGTCCCTGCAGTTGTGAGTAATTAGCAACACTTTCTAGGATAGTAATTTGAAGGGTCTTACTTGGTATACATCATATGAAAAAAAATTGAAATATACCTGTTGGTTTAATAATTATGTGTCAAAAACTTAATTCCATGGGAGCTCTTTGGGAGCCCATATCTCCGAAGAGGAGGCCGATACGAGAGAAGTTTATATGAACTTGTAGTATTCTTTTCACGTGTTTTTTTCATGTCCGGGAGATTTCCCACATTTTCCCGGACACCCTATATAGATTGTAATCGGCCATTCCTTACTTCAGTTGGTTGTTAACCAATTTATCTCTCTGCAAATTTATCTTAAAAATAGTCCAAGCGCTCGTGTAGCAATCTCTTCTAAACTCGCAATTTGATTGACATCGCCCACTACCGGGGCGAAATCCGATCGCCACCGACTAGATTGCCAATCTGGTTGCTTGATAATCGTCTAGTGAATGGGCCCCTTTAACAATGTTTGAGACCAATTTCGTTTGTTCAGCTTAAATTAGGTATATCAGAGAAAATTGAAAACTTCTTCGATTTTGATTATTTGCTATGTTACATTACATTACAACATATTACCATCGTAAGGGGAAAAAGTTTTAAATTTTGAACCTGTAAAACTGGTTTAGCAGTTGAACTAATAGTTCTTGTTTCGAAATAAAGAATAGAAACTACTTTCAGATATTATCTAGGTTATAAAATAAGGATCCTTTAGTAGGACAGAGCATAAAAATGCTATTAGGTACACCGGTACCTAGGCCTAGGTGACGTACGAAACAAAGCACGCACTAGGCTTGCAGAGCGGAAATACTAAGCGAGTGGTCTGAAGGTTTATACGCCTATGGCGCGAAAACCGCGGGAACACGGGGAGTTTAGTCGATAGGCAGCCCCATCAGGGTTGAATCCCCTCACAGGGTGCCAGTCTTTAGAAGATTTTCCTAGAAAAAAAAAATGAATACCTATCTTACCATAATTTTGATTGCAATTTTAAAGGACTTGCACATTGACTGGCCACAAAGACGGTATTTTATTTTGTTGCATCGCATCCTATTTACCGCACCTGTACATAATAATAAAATCAATTTTCCCTTGCATATAAATTTCTGTACTAGCTATTAAAAATGAATTTTCCTAAAGTTATACAACCATTTATTTTTATGTTGCTTTTTAAATCTTATATAGGTCGCATAGGTTGTTTTTGTGGACGATTTTATTTAAATTTGATTGAGGAATACGACTACAAAGCTAGTTTTAGAAAAAAATGCGTTGGGGATATTTATATACAATTTTAAGTTAAATTGCATATTTTTTGAAATATAAAATAAAAGGAGTTTTTGAAATTCTGATTACAATATTAGCAAATTAAATCTTTTAAACAATTTTAAAATTAAAATACCATATTAACAAAAAGACATATTATTAAATATACAAGAAGCCCAGTGAAATGTAAATGTATGTTAATTTAATTAAATTAACATAAAGTGCACTGAGAAAAAAAAACCTTCTATTCCTTATAAGAATTCACATACTCTTTATACAACTATTTAATACTAGATGTGATAGCAACGCGATTTCCTACTGTAAGACAACGAAAATTGCTAGACCGTTGTGTAGTGATAATATCACGGTAAATTAGCCAATTGAAAATAGGGGTTATTGCTACCATAGAATGTTTTATAGCCATTATTGCTCTGATTCCTCACAGTAATTATCAAGTTCTATTGGTGGTGTAATCTGGTTATACCTATTATTAGTTCCGACTGGCAGTTGTAATGAAACTTGATATTAATCATAATAATATTTACTTGCCACGGTTAATAAAGCATATACTTGCCACTAAAAATCAGTACTGTAGTTCTCAAAAGTTTAAATAGCTTCTAGTGTGATATTGTTCTTGTCGTTTAACATTGTTGTAATTATCTATTATGCAACATGGTTTAGGACAGGACAGCTAGAAGACTCCGAACAAAGTAATTTGTTATTAAAAATTGCTAAGAACAAAGTTTGGTTATTTTTCATTCCTGGATGAAGGGAAAAATTCTCGGAAATTTAAAAAAAATGTACTCCTAATTAAATTTTTTCAAAGAATGGATCTATATAACCGAATTTATTTCAGTTAAATGATCCACCCTGTATAAAATTTCATTGTATTATTCCAAAAGTCCTGGTTTTGCTTTTGTCACTGTCAAATTTCCATCTAAAGTTAGACGTTTTTTTGCAGGAAATACAAGGGCTTGTATTTAATGTGTTGAAATATTCACGATACTAAATAAATAAAATGGTCGGGATCCTTTAAATCACCCTCTCCCACTTGTCATTATACTAAATCTTCGTCTATAGAAAATCTAAAACTATAATCTCAAACAAATTTTAGATTAAACACTAGTTAATACTAACTGCTTAGTGTTAATGCAATTAATAATAAAGAATTTCTGCTAGATATTTATTTAAAAAAAAACACATTATATATATATATAATATTCATATAATGAAATAAGTGTATCTTTGACAATAAAACAAAAATTGTTTATAGCAGGAACAAGATAGGTTCAAAGTTTCGATTTCGAAAAAGGTTTTCGTCGGTTAAAAGTCTGTTGAAAAAAATGGACGAATTAATAATAAATCAAATAAAGAAAAAATGTTGTTTTACCTTCAAAATAGAAATTAGTATCTTCTTTTATTGATTAAATAAAGTTTCCTGAGATGTTTAATCTAATTTTTGACCAAAAAAAATTAGACAAATTCAAATCCTGATTATACAACGGGAGGTGTTACAAAACTCCTTTTCTAAAAATATATTTTCTTAACCTACTTTAATACAAACAAAATGAGTATGTCGTGCTTTATACTCCTTATTACCCACCCATTTTTTTTTTATTGCGGTATCAATTTCGCTGCAACCAAACAGCTTTTGGTATTGAATTACCACAGCAGTATTTTCAATGCCGGTGCCATTTCCTGCAATATAAATAGATCCAGTTTTGCACGAAATGTAAGTTATTGAAAAGCAAATACCAGAGAAATTATAATATTAAAATTTTATTAGTGTTAGGTATATGTATGCAATTTTTTATTATTTAAAATACATTCATTCACATACACTGGAATTAGTAAACAGTTTTAAATATTTAGGGGTAATCATTGATTCAAAACTAAATTGTTTTAATTACTTTAAAAGTATTATATCGAAGATTGCAGGAAAAGTACGTTATTTTAAAAGAATCAGTTCTAATTTGAATTTGTTTTCTAAAAAAACTGTATTTAATACTACTATATTACCACATTTTCTTTATTGTTCTTCCATTTTATATTGTGCTAGTAAGGATTGAGGAAATATTTGACAAATTACAAATTTTACAAAATAAGGCAATGCGGATTATTTTAAATTGTGACAAACATACCAAAATTAATTTTATATTGAAAAATTTAGATTGGTTGAATGTCAGAAATTAAATTTTTATTTAGTATGTATCTTTATACATAAAATTAAAAATAATTTGCCTGATTTTTAAAAATTTTTTTGTTCTTTTAATTATGACCATCATAATTATAAAACAAGAACTAATCAAAATTTTTATGTGAATAGAATGTCTAAAACATTAGCTTATAAATCTATTTTTTATAAAAGTTTGATAGAATATAATAATTTGGAGAATTCTATTAAATATCAAAAATCATTAAAACCGTTTAAAAAACTTTAAAATTACATTTAATTAAAAAACAAAATGATACGTAATATTTGATACAATTTACAAAATGTTTAACTTTTCTGTTTGTTTTTGTTAAAAGAAGGTTGCGTTTTAAAATTTAAAAATAAATCTATAGAAATGTATTAAAAAATATTTAATTGTAGCTTTTTGCTAAACAAAACGTGTTACTACTACTACTACTACAATTTTAGGCAACCAGAAATATGAATTTCTTCTGCAGTTCTACAGATCAGGGTTTTGTTGTCATTCTGTATGCTCAATATACTACTTTTGTATACTTCAATTCTTTATATTTTTAGTAACAAAGCCATTTAAAAATGCATCTTTCGGTTTAAAGAAAAACAAGGATTTTATTTTAAAACTGAAGCAAAAAGAAGCTGTGTGTTATTGAATAGTAGAGTGAAGGAATAATAAAATCAATACCTACTAAATACGTAAAACAGTCAGATATACCGTATCTACACAACAGACGTAATCCGCTTTTCTCTCAAGCCTAGGTTTCGCCTTGACTGCAAATTTGTAGTTCATCAAGTGGTATTATTGAAAACCCGTATTTTGTTTGGTATAGAGTATAGAGCTTGACTTTTAGAAAGACAAATAAAAGAATACCTTCAATTTGTTTGCATTATTTGTAAAAATCTATTTGCACATATTTTCGTTTGATTCATTTTTATATTTCGGAGGTAGCGTGCGAGCAAAAATTATTTGCATCAAAGAGGGCCTTGCATCTAAGGACGTAATGCTTAGCCGTAAAGCTTAATACCTGTTGGGTGTCAGTAACTATCTGAATTAACAATCAATCAGTTATTTCGTCATCTTTGACAGTCGTTACAAGTAATTTGATTCATCGCTAATTTTTCCAATTTCTTGAACAATGGGCTTTACGGAACAGCACAAACATTTATGGTTGAATCGTATTTTTGAAACGGGGTTAGAGTAAATAGTGAGTGGCAATACAGTCCAGGTTTGTGCATGGACGATTTTCACGAACATTTTCCTAACGTTGCTTTTATTGCTGGGGATTTTTATCATTGCCTGAGAAGAACCGTGGCTGTGTTTAGGGAAACAGGTTCTATACAACACAAAAAAGGAGCAGGAAGACCATCTGTAAGAACAGAAGAACTTGTTGCAAACGTTCGTGAAATAATGCAAAATAAGCCAACAAAGTGTATGAGACGCCTGTCCCAAGAAGTGGGAAGATCTTATGGAACATGCAGGACTATTCTTAAGAAGCAGCTAAATTTATTTTATTATAAAGTGCAATTATGTCAAGAAATAAAAGCCGCAGATTTTGAAAGACGCAGTAATTTACTGTCAATGGTTTACCCAAAATTTATTGGAAATACATGATTTATTAGACCTGACATTTTTTTCGGATGAAGCATGGTTCCACCTCTCCGGTTATGTAAATTCTCAGAATACACGCATGTGGAGTAGTAAAAATCCCCATTTTTTTGTAGAGTCCACATTGCACCCTCAAAAAATTGGTGTCTGGTTAGCTGTTTCCCGAAGAAGAATAATTGTTGGTCCTATTTTTTTCATGACACAGTTACAGCACAGCGGTAAAGAGAAAATATTTTGAATCCATTTGTGGAACAATTACTTGACGACGAACTACATTTTGGATATTTTCAACAGGACGGTGCAACCGCCCATACAGCCGCCCAAACTATTAACTACTTACGCAATTTTTTCGACGACAGATTGATCAGTTTTCGATCAGACATTGAATTCCCACCTAGATCACCTTATTTAACGGTTATGGATTACATCGTTTTTCCTCATTTAAAGAACACTATTTTTAAAACACTAGTTGCAAATTTAGAACAATTACAAATTACAAGAAAGGATTATCCAACCAACATTTCTCCAGAGATGCTGGTCAACACTTTCGAAAATATGAAGAGACGTATTAATTTATGCTTGGAGCATGGCGGTGGCCAATTTCAGCAATTTATGTAATTATTATTCTTTTTCTTTCTGTATATTCTTACTTTGTTAATTTTGTAAACAACAAAAATAAATTTGTATTTGTCTACTTATTTTATTACTCTTTAGTTTGGCATATCATGTCATAATATGAATTTGACAAAATTTTTACCTAGATTTGGTTAGATATATCGTCCCCATATCATTGTGATCTCAACCAAGCCCTACGTTCTTTAAGCTCTCTTTGATGCAAATAATTTTTGCTCGCACGGTATCCCAAATTAATACAAGCTTATTATTATGTATTTATTTACGGGCACTGCTCAGTTTCACAAAAATATAAATGATCTTAATCCTAACGTAGAGTTAACATATTTCAATTAACTTTGTTTAAGAAAAACGTATAATTCAGCAGATGTGATAAAACTAGAGCGATTTTACATTATACTATGGAGTTTTGTTTTGATAACAGTACTTCAATTTATAAATGCGACATAATTTTCATCAGAAGTTACATATTGATATATGGCATTGTGCAGTCAACTTTCGCTGGGCGTACTAATAAATGATTGCACATGTGTCACAGACATATAGGATCTGTAATTGAATAACTAAAGAAACATGATACACACGCCTTGATTTATGTGAAATCAAGCGGGTCGCAACATTCGTGGATGAGACAACACAATTCTGCACAATATCACACTAATTAAGGGCTGTACAAATTGATTTCTGTAACCTCCATGCTATTGAATATTTAATGTCCATAACTGCAATTGACACTATGGGCCGCTCCAAATGCTTTAGGTTTAGATTTGTATTTTTAGCGGCTTCGAGTTAGTTCAGTGTGACAGCGTTAGTAATGTAAAATCGAGCACTTAATTTTAGAACATTAAAAGAAAACACTAGTGATGCATTTGCCATTGCATTTTTTATTATACCTACCTACAGTTTTAAGTAAAAAAAATTAATTGTTCAATTACTAAACGGAAAAAAACGAAATTTGTTAAATTTGCCTATATTTATTTTTCATCTTTAATTAATTTATTAATCCAACCTTAATAACACACTTTTATTAGCTTCACCTGTATGTATGTTTGTTTGTTTGTTTGTTTGTAACCGACTTCTTTGAACCCAGATTTAATTTAAATTTTGTAGACTTATCAAGAACCGCTGACAATACAATAATCTAAAACGCAAAAAATTCTCCTGCCAAATTTTGACAGCTGTCAGGTATAAAACGAAGATGCGATTTTGACGAAACAAATTATGCGGTCGTATAGTATTCGATGCGGAGACTTCGCGAAAAATAAGCAAAAAATTCTCCTGTCACAACTTGACAGCTGTCAATATGTCGGAATTTTCAAAAATTTGCATTGCTTTTCTTATAATTCGGCATAAACGATCGGGTTTGTTCGGGTTTGTATGCATGTTTGTTTGTAACCGACTTCTTTGAACCCGATTTTGACCCACTTTAAACGGTCAGATTTAATTTAAATTTTGTAGACTTATCAAGAACCGCTACAATACCTACAATAATCTACTAATCTAGCTCAATCTACTCAAAACATTTTTTTTTTCTTAACAATAACTCAAACTAAAAAATGAAAAATAAATATAGTTTAAAAAAACTAAAAAACACGCTTTAATAATTAATCAGACTAAAAAGCGGAAAATAAATTTGGTTTAAAATACTTCTTGAAATTCTTAATACAGGCAGAAAATAATAATGAACGATAAACATTAATATTATTGTGAAAAACGCGAGGGGTGGTCGATATACGAAAAATATAGCACAAAGCGCCCCACGCTTTTTTCACAATAATACTAATGTTTATCGTTCATTATTATTTTCTGCCTATATTAAGAATTTTAAGAATTATTTTAAACTATATTTATTTTCCGCTTTTTAGTCTGATTAATTATTAAAGCGTGTTTTTAAGTTTTTTTAAACTATATTTATTTAAAGTGAAACTGTATGTAATTGTACTTCAAAGAGGGGTACTATCTCAGTAAGACGCTAACAACAAACACAACTAACACTTCTAACAGCTTACTACTGCTTCAGATCATAGGAATATTTCACCTATAAAACTGAAATAACTCAAAAAGCAGTCAATTTGGGTATAGGGTAGGATTTGTAAAAATTAAAAAAAAAAGATCTTCATAAAAGTGATAAAATTTAGGGTGTTCCACTAAAAAAAAATTTGAAAAACAGAGACCTTGCACATGTAAGATGACAAATTTAAATAAATGATAAACTTACATCCTAGATAAGTTAGCAAGACACTACATTTAAATAAAAAAAAGCGGAATTTATTTATAAAAGGAAAAATGGTGTTATTATGTGATATTATCACTACACTATACAACGGTCTAGCAATTTTCGTTGCCTTACAGTAGAAAAGCGCGTTGCTGTCACATATAGTATTAAACAGGAATAGAAGGTTTTTTCTCAGGGTACTACAGCTGTTATGGACAGCTAAAGGTGATGCTGGCTAAAATTACTAATATTTGACAAAGTTCAACATCAAATGTTAGCATTTAAATCGATATTATCTTTCTACTGGCGTGTGGCAAGTCTAATCTGATTCGGGGGGTCCTTACCCAACTTTTTAGATCGCCGATTGTCTTTTTTTTTAGGATACTCAAGGAGTCAGCCAATTTACATTTTAAAATCATTCCCATAAAATGCCTTTAAATATGGTGCAATAATCTGTGTAACGGTTATTATTGTCCACTTTATACTTTGTTACAACTATTATAGGTAAATATTTCCGGTGGAAAAGATCGTAATATAAATCAGTCCTTGATTAAAATTATATTGTGGTGTCAGTTGGGGCAGGACTGTGTCGTCCATTTGACCAACGTAATATTTCCCTTGTACATCATAAATCACGCATATGTATATTCCTTCACTAATTCAATTACAAACCCCAGTGATACAAGTGCGATGGTTGTTGTTGGCATTAATTATAATTAGTGGGATGGATAGGGAGACGGGAATTAACCAGGGACAGTATGTTTAAATGGATAATCCTGTTACATTTTTAAAATCTGCATTGGCTGTTCGTGTATCTCTTTCTTTTTTATTTTCTTATGCTTGTACTGCTATGAAATTGATACCAGAATTACGATAGCTCTTTTCTGTTTAAAAATAAAATCCACATTGGGAAAATAGCGTTCTATCCCATATAAGAATTCACATACTCTTTATACAACTGTTTAATTTAATACTATATGTGACAGCAAGGCGCTTTCCTACTGTAAGACAACGAAAATCGCTAGACAGTTGTGTAGTGATAATATCACGGTAATTTAGCCAATAGGAAATGGGAGGTAATGCTACCAAAGAATGTTTTATAGCCATTATTGCTCTAAATACTTACAGTAATTATCAAGTTCTATTGGAGGTGTAATCTGGTTTGATACACTATATTACTTCCGACTGGCAGTTGTAATGAAACTTGACGTTAATCATAATAACATTTGCTTACTACGGTTAACTACCTACTACTTTCACTAAGAATCACTACTGTAGTTCTCAAAAATTTAAATAGCCTCAAGTGTGATATTGTTATTATCGTTTAACATTGCATAGGATTATCTATTATGCAACATGGTTTACTGACATGGTAAAATTCGTCCATAGCTTATAAAGTCCAATGGGTTGTGGAAAATAAGAAACTTCTATTGCTTTATCTGACATGCAAAGTTTAAATAACTTAAATACAAAGTACCCCAACCCACCCCTCACCAACGTCTTGTGGATTGTAGGTCCTAACGGATACAATTCGTTTTTGTGGATGCTGTTTTGCCTTAATTGTAGAGAAAGTGTTTTACTGTACTACCTTTCTCTTACTTACTACTCTCTACCTTCTCTTATTTCGAACTGGAATTGGTGCATTTTATAGATAGAGCAGTTTTTAGAAGCCTCAAACATATAAGGGTTAAAATGAATATAGTTGTTTGTGGGTTTAATTTATTAATGGTCATTCTCAAAGACACTATATTGTGTAAAAGCCAAATTATGCTTGAATCACTCACTTATAAGGATTATATAATATTATATATTAATCCTACAGCAGCTCAAACAATATACCCTAATTGTTTTTGTCATTCGAAAACGTTGTGTGGCCAGTAAAGTCCGCATCATATGGGATTTTTTTTTATTAATAGTTTCTTCGAAATTTGACTTCGGCATCAAGTTTTGCTTCGATCGAGATGAAAATTAAGCAAAAAAATAGTAGTCACGTGATTCGCATTATCTGTCAAATTTAAATTTTTTCCAGAAAATAATTCTATAGTGGGGTCATTTCTGAAAGTATTGAAAAATTATTAGAAAAAGTTTTTTTTTAATGCAGTTTCTAGCCCACATGCAAAATTTCAGTTGCATAAAATAATTTTGATTTTTTACCCATATTTTGTAAAAAACTTCTTAGTTTTGACAAGGCTTTATTTCAAATACATTTTCTTTAAAGTAGCGCCATATTAAATTTGTGTTTTTCTACAAAATCAAAATTGGGCTATTTAAATTTGGTCGCATGTGATGCAAAGTTATTTGGTTTTGACCCTGTATAAGGTAACTTCATCAAATGGGTATTTTTGAAAACGTAGTTTGTGTCTGAAAATAATACATCGTAATATTAAGACAAAAAAGAACACAGTGTCCTCAGTAAAGTGTTCATTAAGTGAAAAATAAATTTTAGTGGTTGGTAAAAAATCAAAATTATCTTATGCAACCGAAATGAATTATTTTTTGAAAAAAATTAAAATTTGACAGATAATGCGAATCACATAACTAATATATTTTTGCTTAATTTTCATCTCGATCGAAGCAGAACTTGATACCAAAGTCAAATTTCGAATAAAGCTATTAATAAAAAAATCCAATATAATGCGGACTTTACTGTACACACTGTATATGCTGGTACTGTAAAATAACTGATCCATTTATCTTAACACACAGTAAGAACAATAATTGAAAATTGTAATAATATAATATCCATTTTAATATACTGCATGACTTAAAACATGAAAAAGTTTTTAAGGAAACAAAAATAGTGTTTTGAATTGTAAGCATAATATTATAATGTTGCATTTCGGCCTATCCACTAGCGAAATTGTTTTGAAATTGAAAACCTTACTGCAAAGGCCCAAATACACATTAATTAGCAATTAGCATTGTTTACCTACCTACATCACGGTACATATATATTATATAATGCACACATACACATATATAATTGTATTATTTAAATAATATCCCAAATGGACCCCACTAGACAACATACGATAATAATTTTGTAAAATATTGAATATTAATTTTCTATTAGAAATTACGTAGGTACATACCTTATATTAAGGAAATGTATAAACAAAAAGGACCATATTTATTCTGTTAATTATATAGACCGTGTATGCTTCAGAAAGCTATAGATACATTTATAAGTTTTAATATGCTTATACAAATTTAAAGAGAAATTGGTTTCTTGACATATTATGCAATGATAATCGAAAAGTTTTTTTTTGCCTAGTGTCAAAACACCCTGTCAAATATTTAAAAAGCAAAATTACTTCAAAATATCAGTTCTCATTAAGCGGCAAATATTCTTTGCATTTTGGGTTTTGGTTCATGTCAATACGTCCATTTGTTCTCACCCAAATGCAAAATGATCTTGATGATGTCAATAATTTAAGAAACGCAAACTTAAGCTATTGATGATCGATTTCTTGTAGGTAGGTACTTAAAACTCTTCGGAATCGTAGTTAGACGTCAGTACAGATGAAAAACCAACTTCGAGAGGTTGGAGGTAAAAATGTCAGTTCTTGGACAGTTCGTCGACGATTACACGAGGGTAATTTAAACTCACGCAGACCATCAACTGGACCTAAATTATTACCGCGTGCTAAGAGTAGGAAGATCATTTTGCATTTGGGTGAGAACAAAAGCACGTATTGACATGAACCAAAAACCAAAATGCAAAGAATATTTGCGGCTTAATGAAAATTGATATTTTGAAGTAATTTTGCTTCTTAATTATTCCACAGGGTGTTTTGACACTAGGCTGAAAAAACAACTTTTCGATTATCCAATTTCTCCTAAAGTTTGTGTAAGCATATTAAAACTAATAAATGTATCTAGAGCTCTCTAAAAAATCACTTAAATCGGAGTAAAAATAAAATGTTATATAGCCCTAAACTTAATTTAATTTTTTTTTGCACTGGAGTGTACAGGGTGTTTTTTTAAGGTCGACGAGCGGCCATATCTCGGAAACTACTGGGCATAGAAGCTCAGGAAAAGAAAAATGATAATTGAAGTGGCCATGAGAAAATTCTGGAAATAATTTTTAAGTTCCGCATTTTGCCGCAAGAGGGCGTAATTGAAAAGTAAATTTTAAAATTTTACATAACTCCGAAAATTCCACATTAAGGTATATGTTTGATAACACCATTTTAAAGCTTGGGCAATTATGCATCATTTTGGTCTTATGCTCATTGGCGTACCGACTTTAATAAGAGTGGGGGAAGCTGTTGAAAGTGAAGTAATTTAAATCGCTGTAACTTATAAACGACTTATCCGATTTTAGCAAACTAAAGACTGTTTGGAAGAGAAATGTATGTACTTTCACCAGTCGTCTTAATTTGTCCATAATAGTTCTCAAAAAAAAATGCTAGAGGGCGCAATTTGCAATAACAATACATTTTTTGATTTTACTCCGAAAAATAAATCATACGGTATAATTATGATACAATAATCGAAAAGTAGATGAAATTTGCTGAAAAATATGTAAAGACCGCAGTTCGATATCTTTGTTTGTTTTAGAGTTATTGCCAAAAAAATAATTTTTAATGTTGAAATTAATAACAGTAAAAGTACTCAAAAACTATTAAATGTGGTGTTCAGCAAGGATCAATTTTAGGACCAATATTATTTCCTATATATATTAATAATATATCTAAATTAAACCTAAATGGTAAGATACAATTATTTGCTGATGATACAACTATTATTTATTTTGGCGATAATTACTTTGACATTCAAAATCAAATATAAAATGATTTACAAATTATTTTTTCTTGGCTTCAGTCATATAAATTAACAATAAATTTTAAAAAATCTTCTTTTATATATATTACTAAAACACAAATAAACAGCTTGCTATCAAAAAAAGAAATTTTATTTGATAATAAAATCATAAAATATGCTAATTCTATAAAATTTCTAG
Organism: Polydrusus pterygomalis; assembly: GCA_963969555.1. Classification (NCBI taxonomy): domain Eukaryota; kingdom Metazoa; phylum Arthropoda; class Insecta; order Coleoptera; family Curculionidae; genus Polydrusus; species Polydrusus pterygomalis. Next base: position 24,185,697 of record OZ018380.1, read on the forward strand.
GACTGCATATAGATGAAAATTTAAGTTGGAAAACACATATCGATTATCTCAGGAAAAATATTACCCCATTGATTGGAATTTTTTACAAAATAAGATATTATTTACCAATTAAGCTTTTAAAAAATATTTATTATTCTCTAATTTATTCTAAATTTCAATATTTAATATCCGTCTGGGGATCTGCTACCTCTACGATAATAAACCCTTTAAAAAAATTACAAAATGAACTTACTAAATGTATTTACAAGCTTCCTTTTTTAGAACCAACAATAAATTTATACAAACCACTAGGATATTTAAACTTAGAAAATTTGTATAAATTAAAAATATGTGTAATTATTCATTTAATATCCACTCATCAAAAAAAATCAGAAATCACATTCCAAAAATTCAATACCGTACATAATCATGACACAAGGCAAAATGAAAGTATTTTAGCAGTAAATATTAAAAGCAATATTGGTTAAAGATCATTATTATACAATGGGGTTATAATTTATAATACCCTACCAAATATGTATAAAAATATAAAAAAATTGACACTCTTTAAAAAGAAAACTAAATTGTATTTAAAAAAAAAAATAAAAGCACTCTAATTTTATTCGGAAATTAGTTTTAAAATTGATTTAAATTTGACTATTTTATTAATTTTATTTGTATTGTATTCTGTATTGTAATTCTATATTTTAGTAAAAAAAAATTTGTTTATATTTGTTTATTTTTAAGTTAGTGTAATATTTTCCCTGTAATGGACTTCTAAAGTTCGTTGGGAATTATTTAATAAATAAAATACAAATTGCGCCCTCTAGCAATTTTTCAGAAACTATCGTATACCATTAGATATGACAATTGAAGGTACTTCCAAACAAGCTTAAATTTAGTAAAATCGGATAAGTCGTTTAGAAGTTACAGCGATTTTAATGTTTACACTGTCAATAGCTTCTCCGACTCTTATCAAGTGAAAGTGTAAACATTAAAATCGCTGTAACTTCTAAGCGACTTAACCTATTTTACTAAATTTAAGCTTGTTTGGAAGAGAGTAAGTACCTTCAATTGTCGTATCCAATGGTACAAGATAGTTTCTAATAAAATTGCTAGAGGGCGCAATTTGTATTAAAAATTATTGTTTTGGCAATAACTCTGAAACGAACGGAGATATCGAGCTGCGGTTTTAATATTTTTTCTAGCAAATTTTATCTACTTTTCGATTATGGTATCATAATTATGCCGTATGATTTATTTTTTCGGAGTAAAATCAAAAAATGTATTGTTATTGCAAATTGCGCCCTCTAGCATTTTTTTGAGAACTATTATGGGCAACTAAAGACGATTGGTGAAAGTGCATACATTTCTCTTCCAAACAGTCTTTAGTTTGCTAAAATCGGATAAGTCGTTTATAAGTTACAGCGATTTAAATTACTACACTTTCAACAGCTTCCCCCACTCTTATTAAAGTCGGTACGCCAATGAGCATATAAGACCAAAATGATGCATAATTGTCCAAGCTTTAAAATGGTGTTATCAAACATATACCTTAATGTGGAATTTTCGGAGTTATGTAAAATTTTAAAATTTACTTTTCAATTACGCCCTCTTGCGGCAAAATGCGGAACTTAAAAATTATTTCCGGAATTTTCTCATGGCCACTTTAATAATCAGTTTCTATGCCCAGTAGTTTCAGAGATATGGCCGCTCGTCGACCTTAAAAAAACACCCTGTACACTCCAGTGCAAAAAAAAAAATTAAATTAAGTTTAGGGCTTTATAACTTTTTTATTTTTACTCCGATTTAAGTGATTTTTTAGAGAGCTCTAGACACATTTATTAGTTTTAATATGCTTACACAACCCTGTATAATTAAAAAACTTTTACCTGTTAGTTGTCTAAACATTAGAAATGAAACAATTTTATAAGACAGCACCTGTGGTTGGGTATATTGACATTATTAGCAAAATGGTTCTCCGAGTATGAGAGTGACACGTTCTGATCAGACCCCATTTCTGATAGAGTTATTGCTAAAAAAATAAAAAAATATGATGACTTAAGGTTCTTTTGAAATTGACATTCTCTATATTAAATAAGCCTGTATGTGTACGGAAAAAAACGAGAATGATATATAAACTAAAGCGTAAAGAAAGTGTTGCTATAAAAACTCGGATAATGGTATTAACTTGCCCAGCGTTTAAACGAGGCTTATTTCCCATATAAACGTATAGTCGAAAGATCCCAGTAGCCCCATTTCTTACCGTTCAATCAAGAAAGGCAAAGATGGAGCCGTTTCTTGTTGCGAAATTAGGTTTTGCCACAGCGACGGCAGTCAAAATTGGCTCTGGCGATATTTCTTTGAGCCTATGTACAGAGCCGAACCGGCAAAATTATGATTTTAGTTTATTAAAGTCTTGTTTATGGTCATTCGTGTATTATAAGCCTATTTTCGTCGATTTTTCATCTGTTTTGTCCTCTGTTGTAAGAAAAATTAGGAATATCGAGACTCTTTGTATTGTCAGCGTAGGATAATGTAAGGAAGTTCTTTATATTTTTTGCTTTTCTCGCAAAATTGTAATTGTAATTGTGAAAAAAGATTTGAAATATTATTAGAAGAATTACTTTATATACAGTGTTACCAGTAAAATCCCCATCATATGAAATTTTTTTTTATTAATAGCTTTATTCAAAATTTGACTTTGGCATCAAGTTCTGCTTCGATCGAGATGAAAATTAACCATAAAATAGTAGTCACGTGATTCGCATTATCTATCAAACTTTAATTTTTTTCAAAAAATAATTTAAAAGGTTGGTTATTTCTGAAAATATCGAAAAAGTTATAAGAAAAAGTTTTTTTAAATGCAGTTTCTAGCCCACATGCAAAATTTCAGCTGCATAAGATAATTTTGATTTTTTACCCATATTTTGTAAATTGCACCACTTTTGCAAAATAAGACTCAACGCAACCTACATAAAACTTCTTAGTTTTGACAATGCTTTACTTCAGATACATTTTCTTTAAAGTAGCGCCATTTTAAATGTGTGTTTTTGTACAAAATCAAAATTGCGCTATTAAAATTTGGTCGCATGTGATGCAAAGTTTATTTGTTTTTGACCCTGTAGAAGGTAACTTTATAAAATAAGTATTTTAGAAAACTTAGTTTGTGTCTGAAAGTAATACACCTTAATAATAAGACAAAAAAGAACACAGTGTCATCAGTAAAGTGTTCATTAACAACAAAAATTTTGAATGATACACGTTCGATATGAACTTTGTTAATAAAACTTGTGCAATTAAACCAGTCGGCTAACGCCTCGTGGTTTAACGTTGCACACGTTTCATTATAGTGTTCATATCGAACTAGTATCATTAATAACTATTAATAAATCCATGTATAAAGCTGATTTTGTACAATACTAAATTTCAGTATACCAATTTATATACGGGGACTTGAGGAGTTAAATTGTCCGGTCCTGTATATTACAGGAACAAAGCGCCCATAATGAATCCCCAACTCCACTCGGTATTTGACTTTAAAATCTTCCACGGCTATTCTTCTTCCAATTCTCCACTTTTGCTCTTCATCTTTCGTGGCCCAATTAGTTGCTTATTTGGCGAAGGGCCTTAACAGAAAATTAAACGATCATTTATAAATTTGTACGTGAAGTAGAGTTTATTCTGCCAACAAAAGTCTCTAGGTAATAAAAATGTATTAAAACATTGCTGGTTTGCATTTAATTTTTCTTTTAAGTTTAAACATTTCCTGAAACATTTATGCTGAAGGGCATCGCCTACGTTTTTACATAATATCACACTAAGAAATATAAGAATTCACATACTCTTTATACAATTATTGTTTAACTAGCGTGTACCCGGCCTCTGAGATAATATTAAGGCGAGTTCACCATCACATCAATATTTATAAATACAAACCCGAACAAACCTCTAAATTTATCAGTGTTTCTCTACAATATTATGCATGTAGTATACATAAAAACCTTCCTCTTGAATCACTCTATCTATTAAAAAAAAACCGCTTCAAAATCCGTTGCGTAGTTTTAAAGATTAGGGCACTAACAACACAGATACTATATGTGATAGCAATGCGCTTTCCTACTGTAAGACAACGAAAATTGCTAGACCGTTGTGTAGTGATAATATAACGGTATTTTAGCCAAGAAAATAGTAGTTATTGCTACCTGTTTTATAGCCATTATTGCTCTGAATACTCACAGCAATTATCAAGTTCTATATATTTATTATTATATTATTATATTATTATATTAATATATTATTATATTATTATAATATTATATTATTATATTATTATATTAATATATTATTATATTATTATATTATTATATTATTATATTATTATATTATTATATTATTATATTATTATATTATTATATTATTATATTATTATATTATTATTCTTCTATATCTATACAATTTTTTTTTGCTGTTTTAAAACTAGGTTATTATTCAACAAGACTGTGCTGCTAATGGAACTGATTACTACTAGGGGAAGGTGGGGCAAGACGGGGTAGTAAGGCAAGACGGGGTACCCCCACCATCTTTTAAGCTGAACGTATCTAAACCGAGACTGGTACACATATACACGCGGCTAACATCCCTCCGCCCTCCCTCAGTTCCTTAAGTGTCGCCAAAGTAGTAAGTCACGTTACTGCTTGAGCGCATGAAAACGAGTTTTCCTACGACCACCTACGAAAATGACAATAACAACACGGTTAACTTGGCTAGAAAGTGCCAAATATCACACGCGTGTTGTAAAAAAATATTTCAACACGAGTGTGGAAATACCAAGCACACTAAGATATTAAATTTAAACAGGTATCAATTTAACGACAAAACTATTTATTAAACATAACAAACTTACGGGACACGTGGAGTGAATTGGGGTGCTGGGTGGGGTAAAGTACACTAGGGCATTACTGCAAATTTTTCGTTATTTTTGGGAACCGAAGAGTACTTATTTATGATAAAAATAATATTATCAAAAAGGGAAAATAATAATATGTCAGGCAACCCACCAACTGTCATGTTTCATGTTTACATGTCAACTCACAGAAAAGTTCTGTTCTGTTCTGTTCGAGGATTGCGATGGCCTCTAGCTTTTCAGCCTCCAGCCAATTTTTATACTCACACAAAAATAAAGCGTTTATGTCAACTGAGTTGAACCACAGAAAAAAAAAGGGGCAGCTATAGAGCCGAAATAAAATACCCTAGGAAATACCGATTTATAATTTTGCCATTATCTCGGATGTTTAATTATATTGGTGTAAGTGAAAGTGCTTTATGTACGTAAAATTATTTTAGCAATATTCAAAACAAATCGAATATAGACAGAACTTTTATAATTAGCAAGCTATCGATATTTAACTCCATCTCTATCTTTTAATAATGTTGAGGTTTAATAATGCGGTACATTAATTATCATAAAATAAAACTATAATAAAAAAAAAATAAATAAATAAGTTAGTGAAGTGTCTAGTTAGGTTCTACTCAGTAAATGATTGTACTGTCTACTAACCCCTAAATTCCTTCTTTTTAGTAAATGTCACTCCTATCCTTTGTTGTAATAATTATCAATACTAAACCCTTGACCCTTAAAATAGCAGCTAAGAAAAGGTCAAATACACAAATCCAGAGACTCATATTAAGCAGTCCAAACCGCATTGTACGCAAAGAAGAAAAGTCAGTGGTCGTGATATGGTACAGACCAGACAACATCACGATCACCCCTAATGTGCTGGCAAATTGCCCCCAGGGAGCAGAGCCATTAAGAACAAGACAATGTTGAGGTTATGTTTTGTGTTTGTGTTTTGTTTTTGTATGTATATTTAGGTATATTATTGTTTTATTTTTAAAGAATGCAAGCAGCTAAAAAATCAGAAACGAAATTTATTCACTGTACATAGATACTAGGTATGATGTGCGTAAGCAAATAGGAGAAAAAGTTATTATTTTTATTTAAATCTAGGTAAGTTAAAATTTGTAAGTAGGCATTGTTTTTATTTTGTTTTAATATAGACGCTTCTGTTGGAATCCGCCTTGAAATTTGTTTTGCATTTATTGCGTTTGTACTTTGTCAATTTTTTTTAACACAATGGTGTACAAACTATTAAAAACCAAACAAACTCTTTTTGATTATTTTGTATGGTCGTAGGAAAAATTGTGTACATTACTCGTGTGAAAGTGATTTTCTCACACTCGGAGAATTTCCGCACTCGGCTGGCGCCTCGTGCTAAATATCTCCTCGTTTGAAAATTGCCACTTTCAACACTTGTTATGTAATATACTATTTTACGTATTTTGCTATTATTTCTGTTCTGTTTTCTTTGCGTGTTTAGAACTGTTTCGAATATTCTATTGTGACAACTTTTGCTCTTGAAGAGACAGTGTAAAGTGGACGTTAAGGTAAGGATTCGTTTTTGGGTTTTTGGTAACAGTTTTTTTTTAAATGTTACAGTTTGTGTTATAATGCTCGAATATTGCGTACCCCATCTTGCCCTCGATTATATTTAATTTTTTTTTCTTTTTGTTTTAGAATGGTCCGAAACTATGTTAGAAAAACTGATAGAGGGAAATGGTCGGAAGTACAAATGAAGAACCCAATATCCGCTGTTTTGGAGGGAAAAATGGGTTATGCCCTGTCTTAGTCCGCCTATGGGGTAAGATGGGGAAGGATGCCTTTTTTGTGTTGATTCGCTTTTTTTTTCTAAACCTTAAGAACATTTATTTTTATTTTGCTGTTGTTCGAATGTTATACTAGTAGTAGTTACTTTAATAAATAATTTGTTTTTTTTTACCATGAAAATACTAGTTTAATTCTCGATCAAACGTTAACTACCCCGTCTTGCCCCACCTTCCCCTAATAAAAACACTGTTCTAGCAAATCTGGAATTGATGTAACACTAAAGCTGATTTGATATACTAGCAATTTACTTAATATGGCTTAATAAATTATAAGCTATCAATACAAAATATGTCTTAGCAAACCTGCTGTATTAGACTGTTTTCGTCATTGTACTAACTTTGTTAGAAGCTTAGATAGTAACCTTTATAAAACTTCCGTTATCATAAAGCGTTTGTTATCAAAGACTCCTAGAAACAATGCACAAAACTGACTTGGTTTACCGGCAATTTTTATTTTCATCATAATAATTATACCCGTACTAAATTTTAAATCTCTTTAGTAAATACGGAAGAAAGTATTTAATGAAACAACGTCTATAAAAAAATCATAATTTATTTCAGTTTAATAATTTTACAATGCTTTGTTGTTTCGTTGCGCACTGAAATTAAAAGAATACTGACAGCTGACTATCTCAATATTTAAAATTAAAAACGGTTTACAATTTTTTTCGTTCGCATGCCTGCTTATTTTCAATTATCCAAAGCGAAAAATCAACGAACTGTTAAAAGAAGCGGCATTTGATGTTTTAAGCTTTGAATTTTTATTCATCAGACATCAAGCTTATTTTAATTTGAAAGGGAAAGAAAAACTCTAGGTCTTCCTCCACTAATATATTCCAAATGAATCTTATTTAAAGATACCTCAACATGTTTCGAACATAGAAATGTTCATCTTCAGGAGAATTAAGATGTTATAAGCAAGAAAAATAACTAGTAATAACGCTTTAAGCTAGGCTTTAAGATAGTGAGAATGACACGTTAACATTCTAAGTCAGAAAAGCATCAAAAAACAAAGAACCGAAGTATTAATTTGCCAGGTGTAGGGTAATAATAGTAAAAATTAGAGGAAGAAAGGCCCATATGTGAAGCGAAATCAGTACAGCCGTGGAAAAGAGTAAAATTTAAATTTGAACATGCTGATGAAAGGGGAAGAAAAAGTGATCCAGTGTGAGGAAAGTAATGTATAAAATAGTAAAATTAAGAGTGGAAAATAGTGTTAAAATTTAATGAAGGTCGTCATAATGTGAGTAGTCAATTACTCACATTATGACGACCTTCATTAAATTTTAACACTATTTTCCACTCTTAATTTTACTATTTTATACATTACTTTCCTCACACTGGATCACTTTTTCTTCCCCTTTCATCAGCATGTTCAAATTTAAATTTTACTCTTTTCCACGGCTGTACTGATTTCGCTTCACATATGGGCCTTGCTTCCTCTAATTTTTACTATTATTACCCTACACCTGGCAAATTAATACTTCGGTTCTTTGTTTTTTGATGCTTTTCTGACTTAGAATGTTAACGTGTCATTCTCACTATCTTAAAGCCTAGCTTAAAGCGTTATTACTAGTTATTTTTCTTGCTTATAACATCTTAATTCTCCTGAAGATGAACATTTTTATGTTCGAAACATGTTGAGGTATCTTTAAATAAGATTCATTTGGAATATATTAGTGGAGGAAGACTTAGAGTTTTTCTTTCCCTTTCAATCTTTTACTCCACTTGAAGTATGGACTATTTCTTCAATTTATTTTAATTTGTTATTTTCTTAGGTAAATAGGATTGTATTTATAAATTTTTTCGTTAAATAATAGTTATGTGTACTAGCACTGTATAAAGGCTCTCATTCACCATGCGACCATCAAGCGACCAAATTGACAATCTAGTCAGTAGTAGGCGATGACAATCAAATTGCGAGGGACATTTTGGTTTCCCAGCGATCATTTAATTATCCAGCAGAAGGTGAATCGGGCTGCGATTGAAAGCGATTTATACAGATTGCCAGAAGGTTGCTGTGTGAATGGACGTCGGCAACAGGGTCGCTCAAATTCCTTGAAATTTTTAGTATGTGTATGTAAATGCTTGTAATGTCATGTCGTCGTGTTTTAATACATTTTTTGGTGGCTTTGTTTTTATACCTACCAAATGGAGAATCCTCATAACAAAGATGGAAAATAAGCTTATTTTGTATTAACCCATATTAAATAAATTGCTAGTGTATCAAACCCGCTTTAGTGTTATATAAATTCCAGTGTGTTCCAATCAATCCAAAAGTGTTTTTATTGGTAGGAATCACTTCCAATAGCAGCACAGTCTTCTAGCTGTCCTGTCTGAATTTGAATTTTATTGATCGTACCAATACCTGTTTCAATTAATTTATTTTTACTTTGTATTTTTTTTTTTTTAACTTTGCATGTCAGATAAAGCAATAGAAGATTCTTATTTTGCACAACCCATCATCCCATCTCAGTAAACCATGTTGCATAAAAGATCATCATAATATGCAATGTTAAACAACAAGAACAATATCTCACCAGAAGCTATTTAAGTTTTTGAGAACTACAGTACTGACTTTTAGTGGTAAGTATATGCTTTATGAACCGTAGCCAAGCAAATATTATTATGGATAATGTCAAGTTTCATTACAACTGCCAGTCGGAACTATTACAGTAAATAAAACCAAATTGCACCCCCAATAGAACTTGATAATTACTGTAAGTATTCAGAGCAATAATTCTTATAGAAACCATTCCATGGCAGCATAAACTTCCATTTCCTATTGGCTAAATTACCGTGATATTATCACAACACAACCGTTTAGCATTAATGTACCACATGAAAGTATGTGTAAAATTAATTAATATTTTTATATTTTTTAAGAAACTATCATGTAAAATTCAACCAGTTTTTTACAGTGTTGGCTAAATTGCCGTGATATTATCACTACACAACTGTCTAGCGTTGTCTTACAGTAGGAAAGCGCATTGCTGTCGCATATAGTAGTAAACAGTTGTATAAAAAGTATGTGAATTCTTAGAAGAAATAGAAGGCTTTTATCTCAGTGCAATTATACTAAAGTTCGGTATACCATATTTTTTTATTTAGAAACGATCCCTACACGAACGCCTTGACTATTTTTTAAATAAAAACTGATTGCAGACTTCCAAATTGCTTGGAAAGTCGCCTAATGAATGGACAGTTCCTGAGCAATCAGATTGTCAGAAAATCTTACTCAACCGGTCAAGCTGCAAATCTACATAATATTATATCTTTACATTGAGAGTTAAAAATGTATATCTCTATATTTTAGCTTATTTCATATACTTTCATCATAAGACGTTTTTATAACGTATTTAAACGTCGATTGTAACCTATTGCTGCCAGAAACATCTAAAATAAACCAAAAACAATACGTACATCCTAAAAAGTAATTAAAAGACATTAAACACTTTAAAATATCTCCCGAAGTATGCCAGTAGTACATTAAGACACTCAACAGGGGTTTAGGCGTTCAAAATTGAGAGAGCTTAACAAAATTAACCCGCCATAAAAAAGGGCCTATGGGGTGTTTAACAGGAGGGATTTAAAGTAGAAAGTAAGATAGTCTTGAAGACTTTTGCGTAAAATTTGATTAGATTTTTTAGGCTTACTTTGGTACTTGAGATAAAAATTGACTATGACTAAGAAGTAAAAGAGTGGAGATAATAAAACTTACGGCGAAGCATAAAGGTTTAGGTGAACATATATACATAATGATATATCACAATTGGTAATATAAATTATGTATCTATTAAGTTTGTATATTTTGTAAATTGCGCCACTTTTGCAAAATAAGACTAAACGCAACCTACATAAAACTTCTCAGTTTTGACAAGGCTTTATTTTAGATACATTTTCTTTAAAGCAGCTTGATATTAAATGTGTGTGTTTTTCTACAAAATCAAAATTGGGCTATTAAAATTTGGTCACATGTAATGCAAAGTTTATTTGTTTTTGACCCTGTATAAAGTAAATAAGTAGTTTGTGTCTGAAACTAATACACCCTAATATTAAGACAAAAAAGAACACAGTGTCATCAGTAAAGTGTTCATTAAGTGGAAAATAAATTTTAGTGGTGGGTAAAAATCAAAATTATCTTATGCAGCTGAAATTTTCAATGTGGGCTAGAAACTGCATTAAAAAAAACTTTTTATAATAACTTTTTTCGATATTTTTAGAAATAACCCCACTTTTGAATTATTTTTTGGAAAAAATTAAAATTTGACAGATTATGCGAATCACGTTACTACTATTTTTTTTGCTTAATTTTCATCTCGATCGAAGCAGAACTTAATGCTAAAGTAAAATTTTGAATAAAACTGTTAATAAAAAAAAATCCCATATGATGCGGACTTTACTGGGGACACTGTATACAGGGTGCCCCAAGGTGGATGGCGTATTAGACGTTCCTGAAGAACTAAATACCGGATCATTTTGAAAGTTTGGCAACCAGGATAAACGACCATGATCTACAGTTTAAAAATAATGTTGACCATGCGGTGTCGCCGCTTCTACTCTAAACCGGTGGCAACTTCGCTATTTTAAATAGAACATCCTGTATATTTTTCAATATTCGATTTCCGCATATAATTATGAACAACTTTTCTTAATCTTTTCCTATACCTATCTGTAGCCATTTATCGGGAATAAATTAATGTCACTTTTTTTTAACGAATAAAGGACTTTCATTAAATATTAGTATCTTCCTCCTATAAAACAATTCTAAGCTGAAATTTGCATCATACCTGAACAATACCTTAAGGCATGTGATCTTTTGTTCACATCTTAGTTTAAATATACAGGGTGGTCCAAAAATTAATTTTTGTCGGCAACTTACAAAAATGTCAAAAAAATATTTTTTTTAAATGGAACACCCTGTATAATTATACGGATTTGAAAAACTGATAAAACTAGCTTTCAGACTTGTATACTTGGCCTAATACCTAACTCTTCAATAAAACTTTATAAATCGACACACTTTCAACGGTTTTAATAGTAGTGGGCTATGGAAACAATTCTTTTGCTACATAGTCACCATGGCAACTTCTTGTTTTATAGAAATGTCATTCTTTTAAGATTTATGATTTGAGTACCTACGATGGCGGATAATAATAATTACTCTACTACAGTTTTAATGAATTTATTCATTTTCCATGGACAGTGTGATCAAATAACTAGCAGGACATGCAGAAAATTTAATGAAATGTAGGTACCCGAATTTGCCGCAGATGAATAACAAAAAATTTATTCGACTTCAGAACAATTTCGTTCGTTAAAAAAAAGTGAAATTAATTTATTCTCGATAAATGGCTACAGATAGGTATAGGAAAATATTAAGAAAAGTTGTTCATAATTATATGCGGAAATCGAATATTGAAAAATATACAAGGTGTTCTATTTAAAATAGCGATGTTGCCACCGGTTTAAAGTGGAAGCGGCAACACCGCATGGTCAAAATTATTTTTAAACTCTAGATCATGGTCGTTTATCCTGGTTGCCAAACTTTCAAAATGATCCGTTATTTAGTTCTTCGTAAACGTCTAATACGCCATCCACCTTGGGACACCCTGTATGTAACATAACAAGTGGACAATCTCTACTTAATAATTTTATTGTTATTATGTCGCTAACTCTATACATATTATAAAACGTGTTATATATCCTAGATACAAAAATAGTTTATATAAATATTTTATTACGTATTTAGAGGTACGCGTATGAGTCATTTAAAATGTAAATACTTGTGCCAAACATTATTAAAAAGTTCACCAGCTGGTCAAATAATATGAGTAACGTGTGTATGCAATTCATACGAAAGTTTTAACGAAGCTCTCGTGACATGCAGTTTGCATTATTAATTGTCGTTTGAAATAAATATAGAAACTTATTATTTTAGACGAGGTTATAGTTTATCTTATTTTTGCATCTTACTGGGAATGCATTTTCATAGCTTTCAACGAAAAATTTTCTGGATAATAGTCTTTAATATTTTTTTCACCCAATACATCTTTCTATACCTAATTTTTTTATAAATTGGAAAAAATTGTAAAAAAGTAAAAATTACGATGTTAGGCTCGATATTTTCATGGCATTTATTTTTTTTAAGACCGACCAGAAAATATACACTTTCTGGACAATTTTTCGTCCAGAAAATAACGTTTTGTCGATCAAGACCGGAAAATGGACTGTTTCTTCATTATTCCAATCGCTCTTTGATAATACAATCTACCTTGATTTCGTTACTATGATAACAACATTTCGATGTATTGTCGAGTGACAGTTCGTTGATTTTTAATTTGTTGTTTATGTCAAACTTGTTTCGCGAGTGCGCAAATTTAAAAATATGATTTCAGATTTTAAATTATCCGACACGGAAAATGCGATTTCAGAAGAAATTTTGAAAACCGTAAGGAAAGCGACTTACGATATATTTTTCTAGTAAAATCAAAGGCCCGTTACAAAAAGTCATACGACGCATTTAAATATAATATAAAATAAAATAAAATAAATAATTAAATGTATATCGAAGTGTCGGTCTTAAAAAAAATATTGTACTTCACCTAACCGAAAATTAGTGTTTTGCAGGTTTCTCATTCGTTTTGATTTTGCTAAAAATCATTTTTGATAAGCTATACAGAGAGGTGTCACAAACAGCATGTCATTTAAGATTTTAAAGTGGATCAGGGTAGTGCTTTAGAGGTGTGCGAGGGTGGTCAGTAAAGTACCTTATTTTTATTCCCCCGCTTTTTTGATGAAATGATATTTTTGATTTTTCGACATCTTCTTTAGTGTAGAAAATATAGCAATTGTAAATTTTTTAAAAGTCACCCGGTATGTATCATTTTAACAACAACTCTGTTATTACTATAGAATTCTCCAAATTTATTTTATGCAAAACTTTAATGCGTCATTGTTGTCGTAAACAGTTTATTGTACAATACAATGCAGATAATGCAGTGATCTACTATAATATTATTGCCTTAGCATCAACAAGTTGCGAGGTATGTACTGTGCGAGCAAAAATTATTTGGATCAAAGAGGGCTTGGATTAAAAAACGTAGGGCTTGGTTTAGATCACAATGATATGGGGACGATATATCTAACCAAATCTAGGTTAAAATTTTGTCAAATGCATATTATGACATCATATGCCAAACTAATGAGTAATAAAATAAGTAGACAAATACAAATTTATTTTTGTTGTTTAGAAAATTAACAAAGTAAGAATATACAGAAAGAAAAAGAAAAATAATTACATGTATTCACATAACCGAAGAGGTGGAACCAGTCTTCATTCGAAAAAAATGTCAGGTCTAATAAATCATTTCTTTCCAATACATTTTGGGTAAACCATTGAGAGTAATTCCTGCGTCTTTCAAAATCTGCGGCTTGTATTTCTTGGAATACTTGCACAGGAAATAAATTTAGCTGCTTCCTAAGAATAGTCCTGCATGTTGCATAAGATCTTCCCACTTCTTGGGACAGGCGTCTTATACAATTTGTTGGCGTATTTTGTATTATTTCACGAACGTTTGCAACAAGTTCTTACAGATGGTCTTCCTGCTCCTTTTTTGTGTTGTATGTGACCTGTTTCCCTAAACACAGCCACGGTTTTTTTCAGGCAATGATAAAAATCCCCAGCAATAAAAGCATCGTTAGGAAAATGTTCGTGAAAATCGGCCATGCACAAACCCGGATTGTATTGCAACTCACCATTTACTCTAACTTCGTTTCGAAAATACGCTTCAACCATGAATGTTTTGTGCTGTTCCGTAAAGCCCATTGTGTGAATTGTTCAAGAAATTGGAAAAATTAGCGATGAATCAAATTACTTGTAACAACTGTCAAAGATGACGGAATAACTAATTGATTGTTAATTTAGGTAGTTACTGACACCCAACAGGTATTAAGCTCTACGGCTAAGCATTACGTCCTTGGATGCAAGGCCCTCTTTGATGCAAATAATTTTTGCTCGCACGATTACATTCAACTTTCCACAAAGTAGACCGCCTTGCATTACAGACCAAGCCATTTACTGATATGTAAAAGTCAGAGGATATCCTCCAACAATTCCTGAAAACGAAAAAGTAATTATACTAACACATAACATAACGAACCTATAGTTTTAGAAAATCTGATTTAAAATATCCATTAAAGTTAGTTTCACTTACTGACTGCTGTATCATCATTAGAAACTTTATTTCATAATGCATATTAGGTATTTCGATTTCTAGCAACATCTGTTAAATCACGTTACAAACGCCTCTTCATTATCATTTACATTAAAAAAAATTCGAATTCAAAAAAATACATACAACTCATAAGTATTTAAATTCGCATACATCCAATACTTTATATTCCAGTGACACATTCTCAATTGCGGAAGCGGAGCAAGAAGTCGATGCTACTCTTGCGGAAACCGATTTAGGACGCGGATTTGGGAGATTTGTCTTGTTAGAAGCACGAAATTGCCTCAAAGTGGGTTAGATTGTCAGATTTATGACGACTTAATAACGAAATTACCTAAAATTGAATAGGAAAAAGGTTATGATAACTAAACATATTGAAAATAATTTTACATACACACAAAGTTATAGTGTACTGTCTTTATATATTGGAGACGTTGAAGATTTCTTTCATATCATTGTCCTTAGATTATTACTGATACATAGATTCGACCACCTGCATATAAGGGTTTTAAAACATTAACACAAAATAAAGCATATTTTTCTTTATTATTTTTTAATGGGTTTTCTTTATTTTTATAGAAACAAATGTATCATAAACCTGCCAACATTTTCGGTATCTTCTGGATGAGTAAAGTGGGCAAGAGAAATTATGAAAATTATTTCCAAGTTTAAATTTCTCAGGTCTCCGCTAGAGGGCGTAATGCCATGGTCAATAATAAAGCCTTTCTTCTTCTTTATTGACCATGGTATTAGATCAATAGTTCGAATAATTTAACTAAGTTATGTTTATTTTAAAAGTTATGATATTTTATAATATTATTGCTTTATGAGTAACAAATAATGACAATCTATGATAGTCTATGATACTTAAAAGCGGTATTAAATGATTTATATTCAGAATATTTAAGGAGATCTTGAAAATGCTCGCCGCAAATGTCTTGGCAATAACCTAATCTTAAATATAATTTTCTTCTAACGTTACTGAACATCTAAGGCGTGACCGATCTAATCGCAAGCGTCATTCGTCTTCTTAAGTCAGCTAAGTCGAGGGGTTTAGTTTTTTATACAATATTTTTGACATAACCCCCACAAGAAGAAGTTTTATGGCGTGAGATCAGGGGATCGTGCTGGCCATTCCATCGATCCACGCCTCTCTATCCACCGATTAGGAAATACTCGGTTAAGGGGCATTAATTTGATGATGGGGCGGTGTTCCATCTTACTGATACAATATCATATTCGCAGGAAGTTGTGGGTTTGCTGGATCAGGATATAAGTTTGTCAAAGTTGGCAAGACATTATTTTGGAGCAGTGCTCAAAAATTATCGCCATTTAATTTGCCAGTAATGAAAAGGGGATCTACTATATGATTTCCAACTATTCTTGCCCAAACATTAACCTTTTCAGGATATTGCGTATGTTCTTCTCTAATCCGGTGAGGATTTTCCCTAGACCAATAGCGGCAATTCTGACGATTAGCATGACCGTGAAGTGTAAAGGTGCACTAATCAGAAAACAAAACATGTTCACATTGCCATCAAGTGTTTACAAAAATACGTTCTCCTATCAAAATCGTCTTCCATGGGCTCATGAGTAGGTATCATTTTATAGGGATGCATTTTATTTTCTTGTAATGTTTGAATCACCGATGAATGGCTAACATCGAACATTGGGGTTGTTTTTCGACTAGAAAAATGTGGGTTTTCCTCAAACTCAAGCATAATATCTAATTTGTTATCATCACTTATTGCATTGGCAGCTACTTTTTTTATCTGCTTTACATGCCCAAGCTGGCGAAACTGCTTTTCTATTTTACTAATTTTCCCTTAGTTACAGGAGGCAAACTTGGAAACTTTTCATGAAATAAGCGAGCAACTTCCATTTGTGTCCGCGTTTTATCTCCATAACCAATCATCTGCAGAATTGTTATTTTGTGCATTTCTGTTAAATAAACCATTTTTTTGATATGCAGTTAACGAAATTTAAACGACTATAACACTGAAAACTACTGTCATGCAGAAAGACAACAATTTGCTAAGGTCAGAAGTCGTAAACAAAAGTTAACAAAACTATTTATACCTTTTTTATTTCATATCAGTAAAAAGAAACGCTGAAATGCAATAAATCTGAAAACACTTAATATTTCCGAAACAGTTGAAGATAGGTATTGGATATTGTACATGAAATGTCTGAAATTTTCTGAAAAATCCAAAAATTTAATAATATACAGGTTGTTGCATTTAAAATAAGAAAATTGGTATTGGCCACGGTTACAAGACACACCCTGTATAAAAAGTTTTTCTTAAACAAAATGCGCAACTAGAAATACCAATCCACGTGTCCGAGCGTTTTTTCGGACACCCCCCTATATATTTATTATCGAATTTATTCCATTTGGCTGATACACACTATAATTATGTAATATAGTGTAAAAGTTATTTGAATTAGGTTTAAAACCAGTTTAGACGAGGAGCTAGCTAAATTTGGGCAAATTTAGTATCGTGAAAAGTATAAAAATGTGTAACAATAGGATTTTGTAACAACAAATATTCCTAGAGAACATGAATTACTTAGCACTTTAAATAAAAGACTGCAAGCAGTTCGAAACAGTTATTTGTTCCTCCGAATTTTAGTTGAAAATGAAAATACTATATTAGTATAACATTTCTAAAACAGAATTTATGGTTATTGGAAATAACGTGATTAATATATATATAAATATTTTTGTTGATGATGAAAAATTAGAAATTATAGACTCTTTTAAATATTTGGGAGTAATTTTAGATTCTAAGTTAAAATTTAAATTACATTTTGAAAATCTAGTATCTAAAATTGGAAAAAAAATTAATTATTTAAAAATAATTATTCAAAATTTAAGTTTATTTTCACGAAAAACAATTTATAACACTATAATTTTACCTCATTTTTTATACTGTTCCACTATTTTATACAGAGCAAATGATGGGGTCTTTAATAGACTCCAAGTTATGCAAAATAAAGTTATGCGTATAATTTTAAATGTGGATAAATATAGGAAAATAAATTTAATGTTGGAAAAACTTCAGTGGTTAAATGTTAAAAATATAATTTTTCTTTTGATTTGTACTCTTATTTTTAAAATACAACATAACTTACTGCCTTCTCATTTGAAAGATTTTATAACTCAAAATTTTAAAAATCATAACTATTCAACCAGGTATAATAAAGATTTTTGTCTAGGTAGGGTATCAAAACATTTGACATATAAATTGGTTTTCTATAAAGGATTAAGTGAATATAATAACTTGAATATTTCTATTAAATCACAGAGCTCTTTGAAATTTTTTAAAAAATCATTGAAACATTATTTATTTAAAAAACAAAATAGTGACTGATAAAATTTAAAAATTTTTATTTTTTTTTTAAATACTTTAAAGATGATATTGTTAAACTAGTTTAAATATTTTATAAAATTTGTTTAATTGTAGCACATTGCTAAATAAATCTCGTTACTACTACTACTAGTATGGAGTATATTACAAGAACCCACGCATTGTGCGCAAACGGATAATTTACTCCTTTAAATTTATTATAAGCCTTTTAAGAAATTGAAACCAGCAAGAACCTTCATTAAAGCTAAACAAAATTTTATTTTATATAAAAATAAAAGTTAAAAGGGTTTTCTACCATGAAACATTTTACGAGGTAATAAAAATGTGCAAACTAGGGAAAATTCAAACTTTAATATAGGTAATATATTAGGAAGTTACGGAAGTCTTACGACCTGGGCGAAAAAGCATTTGCTTAAAGTTATAATTTAGGAAAAATGGGCCTTCGGGGAATCATGATTACTGCATGCCTTTTTAGATAAGGCTAGAAGCCTGAAATGGGTTTTGTTACCTCACTTTAAGATATTAAATATATAAAAAAAATCCCATATGAATTGAGGAGGTATTTATTTTTGACTTAATTTGAGTAGTTAAACTACATAAAAAAAAAATTGAATTATCCACACGAAAAAAAAAATTATTAAAAGCGACCCGTGCCCTTTTTTAAGCACATCTGTAGAAAGCATATGTCGATCCAGATGAATTCAGGGATGTCTTGATTCCAGGAATCCGGTGGTATGGTTAGTATCCTGTGGAGAGACACGGCTTACACTGAATCCGATGAATTGGGTACTAAGACATCACGGCGAATAAGACGTTATGGCTCTCCCCTGTTAAGGTCTGTTGTAGATATGAAGTGTTACAACGAGGCCGTAAAAAACGGTGCCGGGATGGGAAAAATAGTCCTCGTCGCCCTACTAGCCAGTGGCGTAGCCAGGTGGGGGCCAGGGGGGCGCCTGCCTCCCCCCGCCCCCTGGCATGGCGCCCCTTGCCGCTTGGTTCCCGTATGCAAAATAAAAATATACTTTAATTACACCCTGTAACATTTATTGAAATTAAAAATAATTTGGTATTTTATTATATGTATTTTGAAAAACAAACACCATATTTTTAATAATAATAATAATAGTGGTTCTAAAAAATCATAAAGCGCCCCCATATATGTTCGTCCCTCCCGCCCCGCAAGGCTGGCTACGCCACTGCTACTTGCCTAGCGTCAAACCATCCCTTTTCTCATAGGCGCCGGAAAATAATTATTTAGAAAAGAGGAGGTCACATTGTTATAAACTTGAATGTGTATTTTTTATAACTTAAAACAACACAAAATCTTTTTTATAATATTGTCGGATATGGATTGGTATCCTTAAGGATGGATTACTCATCTGGTGCTTTGCTGTGGTGCTAAGACTCTTAATGGGTATTGAGCTTGATAAGGAGAGGTATAGTGAAACGATAGTGTATAGAACAAGGACAAGGACATTTCTAGTTTCGTAGGAGGAGTCAGCCATTTTTTAATTTAATCTAGACTTTAAACTTGAATAGACAAACGGGTAGAGGTTACCCTTATACTTGAATGATTGTTACAACTCTCTGAGTAAGCGTTACTTCGAGTTTTTTTTACAGTTTTGCAACTCTTGGTAACTGAAAGAAGGGGTGAAAGAAGGGGTTCCGTTTTGCTATGTCAGCAATAATTTCGCACGTTAATAAAAGAGGGGATTTTCCCGGATGTACTATTAGAAGTGGAACCCTTTATTCCAACCAATTACAAACAATTATTTCATATCAACATTCGTCTACTGACTCCTCCTATGAAACTAGAAATGACCTTGTCCTTGTTCTATACACTATCGTTCCACTATACCTCCTCTTATCAAGCTCAACACCCAGAGCGAGTCAGAGAAAGCACCACAGCGAAGCCATATTCGACAATTTTAACGGGTTGCAATATCTCGACCCTCTCCCCTTCCTTCCACTGGACACCCATGTCTTCTCTACTACTACTACCATTAGTAGTTCTCCCCCATTGGGCACATTGTATAACTGAAAAATCACAATTAGTGGTAAAATATTTGAATCTATCAACGTAACCTTGGACATGTACCAGTATTCTGTCAAGATAATTAAATAAACCATAGCTAAAGAACATCTTTGGCCATATAATAAAAAGCATCCTATCTCTTTTCCAATAGTCTATTTTCGCCCATTTATTTTTAAATACAAATCTGAAAAATTATTGTAGGAAAAAAAAAATAGGACCCACTAACCATGTCAAGCTGATTTAATGCAGCATAAAATAAAATTGATCCAGCTAAACTCTATATTCGCCGACAACAAAATTGTGTTTCTCTCGGAAATCCCAAAATTGCCAGACAGACAACGGGCTTGACGGTTACTTTTCGTTGGAAGTTATCTTGTTCTACCTTAGATAAAACGCGATTGGTATGACTTTCATAAAGGTTTAATGTTTCCTTTCTTGGACAGTGACATATGCTTTATTTCAATTATTAATAGCCTCCAAAAACTTAGTCCAAATTCTAGACTTAAAACAGGTTATTTTCACGATGAAAATGTACCTAAGCATAGACCTATCACATACTTATATGATTTTTTGAAACATTTAGACTTAAAAGTATAAGATCATCCTTCGAACAGTTCCGATCTTGCGCCATGTGACTTCAGTTTATTTCCATGCTTTAAAAACTTCATTTGTATGAGGAACAGTAATATCAAAAAAATTATTACCTTGTCGGACTTCCATTGTCTTTATTTTGTTACTTAACACAACGTTTCGGGTTTTTTTCTGAAAAGATTAGAAGGTTAACCAAAAACTATAATATTAAAACAGCCTTCAAATTCGAAAATACGCTTCGGAAGCTTTCTTACAAAAGTAAAACCCCCCGTAATGAAAACACATAAACTTGCATCTAATAAATCCCTTGCGAGTGTGGCGAATCGTACATTGGGGAAACAAAAATACCTCTTCTCGTACGAGTTAAAGAACATCTGAAACATACTCGAAGAGGTGAAACTTCAAGATCAGGTATAGCGGAACATGTATGGACCAACCAGCATAATATACGGTGGTCAGAAGCCAAGGTTTTGGACACCGAACTGCACTGGAGAAAACAAAAGTTCAAAAAAGCAGCTTTGAATCAAAATACTCATATATTTAGTAAACCAAGTATAGACCTTGACCCCAATATCTGGAAGCCTCTCCTTGTCCAAAACCAACAGCTCAAACTTCACACTCCAATTAGCACGAAGGCGGAGTCATCAAGCTTCATTGCACAGGGACAGTATTTAAGACAGTAGCCTTAGAGTTATAATTTAGTTTACACTTGAAAAAGGTTAGAAATACTAACTAAACGAAACGTTGTGTTAGGTAACAAAAATACCTCTTCTCGTACGAGTTAAAGAACATCTGAAACATACTCGAAGAGGTGAAACTTCGAGATCAGGTATAGCAGAACATGTATGGACCAACCAGCGTAATATACGGTGGTCAGAAGCCAAGGTTTTGGACACTGAACAGCACTGGAGAAAACAAAAGTTCAAAAAAGCAGCTTTGAATCAAAATACTCATATATTTAGTAAACCAAGTATAGATATCCCCAATATCTGGAAGCCTCTTCTTGTCCAAAACCAACAGCTCAAACTTCACACTCCAATTAGCACGAAGGCGGAATCATCAAGCTTCATTGCACATGGACAGTATTTAAGACAGTAGCCTTAGAGTTATAATTTAGTTTACACTTGAAAACGGTTAGAGATACTAACTAAACGAAACGTTGTGTTAGGTAACAAAATAAAGACAATGGAAGTTCGACATGATAATATTTTTTTTGGTATTACTTAATTGTCTACCACCTTCAAACAAAGGAACAGTATTATTTCTGATGGAACTTTTTTCAAAAAATATAAATAAATCTGTAAATATCAACATTTCTTTAGTGACTTACTTTAGTATTAGAGTTTCTCGCAAGGTGGAGGAAATACAGTTAGTTCTATCTCTGTTATATTTAAGGTTATTTAAGTGAATAAGCAAGTTAACCTCAATCATCATTTTTAAAGTTTATTGCTAAAATACATTTTCTTTATTCTCTGTACAAAAGACAATAAATGACTGTCGAAGCTTTATAAAAGCTATGTCGATCTCGCCCGATCTAGCCGGAAATAACATAAGGAAACAGTTTCCAATAAAAAGTTGACTTTAGCTGGTCGTCTGATTTAGAATTGTGGGATTTCTGATCGGTATTACATTCCTCAATATCGATTGCGATAAAAATAGTTTATTATGGGGACATTTGAAGATACTTAAATAGTTTAGGATACATTTTGAAATGTAAAAAAAATTCGAACTTGTCAACAACGTTCTGTTAACTGTTATTAATGACGTTTCCAAATCCTTAAGATTACCAATTGTGCAGTGTGACCAGTAAAGTCCGCATCATATGGGATTTTTTTTTATTAATAGCTTTATTCGAAATTTGACTTTGGCATCAAGTTCTGCTTCGATCGAGATGAATATTAAGCAAAAAAATAGTAGTCACGTGATTTGCATTATCTGTCAAATTTTAATTTTTTCCAAAAAATAATTCAAAAGTGGGGTTATTTCTGAAAGTATCGAAAAGTTATTAAAAAAAGTTTTTTTTAATGCAATTTCTAGCCTACATGAAAAATTTTGGCTGCATAAGATAATTTTGATTTTTTACCCATATTCTGTAAATTGCACCACTTTTGCAAAATAAGTCTCAACGCGACCTACATGAAACTTCTTAGTTTTGACAAGGCTTTATTTTAGATACATTTTCTTTAAAGTAGCGCTTATTAAATGTGTGTTTTTCTACAAAATCAAAATTGGGCTATTAAAATTTGGTCGCATGTGATGCAAAGTTTACTTGTTTTGGACCCTGTATAAGGTAACTTCATAAAATAAGTATTTTTGAAAACGTAGTTTGTGTTTGAAAGTAAAAAAATAAAAAATAAAGTAAAGGGGTTTTAAATTAAATCGTTTAAAATAGATAAACTTTACATTAAGTTAAACTAAAATTTATTTTCCACTTAATTCTTTTTTGTCTTAATATTAAGGTGTATTACTTTCAGGTACAAACTACGTTTTCAAAAATACTTATTTTCTAAACGTTTACATGGTTTCTGTACCTTATACATGGTCAAAAACAAATAAACTTTCCATCACATGCGACCAAATTTTAATAGCCCAATTTTGATTTTGTAGAAAAACACATATTTTAATATTAAATGTGAAAATGTATCTGAAATAAAGCTTGTCAAAACTGAGAAGTTTTATGTAGGTTGCGTTGAGTCTTATTTTGCAAAAGTGGTGCAATTTACAAAATATAGATAAAAAATCAAAATTATCTTATGCAGCTGAAATTTTGCATGTGGGCTAGAAACTGCATTTAAAAAATCTGTTTCTTATAACTTTTTTTGATATTTTCAGAAGTAACCCCACTTTGGAATTATTTTTTGGAAAAAATTAAAACTTGACAGATAATGCGAATCACGTTACTATTTTTTTGCTTAATTTTCATCTCGATTAAAGCAGAACTTGATGCCGAAGTCAAATTTCGAATAAAGCTATTAATAAAAAAAATCCCATATGATGCGGACTTTACTGGTCACACTGTATATATAAAGGGCTGATCCATTTCTTTATAATAATGTATATGTATTATGTAGTTTGTCTCAGTGCAGGCGCAACCAGAAATTTAGTTCTGGGGGGGCCTTAACGTCTAGCGCCGAAGGCGCTCTTTTGCGCCGCAGGCGAAAAAATTTTTGGGTGCCACGCCCTTTTTTGGGTAAAATACGTATGATTGACGAGAGCGACAGCCCCCTAAAATTTCTGCAATTATACGCCGCTGGCCCTAACTAAATATTTATGAAAAAAAAATTAGAGACTTCATTTTAATTAGTAAAAATGTATTTAAAATAAGTAACGCATATATTAATCATACTTACACTAAAACAAAACAAAAACCTTATACAATAAGTTGTAAGTAGGTAATCACTAATAATACTAATATTAAAGTAAAATTCTTCGTTTTGTTTTTGCCTTTTCGTCCAGAATTTCTTCCACGGTAATATCAATATCGTGGTTCGCATAAAGAACTGCCAAACCATTTAGTCTATCCTCTTCCGTGGTGCTACGCAGATATGTCTTTAAATATTTTAAATTTGAAAAGGACCTTTCAGATGTGGCGGTTGTAATAGGTAAAGTTAAAAAAAAATTGTAAAAGCCTTTTTATATTAGGAAATATATTGGCATCACATTCGGAGGAATACACTTTGTCCAAATCTTCCTTCAGTTTTTGTTTTTGCATTTTTTATACCACAGCTCAAGTTCAGCTTTTAACATCGTTTTATTGGAAAACTCTTCAAGGAACTCATTCTTGTAGAAGCTGTGAAGTTTCAAAAAACATTTAAATTTACTTTCAAAATCTTGATTATCATATGGAAAGAGGCATTCAAAATTTTGAATGGTTCCTCGATGTTTTGCCTTTTCATCCAGAATTTCTTCCACGGTAATATCAATATCGTGGTTCGCATAAAGAACTGCCAAACCATTTAGTCTATAATCTTCCGTGGTGCTACGCAGATATGTCTTTAAATATTTTAAATTTGAAAAGGACCTTTCAGATGTGGCGGTTGTAGTAGGCAAAGTTAAAAAAAATTGTATAAGCCTTTTTATATTAGGAAATATATTGGCATCACATTCGGAATTCGGAATACACTTTGTCCAAATCTTCCTTCAGTTTTTGTTTCTGCATTTTTTATACCACAGCTCAAGTTCAGCTTTAAACATCGTTTTATTGGAAAACTCTTCAAGGAACTCATTCTTGTAGAAGCTGTAAAGTTTTAAAAAACATTTAAATTGACTATCAAAATCTTGATTATCTTATGGAAAGAGGCATTCAATATTTTGAATGGTTTCTTGATGTTTTAAAAACCGATCCTCGAGATTTGCTATGAGGCCATCTAAAAACGGAATAAAAATTGTTATTTTAAAATACTCAGCAGCGGAATCGGTTTTTATAACCAATCTTTCTGTTTGTCTTGGCGGTAGTCTAGGTACTCTGATTTCAATATCGTATTCCGAAAGTAGATCTTGAGCTTCCTTAAAAATATTTTGAAAATTATCATCTGCCAGGCCTCTTATTTCTTTAACTTGATCTGTTACGTCATTAGCTAACTGTAATGCTTTACAAAGGTTTAAATCGACTGTTTGTAGAATCTTGCTTAAAGGCAGTGTGTAGGCATATAATCTTTCTGTACACATTAGTGCGATCACAAATTTGGGACTTATAATGCTGGCCAGTAATCCAGATGCCTCAGTGGAAGTATTGCGTTCGGTCCATTCAGTCAGACGTAGTATAATTTCACTATTGATAACATGATTGATGTAAATTATGTGGCTGAATATAAAATATTAGTAAAAGGCGTGACATGAAAAATTGGTTTGCAATTAAACGAATAGGATAAGTTTCTAAGCTCGGGGGGGGGGGGGCTTCAGCCCGGCGGCCCCCCTGGTTGCGCCACTGGTTTGTCTAGAATCATTTTTTGTTACCTCTATTAGAGGGCAAGTTTCTGACATACATCAGTTTCTGTTAAAACTGTTAAGCTATTGGGGGATGAAAAGTTCATGGACGAAATGTTCATAAAGCAACGATAAAGAATGTTAAGCTAATGATATTGGTTAAATTTTTATCAAAGATCATGCTAATGAAAGCTATCTTAAATCACCCCCAGCCCAGCTTGCATTGGCATATTATTAAAATATTTATTTCCCTGCGGCGCTTTCAATACAAGACCGAATAAAAAGCCTCAAATGGCTGTCGTGGCTTTATAAAAGAACTGCCGATATCGTTCGATCTAACGTAAAGCCGCACAAAAGAACATTGACTAATAAAAAGTGGGCCTTTAGCTGGCCGTCTGCTTTACAATTATAGGATTTCCGATCGGTATTAAATTCCGTTTCGTGCCAATTTATTTAGGCAAAAAAGGTCTGTCAGTATTTCCGACTATTTCCCGTTGAGCTTTTCTTTATTTCATGGGCTTATTTGCTTTTAGAGGAATGCATTTTTGTTTACGTTGAAGCACTCTCCATGGCTGAAATAAAATATAATTTACTACAAAATTTTCCTAATAATGAAATAACCTTACTTATCCTTTGTGTGTGGGCATTTCACAATAATGAAGGCAGTTCATACACAAGCGCTAAAGTAGGAGAGTCCGACCTGAAGAATCGATTTTACATTAATATTTTTTTCTAATTTTGTATCATAACAAATCTATTACGATACGCATTTGCGTATCGTAATGAAGCTATTTCGATACGCGTTTTTTCTTTATTTGATGTTGGTAACATTTGAATGTTTTATTTCATTGACTTGCGCGGCCTTTGTGATTTACGAGAAAAGCCATTTTTCGCAGAAGAAAAATAGCTTGATAACCTACTTTTTTATTCTGTGTGGATAACAGTCATGTATGTTGGTTGCATAAATCTATAAATCAATCTTTTGTAGATGCTTCAAGCTATCATTTTCTGCCAATCTACTAACCTTCCAACATCGATTTTAACTTCAACTTTATTTGAATTTTCCATCTTCCCTATACTAAATTGCAATGCCGTGACGTAAAATCACGTATTTTGAAATTCGAAAAAAGTAGCTAAATCGCCCGAATTTCCGAACGCCCTGTATTATGTACCGAATGTACAACACAACGTATTCCGTCCAATTTCAAATCTCATATCGCTAAAATAACTTTAAAATCTCGTGGTGAAAATGGGTCAATAAATCAAAAAATTACAGTTCGCAAAATAATTTTTGTTGTCCAGAGGCTACTATGATAAAAAAATAGTATTACCAACATAAAATTTAGACATAAAAATTTACAAAATTTGAAGGATTTATTTTCTTTTTAAATATGTGTTTTTTATTGAAAAAACTACGTATTATATAAAGCAGTTTTAAGCACTTGTCCCGTTATAAAACTCGCCGCAAGCGGCTCGTTTTTTAACATGGACGCGTGCTATAAAATGTGTAAGTTAATATACTATTAATACACTGAGAAAAAGCCTTCTATTCCTTATAGGAATTCACATACTCTTTATACAATGTGACAGCAACGCGCTTTCCTGATGTAAGTCGGCGAAAATTGCTAGAACGTTGTGTAGTGATAATACCACGGTAAGTTAGCCAATAGCAAATAGGAGTTAATGCTACCATAGAATGGTTTATAGCTTTTATTGTTCTGAATACTCACAGTAATTATCAAGTTTGATTAGGGGTGTACTCGGGTCTTATATTATACTGTATTAGTTCTGGCTGGCAGTAATGAAACTTGACATAAATCATAATAATATTTACTTGCTAAGGTTAATAATTGCATTATGCATATACTTACCACTAAAAATTAGTACCTACTGTAGTTCTCAAAAATTTAAATAGCTTCTAGTGTGATATTGTTCTTGTCGTTTAACATTGCATATGATTATCTATTATGCAACATGGTTTACTGAGATCGTAAAATTTGCCCATAGCTTATAAAGTCCAATACTAATGATGGGTTGCGCGAAATAAGAATCTTTTATTGCTTTATCTGACATGCAAAGTATAAGCAAACTTTAATACAAAGTAAAAATAAATTAATTGAAACAGGTATTGGAACGATTCTTAAAATTCCAATTCAGAAAGCACAGCTAGAGACTCCGAACAACGATGTGACCTGCGCAACAAATACGTTAACACACAGGTGAAAAATGGCCGTAGATCAAAAGAAATAAGATAAATAACCTATTTTCCATATAATCTACTATCTCCTGTTGCTGCATGGCCCCCTTATTTAGGGGACATCCTTTATACATTGTATGAAAGATTTTTATTTTTATTTAATCTGTTATTTCTTACTACATTATTTCAATTTTTAAGAACCCGCCTATCATGCCACAATAAATTGTTGAACCCTTATACATTTGACCCGTCATTTCTTTATATATGATGCAAAATGTTGAAAATTGGCTCATTATTTCACAAAAAAATTATTAAACTCTGAAATTTGACTTATGCGGTAATCAGGAATGAAACGTTAAATTTAAAAAATATTCATTTTTATATCGCTTGGGTTTATAACAACAAATCAATATACGTTTATTTGCTCCATATTAGACAAAAACACACTGTTCTGCTTTCCTAATTGTAGAAAAAACGCTTTACTGGGCACAGAATGCGCCGCATTAAGAAGATACAATTTATTTCTTAACAAAGTTGCTGTATAAACAGTAGTTCATTATTCAACAAGACTATGCTGCTAATGGAAAATGATCTAATACAACAGGTTCGCTAAGACATAGTTTGTATTGATAGCATATTTTGTATTAACTCAAATTAAATAAATTGCCCGTGTATCAAACCCGCATTAGTGTTATATAAACTCTAGATTTGATATGCCTCTATCATACAGGGTGTAAAAAAAATAAGCATTAGTCTGTTAAAGCTAGTCGGTCCCTGGAAAACTAAATAAGCCGAGTAAAATAAAAACAATTCATTTTGAGGAGACTTACCTAGCAACCATCATACTGAAAAATTATTAAATTACACCAAGTACTTTAAGAATTATTCAAGATAAACCGATTTCCAGAGGCGTCCTTCAGGGGCTTATATCTCAGTAGGGAGAGCCTGTAGGAAATTTTTTTATGGGAACTTGTCATATTATTTTTTTATATTCTATCCGAATCCGGGAGATTGCCCACATATTCTGGGACACCCTGTATATTATTCTATAACACCATGTTTATTGGAAGAACTAAAAAAATGTCGAAATTAGTATAAAATGTGCATCGATATTTAATTGCATTTATCTCTTTTAAATATTAGCCTTAAACAATGAATAGGGAGGGAATTATTGGACTTTGTTCATTTAGTTTTTTAATTTAAACCTTTTCGTTGGTTTGATATAAAAGTATTTATTTCCAGACGGAGTCATCTATTTGAAATCAAATAATAGGATTGTGTTGTGAATCTTTAAAAGAAAAGCCAATATCGATCGAAACTGAAACTAAAGCTGCAAAAAAGAGCGGTGCTGCATGGCCGTCTGCTGTACAATTATAGCTTTTCCGGGACGGTATTAAATTCCAATTCGCACTAACATATTTAAGCAAAAAATCGGTATTTCCGACTTTACCATATTTTATTTTAGCTGAACTAGGTGTATACATTTCTAATCATTTTCTTTTTAGAATTTCAATTTTTTTTTCTACCCTTTTAAAATTATGTATGCGTGATTTTGTCAAGAAATAAATTGTATCCTCTCAATGCGACGCATTTTGTTTCCAGTAAAGCGCTTTCTCTACAATAGGGAACTTTCCATTTTTTTTTTTAATAATATGATTTAGTTAAGCCTAAAAAAAATATTCCCCAATTATTACTCCTTAAAAATCAGTAGTAACTTGGTAAAAATTCTTTAAAGTTTCGCTCGTGTCAAAAGCATTTCAAACAACCTTTTAAGCGCGCCAATCCCGATGACGTCAGAAAGTATGACTTTTCCGTCAACCGTCATCCTGACCGGTGGCCGAGCTACCGAGTTTGCATTTGGATTGCCGTGTGTTATTGTTATTGTAGTGTTGTTTTAAGGTGGAATTCTCAACGTCATTCAATTTATTGCCAACCTATAACCTATTTCGTGGATGTCACACACGAATTATTCTTCTTGACGTCACGACCCGTTTTTACCCGCTTGGGATAATTTGAATTTTGGGGCATGTTTAAATCTTGCTAGCGGTCTTTTGGGACGAAATATGTTGTTTTTTTTTTGCTGCCATATGTTTTATGACAATATATACTTATGATTTATAGAATTTATTCCCCATTTAAAATTTTTGTCGAGTTCCGTATTTACAAAGCAGAACAGCGTCTCCAAAATTGAACTGTTTATATTATAATAATATGTATGTGTATATTCGTTGGAACCTATAATCCACAAAACGTTGGTGTGGGTTCGCAGCGATCGGCAATTGCCGCGCGCCGTATTATTGGTTTGAACGTGTTTGTTGCGCAGGTCACATCGTTGTTCGGCTGTTCTGTCTGAATTTAAATTTTATTGATCGTACCTGTTTCTATTACTTTATTTTTATTTTGTATGTTAGTTTTTTTAAACTCATGTCATATAAAGCAATAGAATATTCTTATTTCGCACAACCCGTCATTAGTATTGGACTTTATAATCTATAGACAAACTTTACGATCTTAGTAAATCATGTTACATAATAGATAATCATAATATGCAATGTTAAACGACAAGAACATTATCACACTATAAGCTATTTAAATTTTTGAGAACTACAGTACTCATTTTTTGTGCTCTATTAACCGTAGGAAGCAAATATTATTATGATTAATGTTAGGTTTCATTACGACTGCCAGTCAGAACTAAATCAGTATCTATTTAAAGTAATCGATGACGTTGTTTAGTGTTGACCAGTACTTACAGATCATGGATATTCTACTGGATAAGTGGGCAGAACAGCACAAAGAAGATTATGTTAATTCATATTATAATTTTCCTGTTCTGGCCGTCTACATATACATCTGCGATAGCTAATGCTATTAGGCCTTATACTAGTTTTCTATCGCAATTAAATCGTGTTTGTATCTCTTACCAAAATTGTAGTATCCGGTTTTATGATAACAGTACACTTGCTACCAGCAGTTTTTACTCTAAACCTAAATGTTAAAAATCTTTAATATATCTTTGGTAAATATTTTATCTTGGTTTGTATTAGATTCAAAACTTTACACCTCACTCTATCTTGAAATTACCGTGTGAAGTCATAAAACGTTGGCCGTGTTTCGAAGTAAATTGAGCGGAAACTGGGCTTTCTAGCTCGCCTTTAAATTGCCTTATAAACCGTTATATTAGACGTGCGTTAGATTTTTGCAAATAGAAGAAAATATTAATACAGTTCTATAGCAATAAATATAATTTTGTTTTCCACAAAACATGTTCACAACAATTCAATTTCTAAGCCTGAAAAATGTAACTTTAAGGCACTAGTGTTAAAATTAAAACCTCAAAGTTTGAAAGCAAACGTCAAAATAGTATATTAAAGTACACGTTTCATAAGAAGCGGTTTTAGCGCACGCGTCTATTTTAAAAAAAGAGCCACAAAGTGGCGAGTTTTATTATTGACACGTGCGCTAAAACGCCTTATGAAACATGTGCTTTATACATTTTTTTCTATTTCACCTTTTATAATCAAGAAAAATACATTTTAAAAAGAAAATAAATCCATCAAATTTTGTAAATTTTTATGTCTAAATTTTATGTTGGTAATAATACTATTTTTGATCACATGACAACTGGACAACAAAAATTATTTTGCAAACTGTCATTTTTTGATTTATTGACCCATTTTCACCACGAGATTCTAAAGTTATTTTAGCGGTATGAGATTTGAAATTGGACGGAATACGTTGTGTGATTCTTGTACATTCGGTACATATACAGAGCGTTCGCAAATTCGGGCGATTTTACTACTTTTTTTCGAATTTCAAAAGACCTGATTTTACGTCACGGCATTGCAATTTAGTATACGGAAGATGGAAAATTCAAATAAAGTTGAAGTTAAAATCAACATTGGAAGGTTAGTAGATTGAATTTTGGATAGGATTTGGCAGAAAATGATAGCTTGAAGCATCTACAAAAGATTGATTTATAGACTTATGCAACGTTGGTTGTACATGACTGTTATCCAAACAGAATAAAAAAGTAAGTTATCAAGCTAATTTTCCTCTGCGAAAAATGGGTGTTCTCGTAAATCACAAAGGCCGCGCAAGTCAATGAAATAAAACATTTAGATGTTACCAACATCAAATAAAGAAAAAACGCGTATCGAAAAATTCAAAATAAAATTTTTTAACAATAATGAACTTTCATGGAACCTTGGTATTGGTATCTGGTATTTTAATTATTAACACTACATTGCTCGCGCCTATAGTGTGACATATGTGCTCGCGTTGTATCTTGGAAATACATAAATGGCTTTAATAAAATAAAATATTTATTTTTATGGCAGGAGTAAAAAAGTATATTATGGACATTTCTAAAAAATATATATTGAAATACAAATACTTTAGAATAACAAACTTTAAACGCCTAAAGTCTAAACTTAAAAGTCAAATATGTATTCGAAAAGTGAGAAAAAATTGAAGTTAAAATAAAAATACTAAAACTGCACTGACTTAATCGGTGCCTCTAGCTGGGCAAATAGCAGGAGGGAGTGACCAATCAATCCGAAAGAAACCGAAATACGACAAAAGTAATTCGGTGTGTATCCCTTAGATAAAGCGCGAGCAGTGGAGTGTTAATAAAGTACCCATATTTTTGCGTCAAGAATCAAATAAAAAAGCTCCTCCCTGTGGCAGGCACCAAATATTCCCATAATCGCAGCTTAACTGAGGAAAATGATCTAATACAACAGGTTTGCTAAGACATAGTTTGTATTGATAGCTTATTTTTTATTAACACATTTAAATAAATTGCTAGTGTATTAAAGCCGCTTTAGAGTTATATCAATTCCAGATTTGCAGGAATAGTGTTTTTATTGGTAGTAATCAGTTCCATTAGCAGCACAGTCTTGTTGAATAATGAACTACCTTTAATGCAGCAATTCTGTTAAGAAATAAATTGTATATTCTCAATGCGACGCATTTTGTTTCCATGAAGCGCTTTCTTTACAATTAAGAAAGCAGAACAGCGTACCCAAAAACGAATTGTATCCGTTAGAACTTATAATCCACAAGACGTTGGTTGGTTGGTTGGTTAAAGGCGGTGGTCGGGTTCGACGTGTGGCCCAAGCTTCTTACACTGCAGCCTTCTGGCTTATTGTGCGCCCCAGTCTTGTTAGAAAAGATTTGTTCCTTCTACGAGGTCCAGTAGTTTTCTTCCAAGTTTGTCGTGCGGGAGGTTATCGCCACGTCGAGTGGTTCCGAAAATTTTGAATCTTTTACGGTTTAGCGCTTCGCAGCTGTATATGATATGGGAGGCGGTTTTATCCTCTTCGCCGCAAAGTCTACATTCAATGGGTCCATTATAGACTCCCATTCGTTGAAGGTGTTTTCTTAAGTGACAATGGCCTGTTAGTAGGCCGGTCACTTGCTTTAGCTGGGTACGCGTCAAGAGCAGCATTCCACCTGATAGCTTCTTCGAGGGCCTATCGATGACGGCCCGTGCGTGTGACTGGCCAGGTGTACCATTCCATCGAGTTAGATGTTCTTTTGCGCCCATCTGTCTAACGTTGTTTTGGTTGCCTTTTTTGATATTCCAAGGGCGGGTTTTGGGCCCCTGAAATTTTGAGCAGATCCGATTCTTGCCAGTTCATCTGCTTTTTCGTTGCCTTTTATCCCTGAATGGCCAGGAACTCATAGGAGTTCAACACTGTTGTTTCTGGCTACCAGGTCTTTTAGGTCGTTAGGGCACTCCATTGTGATTTTTGATGTAAATCGGAAGGAGTTCAGAGCCTTAGGGCAGCTTGGCTGTCCGACAGGATATGTATCTTTTGGTCGTGGTAGCCCTTTTCAAGATTCTTTTGTACGTATGCTTGTATCGCATGAACTTCAGCTTGGTATACTGTGGCGTAGTTCCCCAGAGGGATGCTGATTTCCATTCTGGGTATTTCCCTAAATATACCTGCGCCTACTCCGTTGGCCGTTTTCGATCCATCAGTGTACCAAACTAGGCCATTGTCTAGTGGCGGAGATTTTCCTTTGGACCACATATCAGGGTCACACCTGACATTAAATGGTTTTGTTTAAGTTATATCTCGCTTTCATGCGATCGGTTTGCATCTCCAGGAGCTCGTCGTTGATAAGGTCCGTGGCTCTTGTGTGCCCTATTTTCTCGGGGCGTTGTTTCCATTCCCCATTTGCTTTTATCCTAGAAGCGCTGCAGTTGGCCTCCATTTTGATGTGTATATCTAGTGGTGTTAGTCCTAGTATAACTTCCATTGCTGCGGTAGGGGTGCTTCTCATTGCACCGGTGATACACAAGCAGGCCAGCCTCTGTACACTGTTGAGTTTTGTGGCTGTCGTGATTTGCTGTGTTTTTGTCCACCAAACTACAGACCCATATGTCATCAGGGGTCTGATGACTGTGACGTTGGTGGGGCATCGTAGCGATCGGCAATCGCAGCGCGCCGTATTATTAGTTTTAACGTATTTGTTGCGCAGGTCACATCGTTGTTCGGAGTCTTCTAGCTGTTCTGTCTGAATTTAAATTTTATTGATCGTACCAATACCTGTTTCAATTAATTTATTTTCACTTTGTATTTAAGTTTCAACATTAAGATCTTTAATTTTCTTGGGTTGGGAACCCTCCTTGATGCTTTAAATAAGCGATAAGTTTAAAGTGTTTGCTATTTATACGTAGCATAGCTTTAACCACAGAGATGATGATTTCCTCACCTTCGCTTTCTCCTCAAAATATGCCAGCGAAAATTTTCTGTATATTTTCCAAAAACATTTTTCTCTTTACACCATTTTACAAACTTATTGTAAGCAATCTTACATTACATTCGGGATTTTCTGGGCAACAAATCCAATGTAGCTCTCGATTGTCGCTTCGCTCATTCTGAAAATTTTCACATGCGCGCTTAAAAAATGTACTTTTAACACTGATAACAAAAATAGCAACTGACTTTGAGAAAATCCTTTTTCTCGCTTTTCACTGGAAATAATAGTAATTCCCCTCGATAAATATGAACCATGTATTGTCAAAATTGCCGGAATAGGATTGAATGAGCCTAATGAATAAAAATGTAGCAATTGTTTTTTCTTATAAAACGAAGTAATTTCTTGAAAGCCTATGAATAAAAACTAAAGTAATTGCTTTTGCGTCCAGCAATTGCTTAAAATGCAGGAATTGCTTCTAGCCAATGCTTTTTCTTAAAAAATAGAAGCTATTGCTATCGTTTGCTTAAAATGTGATAAATAAATTAAGGAATTGCTTTTTCTAGTGTAACAATTTTCAACTTTTTAAGGTAGATCGACCCCTGCATCATTTGCTTGGTAGCAGTCAACTTAGTTCTCCGCCGCATACACGTGCGTTGCTCTTAATTTGTGTCTTCAATTATGGCTGAATATATGAACGTCCGTAAAAGAAAAATCTACAGCATACGTAAAAATTGCAGATATAATGATTTCAGAAAGTTATATCGATTTGACTGCGAAAAGGTTGAGTGGTTCGCAAATTATTTTTTGACTAATACTGCACTGTCGCCTTTAAATAAGATGAAAGTCTTTCTGCGGCGATTGGCGGATCCGGGCTTTTAAAATTCTGTAGGTGAAGAACTCGGTGTTCACCAAACCACTGTCTGTAAGACATACACTTGTGTAATGGATGCAGTTTTGGAGAAGGCCAATATTTTTATTGAATTTCCTACAAGTGCTGAAGCTGTTCTGGAAGCTAAACGATTGTGGTCCGAGAGATTTATTTATGTTCCTTCAATTTGTGAACGAATATCAATTGCTTGTCTTTAATTTCTTCATCACTACTATCACTTTCCTCATTTTCACTGAAATCTGCCATAATATCACAAACATAAGTTTCCTATTTTCCACAAAAACGTAACATATTACTATTGTACTAAATAAATAGACCAACGTTGTTGTATTTACGTCAACTCTTTTGCAAATTAGGCACCAAACTGAACATGAAATCTATAATCTGATCAAGTGGATAAGCCACGTCCGAACTTGTGTTGAATAAACATTTGCTACAGAGGTGTAAGAAAAGCAGCAATCGCTTCACAATTTTATTCATAACCAGATCTAGCAATTGCTTTTACTTATAGCATTTGCTAGTCAAGCGATTGCTTTTACTAAAAAGTAATTGCTTAATTTTTATTTATTAGGGTCAATATATCATATTTAAAAGTTTGATAACCTTATTTGCTTTTATTTACACAAGAACACGTCGTCGTAGTTCCTGTTCCCCGTATACCTATCGGTATAAACTGTGTGTACAAGTCTAGTAAAGTGGAATGTTTATTTTTAAAACGACGACCGCCAGTAGCGGTAATTGATTGGCCCCCTAATAACATCACGTCGATGGGATCGCCGCAGCTGCCGTCGCTAACCGATGATTGATTGCTATCTAATTACATTACACGCTGATGACTGACAACTGTGAGGGATATGTGAGTGCGTTTAGTTAAAATAGATACCGCCATGCCGATAACTTGTATCTTAAATAAGTTAAACACCATTAAATTATTATTAACAGGTTTTTGTACAACAGCAACTGCGTCCTTTAATAAAAAGTGATGCTTTTGAAGTCAATGACACGAACGTAATTGGGTAGTAATTTAAAACACGTTCGCAGAGCTACTATATCATATAGTTACTATTTACTTTGTCGAAATACTGAGTTACACTTTTACCATTTGTAAACCCACCAATAGAGGTCGCCACACAAATATTTAAGACACCTATTCTCAACCCCTGAGCAACATATTTCTAATTGAAACCCTTTTATTTCTATTTTGTAAGGATTGTATTGGTTTTATCTTGGATTTCTAGTGATTTTTAGGTTTTTAAGCAATAATTGAGCGTTTCTCCTTACAACATTTAATTTTTTTAATTTTACGGAAGTAGTCCATTATCTCAAAGTGGAGTTGTAGAGATATAGGGAAAACCGCACAGTCGTCTCAAGACGACTGTGGGTTTTTTTTCTCTATATTTAATTTTTTAGCATACTTGAAGGTTTTTTCAATTTAACCGCCGAACACTTGTCATTCGTTCCCCTTTTACAATGTCAAGTTCATTTACCTTCTGACACGTGCTGCTTGCAGTTGAACTTCTTTAACAAAGAAACGGTTACTTTTCTAAGATGTTCTAGTAAAACCAAAATTTTTTAAGAAGTCTTTTAAATCTTTTAATTTTGCACACAATGTGTAGGCATGCTTTGACTCCTGCCGGGGTAACTGGGCCGCAACAAGCCTGGTACCCCAACAGCATTTTATTTCAAGCCAAATGGAAAGCCAATCTACCTCATTTTATTAAATTTCATTTACTACATTTCCTCTTTTTTATCTTTTACAGATGCTTTGAATTTTACGACAATCAATTTTTTCTTTTTTCTTTCCCTCTCATTTCACCACTTTTACATGTCTCCGACAAAGTGTAATGAAACTTAAGATTTTTCACTACTTTTATATCTAAATGATTTTCACAAAGTCACATAAATATTTTAATGATTTTATTTTCTGCATAATGTAACGTAATGTAAAACAAGTGTTGAGTGCCCACTTTCTAGACGGTTATTAAAATCAATAAACCATTATAATTGTGTTTCATCGCTATCGCCGTTTAATGAAGATAATTAACTACTGGATGAAAGACAGGTTTATGTAAGCTTGTCGACCTGTGGATGAAAGCACTGTAAATTAGCATGTTCTACTTTGTAACTAGAATTAAAATAGGCATGTTCTATTAAAATTTTACAAATAGAATTAGTTTAAAGATAAGTATTCCTGTACTATTATGTTATGTGGCACAAATGGTTGATAATTATTGCGATTGCTAGTGCTACATAAAATGTCTATCTTTTATCTATTATTTCTCTGTGCAACTGCAAACAAACCCTTTTTTTTTCGGTGGTAACGTAACCTCAGAAAATGTCTCGTGCAGTTTTGTCATCACCCCGGTGAAACTTTAAATGGACGATTTTGCAACACAGTAGAAAGAGAAAGAAGAGAGAGAGGGGTGTTAGTGTGCCCGCCGGCCATCAGAGGGAGAAATTTGCGCTGTTGTCGCTTGAAGCGTCTCTGTCGCATATTTTTGACGTATAGAAGAAAAGGACAGTTACAGTCGGACCTACTATAACGCTTCCCAAACTGCGCCAGGTACTAATTGGAACAAACCAGCCAGCCGCCAGCTCGCCATCCATGTCACAGTCACAACGTCTTAAGTCACAACTGTCAATTTTTCTTGTCCACGTTTTTTTGTGAGGAAATTAATTAATTTTTTATTATCATTTTAATATACAATTCTATTAGTTTCTATTCTAGAAAACTTCGCCGATGTGTGTAATCTTTCAGTTATTATTCCAGCTTACTATGCAGTTAATTATTTTTTATTGTTTATCAAATTGATTTTAAAATTCCTTAACTATTTTCTATATAGGAATATAGGAAATGTAAGTTTACAATAAATAAGTTAACATGAAATGTTTAACATTAATAATAGGTGTTGGTTAACAAGCCAATCTTAACAAAATATTACTGGGCAGCCTGCAGATAACTGCAACACATTTTTGCCCGAGGTAATACCTAACAATCTATCAGTTACGAACAGATAAGTTTAGTCTCTGGAAATGATAATTTTAACATTTCTGTTTTACTGAGTGGATTAGGAGTATAACATAATGGCACAAAGATAATGGTTTGAGCTAACTCGATAAGTAGATACTTGGCCATCGGCCATATTTTACAGAGAAATTTAATGTCTACCCGATACTGTTTCTTTTATTTCAGAGAATGCTGTAAGAATCACCTGATAGTTTATGGATCTTTTAGTACGTGTCTCAATGCATCCTAGTGCTTGTGTTTTATACAGTATTTGTGATAATATTATATGAAATGAGACAATTCCAGATGAGTGAGACCTGTGCGACGTAACCTAAGGACATTAGTTTATTCTAAACACAACTATTTTTTGTTATGGTTTTCAATGCAGTTTTTATTTTTATAAATAAACGTAGAAAACATTATTTACGATAAAGTGCTTCCATCTTTATTTTCTAAATCTTGGTTAATATAAAAACGTGCATTATTTATTCCATAAAATAAAAACTTTTGTGCGTATTTTTATTGATTTAATAATATTTATATTGAATCACATATTAAATCAATAAAAACTCATTTAAAAGTTAATAATTAAATTGAAAAGTCCTAAAACCGCTGTTCAGTTTTCCCGCCATTGCGCCTCTAATGGCCGGCGGGCACACTAACACCCCTCTCTCTCTCTTCTTTCTCCCTTTACTGTGTTGCGATTTTTTAACAAGGAGTTATCATTTCTAACCCTATAAATTTTCTTTGGTTGTCATCTTTTGTGTGTTAAAACTAAAAACTTTTACTTGATATCGTGGACAACAGGTAAAGAAAAACAATTTGTTGTTAGAATGATTAATGTGTAATGCGTGATTGGTTTTCAGCAACGCTAAACAAATTAAATTAGGTAATAAACTGCTGCTCGCATTTCATCACGATCACCCTCGTGTTTAATACAGATAATAACTAACTCCAGGATAATATTATTTAAATGCCAGTCCAATATATTATAATCTCTTTGCTTTGCAAATTATCATGTTCTGATCGAAATAGAAACGACGGGTATTTGTTGGAAATAACTTACCTTAAATTCCTTTAAAAGGAGTTTTAAAAAAAATATATTCATCAACAATTTAAATATTATGTAGTATTACTTTTATAAAAGTATTACATTAAAAATTAAAAACAAGTTCATTATATTCCTGTTAAGAGAGTACAAATTAAAAATAAGGAGCTGGTAGAAAGGAAAGCGGTGGTATAAATATTATTCACAATATAGTATACTTCATACGAAGTCAGTTGAGACAACGTAAATATTGGGGGTACGATCAATTTACTACATCACACACTAAAACTACAATACAAATTAACAAAATTTGTATTGATCGCTCCCTATAAAGATGTTCGAAGATGGTCCACGTGGACTTGACAAGTCTGTCATTACCTACATTGAGAAAAAGCTTTCTATTCCTTATAAGAATTCTTAAACTCTTTATACAACTGTTTAATACTATATGTGGCATCAACGCGCTTTCCTACTGTAAGACGACGAAAAATGCTAGACCGTTATGTAGTGATAATATCACGGTAATTTAGCCAATAGGAAATAGGAGTTAATGCTACCATGGAATAGTTTGTAGTCATTATTGCTCTGAATATTCACAGAAATTATCAAGTTCTATTGGGGGTGTAATCTAGTTTTATATACTGTATTATTGCCGACTGCAGTTAAAATAAAACTTGACATTAATCATTATAATAATTGCTTGCTACGGTTAATAAAGCATAAACTTACCACTAAAAATAAGTACTAAAGATATAAACATTTAAATAGCTTCT
The DNA here is from genome assembly GCA_963969555.1 of Polydrusus pterygomalis. Classification (NCBI taxonomy): domain Eukaryota; kingdom Metazoa; phylum Arthropoda; class Insecta; order Coleoptera; family Curculionidae; genus Polydrusus; species Polydrusus pterygomalis. The sequence goes on from OZ018380.1 coordinate 24,226,187, forward strand.
AATGTGATATTGTTTAAATCGTTTAACATTGCATATGATTATCTATTATGTAACATGGTTTCCTGAGATAGTTAGATTCGTCCATAGATTATAAAGTCAAATACTAATGATGGGTTGTGCGAAATAAGAATATTTTATTGCTTCATCTGACATGCAAAGTTTAAAAAAACTTAAATACAAAGTAAAAATAAATTAATTGAAACAGGTATTGGTACGATCAATAAAGTGCAAATTCAGACACGACAGCTATAAGACTCCGAACAACGATGTGACCAGCGCAACAAATACGTTGAAACTAATACTACGGCGCGCGGCGATTGCCGATCGCTACATACCCCCACCAACGTCTTGATGGATTATATCTTCTAATGGATACAATTCGTTTTTGGGGATGATGTTCTGCTTTCCGAATTGTAGAGAAAGCGCTTTACTGAGATCAAAATGCGACGCATTCAGAAGATACAGTTTATTTCTTAACAAAATTGCTGTAATAAAAGTAGTTTATTATTCGACAAGACTGTGCTGTTAATGGAACTGATTACCATCAATAGAAACACTGTTCTAGCAAATCTGGTTTTTACTATAACACTAATGCGGGTTTGGTATACTAGCGATTTATTTAATATGGGTTAATAAAAAATAAGCTATCAATACAAACTATGTTTTAGTAAACCTGTTGTATTAGGTCATTTTCCTCAGTGTCTTGTAGGCTTATGGATTTTAAAGTTTGTTTTATGTTATTCCTTAACATCTTTTTATTGTTGGCCATCGTATGCATTTCTCATCCACTGCTTTCTCGATCTGCCGTTCCATTTATTCATTACTTTTATCCAGAAGCATAAAATGTATGTATGTTTTCCTTAATAGGTAGTATTTGACCTAGTCATCTTAACCTATAATAGTATAAGTAAGTACTGTTTTTTTCTCCTACATAAACTACCCAAAAAGTCAATAGGTAATCTAGAAAATTTACTTGACTTTATCATAAGCATTGTTTTTAATTTTCCTCGTTTAAAGGACGATTTTTGTTGATATGGCTTCTCATTAACATAGAACTGTCGTTAATTTAGTCGTTTATCATCCTTATTAACGGCCAATCGCGCTGAAATGGAATTATAATGATATATTGATTTAATTACCCAAGTCCGGATATTAATCAACGATCCTCTCATTACACATTAACCATCAATAGTAAACAAATAGGCCTATATCATTACACCGGCACACAGAAAAAAGGTTCTAACCTGGGGATCCCAATACATATTGTTCATGTGTTTTAGGCCATTACCCTTCACTAGGTAATGGTAAATAAAAATATAAATAAATAAATAAAAACAAGGGAGATGGTAAAACAATGTGAAGAGCCTTAAAAAATTTTTTTTTTTAATTTTATTTATATATATTATAGTTAAACCTACAGTTAGAAATAACATTAAAGAAATAATTTTTGAAGATAAAAAAGAAACGAAACCATTTATTAATTATTGCTGAAAAACTAAATTCTTATTATATTTATAGCATTGAAGGAATTGTTCAGTCAATAAATTCAGGAAATGAAGAACTATATCAAATAGTAAATAGAAGTAAATTTTTTTTTAAGAATTCAATGAAATATCATTAAATTAATTAAAACTAGCAATTTCAAAATTAAATTGAAATAACAACCATGGAGAAATATTGAATAAAAAGGTGTTAAAAGAAACATTTGGCAGCATTAGTTTTCCATTATTAAATTTAACAAATTCTTAAAAAGAAACAGTTCTAATTTAAGTTCGTTTTCTAGAAAAACTGTTTTTAATACTATTTTATTACCACATTTTCTTTATTGTTCTTTCATTTTATATTGTGCTTGTGAGGAAATATTTGATAAATTACAAATTTTACAAAATAAGGCAATGCGGATTATTTTAAATTGTGAGTATTGTGACAAATATACAAAAAATAATTTTTTGATGAAAAATTTAGATTGGTTGAATGTCAGAAATTTAATTTTTTATTAAGTATGTATCTTTATACATAAAATTAAAAATAATTTATTGCCTGATTGTTTAAAAAAATTTTGTTCTTTTAATTATGACCGTCATAATTATAAAACAAGAACTAATCAAAATTTGTATGTGGATAGAGTATCTAAAACATTAGCTTATAAATCTATTTTTATGAAGGTTTGATAGAATATAATAATTTGGAAAATTCTATTAAATCTCAAAAATCATTACAACTGTTTAAAAAAACTTTAAAATTACATTTAATTAAGAAACATAATGATACGTAATATTTGATACAATTTACAAAATGTTTAACTTTTCGGTCTGTTTTTGTTAAAAAAAGGTTGCGTTTTAAAATTTAAAAATAAATCTATAAAAATGTGCGGGTGCGGGTGTACGCCTAGTAGTATACCCAATAATCTTAGAAGGAAAATGCAGTGTGTCTCTAATTGAGTCCTTAATCCAACCCACTGATTGGTTATATAATTGATTCGGCTTTTACTTGGTGGAAATCCATTATTAATTGTGTTAAATAAATGGTAAAAAAATAAACTAATAATAATTTTATACTTTCCACAGATTTTTATTTTGACTCGACATGTTTCGCAACACAGTTGCTTCTTCAAAGGAGTACTTAAAAAGGTAAAAGTTATAACCTAGGTGTAACAATAAAATTGCAGGTAATTTTCAGGTGGTTTAAATTGTTGGAAAACCCAATAATAATGTCTACAGACTAATTAAAGAGATTCAAAAGAGGTGAACCGTTTAAATCCATTAAGAAGAGTATTGTTATTTTTAAGCCTATTTATTAAATGTATAATTTGCTTCTAACAGATGGGTACAATAATTAGAATCTCTTTTGTTTTCTTAGAAAACTAGCATGATGTTCATTCATTCGTTTTTCGAAGTTTCGACCTGTTTGTCCGATATAAACTTTAGATCAACCATTACATTTTTATTTGTTAACACCATATTTATTTCCTTTATTCAATTTACTTTTATTATTTTTAATGTATTTCCATAGAGTATTGTTAGTTTTGAAAGCAATATTAATATTCAAGTTTTTTATTTTAGTGCTAATATGACCTATGTAAGAAATAAGTTTATAATTATTTTTATTATTGTTTGCTGTTGGAAAAACTAAGTCTATAGCATTTTTGTATAATTTTTTATTTAGTATTTTGTATTTTATCTATTTTTATCGCGGAATAACCATTATTTACTGCAATTTGCTTAATAATATTTAATTCAGTTTGAGAATCAGTTTTGTTTAAAGGTAATGTTACTAGACGATCTATCATACTAAAGAAAGAAGCTAATTTATGTTGTACTGGATACAAAATTATCTTATGCAGCTGAAATTTTGCATGTGGGCTAGAAACTGCATTTAAAAAAAACGTTTTTTAATAATTTTTTTCGATACTTTCAGAATTATTTTTTGGAAAAAATTTAAATTTGTCAGATAATGCGAATCACCGGACTACTAATTTTTTGCTTAATTTTCATCCCGATGCAAGCAGAACTTGATGCCAAAGTCAAATTTCGAATAAAGTTATTAATAAAAAAAAATCCATATGATGCGGACTTTACTGGTCACACTGTATATTATCAAAATATACATACATAGAAATATAATATTAATATACTTTAAATTCATTTGCTTTACTAAAATTATTCAGTATAAAATAGATTGGATTAAAAATAAAAGTAGAAGCTGATAAAAGTTATAAAATATTCGAAAAATTCTAATATTTACCACACTTGTCTTGTCCCGTGTGTATACACATATAAATTCAATTCCCCTGTCTTGTCTAACACATTGGTGATACAATAAATTTGTTTTCCTCTATTCCAAACAGATGTTAAATTTCACATGTCTATGGCTTCCACATTAGCCTTAATTGATATGTCTTATTTTTTCTTCGATGTTTACATACCTAAATTAGTTCGCTGTCATCAAGCAATAACAATAACATTTGTCGACAACACAATAGCTACAATTGAAAAGAAACATTGTTGATGAATAATATCATTATGGTACTTACGTGTGTTTTAGGCAATCTCATAATTAAAATATTTATATATAAAAAGAAAGGCACGAAGTCTTTCTCCACAAATTTTATTGTTCAAATAACTAGGCGAACCTAGAATCACATCGACATGTTTCGAGTGTAGAAACACTCATCATCAGGAAAACAAAGTTAAAGGTAAAATGCTGATGTTTCTAGCAAAAGAGAAAATAATAGTGAGATTGAGCCGTAATGGAGCTTTTAATGGTGTACAAGAGGAGTAAAATTGAGTAGTCAAAAGACCGAAAATGAAGACTCCAGCATACTGAAGAAACGAGCGTTAGTGCAAAAGCACACTGTGCCGTGCGAACAATGAGGGGAGTAAAATATAAAATATTTTTATTGATAAAACTTAATAAAATAAGCACAAATAATAATTTTAATATTATTTTTTAGATACCATATAATATATTCTATAAAATAGTATCGTAAGAACTTTTCAAGTTTTTCTTATGAAATTCGTCATAACTTGAGTGTACACAGAGTGTAAAGTGGCCTTTTGCGCAAAAATATTTTCATACACTAAGGAAAACGATCTAATACAACAGGTTTGCTAAGACAGAGTTTGTATTGATAGCTTATTTTTTATTAACCCATATTAAATAAATTACTAGTGTATCAAACCCCTTTAGTGTTATATTAATTCCAGATTGGCTAGAAAAGTAAGTTCATTAGTAGTAGTCAGTTCTATTATAATAATTTCTATTCGAATAATAAACTACTTTTAATACAGCAATTTTGTTAAGAACTAAATTGTATCTTCTCAATGCGATGCATTTTGTTCCCAGTAAAGCGCTTTCTCTATAATTAAGAAAGCAGAACAGCGTCCCCAAAAACGAATTGTATCCGTTAGAACCTATAATCCACAAGACGTGGGTGGGGGTTCATAGCGATCGGTAATCAAGCCGTATTATTAGTTTTAACGTATTTGTTGCGAGGATTAAGTATAGATAAGCTTTATTAACCGTAGCAAGCAAATATTAATATGAATAATGTCATTAAGTTTCATTAAAACTGCCAGTCCGAACTAATACAGTATATAAAACCAGATTACACCCCCAATAGTACTTGATAATTACTGTGAGTATTCATCGCGATAATAGCTATAAATTATTCTATGGTAGCTTAGCACTATTTTCTATTATCTAAATTACCGTGATATTATCACTACACAACGGTCTAGCAATTTTCGTATTTTTACAGTTGGAAAGCGCGTTGCTGTCACATATAAAATTAAACAGTTGTATAAAGAGTGCGTGACTTTTTATAAGGAATAGTAGGCTTTTTTCTCAGTGATTTATAATATTGGAATATATTTTCAATATGTTCTAATAAAGGATGTTTAATAATATGTCAATCCATACTGAAAAAGTCCACTCATTACGAAATCTAAAAAGTAACCTCGTTGGATTTTTAATAATCTCGTCAATATAAGCTTCATGGCTAACTCGTCGAACGCTGTATTGCTTGTCATAATTAAGTATTTGTTTTTACTATAGTGCTCCCTCCTATCAAACCATATACCAATTACCAATACCTCCCCACAGTCCCCACCTATATAAAACTTAATATTATGGTAAATAACCTTAAACAAATATTTTTCCCTGCATTAGGTTAGTCACCACCAGGTTGTTATTCCTATTATTAGACAGATGCAAGATTTCTCATAATAGAACTAGGTTTTATAAGTATATGTTTGTTGTACATAGAAGTTTTTATTTCTGATGCTAACGCACCATACTTTTGAAAATAAAATTTGTGTGGCATAAAATTGGGCACAAGACTATTACGAGCGCAAATGATCGAAATAAGAAAAATAGCAAAGGGAGAAACAAAAAATACGGATCTGAGTGTAATTTTTCATCAAAAGTAAAGGTAAATAATAAATATTTAATAATAATAACAAACAGTGTTTGTTTGAAGATGGTGGTGGACCACTGTCTCTTATGTTGGTTGGTCCATGCATGTTTCGCTATACCTGATCTCGAAGTTTCACCTCTATGAGTATGTTTCAGATTTTAACCGTTTTTAAGTGTAAACTAAATTATAATTGTAAGGCTACTGTCAAATATTATCCATGTGCAAAAAAGCTTGATGACTCCGCCTACGTGCTTATTGGAGTGTGTTTGAGCTGTTGATTTTGGACAAGAAGGGGTTCCAGATATTGGGGATATCTATACTGGGTTTACTCAATATATGGGTATTTTGATTCATGAAAGCTTGTTTTTTGAAATTTCGTTTTCTCCAGTGAGGTTCCGTGTCCAAAACCTTGGCTTCTGACCACTGTCTATTATGTTGGTTGATCCGTACATGTTTCGCTATACCTGATCTCGAAGTTTCACCTCTATGAGTATGTTTTAGATTCTAACAGTTTTCAAGTGTAAACTAAATTATAATTGTAAGGGTACTGTCAAATATTATCCATGTGCAATAAAACTTGATGACTCCGCCTACGTGCTTATTGGAGTGTGAAGTTTGAACTGTTGGTTTTGGACAAGAAGAGGCTTCCAGATATTGGGGATATCTATACTTGGTTTACTAAATATATGGGTATTTTGATTCATGAAAGCTTGTTTTTTGAAATTTCGTTTTCTCCAGTGAGGTTCCGTGTCCAAAACTTTGTCTTCTGACCACTGTCTATTATGTTGGTTGTTCCATACATGTTTCGCTATACCTGATCTCGAAGTTTCACCTCTATGAGTATGTTTCAGATTTTAACCGTTTTTAAGTGTAAACTAAATTATAATAATTTAAGGCTACTGTCAAATATTATCCATGTGCAATAAAGCTTGATGACTCCGCTAACGTGCTTATTGGAGTGTGTTTGAGCTGTTGATTTTGGACAAAAAGAAGCTTCCAGAAATTGGGGATATTTATACTTTGTTTACTAAATATATGGGTATTTTGATTCATGAAAGCTTCTTCTTTGAAATTTCGTTTGCTCCAGTGCTGTTCCGTGTCCAAAACCTTGGCTTCTGACCAATATCTATATTATGTTGGTTGGTCCATACGTGTTCCGCTATACCTGATCTCGAAGTTTCACCTCTATGAGTATGTTTCAGATTTTAACCGTTTTTAAGTGTAAACTAAATTATAATAATTTAAGGCTACTGTCAAATATTATCCATGTGCAATAAAGCTTGATGACTCCGCCTACGTGCTTATTGGAGTGTGTTTGTGCTGTTGATTTTGGACAAAAAGAAGCTTCCAGATATTGGGGATATTTATACTTTGTTTACTAAATATATGGGTATTTTGATTCATGAAAGCTTCTTCTTTGAAATTTCGTTTGCTCCAGTGCTGTTCCGTGTCCAAAACCTTGGCTTCTGACCAATATCTATATTATGTTGGTTGGTCCATACGTGTTCCGCTATACCTGATCTCGAAGTTTCACCTCTTTGAGTATGTTTCAGATAATCTAGTGATAATTAATAAAATTTTGCAAAAAGTATTTTTTCCACAATTTTTTTTTGTGAAAAAAAATATTTGAAGTTTCATGTATTAAAGTTATCCACACACAAATGATCGCTGTTATTTCTTTTAAACAGAAGGTTTTCGAAAACCCCATTATCAAAATTTGCAGGGTTCAACTCTCATTACTTTCCAAAATATTCTAATGGACGATCACCGTGAGACACCCTGTATATATTTTTACACAGCCAAACATTAATCAAGTAGGATTAAGGCAATTTGAAAAAATAAACTGTTGAAATTTAAAGTATTATTACTATTAGCTAGTAGGCGATTATAAATTATTAATAGCTTATCTGGAGAATTATATTTATAAAATAAATCTTCTTAATAATTATAGAAGTCAATTTTTTTAAAGGTATCATTTAGTTGAGGCAGCTAGCGATTGCGTTCAAGCAATTGTACTGGTTTAATGCAATTTGTATACCAGGTAATACATGGTCAGACAAGACATGGAAAATCCCATGTAAATTTTGCTACCCTCAACTCCCCTATTAACTTTACAACAAAATTGTGTGGGACTTTTTTAAAGCTCCTTATATGATATACTCGCACACCAAATTTGATTATTTTCTAATAAGCCAATCAAGAGGTATTTAGGAAAGGCTTTTCGAAAACACACAGTCCTCCGTTTATTACCAAGCAATATCCTAAACAGTAATAAAATTCAACGTTTTCTACATATTTCCTTACTTCTAGTGCGTTGTGCGCAGAACAACCATCACCATTAAACAAACATTGAGTAAAAATTCCTTATCGTTATTTAACCATTCCATAACTTTAGGTTTGCTACTCGTACGGTATTTACACGGATGATAGTTACATTATGTAATTTGCGCCGACCTGTGTAGTGATACTGTTACAGACCAGTTTCCTGTTATTTTGTTATTTTTCTAGTTGTTAGTTGTTGTCATAAAAAAAAAGAATAATAACGTCAAGTTCTAAAATTATTGTCATTCATTTTCTACTTTGGGATAACAAAAATCGGTACTTTTCGCCTAGTTAAATATACTACCGATGTTTTAGGTAAGAACAATAATTACATTCCTGGTCCTTCGAGCCGGATAAATATATTACTGATGTTTTAGGTAAGAACAATAATTACATTCCTGGTCCCTTCGATCCTTAAGAACTAGCCTGTGGAGAATTACAGATACTTTCTTATAGTTTTGCCAAGAGCCTTGTTCTAATTTAATTATTTTCTTCTACATGTAGTAAAAGTTCTAAATCTGCCTCAGTTTCTTGTGCTGTACCATCTAGGTCATTATTATTTTCCTCTAAGCAGCTGCTTTTAATAATTACAGTACCTTTACTACTCTCAAAATTACGACCAATATTCAGGACTGTTGTTGTGCTTGGAATAATCACAGAGAACATTTTAGATACTCCCGAGAGCCAGTTTCCATGCATTTACTCCATCTTTAAGTAATTAGTTAATTTTTCAAATTTAAGAAAAAGAATAGGAAATGGCGGTTATGCCGTCAATTTTGTAATTATGAAGGTCATAATAAATCACGGAATTAAAGAAAAATACAGTCACTAATTTACTTATTAGATTACTTACTTTTGACTATTTTTAACCTTTTGTGCGGCTGCAGTCAATTTGTTAAGTTCCAGGATATCCATCCATGTGACCTGAAAATCTGTAACAAAAAAAAATTATAAAGCACAACTAACATGTTTAAGGCTCTATTTTATAGTCTGTCCTAGATGAACCATATTGCATTAAATACAGTGTGGTTTGTCTAATGTTGACCAGGGTAATCCGTAGCAGGTTAGCGTTAATTCATGAGAACACAGTCATACTTTTACTTCAGGTGTTATTATATAAAGCAGGCGATAAAACTAATAGTTAAAGAGCTAGCGTACAAAAAACGCCATAGTTGGCTGCCCGTCAGTCGAGTTTGAAAAAACGTTGCCATTACTCCACTGAACACCCTCCTGGTGCTTGAAGTTTTGCTTTTACCCATCAACTTTAAGATTTATTGGCAATAATGACATAGGGCGATTGGCCATAGTGAGGAGCCCGTCAGTCAGGTTGAAAATTAGGTTCTGTAGGTTGCCAAGATCATGTATCTAAAATTTCGTTGCGATCTAACCACTAGATCGTGAATTAGGCCAAATGGAAGATGATTTGTTTTTTGACCGTCATTTTGTTGGCCATAGTAAGGAGCCCCTCTAAAACTTGTTTCTACCTCTTCGTTTGGATAAAATGACAGCAAAAATGCACTTGACTGACAAATCGAATCACGACGTTCTTCCCTGGGTGACCTACAATATCGCGAAAAATCCAATTTTTCAGTCTTTAGCATGGCTTTTTCAGAAATTCAACCAAAATCATCAGTCAATCATTTTTCCTGATTTTTAGACATCCAATTAAGTAGAAATCACAAACGACTGACATTTTCCTCGAATATTTTCAATTTGGCCATACTTTGAAAATTTTCTGATTTTGGACTTTTTTATAATGGCTCAATAATGCTATTCCAAATGGACTTAAAAGTAAAACAATGTATGACGATGATGTTTAATGACCTAAAAAACGTTTCAATACATAACTATCACCTATTTACCCCTTCCTTCACCCCTATTCATTCGTTGAATTTATGTTATAGTTTATTGGATTCAGTAATCAAAAAATATAGAATTTTTGCCACAAAAAGATACGATAACCAATTTCAGACGTAAGAAATGAAAATTACTGAAAAAAATCGAAAATTAAATGGTTATTATTTATTGAATGAAATTGTTGGCATATTTGGGTTGAGCAAGCTGGGTTGTGTTAGTAACATTTCAATTTCAATATAGAAAAAAACACATATTTAATTGTTGATTATATTGTAACTATTACTTTTACTTAATATAATCATTATATATTATATATATATTATATTTAAATAGGTGATAGTTATGTATTGAAACGTTTTTTAGGTCATCAAACATCATCGTCTTACATTGTTTTACTTTTAAGTCCATTTGGAACAGCATTATTGAGCCATTATAAAAAAGTCCAAAATCAGAAAATTTTCAAAGTATGGCCAAATTGAAAATATTCGAGGAAAATCTCAGTCGTTTGTGATTTCTACTTAATTGGATGTCTAAAAATCAGGAAAAATGATTGACTGATGATTTTGGTTGAATTTCTGAAAAAGCCATGCTAAATACTGAAAAATTGGATTTTTCGAGATTTTCTAGCGCACCCAGGGAAGAACGTCGTGATTCGATTTGTCAGTCAAGTGCATTTTTGCTGTCATTTTATCCAAACGAAGAGGTAGAAACAAGTTTTGGAGGGGCTTCTTACTATGGCCAACAAAATGACGGTCAAAAAACAAATTATAATCTTCCATTTGGCCTAATTCACGATCTAGTGGTTAGATCGCAACGAGATTTTAGATACATGATCTTGGCAACCTACAGAACCTAATTTTCAACCTGACTGACGGGCTCCTCACTATGGCCAATCGCCCTATGTCATTATTGCCAATAAATCTTAAAGTTGATGGGTAAAAGCAAAACTTTAAGCACCAGGGTGTTCAGTGGAGTAATGGCAACGTTTTTTTAAACTCGACTGACGGGCAGCCAACTATGGCGTTTTTTGCACGCTAGCTCCTTAACTGTAATATAAATAATTGTCGGTCAATAAGTGTAATAAATAATTTTTCAAAATTTTTTGAAAAATGTCTTAAAGTCTCAAAATAACAACAGTCTTTCCCGTAATCAATATGGGTTCACAAGTGGCTTAAGTACTGACTAGCCAGCTAACCAACTAAATAGATAATAATAGGAAGAGCATTAAAGTGTTCCTTAATCTAGCAAAGGCATTTGATACGGTGCCACATTATCTGTTCTTAAATGTATTACATTCGAATGGCGTAAGGGACACCGTGTTAAATGTCTGAGAGCTACTTAAGGGATCGTCAACAAGTAGTGAAAATCGATAATATACACAGTGATCCGCTAACCGTAAAAATTGAAATACCTCATGGTACCGTCTTAGGACCATTTTATTTATTACCTACATAAATTCCTTAGCTAATATAAATATTAATAACGGAATAGTAATATCATATGCTGACGACACAGTTGTGGTATTTAAGGGTGAAACATGAACTCAAGTGATAGAGTCAGCTATGGATGGTATGAAAAAAATTAAGATCTGCTGGATTTCTTTAAATTAACCTTCAATACTTCCAAAACTAATTACATAGCATTATCTCTTATTTCTTTGAATCGTCCTAATTTTAACAATATAAAAACTGAAAATCTTGAAGAAGTTATGTGTGAGGTAAACTCAACAAAATATTTAGGAATTACTATTGATAAACATCTTAAATCGGGAGAACAGATCAGTTATTTGACAAACAAGATTAGAAAGTTATTTCATAAATTCTATTTTTAAGGGAAAACATTGGCAGAAAACTACTACTCTCCATAAATAAGACTTTGGTAGAATCTCTAATAATTGCGCGGGGTGGGATCTATAAAAACTCCCTAAAACCTCTAAATGCGTTCAAAATTATATCTTAAAAATAATCTATAAAAAAAACGCTACTCCACACATTTTCTCTACAATTGTAGAAATCCTAAATGTTCGATAACTTACTATATTATCAACTGCTGTATTAACACATAAAACCTCCACATTAAGAAGTTGCTATGATCACCCATATCAGACTCGCAATCATATAAACGGACAGTTGATAATTCCTAACAGTAGTAAAAATGTTGATTTAAAATTTATTCATTACTTAGCTCCAAAACTTTATAATGCTCTACCACTGGAAAAAAGAAATATTCCAAACAGCAAAAAGTGTAGACAAAAATGTAGGACTTTTATAATTAGCAACTTCAATAAATTTAGTGTATTATTTTAAAAATTAATCCTTCTCGCGTATTTTGATACTAAGGCACCGAAGTACATATAATATACTACTTTACATTACTCTTATTCTCATATTATAAAATATACTCTATACAACACTTATATTTAAGATAGAATAGTATGTAGTAGCTTTTAATTAATTTTTTATATTACTTTAATATCATTATTTTGCACATACAGGGATTTAGTTATCTAGGTGCAAAACTAAAAAATCATACGACTATAAAAACGTATATATAAATATACCGAGCGAGCAAAAATTATTTGCATCAAAGAGGGCTACCGGAATTAACAATCAATCAGTTATTCCGTCATCTTTGACAGTCGTTTCAAGTAATTTGATTTATCGCTAATTTTTCCAATTTATTGAACAATTCACGCAATGGGCTTTACGGAACAGCACAAAATTTCATGGTTGAAGCGTATTTTCGAAACGGGGTTAGAGTAAATGGTGAGTGGCAATACAATCCGGGTTTGAGCATGGACGATTTTCCCGAACATTTTTCTAACGTTGCTTTTATTGCTGGGGATTTTTATCATTGCCTTAAAAGAACCGTGTCTGTGTTTGGGGAAACAGGTTCTATACAACATAAAAAAGGAGCAGGAAGACCATCTGTAAGAACAGAAGAACTTGTTGCAAACGTTCGTGAAATAATGCAAAATACGCCAACAAATTGTATAAGACGCATGTCCTAAGAAGTGGGAAGATCTTATGGAACATGCAGGACTATTCTTAAGAAGCAGCTAAATTTATTTCCTTATAAAGTGCAAGTATTCCAAGAAATACAAGCCGCAGATTTTGAAAGACGCAGGAATTACTCTTAATGGTTTACCCAAAATTAATTGGAAATAAATGATTTATTAGACCTGACATTTTTTTCGGATGAAGCCTGGTTCCACCTCTCCGGTTATGTGAATTCTCAGAATACACGCATGTGGAGTAGAGTCCACATTGCACCCACAAAAAATTGGTGTCTGGTTAGCTGGTTTCCGAAGAAGAATTGTTGCTCCTATTTTTTTCCATGACACAGTGACAGCACAGCGGTATAGAGACAATATTTTGAATCCAGTTGTGGAGCAATAACTTGACGACGAACTACGTTTTGGATATTTTTAACAGGACGGTGCAACCGCCCAGACAGCCGCCGAAACTATTAACTACTTACGCAATTTTTTCAACGACAGATTGATCAGTTTTTGATCAGACATTGAATTCCCATCTAGATCACCATGTTTAACGGTTATGGATTACTTCGATTTTCCTCATTTAAAGAACACTATTTTTAAAACACCAAGAAAGGATTATCCAAGAATGTGATAACATTTCTCCAGAGATGCTGGTCAACACTTTCGAAAATATGAAGAGAAGTGTGAATTTATGCTTGGAGCATGGCGGTGGCCAATTTCAGCAATTTATGTAATTATTTTTTTTTCTATCTGTATATTCTTACTTTGTTAATTTTGTAAACAACAAAAATAAATTTGTATTTGTCTACTTATTTTAATACTCATTAGTTTGGCCTATTATCATGTCATAATATGAATTTGACAAAATTTTAACCTAGATTTGGTTAGATATATCGTCCCCATATCATTGTGATCTAAACCAAGCAATACGTTTTTTAATCCAAGCCCTCTTTGATGCAAATAATTTTTGCTCGCAGGGTATATAGAGGCAATATGTGATATATTATTATTATTACAACGAAAGTAAAAAGTACTCTTTCTTCCGTTGCCAATGGCAACCACCTTCTGACAAGACAGCAGAACTTTAACGTCAAAAAATTAGTTGCAAAATGTTAGGTTTATTGACGTTTGAAGAAAAATAATACTTTTAGATGTTTTATAGGTATAGTTCGAGTTATAACAATAAAACTAGCACCAATTCTAGTACTTGTTTCAGTACGTCTTATTAGTATTTGATTCTGGCATGGAAATCAACTGGTACCCAAAAATACCAATCTAAGTAAGCATCGGTGCTCTGAGCCATGTCACCATGTCAATTAAAGAATGTTAATTTTTCTAAGTAAATAATTTTACCTGCTTGTCACGAAACTGAATCTTGCCAAATATTTTAGCAATATTTCATTTGATGTGGAACAGACGGGATTACGACATGACAATAATGCGGTAAAAATAAGTCTGTGAAACACTAGAATAAAGTGGGCTTCAAGTATTTAGGTAACCCTATTGCTAATTATACGCACGGGGAATTTTCAAGTTTCTGAAAAGTTTACAATAACAATTCTTCGAAGTTTTCCAAAGTTTTCCCGATTCGTATTTAGTTTGTAGATAGTAGTAATTGTTCATATTGAGTTATTTTATTTCAAAAATTGGAAACGAGACGTCATTTTGCAACCAAGAGAATTTAGAAGAAGATAGGTATAATGTCCGCGAAAATAATTAAAAGAAAATATGGTGGCATATCGGAAATGTGTGTAACTATTTTTTATATTGGAATACACAGGGATCCAAGTTTAATAGGGAACTTGACAAACATTTTAAATGGTAAAAAAATTCTATAAATCATAAGTAGGTATACATATATTGTCATAAAACATATGGCAGCAAAAAAACATATTTCGTCCCAAAAGACCGCTAGAAAGATTTAAAACTGAAAAGCGGGTAAAAACGGGTAGTGACGTCACGAAGTATTATTTGTCATGATGACATCCACGAAATAGGTTAAAGGTTGGCAATAAATTGAACGACGTTGAGAATTTCACCTTAAAACAACAATACAATCACAATAACACACGGCAATCCAAATGCAAACTCGGTAGCTCGGCCACCGGTCGGATGACGGAAAAGTCATACCTTGTGACGTCATCGGGCTTGGCGCGCTTAAAAGGTCGTTTGAAATGCCTTTGACACGCGCGAAATTTTAAAGAATTTTTACCAAGTTATTGCTGATTTTTAAGGAGTAATAATTGGGGAATATTTTTTTTAGGCCTAACTAAATCATATTATTGAAAAAAAATAAAATTGGAAAGTTCCCTATTGATACCCTGGGGCGGGTAAACCACGACGGCCGTTTCGTCCTTGTTAGGACTCTACGGGCAGCCATAACCCAAGCAATTCCAAGAACGACGGAAAAATGTACTAAAAGCCTCCTTGCAAAATCAAGGCGGCCATCAATACACCGTAGCGCCATCCCAGAGTAATGAGGAATTAACTCTCATATAAAAGGCAGTTACACTGGTAATAATCGAAAGGTAGACAACTAATTGAACAACGAAGTGCATCACAATCTAGTATAGGGAACGCTATTCGCGTTTTCACCGAAAACATCTGCCATTTTGCAGACCAGAAAACAGATCAACGCTGGCACCCACCAGAATGCGCGCAATCCGTTTGAGTTGATTTTGCAAGGAGGCTTTTAGTACATTATTCCGTCGTTCTTGGAATTGCTTGGGTTATGGCTGCCCGTAGAGTCAGATTACACATGCGTGTATTCTGAGAATTCACATAACCGGAGAGGTGAAACCAGGCTTCATCCGAAAAAAATTTCAGGTATAATAAATCATTTCTTTCCAATAAATTTTGGGTAAACCATTGAGAGTAATTCCTGCGTCTTTGAAAATCTGCGGCTTGTATTTCTTGGAATACTTGCACTTTATAAGGAAATACATTTAGCTGCTTCTTAAGAATAGTCCTGCATGTTCCATAAGATCTTTCCACTTCTTGAGACAGGCGTCTTATACAATTTGTTGGCGTATTTGCATTATTTCACGAACGTTTGTAACAAGTTCTTCTATTCTTACAAATGTTCTTCCTGCTCATTTTTTGTGTTGTATAGAACATGTTTCCCTAAACACAGCCACGGTTCTTTTCAGGCAATAATAAAAATCTCCAGCAATAAAATCAACGTTAGGAAAATGTTCGTAAAAATCGTTCATGCACAATTCCGGATTGTATTGCCACTCACAATTTACTCTAACCCGTTTCGAAAACACGCCTTAACCATGAATGTTTTGTGCTGTTCCGTAAAGCCCATTGTGTGAATTGTTCAAGAAATTGGAAAAATTAGCGATGAATCAAATTACTTGTAACGACTGTCAAAGAAGACGGAATAACTGATTGATTGTTAATTCAGGTAGTTACTGACACCCAACAGTTATTGAGCTCTCCGGCTAAGCATTACGTCCTTAGATGCAAGGCCCTCTTTGATGCAAATACTTTTTGCTCGCACGGTATATTGTCATTATTAAGAGAAGTAAAAATCTCGATTTTAAAGAAAAATGTACTACTTAATTGAAGTAATGGTCAAAAATTAAGATTTAACTTTTGCAAGAGAACCTATGCTCTTACTAGAATAATAGTGATATAGTGGCATAACTTTTGTTCACTTTAATTAGAACTAGCAAACTCAATAACAGAACCGAAATCTTCTAACTTCTTGCCCGAAATTGTTTCTTTACAAGTTTCGAAACAGTGATCCCAGCACTCATCAATCTAGTCTTACAATATCAACGTGCTATTTTATACCTCAAAAAGGTACAATATTTCATAGTTAATCCCCGAATTACAACGGAGCAGAGTGCGTGAGACTTATTAGCTTAATGCTTGTTGGTAATAAGTTTTATGGATTTTGTTTCTGGCCTTTAGCGATGATAATCGCGAAGATAGCATCACAAAAGATGAAAAATTGCCCGTTTATTATGGGGTCATTAATGAAGTTTTCCGAGCTCAAAAGCAGCCGGCTTGAATAGGGAAATTTTTGGCTTTTGTTCTTGATCTAAATAAAGATAGATTTGTTGTTTTTGTGTGCTTTTTTAAATTTAATTGCTGTTTAGTTTAGATAAATTGCCTGTAATTTAAATCTTCCTTTATCCACCGAGCTTTTACTTAAGATTACGGTTTACCTTAAGCTTCTTTTTAATTTCTTGGCCTATGAGCGAGTTAATGTAAATTTATGGGAGTATTGTGAGTAAGGGAAAGAAGAGCGTTAATCTGCCTTTTTTCAGGCATCTTAAATATTTTTATAGCTTCTAGCTGAACTGTTTTTGTAGTTCCATGAGATTTATTAATTTTGATTAAAAAATGGTCATTATAATGTGCTATTTTATTTTTCATTTAATTTATGATTGTTTTAAATTTTAAATTAGCGTATTAAAAAAAAAATGAAAATTTTAGCTGCTTTATAACTAACCAACTAAATACCTTTTTTTTTACTAATACCCATGCGCAGCTTGTCCGTAAGGTCATTTGGTTAATGACCCTTAGTAGTAGACAAAATATATGTATTTTAAAACACGGTCATTTATTCTTCTTCTTCGTATGCCTATCCGAGCCGGATGCTGGCGACCATCTGAACAATCATAACTTTTTTAACTGCTCCTCTGACCAGTCCCGTGGCTGACTTTCCGAACCAGACCCTTAGGTTTTTCAGCCATGAAATGCTCCTTTTTCCTAGTCCTCTACTCCCGTACACTTTACCTCGCAGGCTGCACTGGATTAGACGGTATCGATCTTCATTACGCATTATGTGCCCAAGATAAGAACTTCCGGCACTTCACGGTGTAAGGGACCTCACGTTCCTTCCCCATTCGGCGCAGGATTTCTTCATTGGTAACTCTCTGCATCCAAGACACTTTCAGCATCCTTCGATACAGCCACATTTCGAAGGCTTCCAGTCTCCTCTCAGTAGCAGCAGTCAGTGTCCACTCCGTAGTACAATACAGAAAAGACATAGCATTTTAACAAGCTGATCTTGAGGTTTATGTTCAAGTCATGGCTCTTGAAGCACTTTGCCATCTTATTGAACACTGCTCTGGCTTTCTCTATCCTGCATCTTATTTACTGTGAATTGTTCCACTCTTCATTAACACAGGTGCTCAGGTATGTATATCTTTGTACTCTTTCCACATGTTTCCCATTTATAATTAGGTGGTCATCTGGAATACTTATTTTACCGATGATCATTATTTTGGCTTTGTCAACATTTATATCAAGACCATATTGTTGACTGACCAGTGTAATTTATTAGAGATCGTTATATATAAAGCAAATTACACCACAAGTGGTACAGTTATAAAAACTTGTCTTGTATATTGTACATAGAGTTGCAGGGTTCTTTGTCGTAAGAGGTTTGTTACAAGTAAGAGTACTGCTGTGTAGAGCCTCTGGTTGTCTTCAGAAATGGAAGATCTGGCTTCACCTTGTTGATTAGATTTTAAAAATGCTGTTTAAGTATCTTGTAAATTATCGCTCTTTTAATTAACTTTCCTTCCATTATCAATGTGGGTTTTTGTATTTTGATAAAAGAAATGTCTTTCTTGTGGCAGCTCAGGTTCAAAAGTTTGCCAGATTCCTATAAATGATTTCTAATTATTTTGTCTATGGCCATGGATGATCGGTTTTTAGATATTGCTGTCCCCTTCTACAAGTACCCTGGTGAAAGGTTCCATTTCCTTGTATTAAACAAAAATGTGAACGTTTGAAATATGTGTACTTGGTGTTCTTTTTAACAAGGTTTTAGTTACTAGGTGTGATGCATTTATATCAGCATATCATAATATGCTTAGTTTGCTTAAATGTCAATAATTCGATTTCTTTATTAAAGGCAGCTGCGTGTCCAAAAGTTAGAATAATTCCAGTTCTAGGACTTAAACTAAAAGATCTGCCAAAATCGTTACGAGAGAACAAATAAAGCATAAGATCATAGTTTTTATGAAAATGGGTCATTTATTATTTTTCTTTTCAAAATTATAAACCAAATAAGTGCATTAGATAGAAAACAAACTCCGTAAACAGGTATCAATAAGCTGATGCCGTCAGTTAGGTCTAAATGTTTTTTTTAAAAGGATAATTCTTGCTCTCCGAGATATGTCATTGTAATAAAACTTACTGAACATTTTTTGCACGGCTTTCTTTTCCACCCGGAATAAGTCAAAGTTAGGTCAAAGTTTTAGTTGCTACTTACATAAATTGTTTATAGCACGTCATAAATAATAATATATAGGTAAATATAATTTAACATGTACAAATGTATATAAATAACAATAAATTAGTGTATAAAGCAAACAATACACAAACATAAAAAGAAAATTTAAAATTCAGAGCCACAAAACTGGCAATTTCACAACCAATGCACAGCATCCGGGCAGTGATTACCAGTAGGCCAACAGGTACTCATTCAAGATATGAAAGCAATGGTCTAGTAAATACTTTTTAACATATTATTCTTTACAAATGACATCATCAAGGGCTCGATACCGTCCCGGGATCATATTATATAAATTACAGTTAAGTGAAATGTTTTTTGATTTAGTAAGTCTGAATCGCTGAGCCACTATCCTATCTGAGCCACGAGTGTTGTATCTGTGAATATCTGAATGACTAGTGAGTTTATCTCTGCGGGAATGTAGCTCCAGCACAGTTTGAAAAATATAAACACAGGACAGCGGCATTATGCCAAATTTTTTGAACAGAGGTTGACAATGGACCCTATATATTATATCCTGGGTTAGCCAAAAGTCTTACAGCTTTCTTCTGGAGTCGGAATATCTTTTGTGCATTTGCACTGTATCCCCACAATATTGCCCCATATGCAATATGGGAATGAAAAAGGCCGAAGTAAAGCGATTTCAAAACGTCCAAAATCAAACACGCAAATTTCTAAGAAGAAATATCGTACTCGACAATTTTCGTCCCAGTTCAGTTATGTGGGCCTCCCAGGATAAGGAGCTATCCAGAGTGATACCCCGTAATTTACATTTATTGTTTTCAGGACTGTAATAATTGTTTCCCGCAAATCACGGACCTAAACTTAAAACAAAGAGCAGCAAGCCACGAAAAGAACTGCACTTAATATATTTCATCGGATAAACACCATCAAAGTTGGAAGCAAAATCGAGAAAAGCGAGGAAATACAGCATTTAAATGAGCTTTTCAGAAACAGACATTTGTCAAATGGCTTGCGTTAAGTTTTTTTGTAGTTGTGGTGGTTCGTTGAATAGGAATGAGATCGGTCGGTTATTACGGTTGTCCAACACAGTTTTAATAATATACTTTTTATTTAAGGCCTGTCCGTACAATGAACAATGGAAAAAGCAAAGCCATTGAAAATACTTGATGATGTGAAGCAAATCGAAAAAATATAAAAACTGTCATTTCGGCTTATTAAAAAGGGAACGACTGCTGAGCTGGAATTAAAATATATTTCAAAGCAAACTAAACGGTTAAGAGCAAACGCTAGTGATGCATTCGCCATTTCATCAGGTGGCCAAATATCCGTCGTTAGATAGCTATTATAGTTTAAGCATTTATACCGTGCGAGCAAAAATTATTTGCCTCAAAGAGGGCCTTGCATCCAAGGACGCAATGCTTAGCCGTAGAGCTTAATACCTGTTGGGTGTCAGTAACTACCTGAATTAACTATCAATTAGTTATTCCGTCATCTTTGACAGTCGTTACAAGTAATTTGATTCATCGCTAATTTTTCCAATTTGTTGAACAATTCACACAATGGGCTTTACGGAACAGCAAAAATCATTAATGGTTAAAGCGTATTTTCGAAACGGGGTTAGAGTAAATGGTGAGTGGCAATACAATCCGGATTTGTGCATGGACGATTTTCACGAACATTTTCCTAACGTTGCTTTTATTGCTGGAGATTTTTATCATTGTCTGAAAAGAACCGTGGCTGTGTTTAGGGAAACATGTTTTATACAACACAAAAAAGGAGCAGGAAGACCATCTGTAAGAACAGAAGAACTTGTTGCTAACGTTCGTGAAACAATGCAAAATACGCCAACAAATTGTATAAGACTCCTGTCCCAAGAAGTGGGGAGATCTTATGGAACATGCAGGACTATTCTTAAGATGCAGCTAAATTTATTTCCTTATAAAGTGCAAGTATTCCATGATATATAAGCCGCCGATTTTGAAAGACGCAGGAATTACTCTCAATGGTTTACCCAAAATTTATTGGAAAGAAATGATTTATTAGACTTGACATTTTTTTCAGATGAAGCCTGGCTCCACCTCTCCGGTTATGTGAATTCTTAGAATACATGCATGCATGTGGAGTAGTGAAAATCCCCATTTTTTTGTAGAGTCCACATTGCACCCTCAAAAAATTGGTGTCTGGTTAGCTGTTTCCCGAAGAAGAATTGTTGGTCCTATTTTTTTCCTTGACACAGTTACAGCACAGCGGTATAGAGACAGTATTTTGAATCCATATGTGGAGCAAGGAGTTTTGGATATTTTCAAAAGGACGTTGCAACCGCCCATACAGCCGCCGAAACTATTAACTACCTACGCAATTTTTTTCGACGACAGATTGATCAGTTTAACGGTTATGGATTACTTCGTTTTTCCTCATTTAAATAACACTATTTTTAAAACACCAGTTGCAAATTTAGAACAATTACAAGAAAGGATTATCCAAGAATGTGGTAACATTTCTCCAGAGATGCTGGTCAATACTTTCGAAAATATGAAGAGACGTGAGAATTTATGCTTGGAGAAGGCGGTGCCCAATTTCAGCAATTTATATAATTATTTTTCTATTTCTTTCTGTATATTCTTTCTTTGTTAATTTTGTAAACAACAAAAATAAAATTGTATATGTCTACTTATTTTATTACTCAATAGTTTGGCATATATGATGTCAATAGGAATTTGACAAAATTTTAACCTAGATTTGGTTAGATATATCGTCCCCATGTCATTGTGATCTAAACCAAGCCCTACGTTTTTTAATCCAAGCCCTCTTTGATGCAAATATTTTATGCTCGCACGGTAGCACAAACAATTAAAATAAAATAAAAATTAGGAGGAACAACAAACTGCTAAATTGATACCTCAATCGAGGTGTAAAAGCAATGGTCTAGTATATACTTTTTAACATATCTTTTGAATCGGACATCATCGAGGGCTCGGTACCGTCCTGGGATTTTATTATATAAATGACAGTCAAGAGAATTGTTTTTAGATTTAGTTAGGCTGTGACGCCACAATCAAATTCTCCAGACTAGAGGCAGAAGTAATGAAAGTATTTGTAAATCCGTTGCATGTAATAGCACAGATCATTTATATAAATTATAAATATAATAGGTCCAAGCACGGATCCCTGTGGCACATCATATTTAGCATAATATCCTAAATCAAATTTAACACCTTCAATCTCCACAAACTGCGGCCTACTAGACAAATAAAACAAGACTTAGGGGAACACCTCTTATGCCATAGTAATATAAAATAGTTTGTAAATATTTAAGTCTTTATACAGGGTGGTGCTACGGCTAGCACAACATAAGAAAATAGCAAGCCATTTTTAAGTGGTCAAATACTGGCTCCCTCGTATTACATATATTGTGTCGTCAACTGTTTAAAAGTTACTTTGAAACCACAAACCCTATACAATCTTTGCTCCAAACATCACATTCCCACCAACAAGTATGAATGGGAGAGATGAGCGAATAGAAAGATCAGTTTTATTGGACGTTTCGTGCGGAAAATAATATTATGGGAAGACGACGAATCAATTATTAGAACCCTACTAGAAAGTTTTAAAAACAAGGTCTCAAACCAAAGAAAGACATTTGAAAATAAGATTGCGATCGATTTATATTTAAGAAATTATATCCCATAACGCAACAGGAACACCCCTTCAAAATTGCCTATATAACAATTAAAATAACACAATTAATTGATTAAGACATTTCATAAAATTAGTTTGGTTCAAACTATTTCGCACCTTTAAGCCCATGACAGTTTAACGACGCAAACAATAACAGATAACGGCTTTCAAATAAACTTTCAAGTAACTTTGTAGAAGGAAGTTACATATATACAGAGACAAAAAGATATTGCCAAGAGAAGAGAATCTCAAATCGCGTTTCAAATTTTGTGTACAGTTTAACAAAACTTCTTTACGTTTTAAGTAAAACCTTTGGGTGTTACGATATTTCCTTGTGTTTTGATGTTTATTGCCGTATGTAAAAAATCGCATTTTTTGGCCCTCCCCTGTCACTAAACGTCTTTAAATTACGACATACAAGTTATTTTAGCCCAAAAGTATTGACAGACATATTCATAAAGAAAAGGTTATGCTTATACTTGCAGAATATGAAGGACATCCTTTAGCTCGCATTCATAATATTCCTAGTAAAACCTTATACTTAGTTAGAGTATGAGCATATCCTTCCCAAAAAAGTATTTGGTTATTCATAAACGTTACCTTTTACTCTAAATAAAAAGCATATCCTTCAATAATTTTGAGTGTGGTCAGTAGCAGACTCAGTCGTGTAGTGATCAGTTGTAGCGATGGCGGATGTTGTGGAACTGAGAGAGATTAAACACTGGAAGCAGCGTTTATCAACACTTGTTGGAGTTTACAACGAATTATGCCGGTTTGAAGAGGAAAATGTGCAATGGCTTGCCAACACATTTTTGGGAACAAATGCTGAAACTCGAGGAGGTGCGTAATTATCCGCCCTAAAAATGAAGATATGTTTACGCTATCTCAGTGAACCTGGGTATAATAAAGGCATTGGTAAAGAACAGGGTGTAAGTCAACCTACAGTATCTCGTACAGTGACTACCGTAATTGACAGCATAGTTGCGCAATCAAATTACTGCATAAAGTTTCCGTCTACTAACAATGAATTTATGGATGCGAAACAGTTATGGCAAAGCAAGTATAGATTTCCGACAGGAATTGGTGTAGTTGACTGTACCCACTGAAACCAAATCGCTATGGTGATAAGTATGTCAACCGAAAAGGTCATCCTACACTGAATGTGCTAGCCACTTGTGATGCAAGAGAAATGTTCACTGGTATGGACCTTAGTTGGCCTGGATCGGTTCACGATTCAAGAATATGGAGAAATTCACAAATAAAGGTTCATTTACAATATAAAAACAACGTCGTGCTACTTGCTGATGATGAATATGGAATAGAGCCGTGGCTCATGACTCCATGCAGAAATCTCGCTCGAGGTCCTAAACTAAATTATAATAAACTTTTTAATAAAGAGAGAGTGATACATGAACGTTGTTTTGGTCAACTGAAACGTCGATTTCCTATTTTGCAATATGTTTGCAGAGTCAAATTATTGGAGAATATGCCAAAAATAATTGTTGCCTGTATTGTGCTTCATAACGTGGCAAAAACTTTGAAACACATCGATTTTGAAGCACCTGAAGAAGAACTGTCAGTTGATCTACCTCTTCGCCAGCAAGGACAAGAAGTCAAAAGAGATTTGAGCATTGCAATAAACAACTTTGATAATTAAATGTAGGTATAAAGCTGTATAAAAAGTTCAAATTTAATTTAGTTTTATTATTTACGCCATAATAATATCAAATCATTTTGGTTTTTAAAAAAGAAAATTCGAATAATTATAATAAGTTTGTTCTCATACGCTTTACTTATTCTTGGAGGATATCCTTGCAAGTATAAGGTAGGTTATCATTATAAATACTAAAAAAAGGAAATGCTTATACTCCTACCTTTTTCTTCAACTCAAAGCCTTATACTTCTCCCATATACTTACAAGGATATCCTTCAGTTTTATGAATACGGATCATTGATAGAGAATCCTTAGACTGTATTTTTCATGTAACGGATTTTTAGATTTAACTTTAATTTCTGAAATTTGCTGCAATTTACAATTGGTCTGTTATATGAATTATTTCTTTCCAATGAAATCCCTAATGTAAAAATCTGTTAGAAGACAAACTTTTAAACCTTACTTATCCGAGGAATAGCACAATATTTTTATATTTATTTAATCACAGTTATCTACAAACACTATTAAAAGTAGACCGTAGACGTTTGCTCTCAGTGTCTTAATAGGTATTTTTCTATTAAGTGCGCAAAATAGGTTTTTTTTTTCGGAAGATTCAGACAACTTTTGTAAATAAAATTTTTATCTGAAACGAACAGAACTTTACAATTGAGCAACTTTTAAACAATTGAAACTCCCTCGTAAGGTCTACAGTTTTTTTCTCTATTTTATTGAGCGCTTTTCGAGTTTAAGCGAACGTTTATAAAAAATAAAATTTTCTAAAAAATGAATAATAAAAAAGATTTCCATATCGAGTGAGAATTCTGTCGGTCACATTATATTTAAAGATTCTCTTACAATAATTACATAATATCGTGACAGCGGAATACGTATACTTATTTTTGAAATATTTATCGTGACGTTCGTTACACGATCCATGTTTATTTGTTACAATCCCAACAAATAAACATTTTAAAAAGTATTCAATCAAAAATCATTGATAACGGCTTTCAAGTAAACTTTGTCAAAACTTTAAATACGGAAGTTGCATACGTCCTAACAAAAGGAGTTATGCGAAGTCGAGAATCTCAAAGTGAATTGACGATGAATCGATGTTTAGAAATTGGAAGTTGGGCGTCGGTGTTCCGAACTGGCGTGAATTTCGTGTACGGTTAAACAGAGTGCCTTTATGTGCATTCTCGAACAAACCACAGTTTGTATGGAATATTATTCCTTTATGATCATTATATTCGTTATTGGTTATCGTTATCAACCAAATACCGTTTGTTTGAATTATGAATTATTTTAAATAACGTAGGTACAGTATTATTTTTTTCTAATATAATTTACGTTCAGCGTCCTAAAAAACACTCAACATAATTGCATGTAAACAATAAAAAAACAGAAAGCTTAAATACACTGCATTGGATGAACGGATCAATTAGAAATTCTTTTAAACAAAGGGCAGTATTGTTTTCTTAAATTTAGGTCTTACATAAGTAGAGGAGCTAACGGGATTCTATCACAAATAATTTAATGACATGGTGTTCATGCGAACTACTAAATATATTGAGTAGGGCTTATTCCTTTTATGATACGAAATAAAACAAGTTGCTTGTAAAGTTTTTTAAAGCTAAAAAATCTGGTAAAATACCGTATTCAGCAGTAACATTAAATTGTGATTCTTGGTTTCAGTTTTTCCTTGTTCCTGATTAGTAAATTGGGAGCAACTTTTTTTCCAATATAAACTATTGTATCCGTTTTTCCACCCTCTAAGGCCTTTTGCACACACTCACGGCGACCGTCCTAACGGCACCGTTTATACGGTTAAGGGATTATGCAGCATATTATGTGACCTTTCACACGCACCGGCACCGTGTACACGGTTCCGTTCCACCGCGATGTCACCGTGAGCCCCCACTATAATTCACGGCGACTGTTACCGTGTTGACGGAGAGACATGCCCAGTTGAGTTTAAGATTTAATTGGTGGTTGCACAATGCACATGTACCGCGCTTACGATATTTTCTTGGTTCATTAGCGAGAAAATTGTTTTATTCAGTAGTATATTTTATCATAATCATATTTTTCGTAATGGCAGTAGGTATAGATATGGATATGCTTATATCTTTGGTGGAAGCAAGGCCGGTTATTTAGGACAAAACAAGTTCTATTTATATAAGCACAGAAACTGCACAAGAAGTGCCTGGAAGGAAATATTTTTGGAGGTCAATCCTGATTTTGATTGTAACAGCCAACATTTCTATAGGCTGTATGCACTCTCTCATCAATTTAGCTTGACGTTGAAGCGAATTTTTTAATCGTTCGTGTAGGTCATCAAAACTGGATATGGACGACCTAAAATAGTTGAAAAAGCTTTTTTTTTCGTCTTCCCTCAACTGACCAAATAGTACAAAGAATGCACCGAATTGTTTCCTTCCCATATTAATGGGATGAACCCACAAAATTCTGTTTCGTGCCTTCTTTCGTTTTTTGATACGCATGTAATACATTAAAATCGCCACAGCACGTCTATGATTCATATTCGAATGAAAATAGAATCAAACTGACGAAAACCGTGTATGTGTGCAAGGATAGCACGAACGCGGTAGATCGCGTAAACGGTGCCGTTAGGACGGTCGCCGTGAGTGTGTGCAAAGGGCCTAAGGGCAAAATTTATGTAAATGCCTAAACACAGGTTCATTTGTAGCAAGCAAAGAATTTGTCCAAACTTTTTTGCTTATATTTTTTTCTCTAGCAGTTGCTTTGTAAACACGCACCTACTTGCTTATTTTAACAGAGTAAGCATAGTATACAATTTTATTAATGATTATTATGTACCAATTCTTAGACCTTCAGTTTTAGTTCCGTAAATACAGAAATTCCTATAAAAATTTCAACCCCCGTCTTTAGCCCCTTGGGGGGTTGATTTACCAAAAACTCCTTTTTAGTGGATGGCTACGCTATAAGGATATGTCATCCTCGAAATTTCATGATTCTAGGATTAGGAGTTTAGGCTGGGCGTTAAAGAGTCAGTCACTCACTTTAAAATTTTCTATAGTAGTATAGATTTAAAACTGCAAAACTGGTTGTGCAGATCAAGCTGCTTAATATCAATTTGTGTAGTCTCAATGATAAATGATTAGCAGAGTTGAGCACAAGAAATATATTAAAAATGTATACCACTGTTACGAATTAAACCTCGAGGCACATACAGAACTTGTTGCAAACAAACATTAAGCTAATAAGTCTCACGCATTCTGGTGGCGTAATTCTGGAGTAAGTATAAATTATTAAGGGGGTTTTGCAACATAAAACAGTTGAGCGGCAAGATGGATGTAAGCTTTAGCACTTGTATAATAACATCAGTTTTAGTGCCAGGCGGGCGGTAGCTTCACTGAAAACAATAACACTGCCTGGATATTGTATTAACTTTTGAGATATATTGGGTTATTTAACAAAAGCATGGTGTTAAAAGCTGTCTTATGAAATAAAGGATGGCTGATTAAAACCAACAATTTTGATAAGACAAAAACATTAGTAAATATGTTAATACAAAAATGTTGCTGTAGACCCATTTATTTTTAAATTTACGTTTGGTTTATGCTACGGTATAAAGCTATAGAGCAAAAAGATACCAATTTTGATAATTAGGGTAAATCAACATACGGACCTCGGTGTGGTCTTTGACCCAACACTGTCGTTCTTCAGTCATATAATATCTAAAATTGATAGTGCACAAAAAATAGCAGGTTTTATCGTTAGAAACACAAAAGACTTTAGTATTGACGTTAGTTGGCATCTTTTTGATGGCCTACCTAGTGTTGCCTGTTTTGGAGTACGGAAGCATAATTTGGTTCCCCCAGTATAACGTGTGGGTTACACTCATTGAAAGAGTGCAGAGAAAGTTTGTTAAATGTATGTATTATAGGAAATACGGTATATATCCTCAGAAGAGGTGCGATAACGAATACCTCTTGGGTATCTTTGGCAGGCTTTCATTGAATAAAAGAAGAATCAAAATTTTGCTCTGCACTTTGTTTAGAATTTTGAGAGGTGAAATTGGCTGCTCCAGTATTCTAGGGAAACTACCATTTGCTGTCAATAGAGTCAACTCGCGAGCCTCAAATATTTTTTATCTGACCTATCCTCGAACAAACCTTTACAAAAATTCTCCAATTTACAAAATGTGTCACTTTTTTAATTTGTATATATCAGATATTGAGGTAGATACAACTAGTCTTGGTCAGTTCAAGGATTTGGTCGAGAGAAAACTGAGGATCAATTAACAGACTTAATATTATGATGCTCAGTTGAGTACCAATTTTTATGGGGTTTTGAGACTTGTTCGCCTCATAGGCTTTCCTTTTGTTTTAGTTTTGTTTTTGTTATATTCACTAGCTGTAAGATGTATCTGTAATGGGCACCAGTGCTGTTGATACTTATGAATAAATAAATAAATAATAAAAGCCAATATTAGCGGCGCCTTAGCCATTTCGTTTTTTTATAAATATTTTGTTTATTTTTCGTTTTTCCAGTAGTTAATCGGCCAAACACCATGGCTTTGCAATCCCGGATCTTAAATTTTTTCGAAGCGTGGCCAAAACTTAAATCTGCCGCCCTAGTTCATCCTTTAAATTTCTGTAATAAATTCTATTTTTTTTTCATATTTAAGCAGTGATAGGGTTTGAGATAAAACTTAAAATCCATTTTGTACTAACAAAGTAACCGATTCTTTATTTGTCATGTTTTTCTTAGTGTCCCTCGCAGTCTGGCAGAACCGGATTTAGGGAAAGCCCAGAAAATGTTGTATCTCCGAACATCGGTAGACTGTCTGCGTAAAGTTAATTTGGGATTAAGTACCAAATTTCTTTCTTTTTATTCTTGTAGAAAACTTTAATATTCAAGGCTTATCTATAAGAACAAACACAGTAATTCAAGGGGACAAAAATACAGATAAAAAAATTTTATGTACATAAAACTAGTAAATATTATAATAATATGAATGTTAATATCATATATAAATTGAAAAAGCCATTGTTGACAAAGTCTAGGAACTCTATAATTACAATATTTTATAAGAGATTGCAACGTACTTTCTTTTTGGCAAAGTCATCAATTACTTCGTTGTAATCAAGATCACGGAAAAGGTCTGATTCTATGCAGGGTAACAATTTAAAAACTTGAAATGGCCATATCTTAGGAACGAAAAACTGAAGAAAAAAACGCAAAAAACAGTTTCTATAAAACAAAGGGGGAACAAAAACAAGCGTATTATCCCACCCTTATCTGCAACCCCTTGGACAGGATGAGATACACCCCTAAAATCTTAAATAGAAAGGGGAGTCGAGTGATACATCATTTTAAAGCTCTTGAAAAATGCTTTCCGATGGTACCATAGAAAGCTACATTTCAGGAAATTCTTCTCTGTTTACTTAGGAAAACAATAAATGAAAACACAATTTTGAAATTTTTTATTACTATTTAATTAAATGTTCAAAATTATTTCCGTTGTGTTGAAGACAATAATAAAGCCTACTTTCAAATTCTTCACGTACATTTGCAAATGTTTCTCTGGATATAGCACGGCATTCCTGAACTATTCTATGCTGAAGTTGCATTAGTGACTCAGGTTGCGTTTTAAAAACCACAGATTTTAGGTGACCCCACAAAAAGAAGTCAAGAGGTGTTAGGTAAGGGGATCTAGGTGGCCATTCAACAGGACCTCTTCTTCCAATCCACTGGTTGGGATAATTATCATCCAACCACTGCCTAACGGGAAATACATAATGCGTAGGTGCTCCATCCTGTTGGAAATGTAGTAAGCGTTCTTCTAAAGATAAATTTCCTCTGATTTTCTAATTCTCGCACTATTAGTGGTTCGATAGAGCTCTGTAGCATTTCAGCATACCTGTCGCCATTTAAATTTCCTTGTATAAATATTGGGCCGATAATACCATCTCCCAATATACCAGCCCAAACATTCATTTTCTGGGGGTACTGGGTATGCCCTTCTCTAAATACGTGGGGGTTTTCGTCATTCCAAAAACGACAGTTTTGCTTATTAACACGCCCATTTAAATAAAAGGTACACTCATCACTGAGGCAAATATTTTTAACTAGTCGAGGTTCTGCCGTAATTATATCTGTCATTATTTCACAAAACTAAATTCTTCTGTCCGGGTCGTCGTCACCAAGTTCTTGCAGTATGTGCAGTTTATAGGGATAAAACTTTTGAAATTTGAAATTTAAGTAACTTTCTTTTTGATTCACGGGATAATCCAGTTGCTACAGCTGCTTGACGAGTTGATACCAAAAACCACTTTTTAGTAAATGGCTACGCTATAGATCCCCGGACCTAATACCTCTTGACTTCTTTTTGTGGGGTCACCTAAAATCTGTGGTTTTTAAAACGCAACCTAAGTCACTAGAGCAACTTCAGCATAGAATAGTTCAGGAATGCCGTGCTATATCCAGAGAAACATTTGCAAATGTACGTGTAGAATTTGTAAGTAGGCTTTATTATTGTCTTCAACACAACGGAAATAATTTTGAACATTTAATTAAATAGTAATAAAAAATTTCAAAATTGTGTTTTCATTTATTGTTTTCCTTAATAAACAGCGAATAATTTCCTGAAATGTAGCTTTCTATGGTACCATTGTAAAGCATTTTTCAAGAGCTTCAAAATGATGTATCACTCGACCCCCCTTTCTATTTCAGATTGTAGAGGTGTATCTCACCCTGTCCAAGGGGTTGCAGATAAGGGTGGGATAATAGGCTTGATTTTGTTCCCCCTTCGTTTTATAGAAACTGTTTTTTGCGTTTTTTTCTTCAGTTTTTCGTTCCTAAGATATGGCCATTTCAAGTTTTTAAATTGTCACCCTGTATGTAAAATTGCTAAAGAATTAAGTATTTTTCCATAGTTGACCTTAAATATGTTTTAATTCACTTTAGTGCCCGGGCTTGGTCGGCCTAGGCCTTAATTCAGCTCTGCAGATGCAATGCTAAAATTTTTAGAAAAATAGCAAACCGCAATCTCAATAATATTACAAACAGTTTGACACCGATAAAAGTTTGTTGTAGATTAATCAAGTAATAGTCGGGGTTCTATGTCGGCGTGCTACACTAGAATTTACCACTCACTAAAGAGGCTCCGGCTTGCCCCCCCCCCCCCCCCCTGGATCCGGTTCTTCGGCTTTGGGTAGCAATTACAAAGTTGGTCTAATTGACACGTATTTCTTTTTCTGCTTTTTTAAATTTATAAATCCAAAGTTTTTTAACGCAAAACAAAAGGCTAATTTACTCCAAAGAAGGCTATTTGGCCAATTTTCGAATAAACCGAAGAAGTAATGAAATATTGATCAAAAACGAAATGACGAAGGAGTTACTAGTCCTTGGTCTAAAACTATTTAAAAGTTTTAGCAGTAGTATGCACTAAATTGTTTTTAATTTAAATCTATGTTATTTATTTATTTATTTATTTGTGATAATGTGCACAAGATAGAACGCAACTTGACAGTTAAAGCTTACAAAAGGATAACTACATTTTGTGGGTACCGTAACAAGTGATAGTTCCGCTATAATAGTGTACATGACGGCTTTAATTCGTGTATTTTTTTAAAAATAATTAAACGCAAATGGCAACAAGTAAATTCCTTCCTTAATCTGAAGCAAATTTTATTTATATTTTTAAACGTGTACAAAGCTATTTATCACAATCACGCACACAACTTTTATTGATGTTATACGGACCTGTTGGCAGCGGGTTTTCATTTTCTTGGAAGACGTCCATAACAGCTGACTGAAGCGTCTGGATTGTCCGGAACGATTGACTGGATTTCTGGAAATATTACGTCTTGGTGTGTAAATAGAGGCAAAAATCGTCATTTACAAATTGTAAAATTTGATTAGTAAAAAAGAATGGATGGTAAAAAAGTAATTTCGAATCATTATAATTTATATCGATAATATTTTCATTGGTATTTGAGAGTTCCTCAGATCGGACCTTACGTATATGTATTTACTTTTTAAAATTAAAGGTGGCAGATCCGACATTGCGTGTGCAGTGAGGTACTATATAGAGGTTGTATATAGCTTTTAGCGTCATCTCTTAGTAGTCCCATACAATCTGAGCCGACACTGGTTTGGGTCTTGTATCATATATAATATATTATATAGAGACAGTCTACTTGTCAGGTAGTGGTAAAATAAATATTATGCGAAAAAATATTTTTCTAACCACCTGAAAAATCCTTATACAATAAGGTTGCATTTCATATAACACAGTTAGATATTAAAATGCAGATTCAGATTATGTTTCGGAGAGAAATTATATAGTACTTCTACAACCTTTAGGAGGTGGATCTTTGACTAATTTTAAGATAAAAATTTCATATAAATATATGTCCACAACGGCTTGATTTTTAAGATACAGGGCGTACAAAAAAAGTTGTTTTATTTGGTTTTTTTATTATATTTATTTGATTATAGGTAATTTTTGATTAGACAGGCCTATTCTCTATTTAACTTTACATTCAAAAGATATTCTTCGTATTTGAAGAACTAAGCCATTGCGAACCCATATTGATATGAACTTCTTATCTTAAAATTAGTCAAAAATTTAACCCTTTAAAGTTTGTACACGTACTTAATAGACACCCTGTATAGGAAAAAGGACGAAATTCTTAATCCAGAAATATTCAATATATTCCTTGACAAAATGGTGAACGTCATGTCGCACAAGCCTTATTCCAAGCGAAGCTGGTGGGATTTGCTAGTCGTTAATTTTGGCGTTAGGAAACAAATAAAACTAATCTACCCCCCGTAGCAAGAAGTGAAAAAACTAATGTTATAGGCACACCCCTTTTTAATAAATAACAAACCAACTTTGGCATGTCACTACCGCCACTATTAAAGAAATTAAAATAATAGTTTATTGTCGTTACGCTGGTATAAAATGCAAGTCACACACAGGCCTTGATTAACAACTTAGGGGAGGAAAAACATAAAAATAAAGTCATTAATAATGTATGAGGTCCAGAAGAAGTATTTCCACGGATGTACTTAAAATAAATTCATTCTTTCCGTTTTGTAATAAAGTGGAATGTTTCTTTTAACATTCATTAACATATGTCACCCTACCTTTTTTAACGACCCTACTTATTACTGCATGGTCGGAACATTTCTACACCCTTATTCGACAAAGGGGTTTATATTTTAGTATAAGTCTTGTACCATAAAAGTTACAATTTTGAATTTGCTATAATATGGGTGTTATTACATTTACATGGTGGGCAAGGTTGCCTATATTGCACGTAATCTCTGAAACCACGTACTGATGTAATCACACGGCAACACCGTACGGGACGCATTGTCAACAACAGTCAATACCACCAACAACAATAAACAAGGACACAGCGCTTATTTGTGACGTCATTATCCGGAGTCATATAAATAAATGAATACGCTATACCTATTATATGTTTTTCGGGATTTATACAAGGATTTCTATTTTTGTGTGACTTTTTAATTTACCATTACACTTGAAATTATCGTTATTTACATATTTAAGCTGGCATTTACGTAAATTATGCGTTACTTAAAACATAACGTAAGTGAGAAAAGTTATACCTATCTCAGTAGATATTTTAAAACTACCTATCTTGTCTTAGATGTTTTTTGTATTTTTAAAGATAAATACATACCTATTAAGTATGTTCAGGTAAATATTATTAAAATTTATAAAAAATAATAATCCGTTAAATAGTCTACCCTAGCGTACTTGCGGTATGCATTTATACCATTTACTTAAAACCCAGTAAACCTATCGTATTTATTTCCAGATATATTTGCTTATTTAGAAATAATAAAGTGATTTTTGTACATTTGACTTTTTATACTACTAATGATCACAAAAATTTATAATTCAAAAATAGTTCAGGCGTTTAGCTACCACTAAATAATATCACCAGTAAAATTAAATTAAACAGATATAAATTTGGTAACACTTGGAAGCTAAAGGTTCAAAAATTGCTGGTCTTGTAACGGATGTTTAATTTGGCCTTTCTTTTGAAGAAAATAATTTTTAAAGTTTAAAGTTAGTTTATACTTACCTACTATATAACACAAATTGTAGTATATTTTGAATACGAAATGGTAATCGGAAAATCTGCTATATCGGAAACAGAATTTAAGGATAGGTCTTTTGATATTTAAAAAAAAATTAGGTACTCGAGGATTTACAAGTATTTAGGTTCCTAACTAGTGAAAAAAAATAACTGCAATTGATCATTGGATTAGTTACCTAGCCACTTTTAAGTTAAAAATACTTAGTATTTATCTAGTAGATCTGCCCTATTCGAGGTTTAATTTTATTTTGTGTTTGTAGGTATTTAATTTTCTTTTATGATATTTACCAAATCGGTTTTTTGCTGCAATAATTTTTAATCAAACTGTTAATTTTTATACTGCTAACTAAAATATCATGAATAGTTGTTTGTATCAAGTATGTATTGCAGCCATTAAAGTGTATTTAAAAAATCTTGTTTTAGGATGTACGTATTTAAATTCGAAATTAGTCAAATGTTATGTTTAAGAATTTATTCCCATGATTATGAAGTATTTCCTGAAATAAAATACCTATATGAAACCATAACTTTTAGTTTCAACTACATGATCTCTAGGATATTGCAGATAGCACTTCTGCCTAAATTCGATATAATATTAAAACTTAAAAGTATTTTTAACAATAAATTATTTATTGCATCTCATCCGTTTTCGTGTCCTGTTGGGAAATCTGCCAAATAAAATCCACTCCTACAAAATGGCACTCAAATACTCACTACAAATACTTTTACCGGAAATACAAATTTCAGGATGAACTACACCGACATTTTTTGCGGCATTCTTCACTTTGGGGAAAAAAACCAAAACACTTGCACTAGTCGCACTGTTGGACTTTTTGGGTAATTACCCTTACAACCGACTACACAATATCGATACGGCATTTTAAAACTATATAAAACACTATTTGAACCGGAAAACACTATATTTTTCACTAAATACACGAAAATTAAAACCCACCGGCGTGCTTGTGGACGCGATTATTAATCAAACAAAATAACTAACAGGTGTTGCTACGTTGGGAGATCGACTCGAGCGTTTTGCATGTCCTACTCCTACTTCACGTTCACCAATAATTTTTTTTATTTAACCAAAATATTGCCAATAAAATACCTAAATCCGTAAAATTACATTACGCCTGTGATAATAACTAAAGCATAAATAGTAAAGACATTACATAAGAAAACCTATTTTTAAGTATATCAGGAATTATGGATGATCTGACAATGCCACTTGTCGATGCAGGGGCAGTACATCCATCTAGATAAAATAGGCAAATGATGTAAAAACATTGGTATGACTCCGGAGAGTGACGTCACTACCAAATTTGAGTTGTTGGTAGCACCCCGGTAAAAGTGTAAATTAGCTATTCTGTATCACAAGTTAAAGTGATTCTTTCCATCCCACTAAAAGGTAATAGGGACATATATTTATAGCACTAAGTCATACAAGAGAAACTGTTAGTTTTGTTTGATACTCGTACTACACTGTAAGTTTTATTGTACGATCCATTAAAGTAAAGAAAAAAGTTGACAGAAAATATTTCCACTGAATATTTATATTTTACATAAGTCATTAATAAAGACAAGGGATAACATGGTTGGTATTTTGTGACAGGAAAATTAATTTTATACTTTACTCTTTTTTTAACACTAGCGTCTCTAATGTCCCGTGCCCCCCCCCCTCCCTACCAATATTAATTGAGTTGGCAATTACAGATAACGCAAACAACAGTTGGATATTAAGGTCGAGTTCAATTAGGTGTTTATACCAAGTTTCATTTATCTATCCTAAAAGATTCAAACAATAAAACGGGAGGTGACACATTATAGATCATATCATATTGGTTGGATCCACTCCAATCAAGGGTCACCCGATTTACTTACATGCTCTAAAAAAACGTTTTTTCAAGCATTACACGAGAAAACGGGAAACAGGATTGGTTTTTACCATTTAAAGGTAGATCGGGAGAAGTGAGGCAGTTTTATTACATATTCAACAGTATGAATATACAGGCTTAAAGACCTTTTTGTTGACCCTTGATAAAGTTTTTATATAAAACGAAACGTTGGGATAAATACAATTGTGTCATTTCATTGCCTGCCCTCATTCCCGCTATACTTATTCGAATTTTAATCTACATTACATGTCCCTGTAAAAAAATAAACTGCACAAAATATTTCAGCAGGGCTTTGAAAACCGTTGTCATAAAATATTTAAATACACCTACCATGACATCGGGGTGTTCGAGTAAGCAATAAATTATTTTTACCGTCTAACTTCAAACGCTTTGTCGCAGAGACTACTGCAGGAAAATAATATGAATAATTTACCAATTTGTAATAGTTTTAATTTTTACTCATGAAATATTTTACTAGTAATAATAATTTAAAAAGAAAGAAAAATATTAAAATGGGGTCAAAAAAAGAGTTTTTGTTATAAGCGAGATAAAAAATGTTTGGAGTTTCTTGACAATTTTTTTTTAAATTGAAAAAGCTTTAACACTACTGGGGATCGAAAATAGCAGTTCTTGCTTGCTAAATACTATACAATTCGTAAATTATATAGCTATTACTATCGTTAAGTACAAACAGAATATTTGTTACTTTTTTCCTGCGTCACTGCCCAACAACCTAAGGAAAATAATTTTCTGCAGTTTGAATTTTACATTTTAGAGATGGTTAACAATAAGAAAGGTGCCCATTCAATAGGCGATTGTCAAGTAAGCAAATCGTTTAAAGATTTCATGGCAATTTGGTTGCTCAGGAACTGCCGTTTTTTTAAGCGACGTTTAAAGCAGTTTTCTTGTCGACCTATTCATTCCTCAAGAGATAAGGACGAGATTCTACATGAAATATTGCTTAAATTACCCATTAGGTTTAGGTTAGAGTGGCAGACTTCTAGCACTATCCAAACAGTTTTACTTAGTCCTATGATGACCATTGTGATACCACATGTATTCCATAGAACCTATCCGCATCAGCTTCCTGATGGCTAGAGTGACGTATAGATCAGAAGAATCTTGGCAGCCTATTTTAACCAGCCCCTACTGTTGATAAACTTATAAGTTGACCCAGTTCTCCAGATTATTAAAGAATTCTTGGCCCAAGGCATTAGGCCTTCTTCCTACCAGGCCAGGACAATCACACAAGAAATGTTGAGTACTTTTTTTCTCTTCATTATCTCTGCAACTTCTGTAGTAGTCGGTAAGGCAAGGTCCGGTGATTACGGCTGATGAACTAACTACCCGTAATTTTATTATAAAATATACGGAGTGAGTACTACTCGAGAAATAAGCAATAATATGTACTCATAGCTAACTGACATTAACTAGCAACAGGCACGTTGTTTCAGATTTAAGCGACTAAATGTACTTTTCTATAAAAAGGTTCTTCCCACTACTCTGTTGCCACTGTAGACAAAACTATGGATACAATAGAATAAAAACTTTAATCAACTGTTCGGTTGCTATCATGCTCTTACACAATGAAATAAAAACTTTTAAAACGTTTCTTTTTATCCTTTTTTAGCCAGAAATATTATCTTGAAATTACCCACATGTGCTTTTTACCGAGTAAGGTCATATTACATTTTCCGCTCGCTTGAATAAAAATATAGGTATTTGAATTTATCAAGAGCTGTAACTCAAAATTATTAGGGAAAACTCTCTTGACTGGTGCATAAAGATTCGTGGCGTGAAGAAAATTGTACTGCAAGAGATCGCGTGCAAGAAAAGTAGATAATAAGGTTTAAATCTATTAAAAATTTACGGTGTATGGAATTAGGACGTACATAATTTATTTAGATTCTTACCCTTCTGCGGATATGAACTGTATTAATTCATTTTGTTGGTAGAACATTTTGGTTTTCGCATCGCATATTTTACGAGGTCCGCTTTAAAAGTTTTCGGAGTCGTTCATCGTTATTTGTTTACACCGTCAAGTAGGCTGATATTTTAGTTGTCCAATCAAGAACGATCAAAATGCTACGTCAATTATTAGTTTGGTTTAAAGGAGAAACTTAGGGCGTTCAATATTTGCCACTAACCCAGAATTTATTCGTGACATTTTTGAAACTGTCGACATCCCATATTACACCATTTGCTTGCTTCAAAATAACAGCACCAATTTCAGCTGATTCTCTGGAGTTGTAACAGAGCAGGATATTGTAACTAGAAAAAAAGCCACAATTTAACGGAAAAAAAGATGTTATTTCATGAGCATTGTTCACACTAATGCAGTTGCCCAACGAAAAATAGCAAAAGTAAATTCCAAAAGACTTTCTAATTAAGGTGGGATTAACGACGCCATTTTCTAGCTTTTAACTGTTAAATTCGATTTGCCTAACTATTGACGCACTGCAGTGCTGTGTTGATCAGAGTAGTTATTTTTATGCTTTTGGCATAGTAGTAGAGCAAGGCAGATGTTAGTCAGCCGATCATAGTTTTGTCCTGTTAATACAAACACATATTCTCCA
The DNA here is from genome assembly GCA_963969555.1 of Polydrusus pterygomalis. NCBI lineage: Eukaryota > Metazoa > Arthropoda > Insecta > Coleoptera > Curculionidae > Polydrusus > Polydrusus pterygomalis. The sequence goes on from OZ018380.1 coordinate 24,265,437, forward strand.
GAATTCTTAGGAGAGATAACATCTAGATAGACTAGAAAATGTTGTGATACAAATAAAAATTATTGTTTTTATTTCAGTTCTGAAAATTGATGTATTTACTTTAAAGGATTTGAAGATAAATTGTGACAATTTTAGTGGTTTCAAAAAACCTGCTTTTTTTAAAGTTTGTGGGCATTTATTTAAAAAAAAAACGTCATACTATTCGTCAATGTATCCCTGAACAGCCCTTCCAAAATGATATACTAATTATTTTGTTTTAATAATTGTAAGGTGCACTCAAGCCATTTATAGGTCTCTGTTATACATGATTGACCTTAAGAACTTAACCGGTTTGTCTCCGTCGCACTACTCATTGTTCTCAAAACTAAGAAACTCTACAGGGAAACAAATTGAGGATCAAGGAAGGATCCATGCTTTTTTTTTAGGCCTAAAAGAAAATTAAGTTAGTAACAGAAACATTTTTTAATTGTTTATTTTCATCTATAATATTCCAAGAGCATTGATAACTACGAAATAGTTTTATTACAGATTTTGAAAGCACACTACTTGACAAAAGCCTGATGCCATAAGCAGAGAGCTGTGGTCAAACTGAAATATGCTTGATGAAGTTGTAATAAAAAGAGAGAAAAAACGTTGATACATACAGTATGAAACAAATGTTGGTCCGTGATAACGTATGACATAAAATTATAACTATCCATGGGGGTGTCATTGCTTTTGCACATGTGATAACCAATAGACGAACTCAACTCGATTGTTGTTACGTCAAAAAAAATTTGAAAAAATAAGTTCCTAAATTAAATTTGTAGTTAATATTGCCTATTCTGAGTACCCACCCTGATTTAGTAATTGGTATTTGATTTAATGTTTGTTATTTTTTACCCATCAATGTTTTAAAAAATAAATCTTTTACACATTTTATACCGAAAAATTTATAACAGTATCATATTTTTAAAGCATCATTTTGGTTGCTATAAAACTGTTGAAATAAACCCCAATTTTGAATTAAAATGTCCATTTTTAAAGTACTATTAAGCCACAGAACGCAATTTAGAAAAATATGCTTTTTAATGTCCAAGTTAAAAATTCCATTTGCTTTTTTAAATTAAACCAGTTGGCCAGAAGTGTCGAGTCGCATATCAATAAATTGCAAATGCAAAAACGAAGGCAACAAAGTCGTGTTTGTTGTACGTTTTTATTTTATACAGTTTGTTTGGTTACTTGTTTATCATTTGACCTACCACATCAATAAAAACAGAACAAACGTCGATAGAGAATATTTGTACGAAATTTGCAGACCTTTTCATATGCCATATACATATACACGTAGGAAAAATGTTTGTCCGCCCATCTCTCAGTAATAAGTTAGAATAGTACAAATATGAAGTATCGCAAAGTAAACAGAAATAGGTAGATTATGTTTCCCCCACTCCATCGCATCGGATCTGGCTGGCTCGATGCGTTTTGCTTGATCCTGCTTCGGTTATTTGATATTAATAGAACCGAAGCGGCGCGGCGTGCCACCAGCGAGCAGCGAGTGCCATGAGCGAGATGCGATACGATGGAGCGAGGGAAACATAATCGACCTACCTCTGCTTGCTTTGCGATACCTTATATTTGTACTATTCTAACTTGTTACTAAGAGATAGGCGGACAAACATTTTCCCTACGCGTATATAATAAATTATTAGTTACAAATATCTATTAATGCAGATATCCTCATTCTCAAAAAGTAAAAATAAATAAACAAACAACAAAAATGTGTGAAGATGGTATAATTAAAATTGAAGCGAGCGAATGGTGGTCTTAGTTGTACCGAAAAAGTTAAATGCAGAGCGAAACAAAGCAGACTTGTTTTAGATTTAAATAAGGAAACCAACAATTTTTAGATCAAAAATGGTCTTTGCCAAATATTGTACAAACATTTTTTATTTTCCTTCAGGAACAATATGTTTTTTTTATTTGAACCGCAGCCAAGGGTCGAATTAAATAAAGAAACTAGAAAATATACTGCTTTCAGCACAGATCGCGGTCAATTATAATTGACAAGTTTACCGATTGGTTTAAAAACCAACCCTAGTGCTTTTCCAATGCTACTGACACTGGCAATGTCAGAATTGAATTACGAAAAGTGTTTTGTTTATTTAGTGGAATTTTTGGCCAAAGTTTAACAAATTATTCTCTACCAGTATAAAGTTTTTAAAGCTAGATTACCTGTCGAAAAGTTTAGATTTGGCTTCGTCTGAATTAGATCTATTTAGAAATTTGAAAAAACGGACCATGGAATGTCATTTTGCATATACGATAACAATATTGTGTGGGGATGTTTATTATAGAAGTTGATAATAATAATAATAAATCATTTTTTCTAAATAATAAAGTCAATGCAGTACAAGCAGCGCAAGTGCGTCTAAGTTAACTGAGATTATGTTAAAAAAAAGTTTTTTTAATTCTTTGTTAAGGACAAAACCTTTCTGGTTGCCCTCGCAGATCTGGTACATATTTATGTGTACTAAGACTCATCAGGATTAGCAGCGGCGTTCATAGAAAGTAAAGTAAACAATAATACTAGAATAAGAAGTAAGTAAGAATATTACTGTGTACCTTGAAATAGTAAAGGTGCATTAATATAGACCAGACTAGTCGATACTTGCTACATCTTCATTTAGCACGTGCACTTTTTGACGTCACATTGGTATACTTTTCACTAACGTTGTTAGTTAAGATTTACTGGTCTTGGCCAAAAATATGACGTTTTCCAAAACAAAGATTATTTGTGACAATCGCCATTACATGAGTTTATTTAATTACTTAATTTAAACCCAAACTAACAAAATCGGCGATGAAAAAGTATAACCCTCGAAAAGACATATCTTGTCGGCCTTCAAATGAAAATCGAACATTTTGCGTTTGAAAAAGTCTTATAACTTATTATTGTACTTAAGAATGTTCCAGGAATTGGGCACCAAGCATAAAAGGTATAAAAGATATAAAGTGTATAGTCACATACCACTATCAACTTTATTAAATGAATAGTCGTTTCCTTTCAGCTTAATCTTTGTACGCAGGTAAAAATGTGTTACTCTGCGTCTAAGCCAAAATAACCAAGTCAATTTATCGGGCCCTCCTTCCCTGAATGCACCTAAAATCTTTTTCAACTAAACTATATGGAGAGTAAACTTTCAAGAAAGTTCATATTATTTTTGTGTCTATATTTGCGCCATATTTACCAGTTTAAATATTTTTTTTTATTGAAAGTTCCACTAATGTATTGCTCCTTGAAGATAAAAAATATTTTTCCAACTATACCATTTTCTCCATAGAAAGTCGTAACCACAATCGGAACACCATTACTTTTGCCCCATCACAAAAAGATCAATTCGCTTTTGACTCAATACCTAATAGGATTTGCGTACGCCCCCCTTCCAAGATCAAATATTAACTCCGCCACTGTAATTTTTCTAGAGGAGTTGTGAAAAAACCCTGTTTTATATACCAGCATGAATTGCTGTGTTCATACTGTAGTGGCGGGTGCAGCTATCTATAAAGGGGTTGGGCGGTTTAGTAGGTGACGGGTTGGACCGGTCAGATTAGTGTCCACCCCCCCCCCCCCCTCCCTTGCCCTTTTACCAGTACAGTAAGTAACTGCATACAGGTTGAGTGAAATTAATATCATTCCATAATTCCATATCCGTATTCTAACTATTATTATAACATAATATACTATTATTTTATTAGACCAAAAGCATATAAAACTTGAAATAAAATGGACAGCAAATTTTATTGCCGGCACTAAAGTGAAGTTTTAAGTAGGCTGATGTCTTGCGGCATGCTGCTGATAAGTTTGCTCAGCGTCGTTAAGCGAAAGTGTTTATTGATACTTGCACACCAGTAATAGTCTATTAAAGGAGGTTAAATTACCCAGTAATGTTATATTTGTTACACATTATTGGTAAATGATGCTAAACAAATTACTTGCAGTCCACATTTTAAACCAATTTATTATGAAAACTAGACAGCAAGCTATTCTGTGATCGATTTTACTTATTTATTGCTAATAATGGTACGTTTCAAACCAATCCAAAATTCAATACATCTAGCAATTATCAAGATTATATTGTTGAAGTGAGATAAATTAAGCCTTTTTAAAGTAGTTTTCACAGTAATTGATGCAAATAATATTAATTCAATATATTTAATTATTCAAGTAATCTTTAAATAACCCACGGGGTGTCCGGATACAATGCACTCGCAGTGGCGGCCCATGACATTTTAGTAGAGGTGGTCTTAAAATGTTAGCTACCTCGTTATTATTTGCCATATTATTTAGAGAGACTTGCAAAACTCTAATTTTCGGTTGCGTGACGTACAATATTTTTTTTAAGACCGACACTTCGATATACATTTAATTCTTTATTTTATATTATTTGCAAATGCGTCGTATGACTTCTCGTAACGGGCTTTTGATTTTACTGGCAATATATCGTAAGTCGCTTTCCTTGATGCTTCCAAAATTTCTTCTGGAATCTCATTTTCCGTGTCGGATAATTCAAAATCTGAATTCATATTTTTAAATTTGCGCACTCGCGAAACAAGTTTGACATAAACAACAAATTAAAAATCAACGAACTGTCACTCAACAATACATCGAAATGTTTTTGTCATATTAACGAAATCAAGGTAGATTGTATTATCAAAAAGCAATTGGAAAAATGGAAAAACAGGGACTGGAAAAATCTTTTGCCGGTCCTTCACGTCCATTTTCCGGTCTTGATCAACAAAACGTTATTTTCTGAACGAAAAAGTGTCCAGAAAGTCTTCTGGTCGGTCTTAAAAAAAAATATTTTCCCTACTTTTTATGTATAATTTTATTTTTTTCGCCACTAATACTTTCGATCATAAATTTTATTGAAACATATTTTTGTTGCCGTTTCTGTCCTCGCATGGTCAATGGTCATACTGAAAAATCAACAATTCACGGAAAATTACATTGTTTAGTGACAATGAACCAGGAAAGGTACATATTTCACTTTTAATTTATGCATTTTTGCATATAAAATATACCATAAAATGTGCTCATTTTATATTGATGCAAATTTAATTGCTTGCGCTATAAATTCTAAAATGGTAATTTTTTGGGGTGTAACATGTTTAATTGTCCGGTCATAATTATTTTCGCTTACTATGCATATTCACAACGTTGCTATAATAATTGTACAGGACTCAATGTTATTTCGAAAATTATATTTACTTATTTTTACCGGGGTGATTCAAGTTGAGGCCTATTAGAAGATCTCGACAACTATTAATGTAAGAATGTAAGTAGATCTTTTAAATTTCTCATAGTTCCAAAACGACTAAAAATTTGAGTATTGGTCGTTTAGATAGGAAATTTAATTCGCTACAAGTTAGTTAGATCAAACGCAGTGTGCTCCATTTACGAAAATTGACTTATGCATATTTATGTAAATAACTAGATTGGCACAATTTTAAAAACCCCCTGTATAAAAAAATGTAAAACCCAAGTTATGGGATCTAAAGACCGATGTTTTAGATAAAAACAGTCAAAATTTTATATGTTTAGCTTTATTAGTTTCTGAGTTATTAAACTTTCTTCTCGGTATGTTTTTGTCAAAAACGATTAGAGTATTATTAACAAAAGTAAATTCTGTTCAATGACCGCTGACCGTTAAGTCATATTCTCCGTATTTGCGGTACGTTGTAAATTAGTTTAGTCAGTTGACTTACCGATGGTAAAGCTTATGATTTTTTTAGGCTTGATCTACATAAAGATGGATGCATGTGAACATGTAAAATACAAGCGCGTTTTTTCAATTTTTTAATTATTATTTTTATACTGTTATTGAAGTCAGAAATAAGTAGTTTATTTAGGGTAAAAGGTATCACGGGATGAAACATTTTGTTTTTGAAAATCAGTATGAAATTTTAAATTAATTTAAAGACTTCTCTTATGGAAAATGGCCCTTGGTTAAATTTTCTAAATTTTAGTATCTTGTAGAGAATGCCATTCTGATCAAAAGTGTTCATGGCCACAACAATATCTGCCGACCAGTTTTTGAGATACCAAGTTGCAAAATATGAATTTCAATACATTATATTTTCCTAGTTTATAATATGAATTGGTTTTATTTTTCTAAATTTTTGATGGCCCTATCGTAGATAGGATAGAATACTATAAAAATATTTAAAAAATTTTTATTATGCCGGGTGAGTGACGAAAATTATTTAATATTTTTTGTGAAATCATTGTATTTTCGGCATTAAATTAAATGTTTACAAAGTAATACTATCGATGACATTAGCTTGAAGCAAGCTATCAGAATTTATATTATTTATATTTATACAGGGAGACTCAAAAAAGTTAATATTTTTTTTATTAGTTTTGAAAGAAATTTTGTAAATATTTCTTTATGAACTACTTGTCGCTTATCGTACGCTTCCAAATATATATAATTATCAAGGTAATACAGGGTGTTTCCGATGATAAGCGATAGAAAAATAACATAAAAATGCATGTATTTCTAAATCACCCGGTATATTAAAAATGAATCGGTTAAATTTCGTTATTTTTTAATATCTTTTGCTTGAAGTATCTTACTTACATGCTTGTTATTGATTTCCCTTTTCCTATGACCAGTTCTGGAGATATACAGCGTCGAACAGACTCAAAACTCGAAAAATAAGCAAATAAAATAGCAATTTTTTTTTTACTTTCAATAAAAATTGTTATGTAAGTTTATTTTATGGTTAATAATAAATATATTTAATGCTATACAGGGTGTTTCGAATAATTAGGGTCGTACTTATTATTTTTGGATAAAATAATTTGGATATAATAAATTGTTCATAGTTTTTATATATATGTCTTATTTGCAATAAAGTGTTAGAATACCCTAATTATTCGAAACACCCTGTATAGCATTAAATAGATTCATTTTTAACCATAAAATAAACTTACATAACAAACTTTATTGAAAGTAAAAAAAAATGCTATTTTATTTGCTTATTTTTCAAGTTTTGAGTCTTTCGACGCTGTATATCTCCAGAATTGGTCATAGGAAAGGGGAAATCAATAGCAAACATGTAAGTAAGACACTTCAAGCAAAAGATATTAAAAAATAACGAAATTTAACCGATCCATTTTTAATATACCGGATGATTTATAAATACATGCATTTTAATGTTATTTTTCTATCGCTTATCATCGGAAACACCCTGTATAACCTTGATAATTATATATATTTGGAAGCATACGATAAGCGACAAGTAGTACATAAAGAAATATCTACAAAATTTCTTTCAAAACTAATAAAAAAAATATTAACTTTTTTGAGTTACCCTGTATAAATATAAATAATATAACTTCTGATAGCTTGCTCCAAGCTAATGTTATCTATAGTATTACTTTGTAAACATTTAATTTAATGCCGAAAATACAATGATTTAACAAAAAATATTAAATAATTTTCGTCACTCACCCGGTATATAATAAAAAAAATTAAACTATTTTTATAGTATTCTATCCTATCTACGACAGGGCCATCAAAAAATTAGAGAAACAAAACGAATTAATATTATAAACTAGGAAAATATAATGTATTGAGAATTCATATTTTGCAACTTGCAATCACAACAACAATCTCAAATACTGGTCGGCAGATATTGTTGTGGTCATGAACACTTTTGATCAGAATGGCATTCTCTACAACATACTAAAAATTTAGAAAATTTAACCGAGGGCCATTTTCCATAAGAGAAGTGCGGGGTTCTTTACCGAAAAATAATTAAAACTTATTTACAAAATTTAAAATTGAATCGTTTATCATAAAGAAGAAAATATAATAAAAAATGACAACACTACAAAAACCGTTTTTTAATAATAAAAGTAAATCATCTCCGAAAGGATCATCATCGGATTCGTCCAAGTTAATAATAAGGGGAACCGGAACTTGTCTTTGCACTAACCATGCACTAAAAAGTCTTTTTGACCAACTTGTATTTGGATTTTTTTTTATTAGCTCAGAATGATAGGTGGCGTTATCCATGATAATAAGCGACGGTTCTTTCAAGTTTGGTAACAATTTTTCTTCAAACCATTTCCCAATGTTTTCACTTTCATCGAACCATGATAATCAACAGATTTCAGGCCAAACTAGAATATCAAACTTGCATTATTCACAAATCCATTTTCTGAACCAGCATGTGGAATATACAGTACACCCTCTGACGATTTTTTTAACTGTATGAAAAGTATCATGTTGCCAACTTCGCCTAAAAGCCCCTTCCCGGTTTCATCCAGAAAAACAGGTTTTAAGGGAAATTGGGAGTTGCCGTTATTCTTAATTTTTTCTTAAAAATTCTACAAGCGGTCCGCTAAGAACCAGTGGATATTTCAACACCATCAATGGTTTTAATGTTTAGGGTAGAGTGGGGGAATACCGGCCTTGGGGGTTATTCCGGCCGTCAAGTTTCTCCCACTCCGATAAATAATTTAGCGCGGCTTACGCCTACCAATCAAGCATGTTCACAAATCTAACGGTTGGTATCGTTTAGGCAGTGTTAGAGGAAGCTGTATAATTTTTATAGAGAGTTGTACGAAAAACCTCTTGGTGTTATAAGAAAGGTGTGTATTTAAGGCTGTATATTTCAATAAAGGTAAGTTGTAAAAATAGTTTGCAAGTATACAAATGAATGAAATTATGTTTTCTTTTACTCAATTTGCTTAGAAACGACGTAAGTTTAGGCATATTTAAATAATGTGTTATATTTTAGTTTATTGTTTTAGGGGTAATTCCGGCCATTATTGTGAGGGTAATATAGCCATGGCCGGTATTACCCCATGAAGTTTTGTTTCAAATTTTCGGTTGTTTTCAGATGCCGCGGACGTATAGACAAAAAACCGCAAGGGCGTCTTGTACTTCCGAAAACCTATGTGTGCGATTTTTGCCAGTACAAACAATTTTGGTTAATTGCGGCGCATGGCTGAAATTACCCCCAAGCTGCGGGTATTACCGGCCCACTAGTATATATATTTAAAATTCTGTATTTTTTTTAAAACTGTTTTGTTTATTTCTAATTTCCATATATTTTGTTCTCAAACATCTTATCTTTCATTTAAACCTCCCAGTTCCCGTTCAAATCAGAAACTCTCCGAGATATTTGATACTTCCCTTAAGGGGCCGGTAATCCCCCACTCTACCCTAGTTGTATTGAGCGAACGGTAACGTGTTCACCTGCTCAATACATCACATAAATACGCTCTATTATGGTATGTTCATGAATTTCGCAAAGTTGTCGACCATAGGATGATAAAATAGCTATCTTATTCTTAACAATCTACATCCCTTCTCTATCTTCTTTGCCTTAATTCGTTGGATTGTTAAACACAAAAGTCCTAAAGCATCAGAACCTCTCTGAAACAGATAGGTATTTATAAAAACATTGCCAAAGAGCCCGTATTATACGTAATATGGCAGAGGCTCTGTATCTATACATGACAATATTTTTCATGATTATTATTTATGCTTTCACAATTCCTGCTTTATTATATCTGCTTACCTGGTAAACTGCGTTAAAGGGTATCATGCCTGCTACCAATTATATCAAATTTTACTAGTAATTTTACACATTTTTTCAAATTTTTGCAGCTAACACTTTTGGAGTTAGAACAAACCCGAACAAACCCGTAAAAGTTTATTGAAGTTGCCGAACTGGACGAAGAAATCAATATTTTCGGTAGAAAACAATTAAGGAAAATATGCAAATATGTAGGAGTCAAAAAAATTCCTAAAATTCAAATTTTCGTCATTAAAATTAAAATTAAAATTTTTTATTAAGTCACAGTAATAAAAATCGCATAAAAGAAGCATAAACTATACCAGCACTCAAAAGCCGAAATACTGCAATTTAAAAAATACAAAATTCAGCTCTAAAGGCTACACCTGTGTTCTATTTTCAGGTAATGGCATTCCGCACATCTATCATTTGAAAAATCTCGTTATTGCGTTTAACAATTAAAAAAATACTTTTCTTGTAATTAACAATATTATATTAAAATTCTGGAATGGTTGTTTGGAATATTTGATAATGGCTTAACAGACCTACCACCTGTGGTAAAATGTTGGCTTCCTTACTTACTTTAGACCAAGACAAGAGTGTATTTAAGTTTTTATTTAAAGAATTCAATAAGTAAGTAAAATGAATCCTTACCGTTCAACTACTTGTGAAAAAGTTAAATTAGATTTGTTTTTATTGTCCTTAGAAGAACACACCCCTGTGATACCTGTCTACCCCCCCAAAAAAATCCCAACTACGCCAGTATCTGGGAGTATCCCTCCTAGGAAGAGAAGCTATGCTTGATGTAAACCGCCCCTGATTGGCTGCGTGGAATAAACTGTACGCTGAAATATATAGTACCAAAAGGTGGTAACCATATTCAATGATTCTAATAAGGTATCGAAATATCGAAAAAAGTTATTAGAAAAAGTTTTGTTCCTTACCGTTTCTAGCACACATGCAAAATTTCATGCTGAATACGATAATTTTGATTTTTTACCCATATTTTGTAAATTGCACCACTTTTGCAAAATAAGACTCAACGCAACCTCCATAAAACTTCTTAGTTTTGACAATGCTTTATTTCAGATACATTTTGCTTAAAGTAGCGCCATATTAAATGTGTGTTTTTCTACAAAATCAAAATTGGGCTATTAAAATTTGGTCTCATGTGATGTAAAGTTTATTTGTTTTTGACCCTTTATGAGGTAAGTTCATAAAATAAGTATTTTTGGAAACGTAGTTTGTGTCTGAAAGTAATACACCTTAATATTAAGACAAAAAAGAACACAGTAAAGTGTTTTTTAAGTGGAAAATAAATTTTAATTTAACAACGTAAAGTTTATCTATTTTCAACGATTTAATTTAAAACCCCTTTTCTTTTCTTTTATTTTTTTTTTTACTTTCAGACACAAACTACGTTTCCAAAAATACTTATTTTATGAAGTTACCTTATACAGGGTCAAAAACAAATAAACTTTGCATCACACGCGTCCAAATTTTAATAGCCCAATTTTGATTTTGTAAAAAAACACACATTTAATATGGCGTTACTTTAAAGAAAATGTATCTGAAATCAATCATTGTCAAAACTAAGAAGTTTTATGTAGGTTGCGTTGAGTCTTATTTTGCAAAAGTGGTACAATTTACAAAATATGGGTAAAAAATCAAAATTATCTTATGCAGCTGAAATTTTGCATGTTGGCTAGTATTTAAAAAAAACTTTTTCTAATAACTTTTTTCGATATTTTTAAAAATAACCCCACTTTTGAATTATTTTCTGGAAAAAATTAAAATTTGACAGATAATGCGAATCACGAGACTACTATTTTTTGCTTAATTTTCATGTCGATCAAAGCAGAACTTGATGCCAAAGTCAAATTTCGAATAAAGCTATTAATAAAAAAAAATCCCATAGTATGATGTGGACCATACTGGTGACACTGTTAGATATATCATATTATATTCAATTTATATTTTGTAATCGTTTTAGTATTTCTTTTTTTGTATATAAAGTTACTCCTTCCTTTATTATCTTGTAATAGTGTTATTAAAACTTGGTAGTGTTAAATTTTGTTAGTAATTATTAATCAAAGTTCGAAAATGCATCCAAAGAATCTAAATAATTTTGAAAAAATTGCTGCCCGAGTAGCTTTTGTTGCAACCGTAGTTAAATCGTTTTCCGATAAAATTTTTGCACTTTTCAATAATTCTAAATTACACGATTAAAAGAAAAAATTTCACAATTCCATTATACTCTCGATTTAAACTTCGGCTCCTAAAAGAATAACCCATTTTTCCTGAAACTGTATATCGCGCTTAAACATATATCAACAGAAAATCACATTCAGGCATACATGTATGCAGCACCCCAATAAGACATACACTGTTGGTTTGTCGGATTTTATTCAATGGGCTTCGGACCGATGCTAAATCAAACGGCACATTTATCATTACGACCCCATATTAGTTTGCAATTTCCAGCTGGCCTGTGACCAAACATACACAGACATGTTTGGTTAATGCCTCGTAACATACGGTTGAATGTAAATCCTCAGAATTTTAGAGATTATTGGCTATAGCAGCATGTTTGAATGATTTGATAAAGGATTTTAAAAATACTTTTCGACGCAGTGATCTTTAACAGTTAACAGTAAAGGAAAAATTAAAAAATCCACCATATTTTACAGTCCAGAATTTATTTGTTCAGATTTTACTTGTAGGTAAAACACTATACCTATATAGTCCAACATAAACTAATTGAATCCCCATAATATGACTTAAGTAAAATACGTAGACCCAAATATAGTTTTATTAGAATTTGTAGGTTATGATACGGTTACATTTTTAAACTTGTATGTAGGCTAACTTATTGTTAAATACTTTATTTCAATCGGCATTTTCATTTTATAGTTAAAGAAACTTCCATTTTATTATTAATAATAATAATAATCGACTTTTTCTAAAGATAATAAGGGATACAATAAACAATTATTGTAGCATAGCAAGGCGAAGTTTAGCAGAGACCATGGGAATCTGCTATTCTTACACTTAACCTTTTCCTAGTAATACATCAAAACATCAATATAAAATCTATAGAAATAGAAATATCTAATCGTAGTGTGTTTAAACATAATATAGAGGCTAGCATATATATAGGTATCATATAATACCATACATACACATTAACATAATTCCAATGTGAACATAAAAAATTATATCTTAGGTTTAAATCAAGTGGCTAGCAATTAAAACTGAGTCAGTAATAATTCACGTTGTAATTTCTTATTGAACTACTTATACAATACTTGAATTATTTGGAAAAAAGTGACTTTATTGTAGAGATTTACGGAACAATACGAGAAGCATCTCTGAAACATAGCAGTCCGATGTCGAGGAATGTGAAACAATGAGCGGAATCTAACATTAACAGAGTGGCCATCCCGTCGTCTAGAAAGTCTACTAAAAAGATAAGGCGGATTGTTTGATTTTATTACTTGATGCACAAACGTTAAAAACAGCATTTTCTCCGATTCTCCATATGAAGCCAGTCAAGTTGTGCTATGTACGGCGAAACATGATCAAATTTGAGAAGACCAAAAATATATCTACAACAAGCATTCTAACCTTTTTGTATACGATATCTATTAAAAGCGTTTAAATAGTTGCCATACACAACAGAACCATAATTGAACAAAGACAACACCAAAGTATCACACAACAACTTTTTAAGGTTTACATCAAAACAATGTCTATTTGATAGAAAACTTCAGGAAAAGATATGCACGCGGAAGTAGACCATTTATATGCTGAATAAACTGTAATTTCTGATCCAAAACCAATCCCAAACTTCTGTAACTTATTTGCGGTTAGAAAACGTAATTATTAATAGTAATATTAAAATCAAGGAACAAATAATTGCTTGTCAAAAGAATTACGTTATACTTCCTAGGGTTAAATTTTAAATTTTGTCGTAACGATAGGATTCTAAGGGTTTCCAAGTCAGCAGTTAATTGAACAGAAGCAGTGATGGCACCAGCTGGATTACTTTTTTGCCTCTGCGGTTGCTATGTATCCTATTACTCAACACACAAAAATAACGCATGCTACTTTACCTTTTTATATTTGAATTAAAGTTTAAACTGAACCTAATTTAACCAGGGTTTTTATTTTAAATACCAGAGATATATTTCTTATGCGCCCTTTTTAGTATGTATACTTACGTATAATTCAAAGACTTTAACCATGAACTGTGGTAACTTCCCTAAATTATAATAAACCTTCAAAAGTCTTTAATACAACACCATAAAAAAGTCCCCCGTTCCAAAATTTACAGTGGTTATTTTCCGCTTAACAGTAAACACTTCGGAGTAATCGTCTGATAAATTAGCTAATGTAAAACTTTCTTAAATCGCAATTAGAACGAGGGGAAAAAGGTACAAAAACCAATCTCGAGCTGCTCTTTAAGACTGTGTTGTTATGCAAATGTAATGCTTATTTAGTTTAGTCCGTTAACAAGTTCGGTAAGTATTGTGTAGTGGTATTTTGTAGAAAATTGCAATAAAAATGCTGATGGGTTTGTTAGGGATTAGAAAATCTGAAATCTATTCACATGCAGTAAATGACCAGAATAAAGCCTTTAAATATTAAACAACCTCTTTTAGCTGGTGGTGGTTGTGGTGGTAATACAAACTTTGATGCATAGCAAGTTGCCCAAAGTCTAAACATAATTTTGACTTTACACATGGTGACTCAAGCGATCACAATTCGGTTGAAGCAGCTTGGATGTCTGACAGGAATTTCCTTCAAAATGATCTGGTTCCAGCTATTGCCACTCTATTTCCAGATAAAGATGATCCTGATTTAACAAGTTTAACCTTATGGTTCCAATAGGATGGTTCTCTCCCGCATTATACTGCTCATGTAAGGGAGTACTTAAATACAGTTTTCCTAGGGCGGTAAGTAGATAGACAGGGTCAATAGAGTGGCCAAGCAGATTGCCCGACCTTAACCCATTGGATTTTTTTGTGTGGGGCTACGTTAAAACTCGATTGATACGTTTAAGGAATCCATTCAGCGAGTAATAAGAGAAATTTCTTCACAAGTAGTCAAAAATGTCCAAAACGGTTTCAGTTCTTTCATCAGTTGGTGAAGGACATTTTAATTGAACTTAAATGTCCAAAAAGAACAATCCAAGCCATCCAACATTTAAAATAACCTATAAAACCAAAATAAAACCAATAAAAAACCATTTACTCCACAAAGTTGCATGTTCACTAATTCTTATGGCTTATTCGAACTGTTCTGTTGTGCTTGACTTTGTTGTTGGTGTTGTTGCTGTCGCTGAATGGTGTTGTGCAGATTCTGCTGCAGGTTTTGCTGCAAATTTTGTTGCAGATTTTGTTGTAAATTCTGCAGATTACCAGTACCGCCTAGAGAAAATTCTAATGACCATAGGGCGCTGCCGTGCAGTCTTAAAGCTTGTTCTAGTGTTTGTTCTTGGAGCTTTAAGGGTTCGGTGAGATCGGAAACATCTTATAAAATAGTTTCTTTTACTGTATCGTTTGTCAACTTTGTTGTAAAAGTTAATATTTCGTAAACGGTTGAAGACGATTTATCTAAAATAAAAAAAATAAATTTGACGGGTCCCAGAGATTCTTGATTAAGTGGGCCGCGGTATTCTATATAATAGGCTGATCCGGATCTTTATTAGTTCCCCAGAGGGATTGATGTTCATTGTAGGTCATTTCCCAAATATGTCTGCGCTTAGTTCATTTGCCGTTTTTGAAATTAATTACTTAAATTCTAAGCTTTAATGTTTTGGTATTAAATTAATATGATTTTCCTACGATCGTCGGGAAAAGTTACTTTTTGGCACGATTTATCGCGCGGAAAGTACCACTTTTCCGCACGATTTTACTTTCCCGCACAATCTTTACTTTACCACACTATTTTTGAAATTGTGACATAATTTATATAAAATGTTCTAATTTGACACCCCTGGTATATATTACAATAATCTACAATATGCTACAAATACCAATTGCACGTTTAACTTTAATATTATTTATCGTTAATTTGTTTTTTGTTATCCTATAAAGCATATATGAAATGCACGTTTTACTTTAATAATATGCTTAATTTGTTCTCAGTTCTCTATTCTCCTAGTCTAAAATAAAGATTTTTGTAATATTTATATGTAAATATGTATATGTAAATCGTGCGGAAAAGTAACTTTTTAGGACTACTAACTAGCACTAGTAACTTTTTCGCACGATTTGTTAAATTAATGAATACCTTATCTAAATTAATATGATTTTTCTACGATCGTGGGAAAAAGTTACTTTTCAGCACGATTTATCGTGCGGAAAGTACCACTTTTCCGCACGATTTTTCTTTCCCGCACAATCTTTACTTTACCACACTATTTTTGAAATTGTGACAGAATTTATATAAAATGTTCTAATTTGACACCCCTGGTATATATTACAATAATCTTCAATATGCTACAAATACCAATTGCACGTTTAACTTTAATATTATTTATCGTTAATTTGTTTTTTGTTATTCTATAAAGCATATATGAAATGCACGTTTTACTTTAATAATATGCTTAATTTGTTCTCAGTTCTCTATTCTCCTAGTCTAAAATAAAGATTTCTGTAATATTTATATGTAAATATGTATATGTAAATCGTGCGGAAAAGTAACTTTTTAGGACTACTAACTAGCACTAGTAACTTTTTCGCACGATTTGTTAAATTAATGAATACCTTATCTAAATTAATATGATTTTCCTACGATCGTGGGGAAAAGTTACTTTTCGGCACGATTTATCGTGCGGAAAGTACCACTTTTCCGCACGATTTTACTTTCCCGCAAAATCTTTACTTTACCACACTATTTTTGAAATTGTGACAGAATTTATATAAAATGTTCTAATTTGACACCCCTGGTATATATTACAATAATCTACAATATGCTACAAATACCAGTTGCACGTTTAACTCTAATATTTATCGTTAATTTGTTTTTTGTTATCCTATAAAGTATATATGAAATGCACGTTTAACTTTAATAATATGCTTAATTTGTTCTCAGTTCTCTATTCTCCTAGTCTAAAATAAAGATTTTTGTAATATTTATATGTAAATATGTGTTTATATGTAAATCGTGCGGAAAAGTAACTCTTCAGGACTACTAACTAGCACTAGTAACTTTTTCGCACGATTTGTTAAATTAATGAATACCTTATCTAAATTAATATGATTTTCCTACGATCGTGGGGAAAAGTTACTTTTCGGCACGATTTATCGTGCGGAAAGTACCACTTTTCCGCACGATTTTACTTTCCCGCAAAATCTTTACTTTACGACACTATTTTTAAAATTGTGACAGAATTTATATAAAATGTTCTAATTTGACACACCTGGTATATATTACAATAATCTACAATATGCTACAAATACCAATTGCACGTTTAACTCTAATATTTATCGTTAATTTGTTTTTTGTTATCCTATAAAGTATGTATGAAATGCACGTTTAACTTTAATAATATGCTTAATTTGTTCTCAGTTCTCTATTCTCCTAGTCTAAAATAAAGATTTTTGTAATATTTATATGTAAATATGTGTTTATATGTAAATCATGCGGAAAAGTAACTTTTCAGGACTACTAACTAGCACTAGTAACTTTTTCGCACGATTTGTTAAATTAATGAATACCTTATCTAAATTAATATGATTTTCCTACGATCGTGGGGAAAAGTTACTTTTCGGCACGATTTATCGTGCGGAAAGTACCACTTTTCCGCACGATTTTACTTTCCCGCAAAATCTTTACTTTACCACACTATTTTTAAAATTGTGACAGAATTTATATAAAATGTTCTAATTTGACACCCCTGGTATATATTACAATAATCTACATTCTACAATATGCTACAAATACCAATTGCACAGGACTACTAACTAGCACTAGTAACTTTTCCGCACGATTTGTTAAATTAATGAATACATTATCTAAAACACTCAAGAAAGTGAAATACTTGCAAAATAAATATTTTTTTTTGCCAGAAGCTCAATAATTTTTGTAATTACAGTATATTATTACGAACCCAATTGACGTTTATCTGGGAATTATATCGATCGTAGGAAAACTTTTGTACCTAACACATGCGGAAAGTGTCTTTTCCGCCCATGACGGCTTGCCCGAACTCCGCTTCGCGTCGTTCGTGCAACTGCCGTCGTGTACGGAAAGGTACCACTTTCCGTACTCGTTAGGTTAATATCTATTGTAATTTCATTATTGCAAATCAAAAATAAAGTAGTGCCTTTCCGCGTAAGAAAACGGTTTGTAGATTGTAAAACCAATTTGTTTTCATTCTCACCTATAAAATGACGTTACACCTTAACCCTTAGACTTTATACAACCCTTTTAGTATTCCGATTTTCCCTTCAATTTTCTTGTAAATTGACTTGCCGGCGAAAACGTCCAAACTGAAATTAATACCCCCCCGCTCTCTATCGCGCGACGTAACAAAATAAAGTCCCGAAGTCGCCATACAATTTAATTATTCGTGTAAAAGCGATTCGCTCGACTGTCATCAAGAAACTTGACGAAGGCAGCTGAGATTTGATTATATCGCTCATAAAGGGCGTGTCAAACTGAAATGGAACATAATAAAGGGAGATTGCTGAGGACTCTGAACTCTAAAGTTTAATGTAAGCAGAAACTATTCGGCCTTGATTGTTTCTAGAAATCAATTTATGTGTCACGCAATCATCTGGTGAGGGTGGTCCAATCCAGGTAAAGCTGCGACAATAATAAGTGTTATACCGTGCGAACAAAAATCAATTGCATCAAAGAGGGCTTGGATTAAAAAACGTAAGGCTTGGTTTAGATCACAATAATATGGGGACGATATAGCTAACCAAATCTAGGTTAAAATTTT
This sequence comes from Polydrusus pterygomalis, assembly GCA_963969555.1. Classification (NCBI taxonomy): domain Eukaryota; kingdom Metazoa; phylum Arthropoda; class Insecta; order Coleoptera; family Curculionidae; genus Polydrusus; species Polydrusus pterygomalis. The sequence continues at coordinate 24,283,969 of OZ018380.1, forward strand.
GTCAAATTCATATTATGACATGATAAGCCAAACTAATGAGTAATAAAATAAGTGGACAAATACAAATTTATTTTTGTTGTTTACAAAATTAACAAAGTAAGAATATACAGAAAGAAAAAGACAAATAATCACATAAATTGCTGAAATTGGTCACCGCTATGCTCCAAGCCTAAATTCACACGTCTCATCATATTTTCGAAAGTGTTGACCAGCATCTCTAGAGAAATGTTACCACATTCCTGGATAATCCTTTCTTGTAATTGTTCTAAATTTGCAACTGGTGTTTTAAAAATAGTGTTCTTTAAATGAGGAAAAACCATAACCATTAAACAAGGTGATCTAGGGAATTCAATGTCTGATCAAAAACTGATCTGTCTTGCTATTGCCTATTGAAAATATATCCAAAACGTAGTTCGTCGTCAAGTAATTGCTCTACAAATGGATTCAAAATATGGTCCCTATACCGCTGTGCTGTAACTGTGTCATGGAAAAAAATGGGACCAACAATTCTTTTTCGGGAAACAGCTAACCAGACACCAATTTTTTGAGGGTGCAATGTGGACTCAGCCATGAATGTTTTGTGCTGTTCCGTAAAGCTCATTGTGTGAATTGTTCAAGAAATTGGAAAAATTAGCGATGAATCAAATTACTTGTACCGACTGTCAAAGATGACGAAATAACTGATTGATTGTTAATTCAGGTAGTTACTGACACCCAACAGGTATTAAGCTCTACGGCTAAGCATTACGTCCTTAGATGCAAGGCCCTCTTTGATGCAAATAATTTTTGCTCGCACGGTATTATATATTCGATTTCACCTTATTTATTCATAGTTTTTAACATTGTTACACTTTATGGGTCACAAAATTTCTTAATGAAGGTGGTGCAATCCAGATGAAGCTGCGACAATATGTATTGTATTCGATTTCATCTTATTTGTTCATAGTTTTTAGAATTGTTACACTTTCTGTGTCAAACAATTACCCAATGAGGGTGGACCAGTCCATGTGAAGCTGCGACAATACCTGTTATAGCCGATTTATTCTTATTTATTTAAAATTTTTAATGGGTCACACTGGGGACCTCTGGACCCTGTATATTGAAAAATATTTTTAAAATGTTCTCTGAAGGATCCTGTACAATTCCTATATAAACTTTTTCCTATCCAACACCATAAGAGATTGTTCGTTGTCTCATTGTTGCATGCACCTGTATGTAGGAATGTAGGCGAATAAGAGTTGTAACAAGGGGAGAAGAATACGCAAATAAATACGAAGCTAATTACATTTGGGAGCTGGGACATACTTTGGCCACAAGATACGAATTTAAGCTAAGTAGTAGTAGTAAAAATTTGCGATTGCACTTTGCATTGTCCACGCAGTGGACATGTTAAAAACAAAGCTGCTTACAAATAAATAGCTTCGTCTATTCTTTTTTTTTTTAATAAGGTTATAACGACGTTGTTGACCGGCGTGGGGCGGGTCGCATAGACGCATAGACGCATATACCAACGTCGGCTCTACGTAAGCAAATTTGTCTTTATGTGAATAAACTTTAATTTGCTCGTCTTTCACGCATTAGTTCCCATTGACTTTTATTACTTTCGTGCAAATAAATTCACTTACAAAGTGCGTGGAAAATACTTTCCGTTTAAACTTTCCGGTAAATCTAAATAAATTCGAGCAAAACATATCATCGCGTTGGAAGATAAATGCTCTAAATACCAGCCAAGTTCCAAAATTGTTTAGTTTTAGTTTTAATATTTCTCCACTGCTACAAGTTTAATTGCATTAATATATAACAAACATACTGCCTACACTGTATCAATTAAATAAGTTTCGAAAACGTTTATATAAAGCTAACCGTAAATTGGTAGCAGATGAACTAGTATATAATTTGTATAATTAGGCTTAAAGGACTTTTTAATTACTTGGATAACAGCCAACATTCTTTCATTTGTTGCATTTATTTAAAATATATTAGGAATAACAATAAAACTAAATATAAATAAATAAACAGAACGCCTAAAAGGCCGTATTAATGGATAGGATGGCGGCATGCATGGAGTTTGTGATTTTATAGGATGCCACATACTAATTTAAGTTGGAAGCATCATCATTGCACTTGGCTGTAACTTCGTAGCGATCTGCACGCGCCAACTTTGAAAATTAAATAAATTTCTTTATGCTACTAATATATCTTAATAAAATAATGGACCAATTGATATTGCTTTTTAACTAACTATGCATAGGTACAATGCCATTATCAATATCCATTGTTTTAAAAGTTTCTAGGTTACAAAACACACCAAACATTAGGCCTTGCCTAGAGATGCTATTTTGAAACACAAAGTCTTATGGGGAATAAGTATTCTACTTACATTTTTTAGTTATGTGGGTAAAACTAAAGATTAGGCCTTGCCGAGAGATCCTATTTTAAAGCACAGTATCTTATAGGGAATAAGTAAGTATTCTACTTGATTTTTTTAGATCTGTGGGTAAAACCAAAGATTAGGCCTTGCCTAGAGATAATTTTCTAAAACACAGGGTCTTATGGGGAATAAGTATTCTACTTATATTTTTTAGTTATGTGGGTAAAACTAAAGATTAGGCCTTGCCCAGAGATACTATTTTAAAACATAGTATCTTATAGGGAATAAGTAAGTATTCTACTTGATTTTTTTAGATCTGTGGGTAAAACCAAAGATTAGGCCTTGCCTAGAGATAGTTTTCTAAAACACAGGGTCTTATGGGAAATAAGTATTCTACTTATATTTTTTAGTTATGTGGGTAAAACTAAAGATCAGGCCTTGCCTAGAGATTCCATTTTAAAAATCTTATAGGGAATAAGTAAGTATTTTACTTGATTTTTTAGATCTGTGGTTAAAAACCATAGATTAGGCCTTGTCCAGAGATGCACTTTTAAAACACAGATTCTTATGGGGAATAAGCATTCTACTTATATTTTTTATAGAAAAAAGAAAAGCACAAAGTCTTTCTTCACAAGTTTATTAGAATAACTAGGCGAACCTAGAATAATTCATAATAATTCGACATGTTTCGAGTGTAGAAACACTTATTATCAGGAAAACAAAGTAAATAGTACAATGCTGATATTGTTAGCAATAGAGAAAATAATAAGTGGGATTGAGCCGTAATGGAGCTTTCAATGGTGTACACGAGGTGTAAGAAATAAATAGTCAGAAGACCGATAAGACTTCAGCATACTGGAAAGTCAAGGGCTAGTGCAAAGGCCCTGTCTTGGGCAGAAAAATGAAGAGAGCAAAAGAAAAATTACAGAGTTTAAACAGACTTTGTGAAAATCATTTGGGTATAAGTAGTAAAAAATCGTAAGTTTCATTAAACTTTGTCGAAGACATGTAAAAGTAGTGAAGTGCAAGAATTTATCGCGGAAAAAATAATGAAAATAGAAAATGACGGTGGAAAATCTAGTGAGGTTAAGATCTTTAAACAGGCTTTAAGGGACTTTAAGGGAATAAGTATTCTACTTATATTTTTTAGTTCTAGGGTAAAACTAAAAAATAGGCCTTGCCTAGATATGCTTTTTAAAACACAGGGTCTTATAGGGAATAAGTAAGTATTCTACTTGATTTTTTAGATGTGTGGGTACATCCAAAGATTAGGCCTTGCCTAAATATGCTCCTTTAAAACACAGGATTTTATGGAGAATACGTATTCTTATTTTTTTTAATTCTGTGAGTAAAACTAAAAATTAGGCCTTGCCTAAAGATGCGATTTTAAATCACAGTCTTATAGGGAATTGTATTATATGAAAAGTATTTTAGTTATTTTTTTGTTATTCTGTGAGTAAAACCAAGGATTAAGCCTTGCCTAGGAATGTTATTTTCAAACACAGAGTGGGGAATAAGTCTTCCACTTATTTTTTTAAGTTCTGTGGGAACAATAAAATCCCTTGTAACCACTGGATTTTGTTAAACGGCAATGCAAATTTACCATTTGTCTTTTAAGGTGAAATCTATGGCCAGCCGCTACTGATTGATTATAAACATTTGTTGTGTAGAGGTAAATAAAAATTAAAGCACTAAAATCAAAGAAATTCAAACTAAAAAATGTTTCCGCATTCCACACCTTAAACATGTACCCCAAAAAGCTGAACGTTGATTTGGAAAAATAAATAACTGTTTTAAGCTGCTTACAGTCTTTTATTCATAGAACACATTTTTTGTAAAAATATTTTAAGTTCCCACCACGAAACAATGCTTGTTATAAGCCATAATTCTCACTAAAGTTAAGCTGAAATAATCCCGCACATTGCATCTACTTTTTAACGATTGGCATGCTGTCATAAGAATCGAATCTATACAGAAGTATTGTACTAGCGTGCGGCTCATAGAGTACTTGCCCTACCTTTCTTTGGATACCTGACAGTCGTTCCAGTACAGGTGACGCAAGTATACCTACTAAACTTAAAGGATATTATGTTAAAATATAAAATTATAAAAAACTCCTTTATCCATGTTAAGAGAAAATTCATAACATATTTCGAATTAAAAACGTTTGAAACTTATGGCCTCTTAAATGTATATTGAAATGAAATATCGTTGCAATTAAACTATGCGTTCTCGAAAATCAAAGACACGGAACCAAAATAATTGATATTTCTTGGCATTGACTTCAAATTCTATATTAAATTTATGCGGCAATAACTTTCCATTTTATAGATTTAGGAAGATAATTGCACCAAAATTGTCTAGTAGTAGGTATTTCAAAGAAAGTAAACAATTATTTCGTGCATGATATAAATTGTGATGAATGGATAAAAGAGGTTACTGAAGGCCAAGATAGATATTTCAAAAAAAGTTGCAGGTGTTCAGCTTTGACAAAATATCACCAGTATCTGATTTCATGTTTTCAAATTTTCTGGCGTCTTCATAATTGTTTCTAGGGTTGGTTTGTGACCCTGTAGGAACATTTCTATTATTGGGATATATGAATTTCGATCATCTGAGTCTTAAGTATTAGTTAATTCATCAGATATTGCAGAATTCTAGATGTATACAAAAAAGGTCCACCGAGAACTATCGACAAATATCAACTTTCTGTAATTTTTGAAAAGTGTTTGAGTTATTAGTTCATGACTCAGTCTTTCTTTGGCGCGAGGGCAAATAACACAGTAGCAGCCCCGATTCTTTAGAGGTAGATCCACGACAACAACCTTACTTAATATTTCGCTAAATCTATGCCGATGATGTAATTAATTTAGATTTTTCAAAAGCTTTTGACCGGTTAGCTCATAATATCTTAATTTCAAAATTAAGAAAAATTTGGTTTTCGGATCTTCTAATAGCGGTTTTTAAATCATATTTTCTTAATCTACCTTAGTAAGTTTTTCTACACGGTCACAGCTCAGGTAGTTATACCGCTAGCTCTGGCATCCCCCCCCCTCCCCCATTAGAGATATAAACAGGGTGAGTCAGGAGGAATGGGTCAAACTCTAAGGGTATCTATGCATCAAAATAATAAGAAAAAACTCAAATGTTATCCAATATTCATTTGTTTTCAAATTACAGCGTTAATTAAAATAATAATATTGTTAAACCAAAATAATATGCATATTATGCAACATTAATATTGTATTAAATAAATCATTGGTTTGGTAAATTTTCAAAAATACCGCCATAAACTTCCAAACATTTCCTGCTTCGTTTACAAAGGACGCGCGTGGGTCTTCTAATTGATTCGTGCCTTTCTTTAATATTGAGTGCAGCATGTCAAATGCATCTAGTATCTATTTTTACTTTCTATACCACATTTTTTAACCAACCCCATAAATTATCGTCCAACGGTGTGAGGTCTGGCGATTTAGGAGGCCAACTAATAGGACAACACATGAGTTTTTTCTTATTATTTTGGTTTCCAAAGGTTTGAATTGGTCGCGGTGGTCCTATTAGTTGGCTTCCTAGATCGCCAGACCACACGCCGTTGGAGTACAATTTATGGGGTTGGTTAAATAATGAGGTATACAAAGTAAAAGTAGGGATGCATTAATTAGACGCATTAGAAATGCTGCACTCAATATTAAAGAAAGGCACGAATTAATTAGAAGAGCCACGCGCGCCCTTCGTAAACGAAGCAGGAAATGTTTGGAAGTCAATGGCAGTATTTTTGAAAATTTACTAAACCAATGATTTATTTAAAACAATGTTAATGTTGCATATTTTGGTTTACCAATATTATTATTTTGTTTAACGCTGTAATTTCAAAACAAATGAATATTGGATAACAACATTTGAGTTTTTTTCGAGTTTTTTCTTATTATTTTGATGCATAGATTACACTCTTAGAGTTTGGCCCATTCTTCCCGACTCACCCTGTATATGTATAATATAGGACCTTAACTTTTTGTTAACCAATTGTTTAAATATGCTGATGATGGCAGGATGGTAATGCTGAGTATGATAAATTCGGATATTATTAAAAGGTCCATTAACATCCTCCTCCATTACGCTTACTCTTAAAATAAAATACAGATCAACTTCTATAGAACCTATTTCATTTTTTTGCCTAACTCAGTTAATTCAAGTAATAATTTACCATAAATTCTACAACAAAATCCTTTGAAAACCATTCGATCGATATATACGAGTATATATATAGTGAATTAAAGTGAAATATTGCTGTAATTAAACTACAAGTACTGGCAAAGTATCAAAGATACCTATATAACAGACCAAGCTAAATAAATGGTCCATTTTCATCAGCTTATGGGTCTTGCCAATTATTTAAAAAAATCTTACATTATAGAGCGAAGCGTTTTAATAAGTGGTCATCAATTGTAAATGGAAATTGCTCCTGAGAATAAGGATATTTGGTTTCAAATGCACGAGAAGTAAGGGAATGTGTCCATAATGTTCGTAATGGATGCACAATAGGATTAAATTACACCATAGCTAGCACCAGCTAATTCCCCTGATTTTCACTAAATTACTTTTTCTTGTGGGATCACATTTAAAATGTTATTTATTAAAAGGTGCATTATCAACATTTAGAAGAACTAAAGGCATTAAGTTTCTATGTAATTTAGTTGTTGTCCTAATAGGTATTTTTTTTACAGTGTTGTTTTTCCACTTGTCTCCAAATGTGGAAATTAATAAAGTGTTAAATATTTCGTTTTAAGTACTTGTGTTTAATAAATTAGTTCAATCATTATTTCTTCTTCAATACTGTAAAACATATTCAAACCAATTAAAAATACAACGTATAGTAGCATTCGACATTATCATAACAAAATATGCGAATATACAGTATGACCAGTAAAGTCCACATCATATGGGATTTTTTTTTATTAATAGCTTTATTCGAAATTTGACTTTGGCATCAAGTTCTGCTTCGATCGAGATGAAAATTTAGCAAAAAATAGTAGTCACGTGATTCGCATTATCTGTCAAATTTTATTTTTTTCCAAAAAATAATTTAAAAGTGGGGTTTCTGAAAATATCGAAAAAAGTTATTAGAAAAAGTTTTTTTTAATTCAGTTTCTAGCCCACATGCAAAATTTCAGCTGCATAAGATAATTTTAATTTTTTACCAATATTTTGTAAATTGCACCACTTTTGTAAAATAAGACTGAACGCAACCTACATAAAACTTCTTTGTTTTGACAGTGCTTTATTTTAGATATTTTCTTTAAAGTAGCGCCATATTAAATGTGTGTTTTTCTACAAAATCAAAATTTATTAAAATTAATTTTGAAATGATTTTTTATTAAAACAATTGACTCTTTTCATTAAACTATTTTCTTAACGTTAACGTGTATTAGTTTCAGACATAAACCACGTTTTCAAAAATACTTATTTTATAAAGTTACCTTATACAGGGTCAAAAACAAATAAACGTTGCATCACATGCGACCAAATTTTAATAGCCTAATTTTGATTTTGTAGAAAAACACACATTTAATATGGCGCTACTTTAAAGAAAATGTATCTGAAATAAAGCATTGTCAAAACTAAGAAGTTTTATGTAGGTTGCGTTGAATGCAATTTACAAAAAATGGGTAAAAATAAAAAATTATCTTATGCAGCTGAAATTTTGCATGTGGGCTACAACCTGTCGGCTTTACAAAATACTTTTTCTCCACTAAATTAACTCTGGGAAACTTTTAATCCACGAAGACGTTTTCGCCACCTTAGACATTCCGAACACAAATACAGAAATCTTTCGACAAACTAAAACAAAAGTATGTATTAGAAATCGATTTTTATAGTTTGTTAAGCAGGTAATAATAACGCATTATTAAGTGACAATAAACAACCCCTAACAATATGCCTCCAAACCCCGGAAACCCCAAATAAATACCTTGTGTACAACCAAAATGTAAATATAATTATTATAATCTTCCGATTGGAAAATCCCTGAAATAAGTACCTAACTGGTCATTAAACCTTTAACATTTTAATTTTTTTGATAAAGCCGAAAACATAAAAATTTGCTCTAAAAATAATAATTTTATTATAAAATTGACAAAATATGGCTTTCGAGCCAACAGACAAATAGACAGACACAACATGCCTTTTGTGATCTACGCGACCCTAACACTTCCAATATTATCTCAAACCTTGTTTTTGTTGCGTACGGTTTCATGCTTTATCTTCCAACTTATTTCTACCCCTTTGGTGAAAACGGGGGTTGATTTCCAAAATAACAAACTAAAAATTTTTAATAAATTTTAATTTTTTTTTAGCTAATCAGGCAGTTCTGTTTTTTTTTTAATATTTCATTGATTTATATCGTATGGAGTTACAAGCAACGATATCTGATTACAAACATGTCTTCTTTTTTAGAGTTTGGGATAATATATGCCATGAGAAGTCCAGTTTATCTTCATAGCGATGCCGATGAACATAAAGTCAATTTTTGCTCAGGAATCTATGTGCGTGATATAAGGCCAATAGAAAAAACGCTAACTTACTGCAGGAGAAAAAAGTACTTAGATTTAACGACCATGTCAAGAGAAACGGCGGAAAAGAAAGAGAGTTAATGTATTTGTTTTCAAGAAACGAGTTTCGACAATGTGCGGGAAACCTTCACCAGAAAAATTGCCTCTTTTTATGTTTTAAAGTAAATAAAAATGTAAGTATATTAGCAAATATATTTTTTAAACATTTATAATATCATATTTAACAATTACAGTAATATTTATATTAATATGCATCTTTTGCGAACAGACAAACCCAATTTTGTCAACTTACCATATTCAGGAGTGTGGTGAAAAAAATTTTTCTCGAGTAATTTCCTTTAAAGTTAAAATCTGTGTTTTAAAAGCATTACCTTATTGACCGAGCATAAAAACACCTTCCTAAAACTTTGCTAAGGTCGCAGAAAAAGTGTAATGTACTCGTGGTATTGACCAATATTTACTAGAATGATTCACGATAAAGGTACATCTCTTTTAGGCGATTGACAATCACAGATGACATCAACAGCTGGAGGACAATTTTTGAAACAGTGAACTTTTCAAAGTCCACAAATAGAATTAGGCTACTTTTTTAAACACTATTCTTGAAACAATAATTTTTTTCTTGTTTTAAAAACTTTCGTGCAATGAGTTGTAGTTGGCATCTATAGCCCTTAATAAAGAACGTAATAATAATATTTTAAGACACCCTTAAAAAATTTAAAATATGGTAAAGGTGAAGGATAAAGAATTATTTCCGGTTCTGTCTCTTTAGCCAATAGACTGTTAACGTACAATAGACCTGACTTCAACAGGGTGCCAATGGTGCCATAAATGACATGTGACATGGCCTCGATATGGCGAGAACGTAGAAACGGTTTACTTTAGTTACTTGCTTGTTATTTTTAGTCTACCTAATAACAAATATTTTTCTACCTAATGTAAAACTCTTTTACTCATTGATATGCACATCATTGCGTGCAGAAATAACCCTACGAAAAGTTCAACAAAACATATGCTACTAGCTTTACGGAAAAGATACCTTATCTTGTCTGACATTATTTACCCTTGTTTATTCGCCCTACCTGCTTACTGATAAAGTTAAGGAAGTTAAATTTTAAAATAGAAATAGGCATAGGTTAGCTTTAAGCTCTCCATACCAACAGTAAAATACTTAACAAACTTGCCTAGGAAAATAGTATAGTACTTACATTATACTAGCGGTTATCCGCGACTTATAAGAGTTATAAACTTGCTATCGAAACAAAAGCAGCGGCTTCCATACTACTAAATAGAAGCCTTAATATTAATATGTAGGTACCCATATTATTATAAAAAAAAAACACTCCTCAAAGTTAATCGATAACAAATAATTGGTACTTTTAAGGAAGAGAAAAGGTGAGTCATACTTTTGCACATTGTGCACAAGCAGGTAGGTTTATTCATAAATTATTTTTTGCAAAAATGTCTTTACATGCAACACGTAACGAGCTATTATTAAATAAATATTTAGGCACTTAGAGGAAAAAGTCCTGAATGGCGGGATTTAGGATTTAGGTTTTATCAAAATAATTCGAAGATCTTATAAAGTATAATGTGTTTTACCTAAAAAATTACATATTTTTATCACGATTTATTTTTATAGCGATTTTTGGAGCAAACATTTATGTTGGGTTGCATAAAGCTTTTGAACAATTTATTGTTAACTAACGAAATAACTTTGAATGTATCATTAATGAACGATATTGGCAGAAATGATCTATTGTTCAAATATGTACTTTCTGCCAATACTATAGAAAAAATTTTAATTCCTCTCGCAAGATAAATTCCAAGTCACGTGCCACTGACAATTCTGGTCTATTAAATTTTTATAAGTTGGCACGAATTCCAGGACCGGACTTGAAAATTATATAATGGAACTGATTACTACCAATGAAAACACTGTTCTAGCAAATCTGGAGTGGATGTAACACTAATGCGGGTTTGATACTCTAGCAAATTTATTTAATATGGGTTAATAAAAAATAAGCTATCAATGCAAACTATGTCTTAGCAAACCTGTTGTATTAAATCATTTTCCTCAGTGTATAACAATATTATTAAAACTCTTTGTTTCTTTGAGTATCCATTATTTTTGCTTTCACTTTACTTCTTTCTCGCTGAAAATACTACACCAAGACTTCAATAAACTTTTTTTTATCGTCACAGGCGCTATAAAAATGAATAAAAATGATTTAAATGAACCATAAAATAGCCTAATGTCATAACGACGTAATTAACTCAAATTAAAGTGCTAATAAGAATAAAGTAAAAGATTTAAAAGGGACGACACGCAACTGTATGTAAATAGATTGATATATGGTACCATGCAGTGTAGTATAAAGGCATTTGCATAGTTATTAGTGAAACGGCAATCAAAAATTTACAATTTAGATTAGCAGACAAAGCAATTAATTACTTATGGTGGCATAAATGAACCTCTGCAGGTAAATAAATAAAGGAATATTTTGTTATTAATTTAAGGATACGTTTTTGCTGTCATACTTAAATAGTAGTTGTAGTAGTAGTTGTAGTAGCAACATATTTTTGTTTGTTTGTAATGTATATCTTTTTACACCATCACAAAGTAGAGATTTCAACGAACAAAAAGCCCACCGACTTTTTTAAAAAAGCAGATATTTTGACGTGAGAATTTTCGATTGAACATTAAGGTTTCGATATTAAGTCAAAATAAGGTGAAAAAATAAATATTTTAAATCAAAGAAATTGCGTGTTTTTGAGCCATAAAAAGGTAAGTTTTCACCAAATGTCATGAAAAAAAAAATTTTCTTGTAAAAGATAAAAATAAAAAACCAAAAACTTAGTTATTTGAATTTTTCACATAAATTTTGAGGTTATGTGAAAAAAGTGTAAACACAAAAGTTGTAGACCTTTGTATTACCTACAACTTTCCCATTTAACGTTTTTCCATAGAACTTGTAGTTTTGCTGGAAATCGAGATAAATCGTTTTCTACCCTTAAAAACTCACCCCTTTTCACTTCACGACCTCGGATCGCCCGTAAATTATTTTTGCTTTCATTTTTGGTATATTCTCTTCCTTTTCCAATGGGTTTCATCCTACTATAATTTTTTTTGGTTTCAAAAATTATCGACCCTTGTCTAAAGTGTCTTGATATCGTTGACAGATGAGAGTCCTTGGCAAGTGAGGCTATATTTTCAATTTCTACCATTTTTACGAACACTATTTTTTGAAAATCTTGTTAATACATTATTAAAAACAAAGCGTTTATAATGATATGCGTACATAAACGAGACTTTATTGGTCACTTTATAGCCTCACTCGTAATCTCGCTCAGTCATAAAAAAAACTCTACTTTCTGTACTTGTAACATAAATAGCTATTAAAACCCAAAACTAGAACTAAGCGACATTTTAAGGTTATAGACCAGGGCTGAAGCCTTTGAAAATGTTAAAAAGTGAAAAAAAATAATAGTAGGATAAAACTCATTGAAAAAGGAAAAGAGAATATAACAAAAATAAAAGGAAATATAATTTACGGGCGATCCGAGGTCGGTAAGTGGAAAGGGGTGAGTTTTTAAGTGTAGAAAACGAGTTATCTCGATTTCCGACAAAACTACAAGTTCTATGGAAAAACGTTAAATGGCAAAGTTGTAGGTAATAAAAAGATCTACAACTTTTATATTTACACTTTGTTCACCTAACCTCAAAATTATGTGAAAACTTCAAATAGCCAAGTTTTTGGTTTTTTATTTTTATCTTATCTATCTATCTCTGGGCAAAATTCATATTTTTTGACAAACCCCGTATATGTCTGGGAAAATTTAATATCTGATAGTTGCATTTTAGGTTATAGACCATGCAGAGCTTTTTATAAAAAAAAAATTTTTTTTTCACGAAATTTGGTGAAAACTTACCTCCTTATGTCCCCAACATACTGTAATTTTTTTGAATTAAAATATTTATTTTTTCACCTTATTTTGCCTTGATATCGAAAAAGCACCTTAATTTTCGTTTTCACGTCAAAATATCTGCTTTTTGAAAAAAGTCGGTGGGCTTTTTGTTCGTTGAAATCTCTACTTTCTGATGGTGTAAAAAAATATATACATTACTATGGTAAATGTTCTCAAAATGTCACATTTTTTCCTACCTTTAATTATATTTAGACCAAACTATTTTCGCATGTTTTTTGCGATCTTTATGTATTATGGATTTGTAATTTTTTTGTTTATCAACGTAATATGGAATCTTACGTTTTTCGAGTAATTAAAGTATAAATTTTAATAAATAGCTCAAAATTGTACATAATAATTAAAAAAAAAATTTCTGATTCAAGTTTTTTTCGTTTCTTTGAATTTTTTTATAACAATTACCCTAGTAATGTATATTTTTTTTCACCATCAGAAAGTAGAGATTTCAATGAACAAAAAGCCCACCGACTTTTTTAAAAAAGCAGATATTTTGCCGTGAGAATTTTCGATTGAAAATTAGGGTGCTTTTTCGATATTAAGTCAAAATAAGGTGAAAAAATAAATATTTTAAATCAAAAAAATTGCAGTGCGTTTGGGACATAGAAAGGTAAGTTTCACCAAATTTGGTGAAAAAATTTTTTTTTGTAAAAGATAAAAATAAAAAACCAAAAACTTAGTTATTTAAATTTTTCACTTAAAATTTGAGGGTCTGTAAAAAAAGTGTAAATACAAAAGTTTTAGATCTTTTTATTACCTACAACTTTGCTATTTAACGTTTTTCCATAGGACTTGTAGTTTTGTCGGAAATCGAGATAAATCGTTTTCTACCCTTAAAAACTCACCCCCTTCCACTTCCCGACCTCAGATAGCCCGTAAATTATTTTTCTTATCATTTTTATTATATTCTCTTCCTTTTTCAATGGGTTTCATCCTACTATTATTTATTTTTGGTTTCAAAAATTATCGACCCTGGTCTATTACTTTGATGATATTTTTAAAACATATCTGAAATTTTCACATCTAAAAATTCTCTTAAACGACCATGTCAACACGCAAGGTGGTAACTTAAATGCTAATCCAACTCTAGTACAAAATATTTTGCATATATTGCGTAACAAGTGGTGTAATCGTTTTACGTTTGTATTTATAAGTTACTATTTTGTTATTCATCGGTACCTAATTGGACGTCCAAGACTCTTAAAATTTTATTTAAATTAAAATTAGTATAGTAAACGGCACGAATTCTCTCGTTTTAAAACAGATGACAGCAGAAATTTGTCATCGATCGGTATTGGGACTTAATAATATCCTCAGATTAGTAGTGGACCGTAATGAGCCCAAACACCGAGTTATGAATTGCGTTTTTGTGCTTTTTGTTACATTTAATTACGTTTTAAAATATATAGTGGTTATGGTGCCTTTTATTTATACTTGCATTGAATTTTAATTACTTTTGTGGGGCTGGTAAGTACCTACAATTATTATTCATTTGACCAAAAATGTAGGTACAGGTTAAAATTTTTTAATTCTTTTCCATTAGGGATCATAATAATTATTATTGTGTGCCTTGCACGTTAGTTGGTTTCATCGAATATTTCCCTCATATGTTAAAGTTCCCATAAGAGAAATGCAATTTTCTCAAAATTACAGCGAAAACAGCAGTGCCAGAAATCGAAAATTGCATCGTCAGTTTATATTGTTGACGAAACGTCAAAGCGGGATTTTATTGTTAACAAACGTCAAAAAATAATATTCTGACAATTAACGTCATCTTATTGAGTGACAGCAGACAAAAAGTCAATGTCAACGAATGTTTTCCTTTCATTTTGTCAAGAATTGTTAATAACTATCTCTTTGCATTGGGATAACCCGTGGCAACGTAAATTTTTTTGTTTTTTTGTAAACAACGCTATTGAACTTTTCAGTAGACGTAATTTTACTACAAAAATGTCTTGTTTTGGCGAAGAATCTATCCTCGAAATAGAGCAGAAAATAACAGAAGCCATTCCAAAGAATACTGCATCAAATCACGACTATATTTGGCGGCAATTCATGTGTTTTTGCAAGGAAAGGGGGCACGTTCTTGATGAAAACACTAATGTTTCAAAACTGGCAGATATCTTGAAGGACTGGGCGTTTAATATGAAAAAGCAAAATGGTGAGGACTATAAAGATTATTTTAATATTATTGGTCGTTACTTGGTGAAAATCCATAATAATATTGTTTTATTACTGTAAGTAAAACACTTTTTTACTTAAATTCCACTTTTTATTGACAATACGACATGTTTCACTGCACTGCAGCTTCGTCAGGTAATGTACATTTAATTTTAAAGATACGCTATATATAGATGCCTGTATACAGGCAGCGTATCTTTAAAATTAAATGTACATTACCTGACGAAGCTGCAGTGCAGTGAAACATGTCGTATTGTCAATTAAAAGTGGAATTTAAGTAAAAAAGTGTTTTACTTACAGTAATAAAACAATATTATAAAGATTATACTGTCAAAACTATATGGAATGTTACCGCTAAATTGTTGATGAATAAGTATCACAGAGATTACAATATTATTTTCAACCCATTCAGTGACATTCAGTTCAAATCATCCCGTGATGCCAAAAATGCTAAGTGGAAACAACTACAGGCGGAAAAAAGAAAACAAAGCTCAGTTTTTCTAAAGCACGACGAATACATCAAAATAGTAGAGACTTGCGACGAGGAAACCCCCGACGGTTTGCAAAAAAAGATGTTTTTTGTTTTATCCTACGAGCTGGTCTGGCGTGGAGGAGAAGGCCCAAGGTGTTTAACAAACTATCTTAAAGAAGAACTGGATCACGTGGGTCAGAAGACGGGACGAATAGAGTACAATCCGCTTTTTACCAAGACTACTCAAGGAGGAGATAAGCCCTGCGCATCCTCGAAATGGTTGGTCAGGAATAAAGTAAACCCGAACATCTGCCCTATCCGATTATATAAGAAATTCATGCAGAAAAGGCAAGCAATAAAATGCAAACGGCCTTTTCTCACCGTGAATCCTTTCTGGCAATCAGGAAAATGGAACAAAAGCATACCGGTTGGACGAAATTTGATGAATAAATGGACCTCTACACAAGCGGAAAAGTCAGGCCTCACCAATAAAAATATCAAACTGACGAATCATAGCTTACGAGCAACCGCCGTATCAAAACTTGCCAAAAAAGGTGTTGGAGAACAACAGTTAATTAAACTAAGTGGGCACTCAAATACCAAGTCACTGACGCCTTACATTCAGATAGATGAGAACCACCATATGCTTTTGATTGAAAAAATGCGGGACAATGACCAACTGTCAAGCTCAAGAGAGTCCCCCGCCGAAATAAGCTCTCGCTCGTTGACTGCATCAACCACCATGTCTACGAATTCAAAGCAAAATATTGTTAATTACAATAATTGTACTTTTCATTGCAATTCTTGTAATTTTTAAGCATTTTAATTTTATTGTTAGTATTTTCTGTTAAATAAAATATTTAAATTTACTTGATTCGAGTTCTTAATTAATTTGGGAAATATTCAAATAAATTACACTCGTGCATAAAAATAACCAGATAATTTTTTTATTCAATGTGTTTTTTTGTACAAATTGCAATTGTTTGTTTTCATATTTTACGAAAATGCCCTCCTCCTGCGGAGTCGGGCTTTTTCGCGAAAATATGAAAACAAACTCTTGCAATTATAAAAAAACATATTTCATTCAAAAATTATCGGTAATTTTGATGCACTTGTGCACTTACCCCCGATAAGTAATAAGTTTTATTTCATTTGAACGCCATTTTTGTCGAAAAGTTAGTTTGTGACATTTTTGTTTATAAAATGTTTGGTCGTAAAGGTTAGGTATTATTTTCTGTTTCAAGAAAAATAAGTAGAAATTATCTCTCTGACTTAGGGGACGTAGGGGAGAGTTGGACAAAACCGGGTAGGTTGATAAAACCGGGTAGGTTGATAAAACCGGGTAGGTACAGACTAGTTCTGCCAAATGCCAAAACAGCTTTCCATATTATTAACCTTTAAAAATCAGCTATTTCATTTCGAAGGAATTATTTTTATTATTGGTATTTTTATTATTATTGTTTGGCAATAGTAAGGTTGAAATAAACTATTTAACATTATGTTAGCCTATACAGTGTGGTTGTTTAAGTGTGCAACATATGGGCATTTTTTTTATTACCGATTTCTCAGAAAATTTTATTCTTGATAAAAAATGGTGCATGTTCGATAATCATATTAGGTGCACTTGAAATGGTTGCAAGTCAAAAGGCGTACAGGGTAGGCCAAAAAATATAAAACTTGTACAATAATAAAGTTTTTTAATAAACATTTAAAATAAAAATTTTGCACGTTAAATAATAGTTTTTTAATTAGCATATTATAATTACTAATGTTTTATCTTGTTAAAAAGAATTTTTAGGATATTTTAAAGTTCTGTTTAATATCGTTGCAACAAAAATGAACTTTGTGATTCCTTAATAAATTAAAAATTCAAGTAAATTTTACAAATATGCTTGAATTTGGATAAAGATATGTGAAATTGATTTGATTTTGATTAATTTATGAAGGTCTTTATGGTGAATATAAAAAAAAAATTTTTGGGAAATTATTAATGTTTTTTTTTTAAATATATTTTTTTATTTTAGGAGGTCCCGCTTTTAAATCTATGCATACATTTTAATTCTAAACAACTTTTTTTAAAACCATTTTGCTGAATTTTCTGAAATAGGGGTACTTTATTCTTGTACAAGTTTTATATTTTTTGGCCTACCCTGGTACGCCGTTTGACTTGCAACCATTTCAAGTGCACTATATGATTATCGAACATGCACCAACTTTTATCAAGAATAAAATTTTCTGAGAAATCGGTAATAAAAAAATTCCCATATGTTGCACAGTTAAACAACCACACTGTATAGTAGTTTAAAAATGGTTATACAGTGTGTGTATAAAGTCTGGAAACGGCTTAATAACATTACAATTTACTGGCCGATTTAAACCAATTTGGTACAGTTGTGTAAGAGGATCGAACGCACCGAATGACGATATTGGCGTTGCCAGCTTTTTAGTTTGTCTGGAATTCGAACGAATTTTATATTTTTAAATATAACACCCAGTATATTTTTACATTTTTAAATTCCACATAAAATTATAATTATTTTTTATTAAATGCATTATTAGTCTATACTTCATAGTTTCCGAGATATTGACTCTCGAAAAGTGACATTTTTGAACTTTGACAGCTTATAACTTTCTAACAGTACGTCTTAGAGCAAAACGGCTTACATGTCCCTATCTTCAATTTTTATTATCTTCCCAAAAAAATCAACTTCCAGTTAAACCGGAACAACTATATTTCCTGCTTTCGAGTTACATCCGGTTTAACCGGAAGTTGATTTTTTTGGGAAGATAATAAAAATTGAAGATAGGGACATGTAAGCCGTTTTGCTCTAAGAGGTACTGTTAGAAAGTTATAAGCTGTCAAAGTTTAAAAATGTCACTTTTTGAGAGTCAATATCTCGGAAACTATGAAGTATAGACTAATAATGCATTGAATAAAAAATAATTATAATTTTATATGGAATTTAAAAATGTAAAAATATACTGGGTGTTATATTTAAAAATATAAAATTCGTTCGACTTCCAGACAAACTAAAAAGCTGGCAACAACGCCAATATCGTCATTCGGTGCGTTAGATCCTCTTACACAACTGTACCAAATTTGGTTTAAATCGGCCAGTAAATTGTGATGTTATTAGGCCGTTTCCAAACTTTATACACACACTGTATAATAGGATAGCGAACAAATATATAATTTTATTTTCGGGGTCTAGCTGCACAGTCTGGTTGAATAATTAACTACTTTTAATACAGCAATTTTGTTAAGAAATTTTCTATTCTATGGTAGGATTAACTCCTTTTTTCTATTGGCTAAATTACCAACACAATGGTCTTGCAATTTTCATTGTCTAACACTAGGAAAGCGCGTTGCCGTCACATCTATTACACA
Source organism: Polydrusus pterygomalis (assembly GCA_963969555.1). Classification (NCBI taxonomy): domain Eukaryota; kingdom Metazoa; phylum Arthropoda; class Insecta; order Coleoptera; family Curculionidae; genus Polydrusus; species Polydrusus pterygomalis. Next base: position 24,302,934 of record OZ018380.1, read on the forward strand.
GGCCTGCATTTTTTAACACTTTGAAAGTTGATTTAAAAATTTTAACTGTTTTCTAGTAATTTGGTAGCGCTGATTTCAAATCTGCTTTCAGTTTTTTTATATCACGTAAGGTTGTTTTTCAAACCGGTAAAATCCAAAAATATAGAAAAAACACGATTTATTTCATTTTTAAGCTATTTTTTGAATATATTAAGGAAAAAAATACAAAAATAAACAAAATATACCCATATAAAGTATTATAAATGGTTATTTATTCGTTACGCTTCTTCGAAAAACGTTTTCTTTTTTCAGAAAAGCTTCTTTTGGTTGTTTTTCTGTTTCAGCTAAAGGAAGATCTCTTCTCAATGTCCAACAGAAATCGGCCATCATTTTTGTGTCCCAGCGCCCCTGGTATATTTTTTCCATCTCTTTAATATATTGATAAAATCCTTCACCTTGCTCTTCACCCACGTCCCCAAGATTTTCCTTGAGTTAGTCCAAATGGGAATGCAAAAAGTAAATTTTTATGCTCATATGCTGAAATTCCTGAAATTTTCCAGCATATTTTCAACGATCTCAACATAGTAGTAATTTATGTTCAACTTCTTTAATAGCATTCTATGCATGTTTTTCCTTATCTTCTATTACCTTTTCAAATTCTGTATCTTTCATCAAGCTGCTAATCTGCGGCCCTACAAAGATTCCCTCTTTTAGTTTTGCCTCTGACAGAGCCGGAAATGTTTTACACAAATATTTAAAACAATTTCCTTCTTTGTTTAATGTCTTAACACATTGTTTCATACGTCCAAGTTTTATGTGAAGTTGTGGAAGTAAAACTTCTTGAGGGTCAATAAGACTTTCGCTAATTACATTTTTGTTTCCAGGTATTTAATTCTCTCTTTGTGACCAGTCTCTTTTTATCCAATGCTGTTCTCGATTCCTGCTAGCCCACTCGCACAGGAAACATAAAAATTTAGTAATCCATACTGCTGACCTAAGAGAATACCTAACATTTTTAGATCTTCACACACTTCCCAGTTGTGATTTTCATATTGTATTCTTAAAAGTAATTTCTCTAAATTTTCATAGTTTTTCTTTAACTTAACTGTATGGCCGACCGAAACAGAAGCAAAAACATTGTCATTATGTAAAAGAACAGCTTTAAAGCTCCTTTTTGAAGTCGATAAAAAGTCTCCAGTCGGAAGGTTTGTAGCACCACAGAAAATAATTTTTTATTCATCAATCATTTAGAATTTGAGGTACTACATTCATTTTAAAATGTATTAAAACGCCTATTATAAGTTTTTTTATATTTTTCCTTTTTTTTTGCAAAAAAAAATCTGTGGGTGATAGAGACCAATTGTATTTTAATTAGTTATTTCTATATAAAAACTAAGCTCAACAAACAAAAATTACGTCATCACAAATTTCACGCAGGTCTGTGTTATTAAACAGTTGTATAAAGTAAACGTAAATTCTTATAAGGAATAGAAGGATTTTTTATCAGTGAGATACTATTTAATAAAAGGTGGGACACTTTCACAAATTCATTATAATTATTAATAAAATGTTTAATTTTATATAAAAATAAAAAAAAATTAATTGCCTTCCGGAACAAAAGCGTATAATTTTCATTATATTAATACTATTAAGGAAAATGTGAACATGCATAACCACAAAACTTTGTCGCAGTTGCATGTCACCATCAACTTTTTATATAACAAGACAGGGTGTAATTTTAAACACAACTGTTGTTATTCGTATCTAGTAGTTTAAATTAGTTCGGACGATGTTTAAAAGTTGGACAAACAAAAATATATTTATCATTAAGTCAAGAATACTACCGATTGGATATAACACTTGTTATAAGGGGGATATAATTATTACATACCGTGCGAGCAAAAATTATTTGCATCAAGGAGGGCTTGGATTAAAAAACGTAGAGCTTGGTTTAGATCACAATGATATGGGGACGATATATCTAACCAAATCTAGGTTAAAATTTAGTCAAATTCATATTATGACATGATATGCCAAACTAATGAGTAATTAAATAAGTAGGCAAATACAAAATTATTTTTGTTGTTTACAAAATTAACAAAGTAAGAATATACAGAAAGAAAAAGAAAAATAAAACAGACACAAACTACGTTTTCAAAAATACTTATTTTATGAAGTTACCTACCTTATACAGGGTCAAAAACAAATAAACTTTGCATCATATGCGACCAAATTTTAGTAGCCCAATTTTGATTTTGTAGAAAAACACACATTTAATATAGCGCCACTCATTGGCGTACCCAGACCTGAACCTTGGGGGGGGGGGGGGGGGGAATATGAAAATATTGTTTTTAAAAATCATATTTATTGATTTTGGTGATTTAAAAAAAATAAAGAATAAAGTATTACAAAATAAAATCCATACTCCTTGGCTTGAGAGCAAGGTCATCAATTATTTCATTAGTCAAGATAGCTTCTTCTTTATGCACTGCCATCATGGCAAGTCCATTAAGCCTCACTTGAGCGGTAGTATTTCTTAAATAAGTTTTTACACGTTTTAAGGTTGAAAAAGTCCCCTCTGGTGTCGCAGTGGATACTGGCAATGTACAAATTTTTTTTAGAAGTTTGTGAACGTTAGGGTAGGCAAGTTGACTACAAACTTCCAAACAAGCGAGTGCCTGACGTTTGTTTTTTATTTCGAGGTATTTATTTAAATGTTCGTGTAACATTTTAATTTCGGATTTTATAATAATTTTTGGTAAATTCAGGTAAATATAAATCGAGTAGTTTATCACACTGACTATTATCTGAATCAATTGCTTTGCCTGCCGCCCTTTCTAATGATGGTGATAGTAAACACATAAATCCGTAAAAAATGTCTTTATGATTTGTAAATCTTTCTTCTAGTTGGTTTATGAAGAAATCTATAAACGGTAAATAGATGGTAGTTCGACAATGGCTAGTAACAGGCGTTTCTGAATCTGGATCTATAATGGAATTGATATCACTTTTAAGGCCGATGTAACCCTTGTAACAACATCGTGATTTTTTCATACGAAAAAAATTTATTTCGTGTAGTATATACAAATTTTTTGTCTTTTGCAGGCAACCCATTATAAATGAATTATGGGTGGCCGCTACATTAACAATTGGTGCATTTTGCATATATATTTATAAACTTATAGTAAACTTCGCATTCTTGGCAAAGTCTATGGGGGGGGGGGATATATCCCCTATATCCCCCCGTAAGTACGCCACTGGCGCCACTTTAAAGAAAATGTATCTAAAATAAAGCATTATCAAAACTAAGAAGTTTTATGTAGGTTGCGTTCAGTCTTATTTTGCAAAAGTGGTGCAATTTACAAAATATAGGTAAAAATCAAAATTATATTATACAGCTCAAATTTTGCATGTGGGCTAAAAACTGCATTTAAAAAACTTTTTTCTAATAACTTTTTTCGATATTTTCAGAAATAATCCCACTTGTGAATTATTTTTTGGAAAAAAATAAAATTTGACAGATAATGCGTATCACGCGACTACTATTTTTTTGCTTAATTTTTATCTCGATTAAAGCAGAACTTGATGCCAAAGTCAAATTTTGAATAAAGCTATTAATAAAAAAAATCCTATCCTACTAATTACTATGAATGTTAATATTCTCTTTCTTATAGGTTTTCGCCCCTTTCTCCTTACACCATGTAACAAAATGTTAGTATTGCTTTTCATACCTTAGTCTGGATTTGGCAGGTAACAGCTCGGAATTTACTTTATCTGCAGCCTTCAAAATAGCTTCGGGAAGTTCTTCGTCGGATAAATCCATTAAAAAATATTGCTTTGATTCGGTTTAATTTAAAGAAAGACTATACTCTCACTTCGAAGACGCTTTTTAAACAACTTCAACGTTTTAGTAATAATGACACGGCTTGGTAATCATAGCAAATGATATTAAAACACCCGTCACAGGTTGTTTTATGACATGACTTTAAAGAAATGTACAGGGGTAGGGGAGAGTGGGTAAAGATGACGCAGTCGAAAAGATGACGCAGTCGAAAAGGTGACGCAGTCGAAAAGATGACGCATCGCGATATCTCTTTAATAATACGCGGCAAAATTTAGATTTAAATTTTGGAGCGTCTGTCATTCCTTTACAAGCATGCTGCTATAACCGGAAGCATGTGTACCTACTATCGTTTCAGTTACTTTAAGGCTTTTAAAGTGAAAACGTGGGTAGCTCTTATAAGAATCGTTAAAATAACGTGCATGCGGTAAGTACATTTTTTAATATAATTTATTGTTTTGCGTACATCATACAATCCTTAACTGCATCCCCATTGGATTCTTATAACTCTCAGGTTTCTAACACTTATAGTTTTGCTTTTTTAATACGTTTTTTTAATGGCGACGCGTATTAAACCGGCTAAGTTGACGCACGTGTCTACTAAGCGTCATCTTTGGCTAATAACATTTAATAATTTTAAAAGGAAGACAGAAATGAGATCGTATACCAAAGATCAACTGATTTTTGCCCTTGATAGGACATAACATTCGTGCAGTCGCAAGAGAGTTTAATGTTTATGAAGCCACTTTAAGGAGGCATCAAAAAATAAGAAGAAGTGTTAAAGAAAGTAAGAAATCAGTATTTTATATAAATATGAAGGAATCATACCCATTGATTTTACTCTTTTTTTTTTATAGGTTAATCAGAGTCATTGGGAAGAGCTCCAATATTCTCTAGAGCTCAAGAACGTGAAATAGCTGAGCATATTAAGAAAATGGCTAAACTCTTCTTTGGTGGTGTAACGGCTACTGAGTTGCGTCAAGTAGCTTATGAATATGCAGAGGCAAATAATCTCAAACATAACTTTAACAAGGACCACGGCATGGCGGGTCCAGATTGGTTCAGAAATTTTTTAAAGAGAAATCGAGACCTTTCGCTAAGAAAGCCAGAATCTTCTAGTGTAAACAGAATATCTGCATTTAATAAGAAGGTTGAGTTCATTATGATAATTATTTATTTTAATAAATATATTTTTAATGAATTAACATTTCTATTTTTTTTATCTTCTGCTGTTTACGTAAGATTTCTAATAATTTTAAAGTGCGTCATCTTATCCTTACACCTATGCAAAGATGACGCATTTGACATATTTTTCGTTATAATCATAATTATTTCGCCTAAATATTTAATAATTATTTTAATATAACTTATTATACACAACCCCTTCCATTATGTTGTTACAAAGTTTAAACTCAATTCATAAAAAAATATAGAAACTGTGGACTTTTTCCCTTAGGTGCGTCATCTTCACCCACTCTCCCCTATATAAAAATATCTTTATTATTTTATATTTTCAAAAAATTTAAAATACAACAAAAAGCTAGAAAAGAAAAAAATATTTTAGTAGATGGACTATTCCGGATTTCGTAAATACTTATTTACCTATTGTAACAATAGTTATAACTTCCGAGGGAAATTATTTTTATTTATTTTTTTAATTTTTATTAATGGTTTATTACTGACCTCGAATCAGAAGGACCTGGTACCGAGGCCTAAGCTTACAGTTTTAAACTATTTAATAAGGTCAAAATTTGCATAATTTGACACTTTTAAAACTCAAATGCGTACGGGAAAATGGGTTAAACCGCATGGTCGTAGAAAAATTAAATATCCACTCCAAATAATTCTTTACCAATGGGTTTAAACTGTTTGTCATTAAAGTGCAACTTTGAAACCATTTTTGTTAAATTTAACTCTTTAACAAAGGCTATTTTTCAAACTTTAAACCAACATTAACAGCAACAAAAGGTTGAAAACCCTATACTTCACTGTAATTACTCGTCTCTTCCTCGCGTGACTGTGAAACATCCACCCCCAAGGAAGTTGTATACTGTAGCTGACGTAGTATGTAGATAGGCGTATCTTGTCAGGCATTTTTTATGTTTTTGATAAGAAGGGTATATCAGGTGATAAAGGCTATTTTTCTAGGCCATTTTGCAATTGCTCGAATTTATGGCTTATCAGATAAAAGAAATATTTTTCCCGTGACCCCAGTTTGCTTTTTATAACTCAGGATAAATTGGAGTATTTTTTATATCCTTTCGTAAGCCTAGACTTTTATCTTTTTGACGCGGTAATCTAGATTAATACAGAAGTGCACGTAGAGAAAATTTAAGTTGTAATGCCGACGTGATTCGGCGTTTTTAAATGGACTTTTCTGTTAATAGACCAGGGTCGATAATTTTTGAAAAAAAAAAAATAATAGTAGGATGAAATCCATTGGAAAAGAAAGAGAATATAACAAAAATGAAAGGAAAAATAAATTACGGCGATCCGAGTTTTTAAGGTTAGAAAACGGTTTATCTCGATTTGCGGCAAAACTACAAGTCCTATGGAAAAACGTTAAATAGTAAAGTTGTAGGTAATAAAAAGATCTACAACTTTTGTATTTACACTTTTTTCACATAACCTTAAAATCTATGTGAAAAATTCAAATAACCAAGTTTTTGGTTTTTTATTTTTATCTTTTACAAAAAAATTTTTTTATGCACGAAATTTGGTGAAAACTTACCTTTTTATGTTCCAAACACACTGTAATTTTTTGATTTAAAATATTTATTTTTTCACCTTATTTTGACTTAATATCGAAAAAGCACCCTAATTTTCAATCGAAAATTCTTACGTCAAAATATTTGCTTTTTTAAAAAAGTCGGTGGGCTTCTTGTTCGTTGAAATCTCGACTTTTTGATGGTGTAAAAAGAAATATACATTACTAGGGTAATTGTTATCAAAAAATGCAAAGAAACGAAAAAAACTCGAATCCGAATTTTTTTTTAATCATTATGTTCAATTTTGAGCTATTTATTAAAATTTATACTTTAATTACTCGAAAAACGTAAGATAAACAAAAAAATTACAAATCCATAAAACATAAAGATCGCAAAAAATATGCGCAAATAGTTGTTCTAAATATACTTAAAGGTAGGATTTAAAGGGGATTTCATCACATTTACCATAGTAATGTATATCTTTTTTTACACCATCAGAAAGTAGAGATTTCAACAAACAAAAAACCCACCGACTTTTTTAAAAAAGCAGATATTTTGACGTGAGAATTTTCGATTGAAAATTAGGGTACTTTTTCGATATTAAGTCAAAATAAGGTGAAAAAATAAATATTTTAAATCAAAAAAATTACATTGTGTTTGGGACATAAAAAGATAAGTTTTCACCAAATTTCGTGTATAAAAAAAATTTTTGTAAAAGATAAAAATAAAAAACCAAAAACTTGGTTATTTGAATTTTTCACATAAATTTTGAGGTTATGTAAAAAAAGTGCAAATACAAAAGTTGTAGATCTTTTTATTACCTACAACTTTGCCATTTAACGTTTTTCCATAGAACTTGTAGTTTTGCCGGAAATCGAGATAAATCGTTTTCCAACCTTAAAAACTCACCCCCCCTCCCCACTTCCCGACCTTGGATCGCCCGTAATTTGTTTTTCCTTTCATTTTTGTTATTTTCTCTTACTTTTCCAATGGGTTTCATCCTACTATTATTTTTTTTTCACTTTTTACCATTTTTAAAGGCTTCATTCAGCCCTGGTCTATTAGAGCCGCTTAAAAATTAAAATATCCTTACAGAAATATTTGCAACAGAGTTAATTAGTCTTATTAAGCCGCGTACTTTGCACGTGTCTTTCTTCGTTTTATTTATGAAAAAAGTAACTCACCAGTGGCGTAACGAACACCCCCGCAGATCCCGCACCGCGGGGGGCCAACATTGACGTCCCCTTCAAAATTTGCTGCCAGCTTTGCTTTTCATAGGTATTTCATTTCATAATAATTAACTTTATTTTTTTATAATATCCTGAAAAATTAAATTCATTAAGTGAAGAAAGAGCATTCACAGAGGCAATTTCAGACAGTCCTATAGGTATTAAAATAAACGGGATCCCCGTAAACAATATCAGATATGCAGACGACACTGCAATACTAGCAGATAATGTGAATGATCTCCAGACACTGCTTAACCTGATTAACGAAGCAAGTGAAAGAGTAGGGTTTTATTAACACAAATAAAACCAAAGTAATGGTAATGAGTAAAAATAATCCCCCAAACACTAGAATAAATTTAAAAAAATAAATGGAGAAGTTGTTGAGAGAGTCGCAAGGTTCAGCTACCTGGGTTGTATGCTGAATGAAAAATGGGACCCAGAACAAGAGATAAGAAGTAGGATAGAACAAGCAAGAACAGTCTTTATAAAACTTCGAAAATTCCTTGTAGATAGACATTTAAACTTTAAACTTAGATACAGAATGCTGAAATGCGACATGTGGTCAGTCCTACTATATGGGGTGGAAACATGGACATTAAAAATAACAACAATAAATAAGATCGAAGCTTTTGAAATGTGGACCTTGCGGCGAATGCTTAAAATATCTTGGACCGAACACATAAGAAATGAGGAAGTAGTCCAAAGAGCTGAACTAGAAGACCGGGAACTTTTCGCATATATAAAAGGAAGGAAAATTTCATACCTGGGACACATCCTACGCGGAGAGCGCTATCATTTTCAGCGCCTCTCATTCTTCAAGGAAAAATCGAAGGTGGAAAAAGGGGAATAGGTAGAAAAAAATTATCCTGGCTACGAAACATTCGACAGTGGACAGGCATACAGACCTTCCAAGAACTGCAAAGAGCTGCAATAAATAGAAACATATAAGGGACGGTCGCCAACGCTGGAATCCTGTAAGGCATCGAAAGAAGAAGAAGAAGAAGAAGAAGTGAAGAAGAATTATACGTGAAAGCGCAGAATTCATGCACAAACGATATACCATAAAGACTTGTCCATTGACTTTCCTAGTCAAATTCCAATCCTCAGAAAGGGACTTGGAGTTTGTTTTTCAAAATTAAAAACATTGTATGAACTTGCGGATCATTTATTAATAAAAAACCAGTGTGTTCTTTAAATTTTCGAGATGTATCTAGTGCAGTGATGTTATTTCTAATTTTACCAGTTAGTGTGGCATCAGCGGAACGATCTTTTTTCAAACTTAAAATAGTAAAAACCCATTTACGTAACACCATAGGACAACAACGCCTTTCGAATTTATTCTTAATCAATATTTAACAAGAGTTTGTTAAAACATTAAATATCGACGAAATTATAAACGATTTTGCAAAAAAAAACTCTCTACGATCTGATCGTTTTGTATAATACCTTGTACAGTACTTAGTGACATAATGTTTGTGCAGACTTGTTGAGTGTTCATATTCATGTTCACCAACGTCTTGTGGATTATAGGTTCTAACGGCTACAATTCGTTTTTGGGGACGCTGTTCTGATTTCTTAATTGTAGAGAAAGCGCTTTACTGGGAACAAAATGCGTCGCATTGAAAAGATACAATTTATTGCTTAACAAAATTGCTGTATTAAAAGTAGTTTATTATTCAACAAGACTATGCTGGTAATGGAACTAATTACTACCAATAAAAACACTGTTCTAGCAAATCTGGAATTGATATAACACTAAAGCCGGTTTGATTCACTAGCAATTTATTTAATATGGGTTAACACAAAATAAGCTATTAATACTAACTATGTCTTAGCAAACCTGTCGTATTAGATCATTTTCCTCAGTGCGGTAATAATTTTAAATGGAATCCTAGGTTATCCTATACATTGCGCGAAAGATGAAAATTACATATTTATGTTTTAAAACTTGATCACCAATAACCAAACCAGAAAAAATGTTTGCGTGCATAAATTTTTTTTGAAAGTATCACTTTCCATGTGGTTTGGAAAGAAACCTTTTCTTATATCCATAGAACAAGGCATTAGCGGCAAAATACTAAATTACGTAAGTGATAAAATACCCTTAATATTTTTGATATATTTTCAGACATCAGGTCCTCACTGAATAAACCAACTTTTCTACGAAACTCCAGCATAATAGATTTGCACAGTGATGTCACTATCAATTTTTTATTTACAGAGACAGGCTATTTATAGTTTTAAACAAAATTTCAGTGGTGCGTATTTACCAGTTTTTGTCAAAAAGTTTAATGTTTAAATAAGTTTTGACGGAGGTCGGAAAGTTGAACAAACTAAATATAAAATATAAATTATCATGAGAGATCGTTCCGAAAGTATAGCATTTCAGTAACTAAAATATATTTATTAGGAGTGACATCAGTTTGGACTGAAAAATGGAATTAAATTATTCTGAAGCATCTAGTTGTACAAACACTTTTACGACTTAGTTATTTTGTGCTATATTTTGTTTTTCCAAATGTAATATAACTTTGTAATATCCATTATAATACTGGATTCTAAACAACTTCTACTAAATATCAAAAAAATTCCCTTGTCGGACTTCCCTTGTCTTTATTTTGTTACTTAACAGGACGTTTCGGTTAGTTGGTATCTCTAACTGATTTCAAGTGTAAACTAAATTATAATTCTAAGGCTACTGTCTTAAATCTTATCCATGTGCAATGAAGCTTGGTGGTTCCGCCTACGTGCTTATTGGAGTGTGAAGTTTGAGCTGTTGGTTTTGGATAAGAAGAGGCTTACAGATATTGGGGGTATTTATACTTGGTTCACTAAACAAACTAAACATATAGGTATTTTGATTCATGAGGGCCGCTTCTTTGAATTTTTGTTTTCTTCTGTGCTGTCCGTGTCCAATACCTTGGTTTCTGACCACTGTATATTATGTTGGTTGGTCCATATATTATGTTCCGCTATACCTGATCTCGAAGTTTCACCTCTTTGAGTATGTTTCAGATGTTTTTTAACTCGTATGGGAAGAAGTCTTTTTTTTCTCCAATGTACGATTCGCCACACTCGCAAGGGATTTGATAGTTTCATTTTTTGTGTTTTCATTATTGGTTACTTTTGTAAGAAAGCTTCTAAGCGTATGTCCGGCTTTGAAGGCTGTTTTGATATTATAGTTTCTGGTTTCCTTCTAATCTAGAGGTAAAGAATGGTAAGAAATGCTTACTCCATTTTTCGTTTCTGTTTTAGTGCTTATTTCGCGATTTTTAAGTTGTGATATGGTATAATATTGATTTAAAATGTTATTGTCAAAAAGACAATAAAACTTTTTTGACTGGTAAAATTATATTACATTCATTACCTATTAAAGCAAATTTACTATCTCACCTAGCGCAAATATTAGAAAGATAAGCACTAGTCGTGACGTAATGGTCAGCGGTCATTGAACAGACCTATCTACACCTCCAACCTCTCGTTGAACATTAACCCAAATAGTTGAGAATAAAAGTAAAAGACAACTGCCTATTTAAAAATTAGTGTAAGTATATAAAATTCCTGGGAATGCCGAAAAGTCGAGTTTCAACGCTTGGCTTTGTCGACAGCGATGCGTCGCCGTCAGAGTCGCGTCGGCGTGGTTGTGAAACGCTGCATATACGCCAAAGATTTTTAGGTAAAATTAAATTTATTAGATTATATGTTTATAAATGTATTTAGTCTCAAAGTTTTATTGTAATTTACGTATTATTATTATCTCTTTCCACGCCAATCTACCTCCAGCAAAATCTTACTGCCGTAGACTATTGGCCCCCATGGCTCCTCGGCAAATCCGGCACTGTTACCCATATCAAATTCGCTAGACTTACGAAATGAACAGTAAGTAGACTGAACTTAGCATCATTTTACAGCAACGTAATAGTTACAACTTGACATGTGTGCGCTCGACGCAAACCTCAAGGATAAAACGAACAGGAGTTATGCGTCCCTGAAGAGTTCGAAGTTAATTTGCTTGCCACTGATGAAGTCCCGAAGGAATGGAAAAACCGTCGTTCTTCCTAGGTACATGCCACATTATACCGTTTACTACGAAAATATATTGACTTATCAGAAAATTATGCCGCGTTTCGGGTCGGATGACCCTTAGCTACGAATTATTGTTTTTCTTTTTATGATATTTCCGACAAAATGTATGTATACAGTGTGTCCTAGAAGCTATGGTGCATAAATAAGTATTCAGTAGACGAAATTGCAATAAGCTTAAACGTTTATGATAGTAATATAAGAAGACATAGGACAAATTGTTATATCATAAACGTTTAAGCTTATTGCAATTTTGTCAACAATTTATCCTATGTCTTCTTATATGTATTACTATTTTGTCTATTAGAGCGCATTACTAAAAAACCTGCACACATACTACGGAGATATGAATAAATTTTGAATCAAAATTTTATGCCTCCAGGGTCCTGGTCTGGTGCACTGCTTTGGAAAAAACCTACACATGAATTAACTAAATAAGATACAACGGGCAGCTTGCTTAGAAGTAACTGGTGCCCTTTACTCAACATCGGCGGAGGTACTGGAACTGCTGTTACATCTGCTACTTGTGGATATTTATGAAAAAGTAGGGCTACAAAAAGTGCTCTAAGACTGAAATAATTGAAATGCTGGAAGATACCAACTATGGATACAGAAGGCCAAAATTTGCGAGAGCAGGATGGGGTTCTCTATGCTCATTCCGAGTAGAGTAGAGTGAGAAGGCAACCAGTTAATAATGCAATCAGATTACTTGAACTTCACAGACGGCTCAAAAATAGACGATACTGTGGAAGCTGGTATCTTCCCTAAATGCAGAGGTCTTATAGATTTAAAGTCTATTACAGCAATTTGTAATCAGAAATTATAGCAGTAGATAAAGTAGTTAACATCCTGGCCTAAGAGCTATCTATATCGACAGTCAACCAGCGATAAAGGCAATTTGTTCCAACAGCATTAAATCAAAACTAGTAGGGAGCAAGCATATCACTGCATATTTGGTGTTCAGCACAGTGGCGGCTCGTGCCATTTTAGTGAAGTAGGGCCAGGTAAACCCTTAGCGCCGCAGGTAAAAAAAATTTGGGTGCCACGCCCTTTTTTGTTAATAGTTCTTGCTTTTGAAGTAGGAAAAATAAGCAAAAAGGCACCTAATTTAATTTATGAATTTACAATCATATCTTGAATTTAAAAAAAATACTGTAGATAGAGTGTACTATATAGACCGAAAGAACCACAAACCGAACGCAGTTTATAATTTGGTTTCATATGTATCTGTTTTTATCAATTTGTTCGTTTTTCTTCATTGTTTCATTGTGATATGCAGAATTTAATTGAGTTTTAATGTTAATTTTACCAAGCATACTGAAATTAAATATATTGGTTAAATGTACCTTCGATTTTTCATGTGTCTTCATTTTTTCCCAGATATGGACCAAATCATCTGTACCTTTTTGGGACCAAGTTTGCTCCCCCATCAAATAAAACACACATAAAACAAAATAGTCTATTAGATTTATCACAACCGCACACCCAAGTATTTTTTCCATAAATATTTCTATTAAATCAGCCGGCAGAACGAAAATTATTTAGTTTACAAACAACCTTACACGACACGACGCGGACAAACAACTGTTTGAATTTGAAACGTCTAACGTTAAACGGTCAAACGGGGTCAAAGGGCCTGGCTACACGGAGATGTTTTCCTGCTCGCATTCAAGGTCATTTTCCAATGTTTTTTATTGGTGTGGTATGGCAATTACGTCATAACTTCGGGCCTCCCGTGTGCCTCGTCGCTTTGGCGCGAAAGCTACGTTACCGTTTTACGCATAATCGCTTCCTCAATAGATGGAAATTTGCACCCGACTGTGTTCCATTTTAAATTATTTTGCTAATTGCTTTAAAAAGGAGAATATTAATTTTAATAGCTTTTGGTAATTTGTAAAGGGCAGGGCGCTGGACAGGAGGGCAGGTAGTGCCATGGCACTGTGGCTCTACCCCACGAGCCGCCACTGGTTCAGCATCGAGTTACTCCGTGCTGGGTTCTTAGCCATTACCATAGATGGCAATGAGGCTGCTGATGAGTTCACCAGAGAAGGAGCATATGTGCCGATCAAGCATAAAGTAATGTAACTAGATCGCTGGGATCGGTGAAGGAAGTTATAGTTCGCATAGCGGAACAACAACTTGTCCAAAGCAGATAGAAAGAACTAACAATCAGGGAACACGCAGCGTTATTGCAATACAGTCGGAAAAACCAAAAAAATATCACAGCCGTAGTCACCGGATATTGCCTTATCGGTACACATGCGTAACGTATGCAAATACCAGCTAACGATTTCTGCAGAAGTTGTAGAGATGGAGAAGAGAAACAAAGTATTCAGCATTTCTTGTATAATTGTCCTGGCCTCGCAAGAATGCCTTAGGCGGACAATTCTTTAATAATCTGGAGGAGGTAAGCTTTTTGAATCCTACTGGCTGGTTTGAATGAGCTTCCAAGAGTTTCTGTACGTCGTGCTAGCCATCGGGGAGCGGGGTAGTTTCTACACCCCGGGGTAATCCCCCTTTCTTCGTCATTGTTGCTGTAAAAATTTTTTTATTGGGCAACCTATATTTTCCATTTTCACTTTTAACTATTTCAATCATAACATTATTGCAAGCACATTAAAAATTTAATTTTAAAATAGTTCTAAAGCTTCTTAAACTTTTTCGTTATTTCAGCTTAAGGAACTTTTAATCAAAAAGCATTTGTCGAACAAACTTGCGTTGTCGCATAAAAATGTTCTAAGGCATTTTAAAAGTTTGACGATTCTAAAAGTTCGTAGGGATTTTTATTTAGTCTTTGCTCATGCTAAAAAATGACTTGCGAAAATAAGTGACCTATTAAACTGAAATTTGCTTAAGTTTTTCATCGTCATGTACCAAAAGAATTTTTTCTGAAACTTTTGTCATCCAAGTTTCAAAAAGAATTTTAATACTAACAGAATTTTGTTAGTGACAAAATGAATAGGATAAGCGGAAACAATTATTTTGGTAGCTGAAAAAATGTTGTTGTCGATAAAAAGACTTTAAAAAAGGTTTATTTTTTGCATTTAATGCATTTTAAGCGTTAAATAACCCACCCACTGCGGCTTTGCTTGCTATTTTGCTCGACAAGTCGCTCGACAAGCATTCTATTCGAACATAAATATAAAGCTATTTGCAGATGATACAACAATTATTTATTTTGCTAAAACTTTTGCAGAAATAATGTATTTTGATATTAATAATGATTTAACATGCTTCGTTCAGAATGAATAAATCCTGAGGAACAAAAGCATAATTGTTCCCTAGTGTTTGCAAACTTTTTTTTATTTGTTCTATAGATTTTCGGATTACAGTTAAATCTTTTGGAAAATATTAAACATCAATTTATTGCGGTAAGGTATATGCATTTCATATAATTTTTCTTTTGTGTGGAAAATTGAGATTTATTTCACTTTGCGTTCTTCAAATTTCATACGCGAGATTTATCGGTGGCTTTATTAGGTTTTTCTTGTTGCGGCGTTACTGTGTTGTAAAGTTTGCCAATTATTTTAAAAGTTACATGCTTAGGATATTTGAAAATTGGATACATTGTGCCAATCTAATATGAAATGAACGAAATAAAATTTTCCATCATTTTTCCGTTTTAAAATACATTATATTTAATCATGCCTAATATTTTACTTTAAAATATGACTGCTGTCTGTCTTCTTATACAGAGTGTCTCACGCTGACCGTGCATTATTAGGCTATTTCGGAAAGTGATGCGATTTAAATCGTGCAAATTTGGATAATCGGGATTTCGGAGACGATCTCTGCAAATAAAATATCTGCAATTATATACAATTTCCGGTTATACCTGAAGTTGTCTGAAACTTGCTTATTTTAAATGGAGCACCCTGTGTAATAATATATATTTTTGTGTCCTGTCTTCTTTTCCAATGAAATTTATAAAAAGTTCATTAATTTATCCTACTCAATCCGTTTTAAGAAAAAAATAGCTTTTCCAAATTTTGACCTTTATTAGGTATCTAAAATTAAATATATTATACAGGGTCCTGCACCTCCCCTCCCGTCTTCTATAGCTCACTTAGTAAGTAAGTTAGAATTTTCATATTTTGCAGACCTTATCTGTATCTTAGGGCACATTTCAGGAAATTTTTTTTTCCTACAGGGTGTTCCAAAAAAGTGTGACGTCATAAGGGTGTATTTTTTTAAATTACATGCCATATATTTTCTTACATTTTTGGGTGCTTCCTATAGGTACCTACATACCTCTAAAATTTTATTAAAATTGATTCTGTATTATAGACGAAAAAAAATAAAAACTAAAAAATATCAATTTTGCGCCACTGGTATTAAAAATAAATAAAAAAATAAAAATAATGCCTCGTTAGTAAATTTATATACAGGTACTTATTAAATAAGGTATAACAATTTCGTTAACCAAGTTTGGTTAACACGAATTGTACAGGGTGTCCAAAGTGAGGAGTCAAACTTTGCAAACTTTAAAGCCATTTATTTTTCTTATTTCAAATGGGAACCCCTGTATATTTTTATGTCATTCGATACAGAATTAAAAATCAAACATTTTTTCTAATTGCAACCCTATCGCAATTTCTAACGCATCAAGAGTTATTTACAGAAAACTAATTTTATCAACTATTCCAACAGTCATTATTATGAATAAATATCTAAGGTGGCTTTGAAAAACAATTTATTGGTAATAAAGTTTATTAAAGTCACCATAGACCATTTTGACTTTAGTAATCTAAAAGTTTCAAATATTTTGTTAAATTGTAAAAATTAACTGGAAATGATAATCGTGAATATGGTTATCCTTGAAGATTCGTTGAACTGTTCTTTCGATAACATCTATGGCATCAGCGACTGCTTGTTGAGTACCTGAAGGATTTTCTATAACAGATAATAGCACAGCCAATTGATTTTGTTTTCTCACTGGTTTTGGGTAGTTTACATTTCCCGTTTGTACAAACGTCTCTAATATGTTTTGCAGGCTCCTTTTGTCTGGATGTCGTCGTTCCGGATAACGCTGTGCGTAAACTCGGCTTGCCAAAAAAGAGTTCTTTTCGCATGCTCCTAATATAAAAATCATATCTACGAGCTCTTCTGGGTTGTAGTCCATCACAAAAAACAATATAAAGTAATTTTAACAGCTTAAATAATTACTAACAATTTAACAGTATTTAAAACTTTTAGATTACTAAAGTCAAAATGGTCTCTGGTCACTTTAATAAACTTTAATACCAATAAATTGTTTTTCAAAGACACCTTCGATATTTATTCATAATAATGACTGTTGGAATAGTTGATAAAATTAGTTTTTTGCAAATAAGTCTTAATGCGTTAGAAATTTCGATAGGGTTGCAATTAGGAAAAAGTTTGATTTTTAATTCTGCATCGAATGACATAAAAATATACAGGGGTTCCCATTTAAAAAAGAAAAATAAATTGCTTTAAAGTTTGCAAAGTTTGACACTTAACTTTGGACACCCTGTACAATTCGTGTTAACCAAACTTGGTTAACGAAATTGTTATACCTTATTTAATAAGTACCTTTGTATAAATTTACTAACGAGGCATTATTTTTATTTTTTATTTATTTTTAATACCAGTGGCGCAAAAGTAATATTTTTTAGTTTTTATTTTTTTTCGTCTACTAATACTGAATCAATTTTAATAAAATTTTAGGTGTATGTAGGTAACTATAGGAGGCACCCAAAAATATAAGAAAATATATGGCATGTAATTTAAAAAAATATACGCTTATGACGTCACACTTTTTTGGAACACCCTGTAGGAAAAAAAAATATTTTCCTGAAATGTGCCCTAAGATACAGATAAGGTCTGCAAAATATGAAAATTCTAACTTAATTACTAAGTGAGCTATAGAAGACCGGAGGTGAGGTGCAGTACCCTGTATATATTATTGGGCTAGTAGTAGTAGTAACATGTTTTATTTAGCCAAAAAAAAGCTACAATTAAATATTTTTTAATACATTTTTTTAACATTTTTATAGATTTATTTTTAATTTTAAAACGGAACCTTCTTTTAACAAAAACAGACAGAAAAGTTAAACATTTTGGAAATCGTATCAAATATTACTTATCATTTTGTTTTTTAAATAAATGTAATTTTAAAGTTTTTTTTAAATAATTTTAATGATATTTGAGAATTAATAGAATTTTCCAAATTATTATATTCTATCAAACCTTTATGAAAAATACATTTATAAGCTAATGTTTTAGACACTCTATCCACAAAATTTTAATTAGTTCTTGTTTTATAATTATGATGGTCATAATTAAAAGAACAAAATGTTTTTAAACAATCAGGCAATTAATTATTTTTAATTTTATGGATAAAGACACATATTAAATATAAAATTAAATTTCTGACATTTCACCAATTTAAATTTTTTAACATAAAATTAATTTTTCTATATTTGTCACAATTTAAAATAATCCGCATTGCTTTATTTTCTAAAATTTGTAATTTGCCAAATATTTCCTCACTAGCACAATATAAAATGGAAGAACAATAAAGAAAATGTAGTAATATAATAGTATTAAATACAGTTTTTTTAGAAAACAAACCTAAATTAGAACTGATTCTTTTAAAAAAACCTACTTTTCCGGCAATCTTCGATACTTTCAAAATAATTATAAAATTTTAATTTTCAATCAATAATTATCCCTAAATATTTAAAACTGTTTACTAATTCAAATTTTTCACCATCAAAATTACAACATTTATAATTTGACAATTTAAATGAATTATTACCCATAACAATACATTTAGTTTTTAAAATACTTAATTTTAATTTATTTACTTTTAGCCAATTTAAAAATATATTTATTTCTAAATTTAGACCATCAAAAATGTTTAAGACATTAATGTAAATTAAGGTGTCATCAGCAAACATTTGTAACTTACACATTTTTAAAACTAAAGGCATATCGTTGATGTATAAAATAAATAATATTTTACCTAGTATACTTCCTTGAGGAACTCCTATATTATTAATTTTTTTATTTAAATATGTTTTTGATATTTTTGTTTTTTGTGACCTACTTAAATAATGTTTAAATCATTTATAAACGTTTCCGCGAATACCATACCTATACAATTTACTCAATATTCTAGTCCTGTCAATTGTTTCGAATGCCCGCTTAAAATCCAAAAATACAGCTATAACATTTTCCTCTTTATCAATGGTTCTCTTCCATGTCTCAATCACACATTGAATGGCTGTCTCTATCTGTGGACTACCCTTTTCGAAAACAAGATAATGAATTGTTGAAAAATGAAATTTTAGATACAGGGAAGTGGAAAAGTAGTTTGATCTTAATCAAAAGTTTTAAAAAACTTTATTTTTTAAACTAAACTTTGTTTTTTTAAATACGATGCTCCGTTGCATTTAATGGATAGGTGAGTATAATTTCTATTTTTCTACATGAATCAACCTGTACTATAAATAGAGATAGAAAGTACATGCTTCTGCGGTTATGAATCAAAGGCCAAATTAAAGGATAAAGAGGTTCAAAACGTCGTAAATGTTTCTGGCTATAAAACGTAGGCGATCAAACGGATACATTGCTAAGAACTATATCCACAATACACCAGTGGCAGCTCGTGAGATTTTAGTAAAGCATATAAGATCCAAATATATTTTTTTGAGGCACGCCCAAATATTGTTAAAAATAGTCAATATTTTATAGTAAATATTTTTTTTTTTTTATTTATTTATTTTACGTCGGCCTTTTTCCGCAACGAGGCCAATCACCGACGCCAGGGAATTTGTCACACACTATCTGGTAATTTTGCCGAATCCCTCTTTGTCGAGGGTAGGGTTCTTTAACGTGCCAACATCCATGACACGGGGCCCACAGTTTAACGTCTCTTCCGAAAGACGGCGCCACCTCTTAAACCAAATTCCAAATTTAACATCGACGTTGCCGGGAATGGAACCCGGGCCTACGATCTGTGAGGCTGCTGCGCTGACCACCAGACCACAACGTCGACATATAGTAAATATACTAGTCGTTTCTTCAACAGAATGTCCCCACGGCAAAAACGAATAATAGGTTATATGGGGAAAAAACACACAGTCGTCTCCACAAATAATTTATAAGAAGTCAGTTTATACAGGTGAACATGTTTCGGCACTAGAAAGTGCCATCATCAGCACCCAAGGGCTAAAATAAATTGAGGATAGAAAAAGAATGACAAATCAGATCAATGTATGTACCGGGTGAACAACTAAGAATGGTCGTCGGGTATATCTCGGAAACTACTGAACGTAGAAACTTGGGATAAAAAAATTATGATTAAAGCGGTAATGAGAAAATTCTGGAAATAATTTTTAAGTTCCGCATTTTGCCGCAAGAGGGCGTAATTGAATAGTAAATTTTAAAATTTTACATAACTCCGAAAATTCCACATTAAGGTATATGTTTGATAACAACATTTTAAAGCTTGGATAATTATGCATCATTTTTGTCCTATGCTCATTGGCGTACCGACTTTAATAAGAGTGGGGGAAGCTGTTTAAAGTGTAAACATTTAAGTCGCTGTAACTTCTAAACGACTTATCCGATTTCAGCAAACTAAAGACTGTTTGGAAGAGAAATATATGCACTTTCACCAGTCGTATTTAGTTGTCCATAATAGTTCTCAATAAAATTGCTAGAGGGCGCAATTTGTAATAATAATAGTTTTTTTGATTTTATCCCGAAAATTCAAATTAAACGGTATAATTATGATACCATAATCGAAAAGAAAATGAAATTTTCTAGAAAAAATATTAAAACCGCAGCTCGATAATAATATCTTTGTTCGTTTCAGAGTTATTGCCAAAACATTAATTTTTAATACAAATTGTGCCCTCTAGCAATTTAATTTGAAACCATGTTCTACCACTGGATAAGACAATTAAAGGTACTTACCTTTCTCTTCCAAACAAGCTTAAATTGAGTGAAATCGGATAAGTCGTTTAGAAGTTACAGCGATTTTAATGGTTTCACTTTCACTTGATAAGAGTGGGAGAAGCTATTGAAAGTGTAAACATTAAAATCGCTGTAACTTCTAAACGACTTCTCCGATTTTACTAAATTTAAGCTTGTTTGGAAAAGAAAGGTAAGTACCTTTAACTGTCTTATCCAATGGTACACAATAGTTTTAAATAAAATTGCTAGAGGGCGCAATTTGTATTAAAAATTAATGTTTTGGCAATAACTCTAAAACGAATAAAGATATCGAACTGCGGTCTTCACATCTTTTCTTGCAAATTATATCTACTTTTCGATTATGATGTCATAGTTATACCGTATGATTTGAATTTTCGGGATAAAATCGAAAAAACTGTTATTATTACAAATTGCGCCCTCTAGCAATTTTATTAAACACTATCGTGAACTGTTGGATACCGCAATTGAAGATACTTATTTTCCCCTTTTAAACAAGCTTAAATTTAGTAAAATCGGATAAGTCGTTTAGAAGTTACAGCGATTTAAATGTTTACACTTTGAACAGCTTCCCCAACTCTTATTAAAGTCGGTACACCAATGAGCATAAGACAAAAATGATGCATGATTATCCAAGCTTTAAAATGGTGTTATCAAACATATACCTTAATGTGGAATTTTCGGAGTTATGTAAAATTTTAAAATTTACTTTTCAATTACGCCCTCTTGCGGCAAAATGCGGAACTTAAAAATTATTTCCAGAATTTTTTCATTCACCGCTTTAATCATAATTTTTTTTATCCCAAGTTTCTACGTTTAGTAGTTTCCGAGATATACCCGACGACCATTCTTAGTTGTTCACCCGGTACTGTAATAGTTTGATTTAATACATCGGTATCGGTTTGTATCAACTTTTTCGTTTTGCTTGATTATTTCGTTACGTTATGCAGAATTTAACCGAGTTTGAATGTTTATTTTACCCCCCCCAACAACTGAATCACGCAACCGTGGCGGTCGGGCAAAAACGCGTACAGCAACTGACTGAAATATTTTCATTGGTGGGAGCCTTCTCAGCGCCTGATTTTTAAAGAGTAGGAGGTACTTAACTGCCTATTATTGGCCACTGTAATTAGAGGAAACCTGCACGGATACAGGTCATACAGAGCTAGGCCCACGAGAGCTATGTTACCGATTTACGCATAATGGCTTTGATAAAACGTGACCGTGCGATCGACTGCTTTCCAGTTTTAATATACTTTGCTAATTGCTTTAAAAATATGAATATAAAATGTAGGTGCTAGGACAGGTGAAGGCATGGCACAGTGGCTCTACCTCACGGGCAGCCACTGCATTAGAGATAAATTTACGTCAATTACTGCCAAATATTGGACATAGCACGATAAGAAGAAAATTAAAGTAGTAACTAACAATATAGAACAGAAAAATCAAGAAACAAAAATAAAATTTGAAAATTTTATTTCTTAAGCCTTAAAATTATTCGCAACAAAACATCTTACCAAAACCATCGGTACCTCAAGTGCTTCTACCGTAAAAATTCAATATTTACTATCAGCTTGAATAGGCGCTAAGAAAATATATAAAATACATTCCATGCGCCATTTAACTTTACGCTTATCTTTAGAAAACTGGGCGCAGAAAACCCTTTCTACACGAACGGTTTTATGATTTTACATTTAGAGCTTTTTGTTGAATGCTTAAACTAAAGATAAACCTGAAGTGCAGAATATTTAAAGTAAGATTTTTCTTCGGAAATAATTTATTTCGATTAATAAAGAACTAGTAATAATATTCTAATTGAAAGTTTTCAACGGTTTTTATTATTTAACTTAGCCAATTTATAAACCATTATCGGTTTTTGATTATTACTTTTAGAAATTTATATACAGTGTGACCAATAAAGTCCGCATCATATGGGATTTTTTTAAATTAATAGCTTTATTCGAAATTTGACTTTGGCATCAAGTTCTGCTTCGATCGAGATGAAAATTAAGCAGAAAAATAGTAGTCATGTGATTCGCATTATCTGTCAAATTTTAATTTTTTCCAAAAAATAATTCAAAAGTGGGGTTATTTCTGAAAATATCGAAAAAAGTTTTTTTAAATGAAGTTTCTAGCTAATATTCAAAATTTCAGCTGCATAAGATAATTTGGAATTTTTACCTACCACTAAAATTTATTTTCCACTTAATGAACTCTTTACTGATGACACTGTTCTTTTTGCCTTAATATTTAGGAATATTTCTTTCAGACGCAAACTACGTTTTCAAAATACTTATTTTATGAAGTTACCTTATACAGGGTCAAAAACAAATAAACTTTGCATCACATGCGACCAAATTTTAATAGCCCAATTTTGATTTTGTAAAGAAACACACATTTCATATGGCGGAACTTTAAAGAAAATGTATTTGAAATGAAGCATTGTCAAAACTTAAAAGTTTTATGTAGGTTGCGTTGAGTCTTATGTTGCAAAAGTGGTACAATTTACAAAATATTGGTAAAAAATTGCAATTAAAAAACTTTTTCTAATAACCTTTTTCGATACTTTCAGAAATCGTTAATTCGTCTATGGCCAAAACTATTAGAGATGTTGTAAAAATGATTATATATATATGTATATAACTTTTTTAACAAAGGTATTTTATTTAGTACTGTAAGCAAATTATTTTTTTTTCGCATTGAGATTTCTATCTTTGACCCTAAACCTTTCAAATATTCAACCCAATCTACCTCACCATTCTACGACTATATTATTGAAACCTGCTCAAGTGCAAAAGTACTTGTTTTATCGAGAAAAAGATGTATACAGCTTAAAAGAAAAGAACAGTAGTTTATAAAGTAGGTAGCGAGAAAAGTTCATAGTGTGGAACTTACAAAGAAATTTCAGAGCAGTTTCTAGAAATAAATTGATCGATTTCTATTGGAATATGGTGTACATTTTCTAGGTAAAAATGTAATATTACCTTTGATAAGGTAAAGCAGTATACAGGGTGTTTCATTAGAGTATTTCGGAAAATAATGCGATCTGAACTATGCAAATTTGGATAACGGCGCTTTGCATACCTTAAGAGAACGTATTTATGGGATGTATAGAGCAAGTGAACACGTCACCATTCGCTCAATACAACTAGACCTTAAAATCCTTAATGGTGTTGAAATATCCACTAGTTTATAAGCGGACTGCTTAATAGTTATTTGCCTAACAAGTGCGGAAAGTGGTACTTTTCCGCACGCGTTCGGGCAAGCCGTCAAGGGCGGAAAAGACACTTTCCGCTTGTGTTAGGTACAAAAGTTTTCCTACGATCGATATAGTTCTCAGATAAACGTCAATTAGGTTCATAATAATATACTGTTATTACAAAAATTATTGAGCTTCTGGCAAAAAAATGTTACAAGTATTTCACTTTATTGAGTGTTTTAGATAAGGTATTCATTAATTTAACAAATCGTGCGGAAAAGTTACAAGTGCTAGTAGTCCTGAAAAGTTACTTTTCCGCACGATTTACATATAAACACATATTTACATATAAATATTACAAAAATCTTTATTTTAGACTAGGAGAATAGAGAACTGAGAACAAATTAAGCATATTATTAGCGATCTAACAGAAGCAGCGCTACGAAAACTCCAACGGTGGGCCAATTTCAGCAATTTATGTAATTATTTTTCTTTTTCTTTCCGTATATTCCTACTTTGTTAATTTTGTAAACAACAAAAATAAATTTGTATTTGTCTACTTATTTAATTATCCATTAGTTTGGCATATCATGTCATAATATGAATTTGATAAAATTGTAACCTAGATTTGGTTAGATATATCGTCCCCGTATCATTGTGATCTAAACCAAGAACCAAGCCCTACGTTTTTTAATATAAGCCCTCTTTGATGCAAATAATTTTTGCTCGCACGGTACAAGGTACCATTATTCCAATGTGCAATTTTCCAATTTCATATATGAAATATTTTAACTATGTAGAGAAATTACAGATACTACGTACTTATTGAAGATTATATAATTAGGCAGCAGTTTTAACAAAGGTCAAAAACTTTGTCGACTTTTATTTTTATTTTTTCCGTTACTTATTTGGTTATTTAAATATAGAAAAATAATCTCTAAAACTTATCTTTTTAGCGCCTTAATCTTGAATAAACTTTTACCTTCTAAAAGGGACATTCTCAAAATAACTTTTCACTTCAAATAAAATACTATAAAACTGGCGTGCATTTTATACAAAGAATTTCCCAAAGTCACGTAGGGTTGTTAGTTTCCTTCTTGCTCAGATACGGTCGTGATTTTTCTTTTTTTTTTCTTCTAATTTACTATAAATTGCAAGTTGTGGCTTTTCATTTTATATACAATTTGTCTGGCGAGATTATTTTTAATAGGTGATCGTTTCAACAGAAAAAAGGTTGTGATTTAAAATTTTTATAAAAGCAAGGAAAAAATGGTTTAAAATTGAAGAAATCTAAAAGAAATAAGGTAGGTACTTACTTGCCTTAGTTCTAAGTAACAATATTTCTGTAACATATCATAATTTCTTTCAGTAGAAGAGCCAAAATTCGATGCTTACCTGAAATTAAAAAGAAAACGTATTATGAGATTAGTCGTTCGTAACAGCACAATAACTAATAGTATAATATTATTTTTCCTACGACCACCTACGAAAATGACAATAACAGCACGGTTAACTTGGCTAGAAAGTGCTAAATATCACACGCGTGTTGAAAAAAAATATTTCAACACTAGTGCGGAAATACAAAGCACACTATATTTAATTTAAACAGGTGTCAATTTGACAACAAAACTATTTATTAAAAATAACAAACTTACGGGACACGTGGAGTGAATTGGGGTGCTGGGTGGGGTAAAGTACACTAGGGCATTACTGCAAATAAAAAAAATCCTTTTTTTCGTTATTTTTAGGAACCTAAGAGTATTATTCATGATAAAAATAATATTATCAAAAACAAAAAGGGAAAATATGTCAGGCAACAACCCACCAACTGTCATGCTTGTTTACATGTCAACTGAGTTGAACCACAGAAAAAAAAGGGGTAGCTATAGAGCAGAAATAGAATACCCTAGGAAATACCGATTTTTAATTTTGCCATTATCTCGGATAAAAATATCCATACAATGTTTAAGGATATGGGACAAGTGAATGTGCTTTATATAGGTAAATTTATTTTAGCTATTTAAAACAAATCGAAAAAGATTTAACTTTTATAATTAACAAGCTACCGATATTTAACTCCATCTCTATCTTTCTATAATGTTGAGCAAATGTTGAGGTTATGTTGTAGTTTTGTGTTATGTTGTTTTCGTAGGTACCTATATTATTGTTTTATTAAAAGAATGCAAGCAACTAAAAGATCAGAAACGAAATTTATTCACTGTACATAGATAGTGGTGTGCGTAAGCAAATAGGAGAAAAAGTTATTCTTTTTATTTAAATCTAGGTAAGTTAAAATGTGTAAGTGGGCATTGTTTTTTTTTTAATTTGATTTGATTTGATTTGACAATGGTGATACCTACAAACTATTAAAAACAAATCAAACTCTTTTTGATTATATTGTATAATCGTAGGAAAAATTGTGTACATTACTCGTGTGAAAGTGATTTTCTCACACTCGGAGAATTTCCGCACTCGGCTAATGCCTCGTGCTAAATACCTCCTCGTTTGAAAAGTACCACTTTCGACCACTATAATCTACGACAGTGCCATTATGACGTATTTAGCATTATCATTTAGATGTCATTATGACCTTCAAAATGGCACTCAGTGCCATTATGAATTCATAATAACATCCAAATGTTAAGATACAAAAACAAAAAGAAAGTCGGTGCAAACTATTTATTTGTTATTACATCCGAAGGGACACTTTTGGATTCAGAATCTCCCATATTTCGATTATTTTTGGCCAACACTTTGCATACAATAGAAAATTAGACGGCAATAATGACGTTGTCAAAATCGAAATTGAAACAATCAAAAATGCTGTTTCCATGATATCGACTAATATGGACACCTGAAAATTTTAAAAGTTACGAAAACGTTATCTGATATCAATGAAATTTAGACAAATAAAATCTATTTGCACTGTCGTAGAATAAATTTTGAATGATACACGTTCGATATGAACTTTGTTAATGAAACTTGTGCAATTAAACTACTCGGCTAAAGCCTCGTGGTTTAACGTTGCATACGTTTCATTATAGTGTTCATATCGAACTAGTATCATTAATATTTATAACGAACAACAACAAACCCGAACGTATAATGCCGGCCATGAGTATCACACGAACAAACCCGAAAATTGCAGACTGCCTTTAAAATTGAAAATACGAATATAAATCATGTATATTTTATATATTTTCACTGAGAAAAAAACCTTCTATTCCTTATAATTCACAAAATCTCTATACAACTGTTTAATACTATGTGTGACAGCAACGCGCTTTCCTACTTTAAGACAACGAAAATTGCTAGACCGTTCTGTAATGATAATATCACGGTAACTTAGCCAATAAGAAATAGGAGTTATTGCTACCATAGAGACGTTTATAGCCATTACTGCTCTGAATACTCACAGTCATTATCAAGTTCTATTGGAGGGGTAATCTGGTTTTATATACTGTATTAGTTCCGACTGGCAGTTGTAATAAAACTTGACATTAATCATACTAATATTTGGGAAAGAAAGAAAAAACAAAAAGTCTTCCTCCACAAAATTTAATAGAATGATTCTCAAGGGTCTCTACATGTTTCGAACGTAGAAACGTTCATCATCAGGAGACAGAAAATGTATTTAAATGGTGCTGATGGTTTTAGCAGAAGAGAAAATGGTGAAGGACCTTAATGGAGCTTTCATGGAATTAAATTTTTTTTTGATGTGTAAGAGAGCCATAAAATGGAGAAATTCATGAAATTTAAACCATATTCAGTATGTGAGAAGTCAGTATAAGTGGTCTAAGATAGATAAAAACTGGGAAAGAAGAAGAATCTTTCTAAAAAGAAAGTATAAAAAAAATTATTTAATTTTTAGAAAACATTTTAAAGTTTTTGTCAAAAAGACTTTGGTGGAGAAAAATTTGTAGTAGTGGAGGAAGACTTTTTGTTTTTTCTTTCTTTTCCATACTTTTAACTCCACTTTAAGCATGGACTACTTCTTCAAAATACTAATATTTGCTTGCTACGGTTAATAAAGCATATACTTGCCACTAAAAATTAGTACTGTAGTTCTCAAAAATTTAAATATATTCTAGTGTGATATTGTTCTTGTCGTTTAACATTGCATAATGATTATGCGATATGGTTCCCTGAGATGGTAAAATTCGTCCATCTATATATATATTATATAAAAATGAATGTTTGTCTGTCTGTCTATATGTGTTGTATGCGTTCCTATACCATTTATCCGATTACGATGAAAATTTGGTGAGTTGTTGTGTGCAGGCCGAGGAAGGTTTCGGCATAAAAAAAAAGTGGCGCAACGGAAGCCGGGATCCCGGGATGCCGGGATGCCGGATATTTGTGTAATATCTTTCTTTCAAATTTATTTCAGTAAGTAGCGTAGCAACGCGCGCAGGGTATAGCTAGTAAATTATAAAGTCCAATACTAATAATGGACTGTGCGAAATAAGAATCTTCTATTGCTGTATCTGACATGCAAAGTTTAAAAATACTTAAATACAAAATAAAAATAAATTAATTGAAACAGGTATTGGTACGATCGATAAAATTCAAATTCAGATAGAACAGGACCTCCACCAACGTCTTGTGGATTATAGTTTCTAAAGAATAAAGTTCGTTTTTGGGGACGCTGTTCTGATTTCTTAATTATAGAGGAAGCGCTTTACTAGGAACAAAATGCGTCGCATTGAGAAGATGCAATTTATTTATCAAAAGTTTTTTTTTATTCAACAAGATTGCGCTGCTAATGGAATTGATTACTACCAATAAAAACACTGTTTTAGCAAATCTGGAATTGATATAACACTAAAGCGGGTTTGATACACTAGCAATTTATTTAATATGGGCTAATAAAAAAATAAACTATCAAAACAAAATATGTCTTATAAACCTGTTGTATTAGATCATTTTCCTTATTGCATTTTCTTTTGGAACCAATTTTTTTTTCATTTTATAGTGTTTTCAAATAGATTCAATGTGTAGACAAATTTGTGGAAAATTACAAAACCTAATTTTTTATAGTAGATTGATATGATTTCATATAATGTAGTTTTAAACTCTAATGACTTTTTTTGATGACAATTGTCGACATCGTCAAAAATAAAGGTACCTACTTTACTTTTGATTCCTATTTTTTGACCCACCTCGTACATGATTGCTAATATTTCTAATCTGAATATTTTTTTTGGATTTTAGAGCATGCAGAACGTTTTATGAGGAATCACTTTTTTTTTAAATTATCAATAAAAAAATGTTCCATATAATTCGAAGTTAATTAGACCCACTGTATAATTTTGAAAACTGAAGTCGAAACACCATATTTAGCAAAGCAAGCCAATAAGTAAACACTAGTGATGCATTCGCCATTTTATTTACATATCAATCTTTCGTTTATTCTACGTTTTCTTCGAAAAATTATTTTTCAAAAAAAATCATAGGTTATTATAATTAAGAATCCATCTCATTCGCCCATCATCTTTATTACAGTTTAATACCAGTTTTAAATTTCAGAAAGCTTTCATAATTTAAAAATTCCAATTAAGCTTATATAATACTAAACTCCTGACACAGTATATTATAAAATGAAAACAATGATTTGGTAATGACGTAAATCCATTTATACGGTATACAGTGTGTGTATAAAGTGTGGAAACGGCGTAATAACATCACAATTTACTCGCCGTACTATATTTCCTGCATTAGAGTTACATCCGGTTTAACCGGAAGTTGATTTTTTGGGAAGATAATAAAAATTGAATATAGGGACATGTAAGCCGTTTTGCTCTAAGACGTACTGTTAGAAAGTTATAAGCTGTCAAAGTTCAAAAATGTCACTTTTCGAGAGTCAATATCTCGGAAACTATGAAGTATAGACTAATAATGCATTTGATAAAAAATAATTATAATTTTATGTGGAATTTAAAAATGTAAAAATATACTGGGTGTTATATTTAAAAATATAAAATTCGTTCGAGTTCCAGACAAACTAAAAAGCTGGCAACAACGCCAATATCGTCATTCGGTGCGTTAGATCCTCTTACATAACTGTACCAAATTTGGTTTAAATCGGCCAGTAAATCGTGATGTTATTAAGCCGTTTCCAGACTTTATACACACACTGTATAAAAGAACAAACACTTTTAAAAACAAAAACAATACTCGTGCTTATTCCTTCATTCAAATCAGATTTGTAAGTAATACTACTAATTTCGCTATCGAATGTTACATAAAGTACTCGGTTAGCCGTTTAGCAGGCAATAAATCTATTTTAAAATACCTATTGGGTTAAATTTTGATCACACAAAAGGCCTTGCGAGAATTAAATCGACTTAACACACTGATAAATCACCCCAGTCAAATAAACTTCTATTACCGTTGCTTTTTGACCGATTTAGATCGGTAATATATCTTATGCAGCGTTTCCGAAATGTTTGTTTTACTTGCTAGGCGATAAATCTGGACCTCGTTTTACACAAATTTACATAATTACTAAATTGAACTTAAGGCAGATAGTGTAAGTATAGTGACATAAAACTTTTAAAAAATAAATCGGAATGGTCTGTATTCTGGTATTAGTACATTATAAACTGTCAAATTAGTGACAGTGAAAGTTAGGAAAGGCTGACAAAAATTTATTTAAAAATATAAATAAAATCGATTTCAACAAAGATTTTTTTAACATTATTATGTCATTGTTCTTACACTACAAAATTCTCCCAAAATTAGCAATGAAATAAATTGATATTTTTATAATTTGTAAGATATTACCTAAATAATGTGCCGACGATATTGGTTTTATTTAAATATGTATATGTCGTAGGCTGATAGTGAAATCCGTCATTTCATGAAAAGCCTAGTCACTTCATGAAGCGTCGGCAGATTGTGTAAAAACATGAAATTACACGATCTGCCGCGTCACTTCATGAAGAGACCTTGACGTTTCGGCGTATTATGTATAACACAATCTGCCTAATTTTAATTATCGTCACTTCATGAAATGCCACAAAAACAAGGCATATTGTGTAATTCCGTCTAAAAGGTGGTTTGTTCGGGTTTGTCAGAGCATTTTTTTTATTTTTATAAAATAATATTAGTTGAAAAAATTTAATTAAAAAAAAAATGCTCTGGGGAACAACGAACAAACCAGTTGCCAATATACCTTTTAGACGGAATTACACAATCTGCCGACTGACATGAGATCGTTAGGTACTACATGAAGTGACGATATTTAAAATTAGGCAGATTGTGTTATACATAATACGCTGAAACGTCAAGGTCTCTTCATGAAGTGACGAGGCAGATCGTGTAATTTCATGTTTTACACAATCTGCCGGCGCTTCATGAAGTGACTAGGCTTTTCATGAAATGACGGATTTCACTATCAGCCTACGACATATATAATAACAAAATAATAAACTAAAAAACACAACACGAAATAGGTTATAGGTTATCAATAAGATTTGATAAGGCTTGACATTTGGAAGATTTTGCAAGAAATAGTAAATGAGTTTTGAACTAGGTAATCTAGTTAGATTTAGAGACACCCAATCTGAACAATTGATTACCGAGCACAATAATATCTAGTATCGCAACCGAAGTTTCAACTTTTATCCTTTTATTTTTGGGAAGATATTTAATTGTCAGAGACACCCTCCTAAAGGCCAAAATTTGAAAAAAACAATTTTTTTCTGAGTAACCGATAAAGAATCGTGCAAAAACTATTAAATAAGGAAAGAAAGAAGAAACTAAAAGTCTTCCTTCACAAAATTTAATAGAATATAGAAATTCTTTACGGATCTCTACATGTTTCGAACGTAGAAACGTTTATCTTTAGGAGACAGGAAAAATTTATATACTGATGATGGCATTATCAGAAGAGAAAATGGTTATTAATGGAGCTTTCATGGCATTGAAAAACTGAAATGTAGAAGTGACGTACCTATATAAAAAAGTCGAGGAGAGTTAAAACATGCTGAGCATGTGAAGAAAGTTAGTAAGGGAAGTCTAAACAACCAAACTAAATGAGGAAGAAAAAAAGTGGCCTTCCAAAGAGAAGGTGTCGAGGATTTTTTAAATCATTTTTATAAATTTTGTTTGTAAAATCATTGGAATGTCTGTAAGACAGTATAAAGATAAGAATCGTCTGTGGAAGACATAATGTCAGAATAGTTGAAAAATATGTTTTGAGGTACTGGGGCTTAAAGCCGAATAACCCCACGAGAGGTTAATTTAGATAATATGCTGAAATTAGTAATATAATAGCACATTTTCGAAAATTAAGTAAATTTTTTTTATATGTGCACCTCCACGTGTAGCGGAGAGTGAATGATGGAGGAGAGTCGCTGTTACTTTATTTGAAGATAGCGTCTTTGCAGAAGATAAAATATAAATTAAGGAGATCAAAAGTAGAAATTAAATAAAAACAATAAACCACTAAACAAACATTAAATGGCCTTAAAGGAGGTTCCTTTATTCCATATGTCTACCACTCTCTTTAACATATGCCCGAACAAACTAAAGATGACAGCTTTTAAGATCACCTGCAATTAATTAAGCATTCTTAATAAACCGAAGGCTTGTGCACACACTTCAGAACACATTTTGAGTGGCTCTTAACTAAGTTGGCCGAGACTGCTGTTTGCTTTAGACCGAAACAACGGTCATCTTTACACAAGAGTTCGCTAAATGTTAGGAAGGGCAAACAGAATATCGGTAAACAAAAATCTTGATCAAACAAGGGACGAAGGGTCGGTTGAGATTTTTTGAGGTTTGCGAGAGAACTTGACTTAAATATGAAAGGGTTTGAGGTTAAAATTTAATATTTGTCTTTTAGTTATTAAACCACTTTTATACCAGAGTTGTGCAACATTTGGGTTAAGAGACACTAAAGCATAGGGAATAATTTTCGAGGAATGGCATTTTAAACTTTACAGCCAGAATCGCTCGGACCCGCCCAATTAATTGTTTTGAGATGCATTTAATGAAACAGTAAATTTTTACATTCTGCAATCAATTCTAGACATTTTCATATATTATGACCTTTTCCTATCTTCAATCCTTTACAAAATATTAACACTTAAATGCTAGTATGCGCCATTGATATGTTTCTCGATTTAGCAACGTTCTGAACTCAAGTCACAATATTTAAAGCATTGACAATGACAATTTGCTATTTTTTTTTTTTAATTTATTTATGACCTCAAATAAAAAATCTTTAATAGGTAACAGTCGCTAAAATATAATATGAAACATAATTATGTTAAATCTTTGGAGGGTCCTTAGTTTTAATACAATTTTTAAAATTTACGTAAGTATTTTTGGCTGCTTTACTAATGATGACTTTCGGTATTTCCTTATACACCTGAATGCTTCGGAAAATTGGAGAGTCTTGACACGATTTGGTTCTAGAGAACCTATTTCTAAGGTTTATGTTTGTTCTTAAGTTGTTCTTATGAAACTCCAAATTTTTGCTCAACACTACACTTGATTTTAGTAATTTATTTTCTAAACAGTGTATTAGTTTTGATTGTCCTGTTTAGGAACGGATAACGTTTATAAATATAGGTAGTCGTCGTATAGTAGTTTAAAAAAAAATACTTTTTATAATCTTATTTTGATACCTCTGCAGCTTGTCCAACATATTATATTCGCCTGTGTTCCCCTAACATGGTATTAAGTACCTTAAATGTGGTTCAACAAAACAATTGTATAAGAGGTAAGTATTGTGCATTCTTCAAGACTTCAAATTAGTTTACATTTAGAATTATTGTTTATAAGCGAAATTTAAGAATCAAATAGATTTTCTTTAACTTCCTCGGTATAACGTTTAGGTAAATATTTTCGGAAAGTTTATGTTTCCGCACTTTAACATTCCAAGGAACAAATTTTTCCGATTTGTTTTTAAAATTGGCGCCATGTAACTAATTGTGTACGATTTGTTTAAGGTATTTATTTACTAATAGTATTAAGTCGCGACTGCGAAATGCATGTTAGTTGCAACCAAGCATATTATAACATTTTGTTGGCTTTTTACTATAAACTCGACCTAACATAGTCCACAAAAGTTTGCTTTTTCGGTGAGCAGTAGGAATACTATAAGAATTGTGGCTCCTGCTTTATACAGTGTCACCAGTAAAGTCCGCATCATATGCATTAAGTTCTGCTTTGATCGAGATGAAAAATTAAGCAAAAAAATAGTAGTCACGTGATCCGCATTATCTGTCAAATTTTAATTTTTTCCAAAAAATAATTTTTAAAAAATTAGAAAAAGTTTTTTTAAATGCAGTTTCTAGCCCACATGCAAAATTTCAGCTGCATAAGATAATTTTGATTTTTTACCTATATTTTGTAAATTGCAACACTTTTGCAAAATAGGACTTAACGCAACCTACATAAAACTTCTTAAGTTTTGACAATGCTTTATTTCAGATCCATTTTCTTTAAAGTAGTGCCATATTAAATGTGTATTTTTCTACAAAATCAAAATTGGGCTATTAAAATTTGGTCGCATGTGATGCAAAGTTTATTTGTTTTTGACCCTGTATAAGGTAACTTCATATAATAAGTATTTTTGAAAACGTAGTTTGTGTCTGAAAGTAATACACCTTAATATTAAGACAAAAAAGAACACAGTGTCGTCAGTAAAGTGTTTTTAAGTGGAAAATAAATTTTAGTTTAACAACGTAAAGTTAATCTATTTTCAACGATTTAATTTAAAACCCCTATATTATAATTTATTATTAAGCTATGCCATAATAACGTTTTTGTAGAAAAACACACATTTAATATGGCGCTACTTTAATAAAGAAAATGTATCTGAAATAAAGCCTTGTCAACACTGAGAAGTTTTATGTAGGTTGCGTCTAGTCTTATTTTGCAAAAGTGGTGCAATTTACAAAATATATGTAAAAAATCATAATTATCTTATGCAGCTGAAATTTTGCATGTGGGCTAGAAACTGCATTTAGAAAAACTTTTTCTAATAACTTTTTTAGATTTTTTCAGAAATAAACCCACTTTTGAATTATTTTTTGGAAAAAAATAAAATTTGACAGATAATGCGAATCACGTGACTACTATTTTTTTGCAAAGCAGAACTTGAGGACAAAGTCAAATTTTGAATCCTCCCGTACCAATTGTTGGCCTTATCCTAATATTCCAATGCATTTTCGTTCTTTTAAAGTACAAACTTACTTATTGAAAGGTTGATAAGGTGGCCGCATGGTCTGGTGCTTTCTCAGCTGCGCTTTCCGACTACCCTTGAGGATGATCTCCACGTTATCGAGATATCCACAAAATATGAAAAGGTAAATCATACCACATCTCATTGTAATGACTCACAAAAATAGGTAAGTCATAACATGTTATATTTTATAAAGGCATATTTATTTGCCGACGTTACATTACACAGTAGAGTAGATAATTTACAAATGGTCCATTTAACAATATCATGAGAAAGTCGCTAACCATAACGTTGGATGTATTTTTTTAACGCTGGGAAATTTTTGCTGGAGAACCCTCTATTAAAATTATGGTCAACATATAAAAAATTTAGCTCATTATTTATTCTTTAAAAATTCACACAGGTGGTTTATTATCAATATTTTTGTAAATTTACAACCTAATAATAATCTATAAATATTCTTCATGTATATACAAACTTTGCCAGTGACTTTGACGTAAAAAGGCTGCCTTGTGTGAGATGAAAGAGCGTCTTACAAAAATTAATTTTTTGCTTTACCGCTAATTTCTCTTGAATTGGGAAATTTTCTCTAGATAGGTCATGAGGCGTAGCTTGAATTCTTATCATAGCACATGAACCTACACAGTATTTTGATGCACTAAATAGGAAATGAACCTAATTGTCAACGCACAACAACCAAAGCAAAACAGACGAAGCTATAATAGAAAATGATAACGAAATGTGTAATTTGGTTCGTCTATTGATCGATGTGATGAATCAATTTTTGTTTAATTGTTGTCATGTAAATTTACTAAGATAAAATGGACAGACCATAGGTAGGATACCTTTTCTGGGCAAAAGATGCCAATGAATAGGAACTTTTAACCAGAAATTTTATATATAGTACTATATTAACAAAAGAAATGTTTCGCTAACACTGTAGCTTCGTCAGAAAACAATGATTTAATTAAGGTTGAAAATAAAAAGGGGGTAGAATAAAATTAAATTATTGAAGATATAAATAAAACAGTGGAGGTGGGAAAATTCAACAGAGGGTTTAAAAAATTAAATAAGGTACAATATGCGTAATTTACAAAATCTTAAGTATGTGGTCAACAGAATAAATTAAACCAAAGTGAATTATTTAAATCTAATTAAGCGTTAAGTAACAGGTCGGTATTTTTAAGGTTATTTATTTCCATAGATTCTAACATAATACTATAATTATGGATTTTCACCTAGTATCGGCTGAATTAATTAAATTTAATATACTTAGATGTAAATGCAGCTGACGGTGAGCTTAGCAATGTACCGATCCTCATATTTCAGTCTCAGGAATTAGTGCTGAAGTTGTGTACAGACCTTTCAGAGATACCCTGCATATTAAAAAATGCAATATATCTACGGCCCCCATTATGGCGTTTTAAATCTAGCTACGACACTGATTAACCCTATAAAATAGCAACAGTTTCTTTGAATTTAAATAGCCCTGCTGTAGACGTTATCAGACCTTAAAGAAACTAAAAATATGAATCCCGCCGCTACTCTATGCAAACGTTATTTAATACCGTACTAACAAACACGCATTTGGGTTAGGATTTCAAAGAAACAAGTAGCGTGCTAAGAAGCAATATGCACCAAATCAATAAATAAGTCTCTTTGGATATCATCATTTACCCTTTTTTGGCGTTGCACGTTTACGTGTCGAGGAAATGGATACCTAACATTGGGCGGGATTGGATTTGATTAAAGTAACTATAACTTTAGTTATACCGTATCAACTTAATCAAGTCGCGTATGGAACATAAATCCAAATCCATAATGCCCGTACCTAATGACACAAGTAATATAATAAATTGTTGGGAGGTCATTACCCCCATCACTGCAGGCATATTTATTAAATTACAGTGATTTGGCGACTTATGTCGGGTTGCACGAATGTTTTAATCAGCAATTAACCAGACAACTTTGACTGTGACGTAAATGACATTGATAGAAATTATCTGTTCCTACAACGTCCTATGAAAATATGAAATAAAGCACGCCTAACTTGGCTAGAGAGTCCTTTATATCACACGCGTGTTGAAATATTTTCTTTCAATACGTGTGTTGAAATATAAAACAGCTGATGGCCGACGAATTTGACAGCAAAACTATTTTAAAAAATAACAAACTTACGGGACCCGTGGAGCGAATTGGGGTGCTGGGTGGGGTAAAGTACACTAGGGCATAAAAAATAATTTTTTTTCGTTATTTTTGGGAAGCTAAGAGTATTTATGATAAAAATAATAATATATCAAAAAGGGAAAATATGTCGGGCAACCCACCAAACAAGTCAACATTGTCAACTGAGTTGAACCACAGAAAAAAAGAGGCAGCTATAGAGCAGAAATATAATACCCTAGGAAATACCGATTTATAATTTAACAATTATCTCGGATAAAAATATCCATACAATGTTTAAGGATATGGGATAAGTAAATGTGCTTTAAGTAAGTAAATTTATTTGAGCAATATTCAAAACAAATCGAATATAGATAGAACTTTTATAATTAACAAGCTATCGATGTTGAACTCCATCTCTATATTTCATATTGAGGTTATGTTTTAGTTTTGTGTTTTGTTGTGTTTGTGTATCGCTGACTTTAAGACGCCGCCTGTGGCGGACCCCACCCCTCGAAGACGCCCCTCCCCCCACCTGGATCCGTCAAAGTGCCTATATGAAAAGGCTAGTATATGCGGTCCCAAACACTTCTTTAAAATTGAGAAGGCTAAGGGGCAAACAAATGATAAAATTTTTGAAGAGCCCCAAAAGTTATTTTATTAAAATTGGCTAATTGGTTCGTTCTCTATCTTTCCTATTGGACATGGAAAAGTAAATAATTTCGTATGTGTCTCGCAAAAATCGATTTGGATCTAAAAATTCTTGGGTAGTGTTGTTAATGTAAAGTCAAAAATAATGTATCGTCCTTCAAACATCAACCCCCTTGGCATAATAATAATATACAGCAGAAATACAGAAATGTTACATACAACAATAAACCGACCACATCCGCACATACACGACCACATTTTAATTTGTCCCTCATTCTGCTGCCCTATTATGCGACATTCAACCCTCGGATTTGTCTTTTTATGGACCTTTGCTGGTTTAATTAGAGGAATGGACTATATGAATACGGACTGCTGTCAGCTTGATTTTGTGGCCGAATGCCTGAATTAAATGGAAGTTATTTTTGGTCTAATTTAAATGATTATAATATGGAAAATGAACTTTTGCACTTTTATTTTTGTTTGATTAAAATCGCTGATGTTGAATGATTTTAGCAGTAAATTAAACGCGCCTACAGATTAAGTTACTTTTTAACCGGCAAGCATGTATATGGAGTACTGGGTGACAGTACTCCCTAGAAATAGTAAGGCTTATGAAGAACAAATAATACCAGACTATCTGAACTCCAACACCAAATATATGATGCGAACAAACCCGAACAAACCTGTCGGTCCAACTGAGGCTGGAAGCGAAATGTTTGCACCAAACCGCATATTATACGGGGTGTTATGGCATTGCCAGAAAATCCTGATATGAAATCACATCGCCAAAAATAATTTGTAAATGTCGCTTTTTGTGCATAATGCATTAACCTATTTTTTTTTTCTGGCATGCCTATTTACCAATTTTCTAAAAATTTAAAAGCAATATAATATACTGTGCAAGCAAAAATTATTTGCATCAAAGAGGGCATGGATTAAGAAACGAAGGGCTTCGTTTAGATCACAATGATATGGGGACGATATATCTAACCAAATCTAGGTTCAGATTTTGTCAAATTCATATTATGACATGATATGCCAAACTAATGAGTAATAAAATAAGTAGACAAATACAAATTTATTTTTGTTATTTACAAAATTAACAAAGTAAGAATATACAGAAAGAAAAATAATTACTTGCACCTTATAAGGAAATAAATTTAGCTCCTT
The DNA here is from genome assembly GCA_963969555.1 of Polydrusus pterygomalis. Taxonomy (NCBI): domain Eukaryota; kingdom Metazoa; phylum Arthropoda; class Insecta; order Coleoptera; family Curculionidae; genus Polydrusus; species Polydrusus pterygomalis. The sequence continues at coordinate 24,342,121 of OZ018380.1, forward strand.
CTTAAGAATAGTCCTGCATGTTCCCTAAGATCTTCCCACTTCTTGGGACAGGCGTCTCATACACTTTGTTGGCGTATTTTGCATCATTTCACGAACATTTGCAACAAGTTCTTCTGTTCTTACAGATGGTCTTCCTGCTCCTTTTTTGTGTTGTATAGAACCTGTTTCCCTAAACACAGCAATAAAAGCAACGTTAGGAAAATGTTCGTGAAAATCGTCCATGCACTAACCCGGATTGTATTGCCACTCACTTACTTCAACCATGAATGTTTTTTGCTGTTCCGTAAAGCCCATTGTGTGAATTGTTCAATGAATTGAAACAATTAGCGATGAATCAAATAACTTGTAACGACTGTTAAAGATGACGAAATAACTAATTGATTATTAATTCGGATAGTTACTGATACCCAACAGGTATTAAGCTTTACGGCTAAACATTACGTCCTTAGATGCAAGGCCCTCTTTGATGCAAATAATTTTTGCTCGCACGGTAGATATAATATTATATTAAAAGTAATGTACCAATGTGCAGGTTGGTTCACTATGCAGAAAAATAAGTCAGTGGCTTTATTTTTAAACAAAATTATACACAGTATTTACAGGGCTTCGTTCATTTCATAAGCTTGCAGGAAAAACTTTTCAACGCTTGAGGAAAGTGCGCTTTTTGCGCTGACTAAACCTTGCTGGCTTCGTTCGTTAAACGACCGTCTTTTAAAGACAATATTTCTTTCCACCAGGAAAATAATATTACTTAGATGTTGTGAAAATCGATTTCTTTCTTTTTATGACAACACTACGTATCAAACTATCCTTTTTTTTTAAATGTTGCAAAACACCTTTTAAATTCATAAAAAAGAAACAAAACTTATAAATACAGGGAGTTCGGAAAATCCGTTAGGAAATTTTAAAGGGTGATTCTACATGCAAAAATAATGCTAGAAGATCATTTGGCAAAATATCGAAATCTCCATGGTTACAAAGATAAAGGGGTTCGAATTTGATCTTTTAGTTTTAGTTTTTCGTCATACTACATTTATTTTCGAACCAAATCATTTGATATTCGGGTTTGTTCGGGTTTGAAGATAATAGTGCTTTTTTTTAAACCGCTAGAGGGCACTTTACCTAAAACATAAATATTATTTCCGTCATAACTTTTTTCTTTTGGTAGCAGCAGCAAAACCGAAGGTGCAATTTTAGTGGCAATTAAGAACACAAAAAATAAGTTACTCTCGATCAAGGTCGATAAACTCCACCGTTTAGCCACTAATCGATATCAAAGCTTTCATTGCTCTCAACCAAATGCCTACGTGCATAAATGGAATCGCGTTAAATGAAGTGGCCTGGTTTCAAATTATGCGAAATTTGACAACTAAATAATTTGATTACTGTCAAGTTTAGATAGGGAGAGTTTTCTGTCATAAAAAGACGAAGTTTAAATGGAACGAGAATATGAGTACCGTCTTTCTGTTACGGGCAAGCAAATGGAAATGCGGAAGAGGCTAGATGGCTTTATATCGCAGCTTATCCTGATAGAAATGCTCCATATGCCCGAACTTTTATCAGTATTCATAGGCGGCTTGGCGAGGTAGGTTCGTTTAAAAATAGATTGCGTGATAGAGGCAGATCAAGGCATGTGAGAACTGTCGATAGGGAAGAAAACATTCTCGAAAGAGAAGAGGAAAATCCAGGTACAAGTACAAGAAAAATGGAGTTGCAAGAAGGGATTGCTAGTTCTACAATTTGGGAAACACTTTATGAAGAGCTACTGTACCCCTTTTATGTACAGAAAGTGCAAGCGCTTTATGAGGGTGATTCACAATTATTACGAGTAGACATGTGCAATTCTATTTTAGAAAAATATGAAAAAAACAACCAAATTATCGAAACCATATTGTTTATCGACGAGGCAGGATTTACGCGAGAAGGGATTATAAATTTTCATAACACTCATCAATGGGCTTATGATAACCCACACGCCATCGTAGAAAGCCGACATCAACGCCGGTTTTCTTTAAATGTGTAGGCCAGAATCGTAGGAGATCACCTGGAGTCCCCATTTCTTTGACGGGCATCTGTGTGTGCCGAATATCAAATGATTTAGTTCAAAAATAAATGTAGTATGAGGAAAAACTAAAACTAAAAGATCAAATTCAAACCCCTGTATCTTGGTAACCATGGAGATTTCGACAGTTTGCCAAATGATCTACTAGCATTATTTTTGCATGATTTTCATTTGTAAAATTTCCTAACACATTTTCCGAACACGCTGTATATACATTTAAGGGAACTTTATTAGAAAATAGTGATTTATTACTAATTTTGCTACTACTGCATTATTTACTCTTAAGGTATGAGTCAACAAGTTTGCGTGTTTCATTCTTTGAAGACTATGACAATATATGCAAATTTATTTGACAAATTTATTTGATTTTTTGCATAATTGTGTCTTAGTAAATTATTGTGGCTATAGCACTTTTGAAACGTTACGAATGAAAAGTTTTTATTTTTAAATAACACACAACTTATTTTCATATTAATATACTAAATTGTTTGAATCATTATTTTTTAATTAGACACAGTCCCTAGAGCTACAACGCTTGAAGAAGAAGAGGTATGACTTTTTTTTTTGGGGGTAAGTCCTTTATAGAATGACTTCAAAGAAGTCAAATATGATTTTAATGTAAACTTACCATTTGAAAATGTTCTAGACCCAAATAATATCCCTGAGGTCCATCGTTTATTAGGTACTCGTCATGTCTGCGACAAATAAAAATAAAGCTGTCGATCGTCTATATTTAATTAGAAAGGAACCGTTGCTTTGACGCAAATGCTAATTTTATTTAATTACTTTGAACGTTACAAATTTATACTTGCTCTAAATATTGGAGGACTTATTACTAAATTTCTTTTTGATTAGGTACTGATTCAATATATCGAAATTATGCGCAATTCCTCTTAAAACAACATATTTCTTAAGTCAAAATCTGAGACTGCTGATGCACTCGCCAGAGAGGGCGCAGAGGCAGACTGTGGCTAGACCAGTGGAATCAGTCAAAGAGGATATAGATCAAATAGCTAAACAACTTGCACAAAGCAGATGGACAGGGCTGGCAACTTGTAGCATCTCCAGGCAATTGTGGCCCCTACTTGACGACAGAAAGACCGCAGTGCTATTACAACACAGTCGGAAGGACCTAAGAAATATCACTGCCGTAGTCACCGGACATTGCCTGTTCGGTAGACACGCTGAACGTATGCAAATGCCAACTAACGGCTTCTGTAGAAGTTGCAGAGATGGAGAAGAGGAGGAAAGTATTCAGCATTTCTTGTGTGAATGCCCCGGCCTCGCTAGAAGAAGGTTCAATGCCCTGGGCGAACAATTCTTTAATGATCTGGAGGAAGTGAGCAGCCTGCAACTGGGTCGACTCACGAAGTTTATTAACAGCAGTGGCTGGTTTGAATGAGCTGTCAAGATTCTTCTACGATCTACGTCACGTCGCGTTAACCATCAGGAAGCTGATGCGGATAGGTTCTGCGGAACAAGTAGACAGTCTACTTTCAGCACCGGAGATGGAAGGACCTCTGAAGAAGCTCGCCACTCATGCTAGCGAAACGTTAGGAAGCAATTCCAACCGACGACGGCCTTTAGACCCGAATGATGACTACACTAGCTCACCGACTGGCATCGAAAGCCTAAACCAATTCTTCAAGTTTGCAGGACCTTCCAACGGTTTGCAAATTTGCAGACGCAAACTATGATAGGCGTTTTCTGAAAGTCCAATTTTGTCATTTGTATGTGCAAAATCGAGCTTGCAGCTGCAGACGTCAGATGCAGAGCTTCTGTAATCTCAGCCAAAATCTATTAAATGAATCACATCGAGTTAGCTATTTTTTTTTAACGTGTTACAACGTGTACAACGTTTATTTTCAACGTAACCATATCTAGGCTCTAAATATCTTATAACGTGTATAACAAAATCAATTGTTCAAGCTTTATTAAGCATTCGTTTTCGACTTTACAATGTTCAGGTGCAGTAACGTCATAGGCGGGAACAATTATCAATATTATATTGGCGAATTCAACACAGAAGCCCGACAAATAAATAATTCACGAGATTAGCTACACGGTCTCGCAGCGCCAGGCATAGGCAGGCTGAATGATGAAAGCCTATTCAGTCGGATCCTGCATAATGTATCCCGTTAAATTTAACGTAGCCGACCCCATATTATGAACTTTATGGTGCCATTGTGATTTGTATTTTAAGGATTTTATTTCGTCCCGAGTTGACTATTAATTTAAGATATTATAGGCATATGATGGCGCTTTGTTAAATACTTATCTTATGACAAACCTATTATTTAAATTCATCGTTGTCGAATTATATTATTATTTTCTAATAATACAATTGATTGGACGACCTTAAAAGTAAAATCTACTTAAAACCAGGAAATTTAGAGGAACTAAAGGGGTCACCTTTGTTGTTCAACCTCTACTCCAAGAAAATATTTAGGAAAGCACTAGAAAACACTACATACGGCGTTAAAGTGAATGTTGAGTTAATTAACAAAATCAGATATGCCGATGACACGGTTTTGCTGGCTGATAGCTTGTAAGGGCTACAAGAACTTACCACACAAGCGAACAATACGGGTTGGAATTGAATATTAAGAAGACTAAATACATAGTTATAAGTAAGTCCCCTAATCAACGCGGTGTGCGGTATTGCAAAAACGAAGCTCTCGAAAGAGTGAGCAGTTTCACTTACCTTGGTTGTAACATCAATGAATCGTGGGACCACTCCAAAGAAATAAAGTGTAGAATAGAAAAGGCCAGAACAATGTTCACACAAATGAAGCACTTTCTCTGCTGTCGAGATCTCAGCATGACGCTCCAGAAGATAATGATAAAATGCTATATTTTCTCAGTATTGTTGTATGGTGTCGAGGCTTGGACGTTGTCCGAAGCAACAGAAAAAAGAAGCAAGAGTTTTCAACTATGGATTTATCGAAGACTCCTTAGAATTTCCTGGATTGACCGAGTCATCAACGAAGAGGTCCTCAGAAGATTAAACTGCCAACTAACTCTCATGAATACCATAAAATAACGCAAACTGTGTTTGGGCCATGTCATAACAAACCCGGCCAAATATTGTCTACTACAACTGTTCCTGCATGGTAAAGTGGAAGGAAGAAGGGGACCAGGTAGAAGGAGAATTTTCTGGCTCGCTAACTTACGGAAGTGGTTTGGCGTGAGAAGAAGAAGAAGAAGAAGAAGAAGAAGAAGAAGAAGAAGAAGAAGAAGAAGAAAGGGGTCCATTCACTACGCGATTACCGAGCAACCGGTGCAAGTCGTCCGATCAAATTGGCAACTGCCCATTTATTAGGCGACTTTCCAAGCAATTGGGTTGTCAATCAATTCATCTCAAATTTTGAAGATTCGTCCAAGATAATAATAAGAAGAAAAGTATCGGAAGTATCAATAAATCTTTTCTGTCCCAACACATCATTTATAATTATTTTATTAGTTTGTGTTATACTGTGCGAGCAAAAATTATTTGCATCAAAGAGGGCCTTGCATCTAAGGACGTAATGCTTAGACGTAGAGCTTAATACCTGTTGGGTGTCAGTAACTACCTGAATCAATCAGTTATTCCGTCATCTTTGACAGTCGTTCTAAGTAATTTGATTCATCGCTAATTTTTCCAATTTCTTGAACCATTTATACAATGGGCTTTACGGAACAACACAAAACATTCATGGTTAAAGCGTATTTTCGAAACAGGGTTAGAGTAAATGGTGAGTGGCAATACAATCCGGGTTTGTGCATGGGCGATTTCACGAACATTTTCCTAAGGTTCCTTTTATTGCTGGGGATTTTTATCATTGCCTGAAAAGAGCCGTGGCTGTGTTTAGGAAAACAGGTTCTGTACAACACAAAAAAGGAGCAGGAAGACCATCTGTGAGAACAGAAGAACTTGTTGCAAACGTTCGTGAAATAATGCAAAAACCGCCAACAAATTGTATAAGGCGCCTGTCCCAAGAGGTGGGAAGATCTTATGAAACATGCAGGACTATTCTTAAGAAGCAGCTAAATTTATTTCCTTATAAAGTGCAAGTATTCTAAGAAATACAAGCCGCAGATTTTGAAAGACACAGGAATTACTCTCTATGGTTTACCCAAAATTTATTGGAGAGAAATGATTTATTACACCTGACATTTTTTTGGATGAAGCCTGGTTCCACCTCTCCGTTTATGGGAATTCTCAGAATACACCCATGAGAAGTAGTGAAAATCCCTATTTTTTTGTAGAGTCCACATTGCACCCTCAAAAAATTGGTGTCTGGTTAGCTGTTTCCTAAAGAAGAATTGTTAGTTTTATAGGCGACGTTGATATTCCTTTGATTAGGGTTTTTTTAAATTTTATCCGATGGGTTTCCAAAATAACTGATAGTTTTAAAGAGGCCTGGTTTTTCCTTTATAAGAGGGTAGGTTTTAGAAATAGCCTTCTTTTTAGTTTTTTCGATATTATGGCATCAATCATAGATGATCAATAGCCGTTATTAATTACCGTTTGTTTAATTAAATTTAATTCGTGGTTAAAGTTGTTACCAGAAAAAGTTTTTCAATAAAAGTGGAAATTTGACAAAATAAACTGTCTTTCATTGAGTTATAATGAATTTTCATCAAGTAAAGGCCTCAACGATTTAAAGTTGAAAAAATTAATAATTAAAAAAAAAGTTGGGTTAGCTTACTAATATATTAGATAAAGCAGGAAAAAATACGGCCATTAGAGAAAACAAAGAGTTAACATAATGCCATCCACTTTTAAAATATAATCCTTATTTTAATTAAACGGAGGATTATAAAAATATAAATAAAATTAAATCTCACATTACAAAACCTAAACGTCCGAATGCAAAATTCCTAACTTTTTAAAAACTGGCATTATTTCCGTCGAGTACTTATTTTCGCACACATAAAGGCAAAATTAGTTTTAATCTTTATTAAACTAGACATTTATGAAAGTGGGTGATTTAATAAAGTAAAACAAAGGCGCGTTTAAGAGATTAAAATTTTTAATTAAATAGTTATTTTTTTTTACAAGAGCTGCTTTGGGAATTACTATGTGTACGAATCGAGCTAGAAAAAAACTAAATGCTTTTGTCAGAATAAACTACATAAAAGTCTGTTATTTATGGTAATCTTCGGCTTTTTACAATGATCATTTCTTCGAATCTTTACTGAGAAAAAATACTTCTATTCCTTATAAGGATTCACATATGCTTTATACAACTGTTTAATACTATATGTGACAGCACTGACAGCAACACGTTTTCCTAGTGTAAGACAACGAAAATTGCTAGACCGTTGTGTAGTGATAATGTAACAGTATTTTAGACAATTGGAAATAGGAGTTAATGCTACCATAGAATGGTTTATAGCCATTATCGCTAGGAATACTCAAAGTAATTATCAAGTTTTATTGGGGGTGTAATCTAGTTTTATTTACTGTATTAATTCCGACTGGCAGTTATAATGAAAGTTGACATTAATTACAATAATAGTATATACTTACCACTAAAAATCAGTACTGTAAGTCTCAAAAATCTAAATAGCTTCTATTGTGATATTGTTCTTGTTGTTTGACATTGCATATTATAATGCAACATGATTTATTGAAATGATAAAATTCGTCCATAGATTGTAAAGTCCAATACAACTATGTGATCTGCGCAACAAATACGTTAAAACTAATAATATGGCGAGCGGCGTTTGCCGATCGCAACGAACCCCCACCAATGTTTTGTACATTATAAGTTCTAACGGATATAATTTATTTTTGGGGACGCTTTTCTGCTTTCTTAATTGTAGAGAAAGGGCTTTTCTGGGACAAAATGCGTCGCATTGAGAAGATACAATTTATTTCTTAACAAAATTGCTGTATTAAAAGTAGTTCATTATTTAACAAGACAGTGCTGCTAATTGAACTGATTACTACCAATAAAAACACTATTCTAGCAAATCTGAAATTGATATAGCACTAAAGCGGGTTTGATGCACTAGCAATTTATTTAATATGGGTTAATAAAAAATAAACTGTCAATACAAATTATGTCTTAGCAAACCTGTTGTATGAGATAATTTAAGATAACAAAACGACTATGTGTAGCGCAAAATTGGGAAATCTGGCAACAGTGTCGATATCATTGTTCAATTCGCCATACCCAGACACCTCCAAATGCCAAATTTTTTAAAGCACAGCTTTAGCGGTTTTGAAGATATTTAAGCGTTCCGGTACTTTTTACTGAAGATGCGGTATTGTCATATCCCAGCAACTAGTAGGAATAAAATTTTGAAAATTTAGGATCTAACTAAGTTTGAGAAGATCAATTAACTGCAGTAAAAATAAATAGGGTATTCCATTTAAGAACGAAACGACTATGTGTAGCGCAAAACTAGGACATCTGGAAACAGTGCCGATATTATTGTTCAATTCCCCCATACCCAGAAACCTCCAAATGCCAAATATTTTAAGCATAGCTTCAGCGGATTTGAAGATATTAAATTGTTTCGGTACTTTATACAAACCCAGTATAGTGTTCAACAGTTGTATAATGAGTATATAAATTCTTATAAGGAATAGAAGGCTTTTTTCTCAGTGCTTTGCATTTCATTTTTTATTTAGGTAAACTTCAAAAAAATATGGGTAGTACGATTCAGACCGCCAAAATATAATTTTTCGGGTTACAAATTATGTATATACTATTGTCCAGTCGGTCGGTTGTAAAAAAAATATTTATCCTTTCATTCCTTGGCACTTTTATGTGAATTTAAAGCATGCAATATTTAGATTTAAAGGTATCAGTTCGTCCTGAAATATCCAGCATGCATATCCCTAATTAGTAAAAGCAAGTTTCTTAATTCCATAAACAGAATTCCTCCAGCACAGTGTTTTGTTTTTCTTAAGCTGAAGCGTTGCGAGATCTTCCGAGGAGTAACAGGCAAGAGACAACTAAAAGGGAATTAGAAACTTTGTTAATTAGTAGACGCTGTCGAAAGAAAATATTTGTTTTTTGGGTAGTAATTAGATTTGCTTTGGATACAATAAAAATGCTGTTCAACAAGGTGAGTAGTCTATGGGGGTGGGGGTAGCTCAGTAATTTTTTTTTATTATATATTTATCGATTGTAATGTTGGATTTGTAAACGGAGGTTTAACTTCTCTAAGCTATTAATTACTGATACCAAATTATAGGCTGAAAGACATTTTCCAAATCCAAAATTCATTTCTGAAAATAAATGGAATATGTAGCCCTTTAAATGTTTTGTTCTTTTAATTAGGACTAAAGGGCGAAATATATGCAAAATGCATATAATATATGCATCTTTTGCATATTTTGTCAATTTTATAATGAAATGCATATTGTTCATAAATTATTGTTTTAAGAGCATATTTTTATGTTTTCGGCTTTATCAACAAATTTAAAACGTTAAAGGTTCGGTACTTATTTCAGTAATTTTCCAATCAGAAGATTATAAGAATTATATTTTTTACCTTTTGGTTATACACAAGATATTTATTGGGGGTTTCCGGAGTTTGCAGGTATATTCTTTGGAGTTGTTTATTGTCACTTAATAATGCGTTATTATTACCTGCTTAAAAAACTGTATTTAAATTAAAATAAATTAATTTTAAGAGTAAAAAAAGTGTTTCTAAAAGCACCTCTTAGAGTGCAGTTGTATAAGAAGAGATTACCAGGAGTTAGTTTACTTTCAGAACCTGTAATTACCTGTTGGGGAACATGGATTAAGACCGTACTATTCTACGCAGAGCATTTCGAAGCATTTAAGGAACTAATTTTATATTTAGATAACGATTCTCAGTGTGTTGTGCAAAGTAAAGAAAAAGTTGTTAAAAAGTGCAAGGGCAGCTAAAGGTCTTGTGTTTATTAAGGTTAGTTTCGGTTTTATACCAGACATAATATCCTCGTTGGAGAGTAGAAATTTAAGTTTAAGAGACTCAATTTGTATTGTTGAAACTTTTTCCCGCTAAATGTAACAACATTCCCGATAAAGTAGGAGGTCTAGTGAGGAACAAATTGGATGTAACTGTAAAAAAGAATAAAGGAACTGCAATAAAAAGCATTTATGAGGGTAAATCATCCAACGAAGTTTTATCATGGCCTTATATTTTGCTACCTAAGTTGCAGCATTGTCCGATTACATCAGTAGATGTTGAAAGAAGCTTCTCGTTGTATAAAGATATTTTTACTAATAGAAGACAATGCTTTTTGAAAATTGAAAAATATTTACTAATAAAGGCCTTTTACACAATTTTAGGTTAAAAAATAGTTTATTTTTTTTTTGCATTTTTTTAAAAATAAACATATTTTTTAGAACCCAATGTGTTTCTTTACTTCATTTTACTAAAATAAATTAAGAAATATTGCAAACAACTGCATATTTGGTAAAAAAAATGCAAATAATTGAATATTTTAAAGGCAAACAGGGATATATAAGCGCATATTTTTGCTGAATTTAAGTGCATATATAATCCGCCGGTCATAATTTGTGACCATCATAATTATTATAAAACAGGAACTAATCAAAATTTTTATGTTATATAATATGTAAATATATAACATGTCTAAAACATTAACCTCTACATTGATTTTTCATATAGGTTTGATAGAATATTATAATTTGGAAAATTCTATTAAATTTTAAATATCATTAAAACTTTTTAAAATTATATATAATGAAAAAATAAAATGCAATGTAATATTTGATACAGTTTGCAAATTGTTAAACTTTTATGTCTGTTTTTGTTAAAGAAGGTTGCGTTTTAAGGTTGAAAAATAAATATATAATAATTTGGTAAAAAAATGTGTTAAAGCAATATTTAATTGCAGCTTTTTGCTTAATAAAACATATTACTACTAACCCTACTATACAGGGTTAGTTGAAATAACCGGCACGGCTAATTTTCTTCAAAACTACCAAAGCGAAATCAATGAATTTTGATACAAGTGGATAATTAAAAAAACTGAATTGAAAATTGACAATTACGACGTTACCAGATTTTTAGTTTTTTCTGTAACTCAAGAAATGTTTTTTTTTCAAATTTAACACTGCCCTTTTTTTGTTGAATTCGATTCCTCCCATCAACATTACCATTTCCTTATAGTATCAAATTTTTATCTCAAATAGTTCTATGGGAAAAGAAGTTAATTAGTTACAACTCTAACTCTAAAAAAATTCAATCTATTTCCATTTAAAAACGTGTGAAATGATGTGAAAATGAAGGTTGGTAGACATAATGTACCTAATAGTATCGATAACGATAATAACAGCAAATAATTACTAACAATAACATAGCTAGTAGAAATTACTATAGTATTATTTATCCAAACTCAGTTTGAGGACATTCCAATTATTCCATACGGCGGTAAACAGTCTCAAAGAGACCGACTTCACAACCAGGGTTGTCAGATCTTTCTTCTTCAATTCTTTAAGTTTTTTTATTAAAGATGTTTCATTTATATCAGTATTCAATTGATAGTCAGTAACTTTCTTTGAAAGCTAGTTTGCACAAATATACTTTAAACCGAGGAGTTTTGAGTGTGACAAAAAAAAAATAACAAGCCATTCATTGTTATAATAATACCTTCTTTAGTCCTTAAGAAACAATATAACTGAAATCAAGACAAAAAGTGTTTTCAGTGTTTAAAAACAACTAATTAACAAACCCTTGTTTCTCGTATACTTATACATAATATATTAACAAACCAGAAAATTTGGTAGACCTGGCAACCGTTCACAATTTATGCACGTTGTCAGGGGTGATAAGCGCCTGTTAAAGCGGCTGGTATAAGCTGAAGCGGTTTCCAGCCCATTCAACGATCGATTCTGTCAGACAGAGATAGCGCCGATGGCGTGGAAGAGACGAAGATAAAATATACGTGATTTGGAACTTATGGACGGGCCGGGGAATGGTCCCAGAATGGAGTTCTGGTAAAAAAATTAAAGCATTTTCTGAGCAGTGTCGTGCCGTGTCAGGTTTATTTTTCTGGTTTTAGTTTTGTGTATAGAATCTTTGAGTTACCTTATATTTATTATTTTAATATAATATTATTATATATACAGTGGGTTTATAAAGTGTAGTATGTACAAACACCTAATGTTAAACAAACTTATAAGTGTGTATACGCATTTTAATTATTTGTTTGGGGCGCCTATGGTTAGGAGTTTCATACTGTTTTATGTCATTAAATTGACCTAAGAAACACTATACACTACAATATTAACTTGATTATGAAACCGATAATATGTACCTAAGTAATCTCTACTAGCTATGTTATTGTTAGTAGTTGTTTGTTGTTATTATCGTTATCGATACTATTAGGTACATTATGTCTACAAACCTTCATTTCCACATTATTTAAAACGTTTTTAAATGGAAATAGATTGGATTTTTTAGGGTTAGAGTTGTAACTAATTACCTTTTTTCCCATAGAACTATTTGAGATAAAAATTTGATACTATAATGAAATGGTAATGTTGACGGGAGGAATCGAATTTAATAAAAAAAAGAGAAGTGTTACATTTGAAAAAAAAACATTCCTTGAGTTACCGAAAAAACCAAAAAATCTGGCAACGTCACAGGTGTCAATTTTTAATTCAATTTTTTAAGTTATCCACCTGTACCAAATTTCATTGATTTAGCCTTGGTAGTTTTGAAGAAAATTAGCCGTTCCAGTTATTACAACTAACCCTGTATAATAGGGAACTTTCCAATTTTTTTTTTCAATAATATGATTTAGTTAGGCCTGAAAAAAGTATTCCCCAATTATTACTCCTTAAAAATCAAAAATAACTTGGTAAAAACTCTTTAAAGTTTCGCGCGTGTCGAAAGCATTTCAAACGATCTCTAAAGCGCGCGAAGCCCGATGACGTCAGGGGGTATGACTTTTGGTCATCCGTCATCCTGATACTCCTGCTAGGTGCCGGGCGACCCAATTTGCATTTGGATTGCCGTGTGTTATTGTTATTGTATTGTTGTTTTAAGGTCGTGTCGCTTGACGCGTGGATGTCAAATCTGACAAATCATCAAATTTATTGAAAACCTATAACCTATTTCGTGGATGTCACACACACATCTGACAAATGATACCCCTTGACGTCACGACAACTAGCAGCGCGTTATATATAATTTGAATTTTGGGGCATTTTTAAATCTTTCTAGCGGTCTTTTGGGACGAAATATGTTGTTTTTTTGCTGCCATATTATGTTTTATGACAATATGTACTTATGATTTATAGAATTTTTTCCCCATTTAAAATTTTTCTCAAGTTCCCTATTGGGTATAATAGGAACATACAGTGAATAAAATTGAATGATATTATCGTTTTCTAATACGAAATAATGCCAGTTAAGAAAACGTCAATTGACCACGAACTCATTAAATTTCCCAGTCAACCGTCCTCTGTCGGTGACATTTTAAAAAATAGCTCTTAAACGTGGTTTTAGGACCTTCATTAACGTCACTTGTAACTTAAAATAAGCTGACGAGCATTTTCAATTAACCGATGGACCCGGTTTTACATAACGTAATTAATCCAGTCATTTTTCCCGTCTTCAGTCGTTCCGTTGCGGCATGGCGCTGCCAAAATTGGCTTTGGATCACTGCTTTGAATGTTAGTTATAATTTTTGCCAACTGCCTTCATCGGCTTAAATTCTTAAACAATTTTTTCCAATACCTGCTATTTATACACTGAGAAAAAAAGCCTTATATTCCTTATTATAAGAATTCGCAAACTCTTTATACAACTGTTTAAGGCTACCATGTGACAGCAACGCGTTTTTCTACTGTAAGACAACAAAAGTTGCTAGACCATTGTGTAGTGATAATATCACCGTAATTTAGCCAATAGAAAATAGGAGTTATTGCTACCATATAATGTTTTAGAGCTATTATTGCTCTGAATACTCACAGTAAATTATAACGTTCTATTGGGGGTGTAATCTGGTTTTATATACGGTATTAGTTCTGACTGGCAGTTAATTGTAATGCAACTTGACATTAATCATAATAATATTTGCTTGCTACGGTTAATAACCCATGTACTTACCACTAAAAATCAGTACTGTAGTTCTCAAAAATTTAAATAGCTTCTAGTATGATATTGTTCTGTCGTTTAACATTGCATATGATTATCTATTATGCAACATGGTAAAATGATGATGGTAAAATTTGTCCATATCTTATAAAGTCCAATACTAATGATTGGTTGTACGAAATAAGAATCTTCTATTAATTTATCTGACATGCAAAGCTTAAAAAACTCAAATGCAAAGTAAAATTAATTGAATTCAAATTCCGACAGGATAGCTAGAAGACTCCGAACAACGATGTGACCTGCGCAACAAATACGTTAAAACTAATACTACGGCGCGTGGCAATTGCTGATCGCTACGAACCCCCACCAACGTCTTGTTCGTTTTTGCCAAAGTGGTGCAATTTACAAAATATGGGTAAAAAATCAAAATTATCTTATGCAGCTAAAATTTTCCATGTTGGTTAGAAACTGCATTTAAAAAACCTTTTTCCAATAACTTTTTTCAATTTTTCAGAAATAACCCTACTTTTGAATTATTTTTAGAAAAAAATTAAAATTTGACAGATAAAGCGAATCGCGTATTTTTTTTGCTTAATTTTTATCTCGATCGAAGCAGAACTTGATGCCAAAGTCAAATTTTGAATAAAGCTATTATTAAAAAAAATCCCATATGATGCGGACTTTACTGGTCACACTGTATGTAAAAACAAACAGCATTAGAGTGAAGGCTAATAATTTAAACTTCTTTTCTCAACATAGGTACGAATATAATTTATAATAAATCGTCAAAATTATATTTCCTTCTTCGTTATCTGTTTATAAAAGAAAATATTCCTTAAACATTCATTTAAAGTCAAGATAATGCAGTGATGAATATTTAAAACATCTTTCAAAGTCGTTCTATGTTTGCACTATCATTTAAATTACTCCCTATCTAATACTGAAAATTGTGCATCTTTCCAGACATTTTAACTCATAAAATATTCGCTACTTGTCGAAAATACTTTGCACATTTGATTTTGCGACTAGTACATACATTTGACATTTATTTAAGCTTTTAGCATAATAAGGTACTTTATTGGCATTTTTGAAACACACAGTAGCGTTGCCAGGATTTTATAAAGGAGAGGTAGTTAAGCATTTACGGTTTTTTAACTAAGCGACCGTTATAATAAAATTATGATGCATAAATTAAATGCTCTATCTGCAATTAAATAGAAAATTACTCAGTTTACTTGATTAACATGCTGTTTTTGTTTGTCACAACAAATTCAGTAATGGTATATTAAAGTACACGTTTCATAAGAAGCGGTTTTAGCGCACGCGTCTATTTTAAAAAAACCAGCCACAAAGTGGCGAGTTTTTTTTATTGACACGTGCGCTAAAACGCCTTATGAAACATGGGTTTTATACATTTTTTTCTATTTCACCTTTTATAATCAAGAAAAATACATTTAAAAAAAAAAAAAAATCCTTCAAATTTTGTAAATTTTTATGTCTAAATTTTGTGTTGGTAATACTATTTTTTTATCATAGTAGCCTCTGGACAACAAAAAATATTTTGCAAACTGTAATTTTTCGATTTATTGACCCATTTTCACCACGAGATTCTAAAGTTATTTTAGCGATATGAGATTTGAAATTGGACGGAATACGTTGTGTGATCCTTGTACATTCGGTACATATACAGAGCGTTCGGAAATTCGGGAGATTTTGCAACTTTTTTTCGAATTTCAAAAGACTTGATTTTACGTCCCGGCATTGCAATTTAGTATAGGAAAGATGGAAAATTCAAATAAAGTTGAAGTTAAAATCGTCATTGGAAGGTTAGTAGATTGAATTTTGGATAGGATTTGGCAGAAAATGATTTATGCAACCAACATACATGTTATCCACACAGAATAAAAAACTAAGTTATCAAGCTATTTTTTCTCTGCGAAATAGCTATTTACCTAACAAGTGCGGAAAATGAATTTTTCCGCACGAGTCTGCCGTTCACCGAACGACGCGTAGCGGAGTTCGGTTAAGCAGCCGAGTGCAGGGAAAACATTTTCCGCACGTGTCAGGTACAATAGTTTTTCTACAGACGTGTGGAAATAAGTAACACATATTTCAAAGAAATTTAATAATATTTAATTAACTATAACAATCACATACATATGTAACAGTAACTAATTGTGAGAAAAAAAGTAATAACTACAAGTTATAATTGATATATTATCGATTTTGACATAATCGTGCCGACAAATTTTTTTGCACAAGTGTGGAAAAGTCAATTTTCCGCACTGATATCCGTGCGGAAAATTGATTTTTCCACACGTCTGTAGGAAAAATGGGTTTTCTCGTAAATCACAAAGGCCGCGCAAGTCAATGAAATAAAACATTTAAATGTTACCAACATCAAATAAAGAAAAAAAGCGTATCGAAATAGCTTCATTACGATACGCAAATGCGTATCGTACTGAGCTTATTATGAACGTGAAATAGAAAAAAGTTTTTAATACCAAATCCACCAAGATAAATTTCTGGAAATTATTTTTAAGTTTCCAAATTTAGGAGAAGTTCAACCCAATGACTAAGAAGATTATTGGTTTATACCATATATAGATATGTAACCAGTATATTGCTAATGGTATGCAACCAGGCTATTAAAAAGTGAGGCCACTATGCAGCTCGTTACCGGGATCGTAAGCATGTGCAGTATGTATAGTATAAACAACAAATCTTAAAATCAGCTGTTGCTTCGATGCAAATAAAATCAATCACTAATTTTTTTCATTTTATGTCTTGTGGTGTTTCTGTGATTTTTAAGTATTGTGTTGTCGTGTAGTTTACAATAGAGAAACTATAATAGCGGCTTTTAATTTGTAACTCTGAAATTAGTTTATACACTGTGAAAAAAGCCTTTTATTCGTTATAATAATTCACATACTCATTATACAACTGTTTAATACTATAAGTGACAGCAACGCGCTTTTCTAATGTAAGACAACGCAAATGGCTATACCATTGTAGCGGTAATTTAGCCAATTGGAAATAGGAGTTAATGCTACCATAGAATCATCTATAAATAGCCATTGTTGCTCTGAATACTGACAGTGATTATCAAGTTCTATATTGGGGGTGTATACTGTATTAGTTCCCACTGGCAGTTGTAATAAAACTTGACATTATTCATAATAATATTTGCTCGCTATGGTTAATAAAGCATATACGGACCAGTAAAAATTAGTACCTACTGTAGTTCATAAAAATTTAAATAACTTCTAGTGTGATATTGTTCTTGTCGTTTAACATTGCATATATGACTATCTATTAAGCAACATGGCTTACTAAGATGGGAAAATTCGTCCATAGATTATAAAGTCCAATGCTAATAATGGGTTGGGCGAAATAAGAACATTCTATTGCTTTATCTGACATGCAAAGTTTAAAAAACCCTAAATACAAAGTAATAATAAATTTTAACAGGTATTGGTACGATCAATAAAATTCAAATTCAGATAGGACAGCTAAAAGACTCCGAACAATGATGTGACCTGCGCAACAAATACGTTAAAACTAATACTACGGCGTGCGGCGATTGCCGATCGCTAGAACCCCCACCAACGTGGGAATTATAGGTTCTAATGGATACAATTCGTTTTTGGAGACGCTGTTCTAGTTTCTTAATTGTAGAGAAAGCGCTTTATTGGGAATAAAATGCGTCGCATTAAAAAGATACAATTTATTCTTAACAAAATTGCTGTATTAAAAGCAGTTCATTATTTAACAAGACTGTGCTGCTAAGGGAACTGAAAACTAAAAATAAAAACTCTGTTCTAGCAAATTTGAAATTGATATAACAGTAAAGCGGGTTTGATAGGTACCTACACTAGCAATTTATTTAATAATAATAATATTAATAATAAATATAAGCTATCATTTTTAAACTATGTCTTAGCAATCCTGTTGTATTAGACCATTTTTCTTAGTGTATCATTTTATTATTTAATATTTACAAACTTGTATCATTTGTTAATAATTTTATATTCTTTTTCTCCGTGTTTCTTAAATTATCTAAACATTTTTTTGTAAAAATGTGTTATTACTTTAGTATGACAGATGTTAAATAAAATATTGCACTATTAATTATGAGAGAAAATTAGGGTGTTAATATTATTTTTGCTAAACATTTTTTTTTGGTAAAATTAGATATTAAGAATACTTAATTATAAATTATTTTAGTTAAACCAATTTAAAAAAACCTACGATACGTATTTTATAAAAATCTCGGTTCCTTGCAACGGATTTCTTACTATTTTTTCGTATAGTGGTAGTAGTTTAGGGGTGGCTCAACGAGAAGCAAGGCTAATGTTCTGCCGTCCTAAAATCAGATGCCGTATGTACAAAAAAAATTTTTTTAAGATATTTTGCTTAATATGTTCGTGGCAAGCTAAAGAAACTTTTTACAAAGCAGAAACGCCGTATATTTTTCCTAAGTATCAAAAAATCACATGATATTAAGACGTATCTGCAAAATTGGTCATATTTCCTAAGCTAAAATGCAGTACGTACATGGTACTAATAACAAATGCCGTATCTACTACCGTGTCCGTGTAGATACGGTGTTTCCCGTTAGGACAAGTCAGATGCGGCGTTTATTACTAGAAAACGCGCCTTAATTCACAATTTACCAACTGTAGCTTAATAATCAGACTGCATTACGAGTGTTAACGTGTTAGTTTGGTGCGCAGTTACAAGTGTGATTTTCACAATTTTTACACCGTTTAGGGTATGTATAAATTAAATAAAGTTGTATAATATGTTGGATAACTTTTAATAGTGTTAATAAAGCTTACCGTACGGCAACTATATAATAATTAAAATTATTATAATAATATGTGTGTTAAGTATGTTGAACAAAATATGAAATTTTTTTTTTCGTTATGAAGGAAAGCCATAATAAATCGGCCAAGTTACTTTTTAAAATTTTTTATTAAAGTTAATGTGTAACGGGTTAGCACCTTATTATTTAGGAAAGTTTTATAAAAACAATATATAGATATCATTATACAATGCGCGAAGCACGTTCGCGTGTACCCAGATGCTTGTATAATAATACGACGATAAAGATATTTTTAAATGCATTAAATAGTCCTTATAAATTTACTTTATTCAATGATAAGTTTTGTGCAAAAATGTAAAAATGTCTTTAAAATTTTCCAGTACGTTTTGATGTTTTAAATATTTGTAGGAAAATGTCAATACAAACCTGTAAACAATATAAACACTTAAATGTATGTCATTGTTGCAAAGTATGTTTTTATTAGCACTTACATGTTCATATGTCGCATTTTTATTTAGTTTCATTAAGAAATAATGATAGTTTAAAATGCCGTATCTAACTTTCTAAATTTTTTTAAATAAAAAAAGTACATTTGATTTCTTTAAAATATTGTAAATACTTACAGGCAATTAAGAAAACTTTAAACTCGATTATCTCCGTTTGGTGCTTTCTGTAGATACGGCATCTGATTTTAGGACGGCAGTGTTATACCCCTATTGCAAATATAAGGGGTAAATTATTCATCTGTAGTACGTTACGCCTTTCCTATAATTTTAAAATGATGTCATTATAAATATTTAAAAGAGGTTTCAACTTCATAATTAGCTTCTTGCATAAATAAATTTGTAGCTCTTGTCGTCTGTTACAAGAAAACGATTTTATCTCATCACAGTGGGGTTTGACCCTTAAGCTTTATAACTAGAAGTCAGGTGCGTCGCAAGCTATGTCCAGGGCCGGGTTTGGAGTCAGTTTTCACGGTTCCAGTATGAAGCGAGTAATTAATTTGAAATGTTTAGGGAATTTTATTTTAAGTTATCTTAATTATAATCATGGCAATCATTTTTTTAAGAGTCTACTATCGCTCTTACCCGCAACATGCATTTATACCATTTTCTTATTTCTGAAAGGGCTTAAGTGAAATGTACTTGTTTTTAAGAAAACGTAAATAACTGTTTAGCATTATTAAAACTGCATTTATACTAAGAAAAAAGCCTTCTTATTCGTTATAAGAATTCACATACTCTTTATATAACTGTTTAATACTATATGTGACAGTAACGCGCTTTCCTACTGTAAGATAACGAAAATTGCTAGACCATTGTGTAGTGATAATATCACGGTAATTTAGCCAATAGGAAATAGGAGTTATTGCTACCATAGAATGGTTTATAGCCATTATTGTTCTGAATACTCACAGGAATTATCAAGTTCTATTGGGGGTGTATATAAAGTGGTTTTATATACTGTATTAGTTCCTACTGGCAGTTGTAATAAAACTGGACATTAATCATAATAATATTTGGTTGCTATGGTAAACAAAGCATATACTTACCACTAAAAATCAGTACTGTAGGTCTCAAAAATTTTAATAACTTTCAGTGTGATAGATGTGATCAGACGTATAGCTTATGTTAATTTCTCTTTCAAGTTGCCGAACTGGAGGAATATGATTTTTTTTGAAGAGCAAAAAAAACATTCAATTGCGTGTCTTCATCCATTACTCCGAGCTGCCTTGGTATGTCCCAGACGTGGCCCACTTCACGATAACGTCTTTCAATTTTGCTGATGGTGCCTTGGGAAATTGATGGTGGATCAATGTGTGTTCCGTGAAATAAAGCTTTAAACTTTTGCTTGAGAACTTTTGTCGCCAAAGTCAATTATCACTTATAATCTCCCTAGCAGCAGAATTATCGGGAATTAATTCTGCTGCGTGGGAGATTCGATTAGAAAATTTCATAAATTGGAGTTTTTTCTTATTGTAATTTTTTTGCTAAAATGGTACAAAAACGTATTTCCGGCGGCGTTAATTGTAACTAATAACATATTTCCGATGAGTTTAGTTAAATTTTTGATGTGTCTCTTTTAGCCCCTGTGTTCGATATGTAAAGCAAATTGGTTAGTATCATGCAATACAAATTATAGGTTAGCAATAAAATGTATTTTGATTTTATTTTGAGTGACTTTTGCCAATAGATATAAGCACTTCATTTTTGACAAAAAAATTATCGCTTATTAATTTCATTAAGTTAATAGGAACTAACAAAATTATCGCGATAATCTTCCGTCGCTATAAGCAACGTAAACGAAAAGGAGCCTTCCAATTGGTTAAAAATAAATTTATGCAATTTTCATTAAAATTTTACGAAGGCGTAGAAGGGCCACATAATTTTTTTTTTAATATTCCGACTTTAAACTCGGAATTTAACTAAATTCCGACTTTAAACTCGGAATTTAACTAAATTCCGACTTTAAACTCGGAATATAACTAAATTCCGACTTTAAACTCGGAATATTACTAAATTCCGACTTTAAACTCGGAATATTACTAAATTCCGACTTTAAACTCGGAATTTAACTAAATTCCGACTTTAAACTCGGAATTTAACTAAATTCCGACTTTAAACTCGGAATTTAACTAAATTCCGACTTTAAACTCGGAATATAACTAAATTCCGACTTTAAACTCGGAATATTACTAAATTCCGACTTTAAACTCGGAATTTAACTAAATTCCGACTTTAAACTCGGAATATTACTAAATTCCGACTTTAAACTCGGAATATTACTAAATTCCGACTTTAAACTCGGAATTTAACTAAATTCCGACTTTAAACTCGGAATTTTATAATCTCAAATTTTTTTGCCATTTTTTATATTTTCCTCAATACCTCCCTTATTACGGCCTTTGGAACAAAAGTCAATATAACCTTTTATGTGGACCATAGAATAAGACTACTTTTTTATTTGAAGAGTTTCCATCTTAGTTTTATCAGTTCCGAGATATTGGCAAAAATGTGAAAACCACTTTTCAGTCAATATCTAGAAAACTATGACACTTACCAAAAATTTCTAAGAAGTAAAAGTGAAGATCTCATAGAGATGCCACTTAATAGTTATATACATTGTTGCCGTATCTCTCACAGTTTTCGAGGAAACTTGCCTTTTATGGATTTCATAATATTTTCATACCATGCATGGAAAAATTGTCGAAATTTAAAATTCTGTCAAAACTTGAAAATATGACAGAATATACTTTTAATATTATATGAAAACTTGAAATACCGAAAAATAGTGTCAAATAAATATTTTACACCATTTAAAAAAAAAAATTGTAGGTAAATGTTTCTGTTTTTTAATATTTTGGCATTCATTTCAAGGGCAGAGAGCTATCCTTTCGTTTAAATTTTCATCCATATATTTGGCTACCTATTTCTCTCTTTCTCTCATCTTTTCCATTCGTAATAAATATATGTGAACACGACACTATTCGCGTGTGTGTCATTTTTTCTGCAACCTAAGATCGTTGCATACTTATGACAATACTGTTGTGCCGAACCCTTCGGGCACGGCACTGTTCGGGTGTCTGTAGTTTTTCACAATGGTATAGTTTTTTTATAACCCAAGATCGTACTATCAAATATATATAGTTTTTTCACAACCCAAGATCGTCCTATCAAATATGTATAGTTTTTTCACAACCCAAGATCGTCCTATCAAATATGTATAGTTTTTTCACAAATCCATTTCGTTTGTCTGGTACCGATAATTGCTGCTTAAAAAAACGAAATTTAAGAAATTGTCAGTACCTAACTAACGAAATTTTTTACCTGAGTTGTCAAATTTTGACAGGTAGGTGTCAAATTTTTTTTCATTTTTTTATAGTCTAGTATCGTAGGTGCAAGAATGCGATATCAAAAGTAAGGAAAAAAAAGTTATACTTGAACTGTCAAATTTTGACAGGTAAGGGTCACATTTTTTTTTCATTTTTTTCTCCTCCTAGATCATTACCGCAAGAATCCGATATCAAAAATCCAAAAAAAACAATTAAATACTTGAACTGTTAAATTTTGACAGATGGGTGTCAAATTTTTTCTCATTTTTTTATTGTCGCCTATCGTTGCTGCAAGAAAGCGATATCAAAATTAAGGGGAAAAAAATTTATACTTGTTGAAATAAAAGTATGCAATAGAATTATTTGGCAACCTGTCTGTGTAGTTAAGAAGGTGTCAACACCACCACCATGCAAATAATATTAGTATTGTCAAAAAATATAGTAGTTGACAAGATCCGTTGTTTATGTCATATAATTTAGTGATTTCCTAATAAAATATAAGTAAAAGTATAACTCACGGTTTATTTTAATTACTCGCAAACACCCCATCACAACAGGTTATGGGCCCAGTTTATGCAGAAAGTTCGCGAAAGTAGTGAAAAAGTCGTGAGGAAAGTCGACGTCGGTTGGAGATTTTTTGTGCAAGGTCTCAAAAAGTTTGACCAGAACGGGGCTTCGGTGAAGAGAAGTGCCTGTTTTAGAATAAAATACGACGTTTGACTGTAGTAAGACCATTTTCCAGAAGATGGGTGAGCAGTTTGGAATAGGAATCACAAAATTAAACGGAGAAAACTGGACTACATGGAAGTTTCAGGTCCAGGTGACGTTAAAATCTAAAGGTTATTTTGCTGTTGTAGAAGGAACCACACAAAGGCCGGTACCTCCTGCTGATACCCAAGATTGGGATAACAAAGATGCAAAAGCCCAAGAGATTATAGTGTCGAGGGTCGATGAAAAGATTGTCACACATTTGCTTACTTGTCAGACTTCCTCTGAAATGTGGAAGAAGTTGAAAACTATTTATGAACACCAGTCCCAGGTGAGTGTTCACCTGTTAACGCAGAAATTTTTCACGTTACAGTACCAAGAAGGTCATATTGCAGAATTTATGTCCCAACTGGAACAAATAAAGGGAAATTTAAAAGCATTAGGAGAAGAAATAAGTGACAAGATGGTTGTGACTAAAGTTTTGATGTCATTGCCTGAAAGTATGAAGCATTTTGTGACAGCATGGGAGAGTACACCTGATGCAAACAGAACATTGACAGATCTCATGTCGAGATTAATAATAGAAGAAGAAAGAAATAAGTGCAGCGAGACTTCAGCAGCATTAGCAGTTCAAAAATTGGCCATAAGAAGAGAACATTACCAAAAAGGTCCCAGAACACAAGTCGAGTGTTTTGAATGTGGAGGGCCACACTTGAAAAGAAATTGTCCTAATTTGGCAAAGTTTAATTGTCATTTTTGTAAGAAACCAGGCCACAAAGAACAATTTTGTTGGTTTAAGGAACAAAAAGACAAGAAAGAAGGAAACAAATCAAGTGACCAGGCTTTGATAAGCGAATCTGTAATGCTAAATTGCTATGACGTTATGAATATGGTCGATAAAGAAAATTTAAATGATGAAAATTGGTGGATGGACAGTGGCGCTACAGAACACATGTGTAGTGATAAGAAGCAATTTAGAGTGATGGAAGATGTGAAAGAGACGAAGAAAGTTAGAGTTGGGAATGGCACATTTGTCGATGTAAAAGGCATTGGCACAGTACAAGTAATGGCTTGGAATGGCCAAAAGTGGCTAAGAACTGATCTAAATAACACATTATACATTCCAGAACTTGCAGTAAATTTATTCTCACTTAGTACAGCCTTGGATAAGAATCTTGAGATGCATTCTGACAGAGATAGGTGTCAGTTGTTAGATAAAGAGGGTAAAGTTAGTGCAATAGCAAAAAGACAAGGAAATTTATATAAAATGCATTTTAAAACAGAAAGTTTTGCCCAAGAGGTCACATCTCAATGTAATCTGGCAAGTTTAGTACAAATAGAGAAAATAGGCCAAAGCCCTGAAGAGAAGGTAGTAAAGCTGAATTTTAATGATCAAACTGACGAAAACACAGAAAATGACAAAAATAAAGAGAATAGTGAAACAGAAAAACAAGATTCCAACCAGAATACTGACAGGGAAGAAGAAGAACAGATTAGTGACATTCTGAGTGACATTCTAAGTGATAACCAAGAAGACTTAGAAAGTAGTGTCGAGACCGGTGAGCAAGAGCAAGATTTACAAACTGACAGAAGGGGAAGGGTGATTAAACCACCTGTGTGGATGGAAGACTTTGACACAAGTTTGTTTTGTGCAGGGGATAATAACATTTCATATGAAAACGCCATGAGCAGTGATAGTGCGGAAATATGGCAACAAGCCATGTCCAAGGAGCTTAGTGTACTAAATAAAAATAATACTTGGACTGAAACGCCTTGGCCAGATAATAAAAAGGTAATAGAGAGTAAGTGGGTTTTAAAAGTAAAAGGGGATGGACAATATAAAGCTCGATTAGTGGCTAGGGGGTTTCAACAAAAATGTAACAGTATTAATGATATCTATGCTCCTGTAGCTAAGTTAAGCACAGTTAGAATATTTGTTGTAGTAGCTACTAAGTTAGGTTTACCTATTTGTCAAATGGATGTACAGGGTGCATTTCTGTATGGGGACATTACTGAGGAAGTTTACATGGCATTACCAGGTATGACAAAAGATAATAGCAATGTAGTTTGTAAGCTTAATACATCTATATATGGTTTAAAAAAATCCCCAAAATGCTGGAACAGCAAGTTTGACACTTTGATGGTAGAGTTAGGGTTTTTAAGATCGCAAAATGATTTTTGCCTTTATACCAAATGTTCGGAAAAAAGAAAGTTATATGTTCTATTATATGTTGATGACTTATTGATTATGGGTACTGACGTAGAGGATGTTGATAAGCTTAAAAGGGAGTTAAACAAAAACTTTGGTATGACAGATTTAGGTTTAGTTTCTAACTATCTGGGTATACGAGTTTGTCAAAACATTAAAAATGGTTACACAGACCTAGATCAATCTGATTATTTAGCTAGAGTTCTTGAAAAATATGAAATGTCAGAGTGTAAATCTGTAAGTACCCCGATAGATAGTAACTTTAACTTTAATTTACTAAAGAACAATAAGGGAGAAGAAAAGTATATAAGACTGTGTCGCCAAATAATAGGTAGTCTTATGTATGTATAACATTGGGTACAAGGCCTGATTTATTTTTTAGTGTTACAGTTCTCAGTCGGTTTTTAGAAACGGCCAATGAAACTTTGTATGTGGCATTAAAACGAGTGTTTAGATATATAAAAGGAACATTGTACCTGAAACTGAAATTTTTAACTGATAACGAGGAAATTATTTGTGGTTATGTGGATTCAGATTGGGGTGGTGACGTAATTGACAGAAAGTTAACCACTGGTTTTGTTTTTAAAGTTTTTGATTGTCCTGTTTCATGGTGTAGTAAAAAGCAACAAACAGTATCAATCTCGTCAACCGAATCTGAATACATAGCATTATCTTTGGCAGTAACGGAAGCTTGTTGGTTACAAAAAGTTTTATCAGATTTTAAGGTTTTTTAACTTAAATACTTTAACGAAGATATATGAAGATAACCAATCAGCTATCAAAATAGCCAACAACCCTGAAAATAACAGAAGGTTGAAACATTTAGATATTAAGTTTTGTTTCATAAAGGAAAAGATCGAGAAAGGTTTAGTTAACATATTGTATATCAAAACAGAGGATCAACAAGCAGATATGTTAACAAAACCCGTATCAAATATTAAAATGCTAAAGTTTAGGGAAAGTCTAAACTTAATTTAAAATAAGGAATCGTTGATTTTATGGAGTTGTTTTTATTCAGGGGGCGATATCCGCAATTTTAAATGTAAGGGACTTAAAAGGTGCAAAATAATTTTATTGAGGGGGCGTGTTGAAATAAAAGTATGCAATAGAATTATTTGGCAACCTGTCTGTGTAGTTAAGAAGGTGTCAACACCACCACCATGCAAATAATATTAGTATTGTCAAAAAATATAGTAGTTGACAAGATCCGTTGTTTATGTCATATAATTTAGTGATTTCCTAATAAAATATAAGTAAAAGTATAACTCACGGTTTATTTTAATTACTCGCAAACACCCCATCACAACAATACTTGAGCTTTGACAGGTAAATGTCAAATTTTTTTATATTTTTTTCTTCTCCAGGATCATAGCTGCAAGATTGCAAGGTTAAAAAGTTACATAAAAATACTTTATGTCACTGCTGTCACATTTTGACAGGTCTGACATGTCAATTTTTTTTACTTTTTTCTTTTGTCCAGGATCGTAACTGCAAGAATCTGATATCAAAAATATGAAAAAAAAAATTTATACTTTAGCTGTCAAATTTTGACAGGTAAATGTCAATTTTTTTTACATTTTTTTCTTGTCTGGGATGGTAGCTACATATGTCTAAATGAAAATTTTTATTTAAAAAAACTTTTAAATCAAAATTTTTTTATCTCTTTAAATAAGAAAGTTGATGTGACACCTGTCAAAATTTGACAGATTGACATATATATTTTTTCAACTTTTTTTCTTATTAAAAAATAAAAAAAATTGACGTGTTTTTTGTTTTTCTCTCAAATTAACGGTAGACCCAGCTCATGTATCGTATTGAATTATTTGAATTTAGTAAAATTCCTAGTTTAAAGTCGGAATTTAGTAATATTCCGAGTTTAATGTGGAATTTAATAAAATTCCGAGTTTAAAGTCGGAATTTAGTTAAATTCCGAGTTTAAAGTCGGAATTTAGTAATATTCCGAGTTTAAAGTCGGAATTTAGTTAAATTCCGAGTTTAAAGTCGGAATTTAGTAATATTCCGAGTTTAAAGTCGGAATTTAGTTATATTCCGAGTTTAAAGTCGGAATTTAGTTAAATTCCGAGTTTAAAGTCGGAATATTAAAAAAAAAATTTATGTGGCCCTTCTACGCCTTCGTAAAATTTCGATTTTGTGTGATTCAAATAAATAACGTATTTTAGTATAGAAAAAATACTTCTTACTATAATGTAACGGTTTAAAGAGCACGAAATACTACAACAGATAAGAATTTACTACCTACTTCTAAACCGAAAGTACAGTAATCATTGGAATGCGGGATCAAGAAAAGAAACAACCTTATTAATAATATGATAGCTTCACCTGTATGTTCGTTTGTCCGTAACCGACTTCTTTAAACCCGATTTTGACGCACTTTAAACGGTCAGATTTAATTAAAAATTTTTAGACTTATCAAGAACCGCTGATAATACAATAATCTACACGCAAAAAATTCTCCTGTCAAATTTTGACAGCTGTCAGGTATAAAACGAAGAAGCTTTTCACTTTTCACACACACAAGAAGCGATTTTGACGAAACAAATTATGGAGACGTATTATAGTATTCGATGCGGAGACTTAGAGTTCGGAAAAAAAACAAAAAATGTCAAATCGTTAAAAAAAATGATATTAATGAAAAACTATAAGGTATGTATGTAACGTAATGTATGTAAGTATATTGACGGTGGAAAGTTGAAAAAATAACGCAAAAAGTTCTCTTGTCAAAATTTGACACCTGTCAATAGTGTCAATATGTCAGAATTATTACAATAACCGATAGCATTGAATATCAAACGTGGTATCGTATAGATATTGTCACTAAGAATAGAGAAAAATTTAAAAAAAAAATTCTACCAGTCAAAATAAAATTTTGACAATTTTTATTTTTAAATTTTGAAAATGTTTGTCGTTTGTTCGGGTTTGTTCGGGTTTGTATGTATGTTTGTTTGTAACCGGCTTCTTTGAACCCGATTTTGACCCACTTTAAGCGATCAGATTTAATTTAAATTTTGTAAACTTATCAAGTACCGCTGACAATAAAATGATCTACTAATCTACCTCAATCTACCCAAAAAAAAAAATCTTAACAATAACTCAAACTAAAAAATGAATATAGTTTAAAAAAACTAAAAAACACGCTTTAATTTAATTTTTTTAAATTTAAATAAACATAAGTATTATTGTGAAAAAAGCGTGGGTCGCTTTGTGCAATATTTTTCGTATATCGAGCACCCCACGCTGTTTTCACAATAATACCTACCAATGTTTATCGTTCATTAGTATTTTCTGCCTATATTAAGAATTTCAAGAATTAGTTTAAACTATATTTATTTTCCGCTTTTTAGTTTGATTAATTAAAGCGTATTTTTTATTTTTTTAAAACTATATTTATTTTTAAACAGTCTGCACTGGTAAAACCCAAATTGTAGAATCAATTGTTGCTAAAATGGCCTTGTTTTTGGATTTATAGATTACCGAAATGCAAAAGTAATTAGTGGGTCGTATACCCCTTTCCAACGAGCTATAACAAACAATACATACCTTTACATTGAAGAAAAAAAGTTAGGGCGGTTTCTAGTTCTACTCCACTAAAAGATGGGTAACTTCGATGAAGACACAAGAAAAGTATGCACAACTAAAAATAAACGCAACCGTAGTTCTGCATTTTTTCAGCAAATAACGAGGCTTCCTAATAATGAATTTATTCCAATTAAAAATTTCACCCTGTATATTCATTCAAAGTATTTACTACACCATTTATTAACAAAAGTCTTAATATTCCTCAAAAATTGATTTTTATTTAAACATAAATAGGTATCGAACAAAATCACTCACATCTTATTGCAAAACACCGACAGTGAATGATTCATATTTTTTGCCGCTTTTTTGTACAGTTTTATTTACCCAGTTGGAAATAAACACAAAATTTATTCGTCAGTTGATTAACAATGGTCGTATACAATACTGTGTTTTTGTGCGTAAATCGGGAAAATTAAAACGGGGGGGTTCTTCGTTCGAAAGGGTTCCTTATAGCTCATTATGGGTTTCATAATATATAGTTCGGTATTATTTCGCCTAGATCTTATCTTCGGTCAACCTATAGTCAGTGATCTGTTCCTTGAAAGGTAAGGTGTTTTTAAGCTCTTTTTTACGTTATTTTAGTTCTTTAGAAGCTGCCCTTATACTGTGTGTGACTTCTATTATGTTTATGTTTCATGCTAGTGGTTTGTTTTATGCTTGCGGATACACGCAAGGCCGTAGCCAGGGGGGGGGGGGGGATCAAGGGGGATTGATCCCCCCCCCCCGATATAAAAAAAAATATATTTATTTTAGAATTAATAAGTATTAATGAGACTGCAGTTATATATAGTGCGCACGTCTCACTTTGTTGTTACACAACATAATAGTTAATCTTATTTAAGGGCTACAATGGCTGCAGATCGCCCTAATGTTCTGGCTTTCCTATATGTCCACCGTGATATAAACGTTGTTCTTTGCCTAACCGTTGTCTAGCTACCCGCTCGCCCGGCCTAGACGTTCGAAACATTAGGAACAATGTTTTATAACTAAAAACAATTTTATTTCCCGGCAACTCCGGCAAGTTAAACTAATTTTTAACAATATTTTTGAAGTCCGAACTAAATTTTTTTTTGACATTGACTTGACTACCTTAAATTAATTACTGGTTCATAACAAACGTAGATGTAAACAAAATCATAAATATTTTCTCTTCTAAGAACAGGAAACTTAATTTTGTAATTTAGTACAAAGTAAGTATGTATAGGTACTTCAGACATTTTTCTTGTTCTTATTGTTTATTTTTCGTTTTCATTCTTATTTTGTTTTTGATCTTATTATTACATAATATTGTCGGACTACGATTTGTAGACGACTGGGTTGTGTAGCTTAGATAGTTTAAAATAGAAATTTATAAAGATAATTATTTAATTTGTCTTTAAGGATTTAAGGATGCTCTCTAGTTCTTCACTGAAACACCAAGGGATTTTTAACAATTTTATTAAATGGCAAGAAAAGCAAAAGCAAAGATAATAATTGTGATAAATAAAAATACAATCTTAAAATTAGTAAAATAACCAAAATAACAGATGTTTACAAAATGGTAATTTAGGAAGTTATTTTAAAGTTGAGTCGCCCTCTTAAGACTCACTTCAGGAATGATAGATTAATCCAAGTAAGCCAGAAGAAACAACTATAACTTTATAATAACTCAAGTCAAAAAGGAAATTAAACAATTTAAACAGTTACATGTTATAAACCAATAGATAAAGAACACTTACGCAATGGGAGCAATGTAGGTCGTCTCTGAAGCAGTGGGTTCCATAACTTGAATTTAACTCTTAGACAATTATTATTTCAACTGACAAACGGGCAGAGTTTCCCCTTACATTTTAATAGATTAATTACTTGAACCGGCAAACGGGCAGAGGTTCCCCTTACACTTGAACTTGAACATTTTCAACTCTCCGTCGTAAGTGCTCTTTCGTGTTTTTATATTGTTTTGCAACCCCTACCAATTGGAAGAAGGGATTCCTTTTTTCGTCTGTCTTCCCACACTCTAAAAAGAGGGGATTGGAATCCTTTATCCCAACCAATTACAAAATAGTTATTTTCTATAAACATTTCAATTCTGACCCCTACTACTAAACTCAAATGCCACTATCTCTCTTCACTACTAAATGCAAATGTCACTGTCTCTCTTCTACACACTGGTTTTTCTTTATCACACCTTTTTTGCGATAAGCTACGCCACCTTAAGAGTCTTTACACCGCTGTTACGTTACAACTATTTCTCTAGCCTTAAGGGTGCCAATTCCATATCCGACAATACCCCCTCCTCCAGGGTCGACTTCCACGGCGACCAACCTGTAACCACCCAAATAACTTGTGGTTCTTTTGCGAAGGATGAACTATTTGTAGGGTAGGATTGAAGGAATTGCCCTTACTGATTTGAGGGAGTGGCTTCTACCAAAACGGCTGTTGTTGTTCACAAAGTGATGATATGTAACGTGAGGACTGTTAGCATAGTTGACAACTTTGGTGATTTGGATAGCTTTCAGGTGGTGTAGTGTGTAGTTCTCCAGGTTGTTGTCGATACATAAAACAAATAGTACAGTATGCGTTATATTTTATCAAAATTGGTTATTAGTAGGAGTTTCCGTTTTAAATGACACTTTTACAAATTGAAATATGTTTCTTGGGTTACAAAACAAAACGTTTCATTTACAAATTATTTC
The DNA here is from genome assembly GCA_963969555.1 of Polydrusus pterygomalis. NCBI lineage: Eukaryota > Metazoa > Arthropoda > Insecta > Coleoptera > Curculionidae > Polydrusus > Polydrusus pterygomalis. The sequence goes on from OZ018380.1 coordinate 24,374,092, forward strand.
CAATAATTATTACAATGATATATAATAAAAATAACAATATGACCTTATTAACACATTTACAGTAAGGTCTTGACTTACTGAAGTAAGTACGTAATACAATTTTACTGCTAGAATTTTTTTTAAATGTAATACATGTATATTTACAATATACTTTTATACCTCTATACATATATTCTTTACACATATAATAGTTACACATTGATTATTTACATATTGAATATTTTAAAATAGAATATTTATGTACACGTGTATATATTTATGCCTGATCAGGGCCATATATAAACTTTTGTTGGTATACCAAATAACAATGATAAAAAAATATAAAATTATAATAGTAATGGTTAATAATAACGATGGATAATAATAACCGTTGGTGATAATAACCGTGGGTGGCCACCCCAAACTGTACTGTCAATTTTTCGATGTTTCTGTAAATCTAATAAAACTTTTGACAGTTTGTCTACAAGGAAGAGACAACATTCCCTGTTTTCCGGATAATTCTAACATTTCAAGATTGTCAATATTATTAGTATGTTCATTACTTGTCTCTGCTAGCAATATTTTCAATACGTTTATATCTGCCACTTCGCGTAGAATCATTTATTACGTTTTTCCATTACGCGTAGAATCATTTATTTCATTTTTTACATTCATTTATTTTACAATATAATTCTCAATATCGCAAGTAATAATAAAAGTATGCATGGCAGTAATGCAACCAAATATTCCTATCACGTGGAACTCCAAAAAAAAATTATCATCACGTGACGTAACCTCGTGCGCTCTAACAACTTGCGATTTAACCGGTTTAACATAAGGGAAAGTATCCTATCAAATTTAATCTTCATAGTAAATAAAGCATGATAATAGACAAAACGATATTTCATAATATCAGTAACGTATTTTTATGTACACAATAAAAAATGTCTTGACGTAGTTTACAAATTCATTAATTCTTCCTTTATTACTTGTAAATTATTAGAAATTTACAAATTAAGATTTGGCACAGATAATGGCCAATTTGTATTAGGACTGTCATTATACTTGGAAATGCTGTCTTTAAAATAAAATATGTATGAAATGTCACCAAAAATGTATTGTATGTATAGCTATTTACTTTAAATTGACATCAAAACTTTGTACTTAGTTGACAGTTTCAACGGACTTGAATCTGAATGAACAAAAAATCTGAGTGATTTCATCGGAACATGATGATTCCTGTATGAAGCTATAAGTTCGTGGTTTTAAATACTGACAAAAGTTCAAACATTTTAAAAAAAATTTACCATAAACTTGATTTGCTAAATAACCAATCTCTTGTGACTTAGTTTTAATAAAATTCTGTAAATTATGCATTTTATCTTGAACAATTTAAAAAGTCGAAGTTTCGTAACTAGTGACTGCATGGTTTCGTATATTTTTAAAAAAAAAATTATGTCTTAAATTAATGTCGTCATGTGCTAGACTTTCAAACTGACGCCTTGTCACAAGACTTTTCTTTGTTTATTACCTACCGTGTATATTTCTTTATGAACGGCTGGTTTAAAATTTGTCAGATTTGGTTCCATAGTCGGTTTTGCTAAACACCAACATTAATTTGTCTAATTTATAGTAAACCTTACCATTTCGGGTTTGACATTGAGAAATGTTGATAGGCAGAGAAACTGAACTCTGCATAGTGTATTTATGACTTCTTACTTCTAAAATGAGTGGTATCGATGCTTCACATGTTGTCACTTCTGGTAGTTTTCTTAAGTATGCCATTTGTGGAGCTTGTAGTAGTAGGAAATACCTCAAAATAATTATTAAAAAAAAAAAATTTAGTTTATTGTATATGCGCTTGATGAAAGTTTCTAACTTATGGTGTACGTTAGTAAGTTATGTACTAAGTTAGTATGAGGAATTAATTTGTTATTAGTTTTGTTATAAAATTTTTTGTAGTGAGTTAGGCTTTCTGAAATCGTACTTTTTGAAAATATGTTAAATTTGAAAATATAGAAAAAGATCCCCCAAAATTAATTTTGTTTATTTGCAGTACTTTTTGTTGACTTGTTATTTCTATATTGAATTGACAAAAAACATGTATGAAGTCATGGACTTTTCGATCAAAATTATATTACGGTGTCCTGGTATAGATACTAACTGAGGATATTTTTTGCGTATTTTTAACAAAGTGTATGAGAGTGCCCACAGTTTTTGGCATAATTGTCCCAAATTTAGACTTGAGGCCCCATATAATATTGACCGGCTTCAATGTGTGTTAAAACACTGGGTATTAGAATATTTTTACAATCTTTGTACGGTATTTCTAGCTTTCGCTCTATTAGTATTAAATCATTTTCAAAAATAAATTTATGCAGATTGTCCTTATCTGATAGTCCTAAAACTTTTGGTTTTATTTGACAAAAATAGAAATCCATCCATGATCGGAATTTTGTAGCTTCCACCTGTACATTGACAACGGAAAATGTCAATCTAAAAACAAATATACCATAAATGAAAGTTTGTAGTAAGCATAATCTTTGTGATAGCGTTTCTTATTCTTTCCTTGTCCCGTTTAATTAACCTTTTATCTCTGAATATTGAGATATGAAATTCTGCTGAAATTAATATTATTTATCTTTAATGATTCTGGCCGAAAGGCTTAACAATTAACAATTTCAGTCTTAGTCTCGGTCGCGTGACACAATTAGCTTTTCGCGCTAATGCGGGTGTGAGCAAAAAATTTAATTATGTAATTTGAAATTATTTTTTCTTTTAGTTGAAATTAATTAAAAATTGAATATCTGATTTTACATAATTATTACCGTTTTATAAGACTATGTGTGCCTGAAAGTGTTTTTTGTTCCAGAACATTGTTTAGACCTAAATTTTGATAAATTCATTCTGTTGCAAGGCCTCCGGGGCGATGTTTTATGCACAATCGTGCCGGCGGCCTTTCAACTGTAAGTTTTCCTTATTTATAACATCACCTGATTTTCGATTTCCTATGGTTCTGTACCTGTACGTACCTCTACAGGTAAGTATTTTTAAATTTGTTTAAAATGTTTTTTATTTGTTATTGTACATTTGTTTAACATTTTTCCTTGTACAGCAGATTTATTTATTAAAAAATATTTAATTGTTTATTTACGTGATCAACAACCCGATGATCGTTGTAGGGTAAAATTTTACTTGACATGTACCTACTACGTCTGTTTAAGCATTTTTCGCTGTTCCCTCGCGAATAACATAATTTACTTGAGATTGTTTTTTAAACTATTTATTATGGACCTGACCATTTTTTTTTTTAATCTTTCTAAAAAGGGTGTAAATTTTTTTTTTTTTTACTTGATCACCCTCTTGGTAATCGCAAATCCTATGTTTTGCATCGTAACGTATTTTTTCTTTGGTTTGTCTTATTTACCGTATCATAGTTTAGTATAGCGCCTTTTCCCTAAATTCATATATTCTATCACTGTAGAATTTGTAACATTTTTCATTAATGAAGCTTCTGACTTACGAATTCCTTATTCGTTCTTTCTCCGTACGTCCTCCGTACGTCCACCGCGGGTAAAACTGGACCTCCTCGTCCGAAAACTAACATAAAGGGGGAGTTTTTTGTGGTACTTTGTAACGATTTATTATAAGCAAAAATTAGTACGTGGGGTCAATATAAAGACCAAGCGGTACGAGCTGTATCTGTATACAAGCTTAGTATGTTAGCAATGGTTTAATCTTTCTCTAAAACATTTTTTAGTCTTTTAAAGTGTTCTTCAAAGCTATCAGGAAAACTGTTTTATCACCTAAATATATTAATATTTCTTTCATTACATTAAATTCGTATAAACCGTCTGTCGTGACGAACTTTCTTCTAACCCAACCTTATTCGATATTGGCAATTTGCTAAAACATATCGAGAGTAGAAAAATATTTTGCGCCTTTAAATAACATAAAATATCTTCAATGACTGGTAAAGGCCAACTTTTTTTTTTTTTTTAACTCCGCTTAATTCTCTAAAATCGCAAAAAATCTGTGCGTTCCGTCTGGCTTATTTACTATTACAACCGGACTGGACAAAGGGCTTCGACTGTGTCTTATAATGCCATGTTCTAACATTTTTTAACTTGATTATTTAATATGTCGCGTTCTTTTGCGCTACCCTGTATGGTTTGTTTTTAATTGGGTCTGCATCCCCTGTATTTATTTCAAGTTTCGTTAACTTTGTATAACACGTTAAAGAAATGGGTTTCTTTTTGTGTAGTGTGAAAACGTTCCTATAAGTCGATAAAAGTTGTTCTAAACGAATCTTTTGTTCTTGCGATAGTGCTGACAAAATTTTAAATGCAATATTATTATCTAAATGAGAACAATTTCTTATCTCATCCGTAGTATACAGAAAAGTGTTTATATTAACCTTATTTATTAATTGCAACTTAAGCTTCGAATATTTGCATGATGTTATTTTAATGAATAGTTTATCTTTTATTATATGTAATGATTAATAATGAAACCTTCATTGTGCTCAAATGAATAGCACTCTAAAATATTTTTTAGTGAGTCTGGCAAGTTTATAATCTTTAAAGGAATTTCTTTTATTTCATTGAAAATATTTAAAATTATGTCTGTTTTTAAGCAAATTTTATAAAAATTTTCCAATTGATAAATATGTCATAGTCTTCCCTAAGTGAACCAAGAAAAATTGTTGAGAATAATCCATATCGAAAGGTCTTGTTACTGCTAAATGTGTAATATTTTATATACGCTCTGAAAAAATCAATTATAACACCTTGTTTCATCAAAAAAAAATTTACGCCTAATAATATAGGTTTTGTTAAACTTTCAATTATAAGGGTATTTACTGATATTGTGACATTTTGAAAAGTTAAAATAATAGTTTTTTGTTCTTTTATCTCGATTTTATGGTCACCTGCGGTAACCAAATGACTTGGGCCAAGAGGTAATGGTTTATAATCTGCTGAACAAACCCATAAATTGAGATTTAGAACCTCTGTTATCATGTGTATCATCACAAATTGCTAACAGTTGATTATTATTTTTAGGTTTTGTTGGACTTTTTTGTTTTCGACTGCGGCATGTTCTAAATAAATGTCCGATTTTTCCACAATTAAAACAAATTTGACGTACATCGTGAGTACGGGTTTCGAAAAAATGCGGGTTATTTCGTTTATAAAATTTATTTTGATAAGTCTGGTCGGTATCCCTGAATAAACGTATTTTTTCGAAAGTTACCATAATTTCTAAACTGAAAATTATTCATTATTCATATTTTAAATTTTTTAAATTGCGTTTTACCTTTAAAGTTTTGTGTTTCAGGTTTAAAATTATTTTGCCTAGCCACTGGCTTAAAAGATGTCGAAGGTTGTTCTGATATAGTGAAACTTGAAAGACTTGGTTTTATAAATTTGTAATTCTTTGAAATTCACTTAACTTATTTACGATCGCAGACAATTTTTGTAATGAGTTTACACTATCATCACAAAGTAAAAAAAAAAATTTGTAATAAAATTAGAATGTAAGTCACTTACACACTCGAAATATTCTAAAATATTTTCAAAAGGCTTGTTCTGTTTATATTCAGCACCTAAATTTTGTATTCTGTAAAAAAAACTTTTTATATCCTTATTTAAACGTTGTTTCGCAGACAATAATCTAATTTTATAATCGCGTTTTGGTATTCTTGAACCAAATTCGTTGTAAAAATTATTTTTTATATCATTCCATTTTTTATTTTGATTTTCCGCTGCCGCTATATACGTTTTGTACCACTGATGTGCAGTATTTAATAGAAAATTTTCAAAATAAATAATTTTATGCTTATTTCCCCAGCTATTTATTTTTAAATAAAGAATTTTATGCTTTTCACCGCTACTGTATTTCGTTACATAAAAACTTTTGTGCTTGTCACACCATTTTTCTCGTTGTTGCATAAAAAATTTTATGCTTGACACCCCAAATGTTTCTTCTCGTTGCGCAACGTTTACATTTATTTAAAAAATCTCGTGCTTCTTTTTCCGACGGATCGAATAATTTCGGTGATATAAATTTGGGTGTCGCAGGATCCGCGTTTTCGTTTTGCACGTTTTCTACCGTAGTGTCAATTATTTTTTCAGAATTTATTGATAATTAAGAATCTTCGAAAGCACTTAAGTTTGCTACTGCAGTTTCATTAGAGGCATCACCTTCTTTGAGAAACTGTGGTGAATCAGATGCCAGGGGAGTTGATTCAAGTGTAATTTATTTATTAAATCTGGCTCTGGTTCAACTGCAGTACTTCGATTTTTTGGGTCAAATTTATTTATTGGAGAGACTGACTCGACACTACTTAAACTATTTTTTAAAGTTGTTAATTTTAAAACCTCGCCACATTATTTTACTTGCCGTCTTGTTTGTATATTTGAAACGATTTTTCAGTTTTTTACTTTTCTTTTCTTTTTCAAAATCTTGCTATATTTAAATGACAACAATAATTTTTTAATGATTTTCACTGAAAAACATAGAGCACCAAAATTTATTAAAAAAATAAAAAAATTAAAACGGAATCACTATAGAAGAGTATTTTTTAAAGAAAAAAAAATACACTCGTATAGGAAACACGCGCCTCCACCAAATGTCGGACTACGATTTGTAGACGACTGGGTTGTGTAGCTTAGATAGTTTAAAATAGAAATTTATAAAGATAATTATTTAATTTGTCTTTAAGGATTTAAGGATGCTCTCTAGTTCTTCACTGAAACACCAAGGGATTTTTAACAATTTTATTAAATGGCAAGAAAAGCAAAAGCAAAGATAATAATTGTGATAAATAAAAATACAATCTTAAAATTAGTAAAATAACCAAAATAACAGATGTTTACAAAATGGTAATTTAGGAAGTTATTTTAAAGTTGAGTCGCCCTCTTAAGACTCACTTCAGGAACGATAGATTAATCCAAGTAAGCCAGAAGAAACAACTATAACTTTATAATAACTCAAGTCAAAAAGGAAATTAAACAATTTAAACAGTTACATGTTATAAACCAATAGATAAAGAACACTTACGCAATGGGAGCAATGTAGGTCGTCTCTGAAGCAGTGGGTTCCATAACTTGAATTTAACTCTTAGACAATTATTATTTCAACTGACAAACGGGCAGAGTTTCCCCTTACATTTTAATAGATTAATTACTTGAACCGGCAAACGGGCAGAGGTTCCCCTTACACTTGAACTTGAACATTTTCAACTCTCCGTCGTAAGTGCTCTTTCGTGTTTTTATATTGTTTTGCAACCCCTACCAATTGGAAGAAGGGATTCCTTTTTTCGTCTGTCTTCCCACACTCTAAAAAGAGGGGATTGGAATCCTTTATCCCAACCAATTACAAAATAGTTATTTTCTATAAACATTTCAATTCTGACCCCTACTACTAAACTCAAATGCCACTATCTCTCTTCACTACTAAATGCAAATGTCACTGTCTCTCTTCTACACACTGGTTTTTCTTTATCACACCTTTTTTGCGATAAGCTACGCCACCTTAAGAGTCTTTACACCGCTGTTACGTTACAACTATTTCTCTAGCCTTAAGGGTGCCAATTCCATATCCGACAATATAATTTATTATAATTAAAGAGTTTATTATTTATTTTGTCGACCGACCTTTTAAATTTCGTATTTCTTTTAAATTAAAAGTGTTTTAAAGTCTCGCATATTGCCGCAGATTAAGCTTTACGGTTATTTTACCCAAAAAAAGGCGTGGCACCCAAGAAATTTTCGCCTGCGGCGCAGTACCTCCCCCCCCCTAAAACAAAATCTAACTCCGCCACTGGAACAACCGCCCCCCCGAAATTATTTTCTGGCTACGGCCTTGGATACACGCTTTAACATGTCCAGAGAATGGGGTCGTTCGCCATTTCTATTGGGTGTTTATAATGGTTATTAAAATACAACTAATTATATAATGGTCACAATTATTTTAAGGTTTAACATTTTCCCTGTGCTTGGACTTTATTGAAGGGACCAAAAATATCTGCTTTGTAGGCCTTGCATATTTGGCAATACTTTTTATCTTAAATAAATCTTGTGCTTTTGTTTTTGTTTGGTTTGAAATTTTAAGCAAATATTTTGCTATTTGCTTGGCTAGTCGTATTTTAAATAAAGTTTATTCAAGTTTAAGTTATGACTAATGAATTCTTTAATTTTAGGGAATTTTTAGGTAATATTTGGCGAACAAAGAAATAATAGATAGAAAATTTAGAAATATGGATGAACCAGTACTTTACGAAAATAGGAAATTATTAAGCTGTAAGTATATAACACACTTTTTTGGTCACAATCTTACTTTAAATATTATTTTAATGGATCAATTTTCGGAACATGGATTAAAGTTTTTATTTAATGTTTCTAGTTATTGCTGCAAAATAACACGTTCCGATATCGGCATTTGTAATAAGGTTTTTTTCCAACATTTTTCAAATTGACGCATACTAACTTCTTTATTTTTAGTTGTACAATTACCTACTATTTATTTTTAGGTTCTCTTATTAGAGATTTTGTCCAACATTTTCCCGATGTTAAATGTTAAATTAATAAAACCATTTTTACTTTTTTTCCATTTACTTCCTTTATTTTTTGGTCAACAACATATACCTACTATGGTTTATTTGGTGGTGTTTTTCCAATATTTTTCATTAAGTTAATGCGCAAATCCGCTGCTCTTGTACCCCTTTTTTAGGTCTGTGACTAATTAACTATTTATTTTTGGTGTTACGGGTTATGTAGTACATAGTAGTAATGTTGTATTGAGCAAAAAGTTACAAGTAAATATTTATATTATATTAATTATACCGGGTATCCCAAATTACAAAGAGTAGGTATCTCTTATAATAATTGAGTTACTAGCTAGGAATTTCATTTATACAGGGTACGCCAAACTCGATGGCCCCTTAGAAGTATCTAGATAATGAAACAAGTTAGGAATTTGAAATTTAGGATTTGTCCATAGGAGGTCATGATCTCCAATTTGAAAATAGTTTTAACATTGCGGCGTTGCCAGATCTACTCTTACTACATACCAACTTTGTTATTTCAAATGTAATGCCCTGTATATTTTCACATTTTTGGATACCGCTGGACATTTTAAAACTTTTCTGTATAACCGATAGTATACCTATCTAGAGCCGTTTGACAAATAAAAATTATTTATTAAGAAATTTAACAACACGCATCCCTCAATAAAAAAATAAGATTTTTCGCAACGGACAAAGACAACCGACTGAGATTTTGGCTGTTGTTCCTTAATAGGTTGTTTTGTCATAATATGTCAGGCAAATTAAATTATCTCATACAGGGTGTCTACAACATCATATTCATTTCGTGCAACATAAAAATTGTAGTTATGCAGTAATTTTAAATGGAACACCCTATATTTTAGAGTGGTAACTAAAAGATCCATTAATTCTCTATCTAAAAGTATTATGTGATGTCATACCTAATTTTAGCCGTTTTGGACTTATAAGCAAAAAAACAAAATAATGTAATTAATGTAAATATAATTTCTTATTAGCAGAAGAAGTAGGCTATGACTTCAATCAAAAACGTTTGTCAAAATGTCACTGCATATTTGGCAAGTAAACGCTGTACTTACGTTCGTAATCTATTATCTGAATATGGCGAATTCTTATACAAACGAGGAAATTTTAAAACTTTTCTACATTCATGGCGAGTGCAACAGAATTATTAATAGAACATGCAGAACATTTAACGAACACTATCCGCACTTAGTCCCAATGAACAAAAGGAAATTTAATAGGATAAAAAATAACTTTAAGAACAATGGTCAAATAAAGCAGGAAAGAACCCAAATTAAACCTGTAACAGGTAACGAAGACAATGAAATAAATGTTCTTGCACATTTTGTTGCATTTCCTCATGCATACCTGTTACAGGTTTAATTTGGGTTCTTTCCTGCTTTATTTGACCATTGTTCTTAAAGTTATTTTCTATCCTATTGAATTTATTTTTGTTTATTGGGACTAAGTGTGGATAGTGTTCGTTAAATGTTCTGCATGTTCTATTAATAATTCTGTTGCACTCGCCATGAATGTAGAACAGTTTTAAAATTTCCTCGTTTGTATAAGAATTCGCCATATTCAGATAATAGATTACGAACGTAAGTACAGCGTTTACTTGCCAAATAGACAGTGACATTTTGACAAACGTTTTTGCTTGAAGTCATAGCCTACTTCTTCTGCTAATAAGAAATTATATTTACATTAATTACATTAGTTTGGTTTTTTGCTTATAAGTCCAAAACGGCTAAAATTAGGTATGACATCACATAATACTTTTAGATGGAGAATTAATGGCTCTTTTAGTTACCACTCTAAAATATAGGGTGTTCCATTTAAAATTACTGCATAACTACAATTTTTATGTTGCACGAAATGAATATGATGTTGTAGACACCCTGTATGAGATAATTTAATTTGCCTGACATATTATGACAAAACAACCTATTAAGGAACAACAGCCAAAATCTCAGTCGGTTGCCTTTGTCCGTTGCGAAAAATCTTATTTTTTTATTGAGGGATGCGTGTTGCTAAATTTCTTAATAAATAATTTTTATTTGTCAAACGGCTCTAGATAGGTATACTATCGGTTATACAGAAAAGTTTTAGAATGTCCAGCGGTATCCAAAAATGTGAAAATATACAGGGCATTCCATTTGAAATAACAAAGTTGGTATGTAGTAAGAGTAGATCTGGCAACGCCGCAATGTTAAAACTATTTTCAAATTGGAGATTATGACCTCCTATGGACAAATCCTAAATTTCAAATTTCTAACTTGTTTCATTGTCTAGATACTTCTAAGGGGCCATCGAGTTTGGCGTACCCTGTATACGCTGACTTGTATTATGACACAGGATGCATTTTGGGAAAATATTTTTGACCCCCAAAACAGTTTGATAACATAAAATTGTATTTTTTAAATCGGATACCCTGTATTGTTTTCATTTTTAGGTTTGTATTAGTGCCGTTCAAAATTGTTTATAAGTTAATGGCGGATTATATGCACTTAAATTCAGCCAAAATATGCGCATTTATGTGCCTTTAAAATATGCAGTTATTTTCTTTTTTTTTACCAAAAATGCATACTGGTAATGCAATATTTCTTTATTTATTATAGTAAAATGAGGTAAAGAAACACATTGGGTTCTAAAAAATATATTGATTTTTAAAAAAATGCAAAAAAAAAAACAAAGAAAAATAATTTGCGGATTTTGCAATTTTTTTAAAGGTATGTTTGCTGCGACCACAGCCTTGCATAAGTCTTCTTGAAAAATTTTCTTTTCAGTTTTCAATTTTTCTCCAACATTGTAAAATGCGTTTGTTACACTCAGCTGAAGTGGCTCAGATTTCATTTTTTGTAACTTTGACTTATGCAGCGGTGTTTTCAAATGTTGATCGATTTGGAACTTCCTTTTACATACAATAATTTTTTTGCAAGCTTTACAGAATACTTTTTCTTCATTAAAAACTAAATTTTTAATCCACGAAGACGTTTTCACCACCTTAGATATTCTGAATACAAATTCTAAATTACTAATTTCACACTGAAATCTTTCGACAAACCAAAAAAAAATAAGTAGGTATTATAAATCGATATAAATACAGTTTGTTAAGCAGGTAATAATAACGCATTATTAAGTGAAAATAAAGAACCCCTAACGATATACCTGCAAACCCCGGAAACTCCCAATAAATACGTTTTGTATAACCAAAATGTAATTATTATGATCTTCAGATTGGAAAATTTCGAACTGGACATTAAACCTTTAACGTTTTAATTTTTTTGGTAAAGCCGAAAACATAAAAATATGCTCTTCGCTTTGTGCTATATTTTTCGTATATCGAGCACCCCACGCTTTTTTCACAATAATACTAATGTTTATCGTTCATTATTATTTTCTGCCTATATTAAGAATTTCAAGAATTATTTTAAACTATATTTATTTTCCGCTTTTTAGTTTGATTGATTATTATAGCGTGTTTTTGAGTTTTTTTAAACTATATTTATTTTCCAAATGTTTTAGATTTTTGAAAAAGTGACTATGACTTGTAGCTAAGTATATAATTCTCTACTTCGCCAACTTTTATCATTTTAATTTGGAAGCTTTAAATAGTTTCTAGCTAGCAGTATTATAATAGCCTCATTATTTTGGCTGTATCACATTAGCCCCAGTTGACTCTACATTACATACCAGACGAATTGACACCCTTTTTTTCTAGTAAAAAAAATCCAGTGGTTATTTTTTCTCATTGGGATTGACCTAAATTTAAACAGTTGTCAAACACCCAACGCTATAATTCCTTTAATCCCCACAAAATACACCGGGAATAGTTTAAACAAAACTAGAGTGTTTTCGACGATTATTTGCTCGATTATCCTTTTCCCTGCTTTTTTGCACGTTCTGGGAAAGCACGAGTCATTAATTCTGTGTCCGGTTGCCATCTCTAGGGACAGTCTTTTCGGAAGGTAGCAGGAATGATTGCGTCAGCAAAAAAGTAAATCTTTCTCTTTGTTGGGTTGCATCGGTGACCACTAAATTTTGTATTGAGATGTTTTGTGGCAAATAACCTCGGGGTCGGATTATGAAACAATACTAATAAAATGGTGCGCTTTTATATTGGCCTAACTTAAAAAGAAGTATCTACATTTTTTGCAAAGCAGTAAGTATCATTTACAAGCCTTAAAGGCAGTATCTCTCACTGATAATAATAATAAAATAAAGTGATGATAATATGAAATTATTACTAATAGTAATCTCGAACTATTTCCTAGAGCATAAATTTACTTAAAAAATTCGGAAATATTGCCGGTTATTAATTCAAGAATGTGTGAGATTCGGTAAGAAAATTTCACACCAAAATAAGTTAAAAAATTACCGTGCGAGCTAAAATTATTTGCATCAAAGAGGGCTTGGATTAAAAACCGTAGGGCTTGGTTTAAATCACAATGATATGGGGACGATATATCTAACCAAATATAGGTTAAAATTTTGTCAAATATGACATGATATGCCAAACTAATGAGTAATAAACTAAATAGACAAATACAAATTTATTTTTGTTTTTTACAAAATTAACCAGGTTAGAATATACAGAAAGAAAAAGAAAAATAATTACATAAATTGCTGAAATTGGCCACCGCCATGCTCCAATTTGTTGGTGTATTTTGCATTATTTCACGAACGTTTGCAACAAGTTCTTCTGTTCTTACAGATGGTCTGCCTGCTCCTTTTTTGTGTTGTATAGAACCTGTTTCCCTAAACACAGCCACGGTTCTTTTCAGGCAATTATAAAAATCCCCAGCAATAAAAGCAACGTTAGGAAAATGTTCGTGAAAATCGTCCATGCACAAACCCGGTAAGAAAATTTCATAAATTGGAGTTTTTTTCTTATTGTAATTTTTTTGCTAAAGTGCTACAAAAATATATTTCTGGCAGCTTTAGTTAATTGTTACTAATTAGAGTTTTAGAAATGAAGTTCATTTTAGCCGTTAGCAACTCATTTTTATTACTAAAATGTGAGAAGCATTAAATAACAAATTTATTATCTGAAATCCAATGTATTTATAGTTTTAAATTCAAATAAAACTTTAAAATACATATTTCCGATGAGTTTAGTTTAATATAATGCACTGTATTTTCACAATAGAAGTTGATTTTACTTTTTAGTAACTAAGGTTTATTACTAAAATGTCAGGTACATTAAAAACATCAATTCGTTTTCAACCATAACATCTGATATTACATGTCTACACAGTTTCAAATGAAACTTAGAAAAACGTATTACCGATGAGTTTAGTTCAACTTTTGGTGTCTCTTTTAGCCCCGGTATTCGATATGTAAAGCAAATTGGTTAGTATCAAAAAAATTATAAGTTAGCAAAAAAATGTATTTTGATTTTATTCTGAGTGACTTTTGCAAATAGCACTTCATTTTTGACAGAAAATTTATCACTTATTAATTTCATTAGGTTAATAGGAACTAACAAAATTATCACTTATAATCTCCCTAGCAGCAGAATTATTACCGATAATTTTTTTCAAGGTCACGTATGGTTTTGTTGATAGAAAATTATTCCGAGTCGAAGACGAGGAAAATTTTCTATCAACAAAAACATGAGTGAAACCGAGAAAAAAATTATCGGGAATTAATTCTGCTGCGTGGGAGATTCGGTAAGAAAATTTCATAAATTGGGGTTTCTTTTAATATGATGAGATGATGAGACCTACGACCTATTCTCAATAAAAATTATAAGTTAGCAATAAAATGTATTTTAATTTTATTCTGAGTGACGTTTGCCATAAAAAATAACGCACTTCATTTTTGACAGAAAAGTTATCAATTATTAATTTTATTAGGTTAAGAGGCTATAGACTATCGCGATAGTCTCCCGTCGCTATAAGCAACGCAAACAAAAAGGAGCCTTCTAATTGGTTGAAAATAAATTTATGAAATTTTCGCGATAATCTCCCGTTGCTATAAGCAACGTAAACAAAAAGAAGCCTTCTAATTGGTTGAAAATAAATTTATGTAATTTTCGAAGATAAACATTTATTTGACATTTTGATCATATTTTACTTCTTGTTTAATACAGGCTCATATACGATAATCCTCTTTTCGGAACGATTTTTGGTATTCCGCCAGAGGGCATTCAAAAATTCAATACCCGAAGTTAGGCAAAACGGCCCAACTAAATGAAAAAGCTTTAGACGTATGTCATAGTAGCCAATAAATTTAAGACAATATCAACTTATGACCTATAGAAGTACAGATTTTAACATGCGTAGGGTAAAGAGAGGAGAGATGGGCCAGGAGGAGTGATGGACCGCATGAGTTGCACTGTTAAATACGGCAACGTCGATGTTTTCCGCGGGAGTACAGTTCAGTCAACCATTTATAGCTTAGAGGTACGCACGTGTTGTTTGTTTTTTTTGCATTTTAAAGAAATTATTTGGTATTTTTAATTTTGCCAGTGTGAAAAATTTATTTGTAAATATTTGGGATAGAGTTGGTTGTAAACCAGGTAGGTTATATTACAATATTTGGTTATAAAACAGCTAAAAGTTGTCTGCTTTTTATTTCTATTCTAAATTATTGCCGATAAATGAATTCTCTTACAGCTAAAAAAGGTGAGATGGACCATTCATAAGGAGGAGAGATGAACCAGGTATTTGACCATATATTTCTGCATTTTAGACAAATGCCTAATATCTATACACGCAAGGCAGATGCTCCACGAAGAGGCTTATGGTCGGAAAATGATTTACAATCAGCTATAAATGCAGTAAAAGAATGTACTATGGGAGTTAATCAGGCTGCCAAAAGTTTTAACATTCCTAAGTCTACACTAAATAATATAAACAAACTAAATAGATTAGGCCCGGACTCAATGCTTGGAGTGGATGCTGAGGCTAAACTTGCTAATCATATTAAAAAGCTACAAAAAAATGGGTTTAGTCCTACCAGACACGAGTGCGTTGAAAATGAGTGCATGGTTGCAACGAAGACTACAGAAAAACTAAAAAAAAAAAGAAGACTGTATTCAATGCATTATATGCAAAAAATGGCTCCATGAAGGTTGTACCAGCTTCGAATCCATATGCCAAGTTTGTGGTACGAATGTCTCAAAGAAAAAACAAAAAGGTGTGGTGGTCCATCCATCCTAGCATGTGCAGTCCATCTATCCTCCTACTTCGAGGAGAGTCGGTCCGGTGTAGCCATTTATTAATATTCTTACCATTTTATATTTGTTATGGGTTTTCAAACTATTTTAGTTTAGGTTTAAAGTAGATGCATTACTTTATATTTTACCAATGTTGTAGGTTAGTATATATAGGCTTTAATAAAGTTGTATTTTGAAAATCCTAAAATGTGGTCCATCTCTTCTCTCTTTACCCTACGTTAAAATACCTATTATCGGGTAAAATAAATCCATCATGTTTTCTAATATTTGCTGAGCTTTTACTCCACAAGAGAAAGCGTAATTTCTTCCATGACCGGGTGCGGTCCGTTGAGACTACTTAGCTAGAATCATCAGCATTGCTTATGTCAGCAAAGGGTGACTCCTTGCTACTGTCACATAATACTTAGGTTAACTGATTTTTTATTCTCATTAATCTTTATAGACCAGGGTCGATAATTTTTGAAACCAAAAAAAATAATAGTAGGATGAAACCCATTGGAAAAGGAAGAGAATATAACAAAAATTAAAGGAAAAATAAATTACGCTTTTTGCCGATTGACAATAAACCATATTTTGACTTTGGTTAGCCCTGAAGAGTTACATATTTCCTTTTTTATTTTTCGATGAATATCTCATTTCCTTTCCAATCTATCCAAAAAGCAGCTATCAGCGAACAAACCCGTATTACTGACAGAGTCAATTGATAAGTAAAATATAGAAATTCTTACCAAATTTTATCGAAATTGCCCATAATGTCTTCTTCTGATTTTTTAAAATTTATTTTAAGTGGTATAAAGCTAAAATTATTAAATTATTTTAAAAACAAACATTTAAATATAAAAATAGAAACCCTTTATTGTCATAGTGTTGTAGTCCGTTTCATTTACACAAACTTTATTTAAAACTCAGCAAAAAACGTGTTATCTCCCCAAAGTACACAGATTACAGTTCAAACAAACCGGACTGTTTCCTGCAATTATTTGCCCGATTGTCCGTTGCTCCTCTTTTATAGGCAGTGGAATATCAAGCGTTTACTTTGTAACCGTTTTTATAATAGGCAAAATTTTTATATTTTGAAAATAATTTGAATTATTAAGTAATGTACCGGGTGTCCCACTAAGAATGGACACCGGCCATAACTCGCTAACCGTTAATCATATAACTTGGAGGGAAAAAATTTATTAGCTGAATGCACTAAGAGAAATCGCTGGAAAATATGTTGAAGTTTCAAAATGCACCGATAGAGGGCGTAAATCCAAAATTTTCCATTTTTTCAAGGGTACACCCTGTATATTTTTAAATTTTCAAATTCCACATAAAATTATAATTATTTTTTATTAAATGCATTATTAGTCTATACTTGATAGTTTCCGAGATATTGACTCTCGAAAAGTGACATTTTTGAACTTTGATAGCTTCTAACTTTCTAACAGTACGTCTTAGAGCAAAACGGCTTACATATCCCTATCTTCAATTTTTATTATCTTCCTAAAAAAATCAACTTCCGGTTAAACCGGATGTAAATCGAAAGCAGGAAATATAGTTGTTATGCATTTAATAAAAAATAATTATAATTTTATGTGGAATTTCAAAATTTAAAAATATACCGGGTGTACTCTACAAAAAATGGAAAATTTTGGATTTACGCCCTCTAGCGGTGGATTTAAAAACTTCAAAATATTTTCCAGCGATTTCTCTTAGTGCTTTTAGCTAATAAAATTTTTTACCCCAAGTTATATGATTAACGGTTAGCGAGTTATGGCTGGTGTCCATTCTTAGTGGGACACCCGGTACAACCCCTAAATTATTAATACAAATAATTACAAAATTACTTCTCTTTGATCTTGCAATAAACGGTAGAGAATTCTTTTACTTATGCTTGGAAAAAAAACTTTTTTGACATTTTCGTTGCGGTAGTTCTTATTTTTTATAATAGTGTTTTAACTTTAAATCATGTTTCTAGAATTGCAAATTACATTTTCAATCATAAAAAGTTCGGTTCAGGGTTACATTATCTATGTAACATATTACTAAATTACTAAAAACGACTGGGAATGCTTTTGGATTTGAGTATTTTTGAAACGGGGTTAGAGTAAATGGTGAGTGCAATACAATCCGGGTTTGTGCATGGACGATTATCATTGCCTGAAAAGAACCGTGGCTGTGTTTAGGGAAACAGGTTATATACAACACAAAAAAGGAGCAGGAAGACCATCTGTAAGAATATAAGAACTTGTTGCAAACGTTCGTGAAATAATGCAAAATATGCCAACAAATTGTATAAGACAGGTTCTATACAACACAAAAAAATACCAGTTGCAAATTTAGAACAATTACAAGAAAGGATTATGCAAGAATGTGGTAACATTTCTCCAGAGATGCTGGTCAACACTTTCGAAAATATGAAGAGACGTGTGAATTTATGCTTTAAGCATGGCGGTGGCCAATTTCAGCAATTTATGTAATTATTTTTCTTTTTCTTCCTATATATTCTTACTTTGTTAATTTTGTAAACAACAAAAATAAATTTGTATTTGTCTACTTATTTTATTACCCATTAGTTTGGCATATCATGTTATAATATGAGTTTGACTAAATTTTAACCTAGATTTGGTTAGATATATCGTCCCCATATCATTGTGATCTAAACCAAGCTCTACGTTTTTTAATTCAAGCCCTCTTTGATGCAAATAATTTTTGCTTGCACGGTAGGATGAAATATGTGAGGTGGCAAAACTTACAAATCGGAGATGTGA
Organism: Polydrusus pterygomalis; assembly: GCA_963969555.1. Taxonomy (NCBI): domain Eukaryota; kingdom Metazoa; phylum Arthropoda; class Insecta; order Coleoptera; family Curculionidae; genus Polydrusus; species Polydrusus pterygomalis. The sequence goes on from OZ018380.1 coordinate 24,392,579, forward strand.
GAAAATAACATAGGAATTGCACAAAGCAGCATACTAGGGCCGCTGTTATTTATAGTATTTGTCGATGACTTATCATCTCTTCTGAACTCACCTCGGCAACGTATCGTCAGTTATGAGGATAATACAAACTTAATTATTGGTTGTAATACTTTGTAAGATTTGATAGAAAGGTTTCAGGAGTTTTTTGATATTGTCACAGATTGGTATAGTAAAAACAGATTAATATTGAATGAAGATAAAACTAATTTAGTATTATCGACGGGATTTATAGAACCCAGGGCGACATCTTGCGTCCCAGTACGGTACCTTAGAAAAGGTCAGTCGTAAAGGGGTTATTCTGTAAAAACAGAAAATTTTGAAAGTGTGCTCTCAAAACCGGTACAAGTGCCAGACCACAGATATCAATTCAAAAAAGTTTTTTAAACTTTTTAAACTGTGAAAAGAAACATTATAATATAAAACCCGTTGAAACCCAAGAATTCGATTTCTCTGATAATGCAAAACTCCTGAGAGTTTCGATCAATGAACACCTTGATTGGGTACATCACATAGATAGCTTAGTTAAGAGTCTTAATTCAGTTTGCTATGGTATTCGAGCAGTATGTAGGTCCTGTATATGAATGTGAAAACACTTAAAATAATGTATTTTGCTAGTTTTGAGTCAATACTTAAATATGGCATTATCTTGTGGGGCGGAGATAGTAGAATACAGAGTGTCTTTATAGTCCAGAAAAGATTAGTTAGGGTAATAAAAAAATTACTTGGAAAGTTGTAGAACTGTCTTTAGGGAAATGGGTGTTATGACTGTGTACGCTGTCTATGTGATTGAATGTCTTATGTGTTTTTTTAAACAAAATATTATTTTGATATAGATTCCAAGCATGAGTACAGTACCAGATCATTGATGAGATGTTAGGTATCCGATACATAGACTAACACTGACCGAAAAATCTCCACAAAATATGTGCCTTAAGTTATTCAATAGATAGCCAGAATATTTAAAGCAAATTGGTTGGCAAAAAATGTTTAAAAGGAAACTAAGAAAATATTTAATTGACCTGAAACCTTATGGTTTAAAGACTTTTGTGAACATTTATAAAAATTTAGCAGTATTACTTACTAAAAGTTTGTTATTTTCTTTTTCTCTTTAATGTGACGTTATTTCATTTTTTTTTGCTTTGTTGTACATCGCAACCAAACCAACCAATTTGAAATAAAGATAATAGAGATAATTAAGACTATCAAACATATTATCTGCTCGAATTCCTTACCTTAACCAAGCAGTAGCAGTACACAAATACACCTTACCTGTGAGGATTAACTTAAACAAATTATTTTACCGCAGTTAACCTCACGCCTTTCGGCGTGCGTGTTAGTCCATATTAATAAATAATAAGCCACATCCCTCTTGAATGTCCATTAAATTAATTATTCAGTGTCGTGATTTCGAGGGAGGTTACATCCACTAAAGGCCAAATTAATTTAGTTACTTAGTTTAATAACACCTAAAGATAGACTTTACTTAATACGGGCTAAAACTGGCCAATATCGTTTTGATATTTCATTATCCTTTTATTACTTATTTTTTCATTTCAAAATTGGAAATACCAACATTTATTAAACATTTCAATGTGTGTCTGTCTATCTATGCACTGCGAAAAAGCCTTCTAATTCTTATTATAATTCACACACTCTTTATACAACTGTTTGATGCTATAATATGTGACAGCAACGCGCTTTCATAATGTAAGACGACGAAAATTGCTAGACCGTTGTGTAGTGATAATATCAAGGTATTTTACATGACAACCCTAGTTTTTTAATGATTATTTTTAGTGCATATTAAGTTATACATAAGAACCAAATTTCAAATTTTTATTTCTATCCTACTACACTGAGAAAAACAACTCTATTCCTTATAAGAATTCACATACTCTTTATACAACTGTTTGATACTATATGTGACAGCAACGCGCTTTTTTAATGTAAGACAACGAAAATTGCTAGACCGTTGTGTAGTGGTAATAAAACGTTAATTTACATTAAACCCCTAGTATTTTAATGATTATTTTTAGTGCATATTAAGTTACCCATAAGAACAAAATTTCAAATTTTTATTTCTTTCCTACTGCACTGAGAAAAAAACCTTAATTCATTATAAGAATTCACATACTCTTTATACAACTGTTTAATACTATATGTGGAAGCAATGCGCTTTCCTACTGTAGGACACCGAAAATTGCTAGACCGTTGTGTATTGATAATATCACGATGATTTACCGAATAGGAAATAGGAGCTAATGCTACCATAGAATGGTTTATAGCCATTATTGCTCTGAATACTCACAGTAATTATCAAGTTCTATTGGGGATGTAATCTAGTTTTATTTACTTTATTAGTTCCGACTGGCAGTAGTAATAAAACTTGACATTAATCATAATAATATTTGGAAAGAAAAGAAAAAACTAAAAGTCTTCCTCCACAAAATTTAATAGAACAAAAAGAATTTTTGCTCAGAGGTCTCTACATGTTTCGAACGCAGAAACGTTCATCATCAGGAGACAGAAAAATGTGTTGCTGATGGTTTTAGCAGAAGAGAAAAGATAAGTGGTATAAAACCTTAATGGAGCTTTTATGGAATTAAAAATTGGTGTGTCGAAATGCCATAAGTGAAGAAAAAATAGAAATAGGTTAAAACATACAGAGTATGTGGAAAAAGGTAATTAAAAGGGTCCAAAACGACCAAATAAACCCGGAGAAAAAAAAATCATTTCTAAAAAGAAGAAGTTAAAATACTATTTTTACCAGTATGTCTGTAAGACGTTGTTAAAATTTAAAATTTGCCATGTATATAATACATTTATTAAGAAAGTATCGTCGATTCAAAATAAACGATCGTTTTAAGGTATGGAGGTTTTTGGCACTGAGTTAAAATGGTGGGGTTTCGTATCGATCGAACTTGTGAATTATAGGTTCTAACGGATACAATTCTTTTTTGGGGATGCTGTTCGGCTTTCTTAATTGTAGAGAAAGGCGCTTCACTGGGAATAAAATGCGCCCCATTGAGAAGATACAATTTATTTCTTAACAAAATTGCTCTATTTAAAGTGGTTTATTATTCAACAATACTGTGCTGCTAATGGTACCGATTAGTACCAAAGCAAATAGCAAATCTGGAATTAATATAACACTAAAGCGGGTTGGATACACTAGCAATTTATTTAATATGGGTTAATAAAAAATAAGCTATCGATACAAACAATGTTTTAGCAAACCTGTTGTATTAGATCATTTTTCTCAATGTGTCTTTGTTGACAAAGTTTTTTTTATACTTTTTTTAAAATCGACCAGAAAATATACACTTTTTGGACAATTTTTCGTCTAGAAAATAACCCCTTTCCGATCGCAAGACCGGAAAAGTGACGTTGGAGACGGGAAAAGATTTTTTTTTAAAACCGACCAGAAAATTTACACTTTCTGGACAAATTCTCGTCTAGAAAATAACGTTTTTCCGATCGCAAGACCGGAAAAGTGACATTAGAGACCGGGAAAATCTTTTCCGGACTCTAATGTAACTTTTCCGGTCTCTAATGTCACTGTCACCCTGTTTTTTGTTTTTCCAATCGCTCTTTGATAATACACGATACCTTGATTTCGTTATTATGACAACAACATTTCGATGTATTGTCGAGTGGCAGTTCGTTGATTTTTAATTTTGTTCTTTATGTCAAACTTGTTTCGCGTAGATTATAAAATGTATCGAAGTATCGATCTCCAAGCTTCCAGGACTCGCCTATGGCTCGCCCTGGAAATGCTTGTCTCGACCTGAAAAACACTACTTTCCGGTCTTGTAACGTAAATTACTATTCCGGTCCCTGTTTTTTGTTTTTCCAATCGCTCTTTGATAATACAAGCTACCTTGATTTCGTTACTATGACAACATTTCGTCTAGTGACAGTTCGTTGATTTTTAATTTGTTGTTTATATCAAACTTGTTTCGCGAGTTCGCAAATTTAACAATATGAATTCAGATTTTGAATTATCCGACACGGAAAATGACATTTCAGAAGAAATTTTGGAAGCAGCAAGGAAAGCGACTTACGATATATTGCCAGTAAAATCAAAAGCCCGTTACGAGAAGTCATACGACGCATTTAAAAATAATATAAAATAATTTAATGTAAGTATATCGAAGTGTCGGTCTTAAAAAAAATATTGTACGTCACGCAACCGAAAATTAGTGTTTTCCAGGTCTCTAAAAGCTTCCAGGACTCGCCTACGGCTCGCCCTGGAAATGCTTGTCTCGACCTGAAAAACGCTACTTTCTGGTCTTGTAACGTAAATTACTATTCCAATACCTCAGTCTTTACGTACGAGAGTTAATTAATATACGGCGACACATGCTATCAAAAAAAAAAGGATCTTCTTTATAATAATACCGTTAAACTATCAACACCGGGTGTTTAATTTATTCGTCGAAATAAATCACAGTCTCAATAAAACGACATTATTACTTGATTTATTAAATAAACCTATACTTATTTTATTTCCATTTGATTTAGGTGTTTGTAGACAAAAATAAAACAAAGCTGTAATAATTAAACCGACGAACTGGTTTGTTTCTTCAAATAATAGTAAAATAAAACGTTGGGCCTCTAAAATAAATAAATACAATTTATAATAATATCCCTATACCGTGCGAGCAAAAATTATTTGCATCAAAGGATTGGATTAAAAAACGTAGGGCTTGGTTTAGATCACAATAATATTAGGACGATATATCTAATCAAATCTAGGTAAAAATTTTGTCAAATTCATATTATGACATGATATGTCAAACTAATGAGTAATAAAATAAGTAGACAAATACAAATTTATTTTTGTTGTTTACAAAATTAACAAGGTAAGAATATACAGAAAGAAAAAGAAAAAAAATTACATAAATTGCTGAAATTAGCTCCAAGCATAAATTCACACGTCTCTTCATATTTTCGAAAGTGTTGACCAGCATCTCTGGAGAAATGTTACCACATTCTTGGATAATCCTTTCTTGTAATTGTTCAAATTTGCAACTGGCGTTTTAAAAATAGTGTTCTTTAAATGAGGAAAAACGAAGTAATTCATAACCGTTAAACAAGGTGATCTAGGTGGGAATTCAATGTCTGATCGAAAACTGATCCATCTGTCGTAGAAAAAATTGCGAGTAGTTAATAGTTTCGGCGGCTGTATGGGCGGTTGCACCGTCCTGTTGAAAATATCCAAAACGTAGTTCGTCGTCAAGTAATTGCTCCACAAATGGATTTAAAATATTGTCTCTATACCGCTGTGCTGTAACTGTGTCATGAAAAAAAAAATAGGACCAACAATTCTTCTTCGGGAAAGAACTAACCAGACACCAATTTTTTACGATGCAATGTGGACAAAAAAATGGGAGTTTTCACTATTCGAGATGCGTGTATTCTGAGAATTCACATAACCGAAGAGGTGGAACTAGGCTTCATACGAAAAAAATGTCAGGTCTAATAAATCATTTCTTTCCAATAAATTTTGGGTAAACCATTGAGAGTAATTCCTGCGTCTTTCAAAATCTGCAGCTTGTATTTCTTGGAATACTTGCATTTTATAAGGAAATAAATTTAGCTGCTTCTTAAGAATAGTCCTGCATGTTCCATAAGAACTTCCCACTTCTTGGGACAGGCGTCTTATACAATTTGTTGGCGTATTTTGCAATATTTCACGAACGTTTGTAACAAGTTCTTCTGTTCTTACGGATGGTCTTCCTGCTCCTTTTTTGTGTTGTATAGAACCTGTTTCCCTAAACACAGCCACGGTTCTTTTCAGGCAATGATAAAAATCCCCAGCAATAAAAGCAACGTTAGGAAAATGTTCGTGAAAATCGTCCATGCACAAACCCGGATTGTATTGCCACTCACCATTTACTCTAACCCAGTTTCGAAAATACGCTTCAACCATGAAAGTTTTGTGCTGTTCCGTAAAGCCTATTATGTGAATTGTTCAAGAAATTGGAAAAATTAGCGATGAATCAAATTACTTGTAACGACTCTCAAAGATGACGGAATAACTGATTGATTATTAATTCAGGTAGTTACTGACACCCAACAGGTATTAAGCTCTACGGCTAAGCATTACGTCCTTAGATGCAAGGCCCTCTTTGATGCAAATAATTTTTGCTCGCACGGTACCAACCAATCCGCACGTTTCAACTTAAACCAAATATAATTTCTCGTAAATACATTCTAAGTTTGGATTATATTCTCTGTTTTCATTAGTAAATTGTTTATTGACTAAACTCAGGAAGTAAACCTGTAGCCCATATTTACCCTAATTTAACAAAGAAAGGATATTAGAAAGCCTAAAGTGTTCAAATATTTATAATCTAGAGCTGTCAGTAAAAGACCAATAGAAATCAACACATCATTTATTTTCCATTACTTACGAATAGCACCCCGTGAGGATATCTATCAATCTAATCGAAAACTTCAATACAAAGTACAAATAATAGCTTGGAAAATGTTCGTTATTTTAAGTGGTATGAGTGTATTTTATGGAGTTTTGCTATTATTATGTATCCTTGTTTAATTATCATCTATTTTAAGACAGTAAGTAGTAAGTAGGCAGTTTAAGAAGTTCCAGTAAATGCCAAAGTTAAAAAAAAATTGTATTACAGAAATTATTAAAAAAGAAATGCGAAAAAACTTGCTAACAAGGGGGACGGACACCAAACACATTGGTAAAGTCAATTATTATAATACAGTTATTTACCTAACAAGTGCGGAAAGTGGTACTTTTCCTCGGCAGTTGCACGAACGACGCGAAGCGGAGTTCGTGCAAGCTGTCAAGGGCGAAAAAGACACTTTCCGCATGTGTTAGGTACAAAAGTTTTCCTACGATCGATATAGTTCTCAGATAAACGTCAATTAGGTTCGTAATAATATACTGTAATTACAAAAATTATTGAGCTTCTGACAAAAAAAAATATTTATTTTGCTAGTATTTCACTTTATTGAGTGTTTTAGATAAGGTATTCATTAATTTAACAAATTGTGCGGAAAAGTTACTAGTGCCTAGTAGTCCTGAAAAGTTACTTTTCCGCATGATTTACATATAAACACATATTTACATATGAATATTACAAAAATCTTTATTTTAGACTAGGAGAATAGAGAACTGAGAACAAATTAAGCATATTATTAATATAGTACTATTTGCTGCGTTGATAGCCTCTATGCTATGATGTCTTCTGAAAAACCTTCTCCTTCGAACTGTTCTTCGCTATCCATTTTACCACAAAAACTTGCAAAAATGATGAAACTGGAAAAAGGCTATAGTTGTTGATTGTCAATGTTCGATTGTTTGACAGTTGCTAATGCATAAAACAATATCTCCACCTGCTCCAGAAGGAGTTGATGTGTATTTGACATTTTAATCACAACCTGCACCTCATTATTGTAATATATACCAGGGGTGTCAAATTAGAACATTTTATATAAATTCTGTCACAATTTCAAAAATAGTGTGGTAAAGTAAAAAAATTGTGCGGGAAAGTAAAATCGTGCGGAAAAGTGGTACTTTCCGCACGATAAAAGGGTGACTTTTTGCAAACGCGGAGGAATAAAAATGAGGTATTTTGAGGACCGCTGTCACCCATTCCTAAAGCACTACCCCCATCCACTTTTAACTTTAACTCAAATGACACTTCCCCACTGCTGACACCACGCTGGAAAGATTATCAAAAATGCTTTTCAGCGATAGCAAAATTAATGAGATTTAACTACGAAATGTTAGCAAAATTGCAGTATCAGCTTTATTCCAAAAAAGTAGATAGTTTTCGCACTAAAAAGTGTTTTAATTTAGGCTTGGGATAATTTTTCATCATTAATGTTTATTTTCTAATTTTTTCTGTCAAATTTAGCAAAAGCCCGTTTTAAACCATTTTCTCAAAATTTTCTTAGCATTTTGTACTGAAATCTCATTAATTATGGTATCTCCGAAAAGTATTTTTGATAATAATAATAATAATAATAATAATAATAATAATAATAATCAACTTTTATTAAAGATAATAGGGGATACAACATACAATTATTATTGTAGCAAAGCAATCATTTTTTCTTTTTAAAAATGCTCGAAGTTTATGATACTTGAAAATATCTATGTTTTCCTCTATGAAAAGGGTGGACTTCAGCATGAAATATTCACACCATAAGCTTGATGGAGACTTGAATACAGCAGATTTTTCGTGAAAGTACGCCAAAAGCACGGTTTCTGAAACTGCAGTAGCAGTCTTTTTGGCACCATTTCTTAAAGTATTGATAAGTTGCTTCATATCTCTTCCTCGATTTTTCTGGCAACAGCGATATACAAGCGATATTTGCTGATTATTTTATATCCATTTGACTGTTATACAAATCAATAATTTCAATTTCTATTAATTTTTGATAATAAACTGTCAGCTTGACGTTGTTGTTAAAATAACAATGCTTATGATGTTATAGAAACCGGTCAAAGCTGTCCATAATTTCATACGAAAAGTATCTAATTAAATTAATAAAAATCCAAGAATAAATTCTGCGGGGAGGAAACATTTTTTATACAGTGATGGGCTAAAATATGGAACAAATTCATTTAAAAATCAGGTATTCATTTTTTGAAAAAACGCTCGGACATGTCGATTATAATTCTTTCTTCCAGATTTTTCGCCTCAAAAAGAAATTATACCGGGTGTGTCAAAAAGTAGATGTAGCAACATTTTTTGTTTTTTAAATAGAACCCCCCTATTTTTACTTATTACCCTAATTCTACGTCAAATTCTGCGCATAATTCATGTAGCATACTCTATCCTTATCTCTAACGATTTTAGAGAAAAATTACATCATAAAAAAAAATTCTTTAAAAAAAGGTTAAAAAATTAGTTTATTAAGTGTTGAAAATGCAAACCATTAACTTCTTGACAATATGCTAATCTACTTAAAAACCCTTCTAAAACATTATTTACAGTATTTTCATTAATTTGCCTAATTTCATATCTAATTTCAAATTTTAAGTCTTCCAAATTTTGTGGTTTATCCTTATACACTTTTGATTTCAAATAACCCCAAAGAAAGAAATCCATGGGTGTAAGATCGGGAGATCTTGCAGGCCATTTTATGGGTCCTCTTCTACCTATCCATCGTTCGGGAAATACGGTATTCAAATACTCTCGTACTTGTCGAGCAAAATGAGGCGGAGCACCATCCTGCTGAAACCAAATAGACGCTTCTGGTAGATGAGGCTGATTCGGATTTGGAAAATTCGCTGCTAGTGTGGGAATAAATTCATTTTGAAGAAATTGTAAATACCGGTCTCCTGTAAGATTTCCATCGAAGAAAAAAGGTATAATAATTCTATCATTTAATATCCCTGCCCAAACATTTACTTTTTGTGGGTATTGCGTGTGCTGTTCTCTCATCCAACGGGGATTATTTGTACTCCAATACCGAAAATTTTGTCTGTTTACCGAACCATTCAAACAAAACGTGGCTTCATCGCTAAAAAGTATGTTGCGATGGAAAAATAGATTTTAGTTGCAAGTTTCCATCATAGTTCCACAAAACTGTAGTCGGCGGTCGGGATCATCTTCGTTTAGCTCGTGCAGCAACCTAATTTTGTACGGATGGTACTTTTCTTGTTTCAATACCCGCAACACAGATCGTCGGCTAACATCATTATTAAGGGCTACTTCAGTGGACGCACTATGAGGATTATCTTCATCCTCTAACAAAATGTTCAATTGTGAGTTTTCACTAATTTTTGGACGACCTGGCCGTAGACGATCCTTTACATTGCCTGTTTCCCTGAATTTCTTCTCAATTTTACTTACTGTAGATCTTGTAATCGGCCGTTCTGGATACTTAGCGTTAAACAAGTTACAAACTTCTTCTTGACTTCTTGTTTTGTCTCCACATCCAATTAAAATTAAAATTTCGATTCTTTGTGTTTCATTTAAATGCACCATGATCACCGTTTTTCAAAATTATACCTAAACTAATTTTTGATTGACACATGACTTGCTATCGTAGTAACAATTCATTTAAATTTACCTGTTTACCTTTAAGTAGGTACATGTACCTTTTTTTAAAGCATTTTTTTATGATGTATTTTTCTCTAAAACCGTTAGAGATAAGGATAGAGTATGCTACATGAATTATGCGCAGAATTTGACGCAGAATTAGGGTAATAAGTAAAAATAGGGGGGTTCTATTTAAAAAACAAAAAAAATTTGCTACATCTACTTTTTGACACACCCGGTATAATTTCTTTTTGAGGCAAAAAATCCGGAAGAAAGAATTATGATCGACGTGTCCGAGCGTTTTTTCAAAAAATGAATACCTGATTTTTAAATGAATTTGTTCCATATTTTAGCCCATCACTGTATACTTTACGGGATGTAAGTATATTTACTAGTCTCGAACTTTATTGCCAGCCCTCGCTATCGCTCGGGCGCAAAATCGTGCTCGACTAGTAAATGTTACTAACATCCCTTGTAGTATAAATAACTATTAAGTTTTGCGGTCCAATTCTTGTTTATAATAATTTTCTGTATCTTTAACGACAAGAGAGATATTTTTGTATTGCGTCAAACTTAGAATATTTTGTAATAATTCTTTAAAAGGGTTGACCCATCTTTAGGCACAGAATATAACGCTATGCAATTACATTAAGATTAAGACGCGACACCTTATTTTCCAATAATAGAAAGTAACGGACTACGTTGGGGTAGATTTCATCCTTTCAAAAGTGAGGTAAGAAAGCCTGTAAATTTTACCCCCAAGGTGTTTTCCCCTGACGTCCTTGCAGGTTTTTAGACAAGACAATCCTGGGGTTTGCGCTTTGTCACGATAAAAAACGACGATTTTATGTGGGTTTTTATAGTTGAAAACTGTCAGTAGAAGACCAATAAAAATGAACATATCATGTATATTCCATTACTTATATTGTGAAAATACCTATCAATTTAATGGAAAAATTCAATACAAAGTAAGTACTACAAATAAGAGCCCTAAAAATGTTCATTAATATAAGTGGTGTACGTAGATAGATAGTTTTGGAATGGTTTTCTTTGTTTAACCATTAACTATGCGGATCAACTTAACTTTTTTTTAGAAAAGTTTATATTTGAAGTGCTTATTTTTAATGTATAGGAATACTGAAATATTCAAATTTATTACAGAGTTTGTACAGAAGCCATTTTTATAATAAAAATAATTGATTTTTACACCTATCGGAGAAAAGATATCTGGAATTTTCATATCATTGCAAAAATGCTACCCTTTGATACATCTTTATCATGAGGATTTTCGAAAATAGTCCGGTTTTAATTGGTCACTGTACTTACGCCACATTTTTTTCAATAAGTACTTTTTTTTTGAATTTACTATTGGCTTAGGTTCTTTCTTTTATAGTAACATTGGGTTATATGCATTTAGGCTGTATTTATTACCAATACAATGAACTCTTTTTGGGCTTGGGAGTTATATGAAACGATGTTTATTTAAGTTTGTAATTTTTCTAAAAATTGAAATAACTTTTACACTTCAATCACTGAGAAAAAACCTTATAAGAATTCCCATACTCTTTATACAACTGTTTAATACTAGATGTGATAGCGACGCGATTTCCTACTGCAAGACAATGAAAATCGCTAGATCGTTGTGTAGTGATAATATCACGGTAATTTAGCCAATAGGAAATAGGAGTTAATGCTGCCATAGAATGTTTAAACAATGTTTATTTAGGTTTGTAGATAATTTTTCCAAAAATTGGAATAACTTTTACACGTCATTGTAATTTCCGACTATTTAAATAATTTTTCGATGGTATGAAACATACTTTATGAACAAATACCAAAACTGAAAATACTTTAAAAAAACTGACCACAGACATATTTATATCTGGAAAAACCCAGTCAATACCCTTCATGTAACCATCTTCTTATCTCCTACCGTTTATTAGATCCTATGATTTCATTTATTAACACTTAATATAAAGTATGTTAACAGGTACTGTCTAATTTGTAAAGCATTTTTTTTTCACTTCTAAAAAACACCTACTTAAAACAACAATCTCGCTGACAGCTGGTTTTCATCTGAGGCCAACATTAACTGTTAAAAAATAAACTATAATAAAGTAGAGAAACAGAAATAGGTTTCCAGTAAATGTAAGGACTATAAAACGGTTTTTGCAAAGCATTTTATTTATTTTTGAAAGTCTTGCATTGAAAAAGTTGTGGTTTCAGTTTGCAATAATAAACATAGATGCGATATTAAGTCGAATGCTACGAAACTTAAGCTAAACATAATATGTAGTTAAATAGGTTCCTGCTAAATAAATAAGTAGGTTGGAATTGTTGACATTCTTGAGGTAATTTAATTGGGTTAATTTTTAGCAAGGTATTCGCCGGAAAAACAATAAGTAAGTAGGTAGTTAGGAAATAAAGTCTATTCAATGACTGCTGACCGTTACGTCACCACTAGTAAGTGCTTATTTTTCTAACATTCATGAACTATGTAGGATAGTAAATTTGCGTCAATAATGAATGTCGTATTATTTTATCATATATAATATCACAAGAGTTAAAATTTTGTCGGCAAAATTTTCGAAAGGTATGAAAGTTTGTTGCTTGGCAATTTCGCGAATGACATTTTCGAAAATGTCATGAGCGAAATTGCTTAAAAGCAACAAACTTAAATAAATCCTTGAGAACAATTTTGCTTACACAATTTTTTCTCGAGTGGTATTCGACATGACTATTTAACTAGAAAAAAGACAAAATTTTGCCGCGGCAAAAATCACATGTGAATTTTGTCCAGGTAGGTGCAGGTAGTAATTTTGCCAGTAGAAGACCGGCCGTTGCTATGACATTTTGCCAGTGTAAAACACTCTAGTTAAATAGTCAGTCAAAAAAGTTTTATTGTCATTTTTGACAGTGATATATTTAACCAGTATTATTTCAAGAATGACATAGTGTTGTGTAAAAGAACAAGCAATAATTTTAAAATTATTCGACTATTTTCAAAGAGAAAGTGATACGGGAAAGACTATTTTACCCTTAAAAGCAGTTTACGAGCTAAGTAGATATAATAATCAGAAATGGTGAAAACATAAATAATAAACATCAAAAATATATGGCAATGTTTTTATAAATACCTATCTGTTTTAAAGAGTCTCTGAGGCTTTAAAAGTTTCATCTTGAACAATCCAACGAATTAAGGTAAAGGGAATAGAGAAGGATGTAGATTTTAAAAATCGCAATAATGTAGCTATTTTTATCATCCCGTGGTCGACAACTTCACGATATTCATGTTCACACCAAAAGAGAGCGGATTTATGGGATGTATAGAGCAGGTAAACACGTTACCTTCCATTCGTTCAATACAGCTAAACCTTAAAATCATTGATGGTGTTGAAATATCCACTGGTTCAATAGCGGACTGTTTAAAAATTTAAATTAAAATGGCTTAAATGTACTATATCAAACAGGCGTTTTTTAATAGAGTAACCCCAAAAACGAGTAGAATTTTTGAAAGAATTTAAGAATAAGGGCAACTCTTAATTTCCCTTAAAACCTGTTTTTCTGTATGAAACCCGGATATACAGGTAGGTGAAGTTGGCAAGATGATACTCTCCTTACAGTTAAAAAAAATCATCAGAGGGTGTACGGTATATTATTCTATATGCTGGTTCATAAAATGGATTTGTAAATAATGCAAATTTGATATTTAAGTGTGTTTTGAAATCTGATGATTTTATCATGATTCCATCAATAGTGAAAACTTTAAGAAATGGTTTGAAGAAAAATTATCACCAAAATTGGAAGAACCGTCGCTTATTATCATGGATAACGCCATCTGTCATTCTGGGCTAATTAAAAAAATTCCAAATACAAGTTGGTCAAAAAGATTACCTGTTGTATGGTTAGACAAAGACAAATTTTGGTTTCACCATTTGCAATAAAGGATCAGATCTGGATACTAGTGAAGCAGCATTTATCCCACACCAATGTTACAAGTAATCAGGAAAGCGCTATTTATTTTATTTTTTAAATTTATTTTATTAGGTTGGACGAACTAGCATTGCAACATGGATATCGAGTTTGAAGACTTCCTCCATATCATTGCCACTTTAATCCTATTGAAATGGTTTGGTCGGTATGTAAGCCCTTTTATGATGCAAAAATAAGTTCTATGCATCATGTAACAAATGACGTAGTTCTGGGTCTGTGGAATGAAGCCATAGAAAATGTAACAGTGGAAAAATGGAAAAATTATGTAACACACTAATAAAATTTTAAATGATGTGTGGGAACGGGAAAGATTTATCGATGCTTCAGATACTCTCCCTCTGATTGTTAACTTGGATGAATCTGATGATGATGATCCTTGCGGAGATGATTTATTTTCATTATTAAAAAACTGTATTTTGTTGTGTGGTCATTTTTTATTATATTTTCTTCTTTATGATTTTATAAATAAGATGAAAATATTTGAAACAAAATGTATAGACTGGTGCACTAGAGATGCATTAGACAAAAGAATAAACGATTCAATTTTAGATTTTATAAATGACTTTTAAGTAGGAGTGAGTGAATTACGAATTCCTAAATAAACGTGTTGTTTTATGAGTAATAATTATAGTTGCATTTTTTTTATTATGTATAGCGGCTGTCAAAAGTATTATGTGCCTATATTATTAAATTCCTAGATATATAGAATAGAATAAAATAGAATAGAATATAATAGAATAGAATGGAATAGAAATATATTACATACTGGATTATAAATTATTACAATGTATTTTTTGTACTAAAAAGTACTTAATCTTATACCAAGTTAACAGTTTCTACAGGGTTTTACATTTGCACCTAGAGAACTAAATCCCTGTATGCGCAAAATACGCATGTGTACATAAACAAGAAAAATATTTATAAACAGATACTACTACTACATATTATGTCAGAGAAAAGAAAATTAAGAATTCAGAATAAGTCAGTGAATTTAAGATTGTCTGTATATATAAATATTCTGCAACACTGAATTTTTTAATATTGTTGATATTTTTAATTTCTACGGGTTATATGTTATAGGTATAGTTTGGGAGGTAGGTAGCTAAAGAAGCGCAAATTAATATTTGTAATACTGTGAGGTATTCTGAGGTTTTTTTAGTTTTGCTTCGTGTTGTATATGTATGAGTAATAGGTTTTTTTATTATTATTTTATTATTTATTGAGACTGCTAATATGTATAGGGATCGTACATTTAAACTATCTTCATTGTAAAGTAATTGGGTCGAGTAGCGTTTATTTTTTTATTAATTATTTTTAATATATAATTTTGAACAACATTTAATGGTTTTAGCAAATTTTTGTACAGGCCACCCCATGCAATTATGCCATAATTTTTTGTACAGAAAAATTTCATCAACCCCTTTAATTCAAGTTCTTCGGTCAGTGTAATTCCATCGAAACCTTATGTTTACTACAAAAATTCTTTGTGCTTATAAAAGACAAAAAGATTCCGACGGCAGACGTTCACGAAGAAACGTCAAGAAACCAAACAGTTACATGTTTAGATATAATACTCGAAAGGAGTCAAATATTTGTCCCTAGACTGCGGAGAATATATCATCCAGCAAAGATAAATTGGTGGGAACTTATTTTTACTCGACAAATGGAAAAGTTGTGCAATAAAATATGCCTTGGGATGAGTTTTATGAAACTTTTCTTCTTATAATATTATAGTTTATGAAAGTGTTTTAGCATTTTCAATAAAATAATTCGGAGTACCATTGAACTAATAATGGGTTCTTCTATGCAGAAAAAATTTATTTTTATCACTTATTTTGTACAGATTAGGTACCTACGGACAACTTGCATGATCATCACTAAACTGGGAGTTCAGTTGTTATTATCGGTTACTTTCAATTGTTTTAAAATCAATGAATATGACAAAAAAATTACCTTGTCGGACTTCCATTGTCTTTATTTTGTTACTTAATGCAACGTTTCGATTAGTTAGTATCTCTGACCGTTTTCAAGTGTAAACTAAATTATAATTCTAAGGCTACTGTCTTAAATACTATCCATGTGCAATGAAGCTTACGTTCTTATTGGAGTGTGAAGTTTGAGCTGTTGGTTTTAGACAAGAAGAGCCTTTCAGATATTGTGGATATCTATACTTGGTTTACTAAATATATGGGTATTTTGATTCATGAAAGCTGCATCTTTGAATTTTCGTTTTCTCCAGTGCTGTTTCGTGTCCACAACCTTGGCTTCTTACCACTGTATATTATGTTGGTTGGTCCATACATGATATTAAATTATACCTGATATTAAAGTTTCACCTCTTTGAGTATGTTTCAGATGTTCTTTAACTCGTACGGGAAGAGGTCTTTTTGTTTCTCAATACCAAAGCTGCACAATAGAGAACTTTTCAATTTTTTTTTCAATAATATGATTTAGTTAGGCCTGAAAAAAGTATTCCCCAATTATTACTCCTTAAAAATCAAAAATAACTTGGTAAAAATTCTTTAAAGTTTCGCGCGTGTCGAAAGCATTTCAAAAGATCTTTAAAGCGCGCGAAGCCCGATGACGTCAGGGGGTATGACTTTTGGTCATCCGTCATCCTGACACTCCTGACAGGTGCCGAGCTACCCAATTTGCATTTGGATTGCCGTGTGTTATTGTATTGTTGTTTTAAGGTCGTGTCGCTTGACGCGTGGAAATCTGATAAGTCATCAAATTTATTGAAAACCTATAACCTATTTCGTGGATGTCACACACAAATTTGATAAATGATACCCCTTGACGTCACGACTACTAGCAGCGCGTTTTTACCCGCTTGGAATAATTTGAATTTTGGGGCATTTTTAAATCTTTCTAGCGGTCTTTTGGGACGAAATATGT
Organism: Polydrusus pterygomalis; assembly: GCA_963969555.1. Classification (NCBI taxonomy): domain Eukaryota; kingdom Metazoa; phylum Arthropoda; class Insecta; order Coleoptera; family Curculionidae; genus Polydrusus; species Polydrusus pterygomalis. The sequence continues at coordinate 24,409,540 of OZ018380.1, forward strand.
TGTTTTTTTTGCTGCCATATGTTTTAGGATGTACTTATGATTTATAGAATTTTTTCCCCATTTAAAATTTTTGTCAAGTTCCCTATTGAAAACTGGCAAAATTCCTCTTTTTAGATAAGACCAGAATGGACCTTAGAACAAATGGCTGTCGATTTCAGATTCTCACAGCTTCAGAAAAACAAGCTAGACTCCAGGCTGCCAGAACTATTCCAAGGAGTAGCCATAATGTTCTGGGTAGGTATTATGATGGGAGAATTAACTCCTTTACTAGCTCTTGAACAACCTTTAGCGGTTCGCACGTCTGCTGAATTGGTGTTAGAACTGGTACTTATTTCTTGGAGAGGTGCAATTGGGGATATATCTTTATGTAAGATAATGCACTTCCTTATCCTAGCAGAGTGGTTCCAGAATTTCTTGAAACGGAAGGTGTTATAAATTTAGACTGGCCTGCATGTTCACCGGACTTAAATACCATTGAAAACTTGTGGCAACAGCAACAGCTCACTAACTATATATATTTATTTATAAAATAAATAATACTGAATTGTTTTAATGACGATACCAGTAAATATTTTAATGGTGTGTAGACTGACTGTAGGTTTAAGGGTCCATAACTAACTTCTTAAAAGGTCGATTTATAAAAAAGGTTATGAAGTAAATCCATTTAAATTTAATAGTTTATTTCCATAACATTTACAGTATTAAAACGCAAAAAAAACAACCTATTATAAGCGATCAATAAAGACATGTAGGTACATCGTTATTTACCTATAATAGGTAATTGACAGACTTCAATGTAAATTAAAAATCTAAAATTCCCAAGTAAATATATTTGCCTGAAACCATAAAAATAACTCTGTTAAATAATTTTTCGTTTACAATTTAGTTTTTATTTTTCATGTTCAATTTTATTTAGGTGTGAAAAATCTATTAGCTAGGTTATAGAAGTGATTTATGGTTACTTTGATGTGCTTCATTTTTAAATACCTCATTTGTTTTGGCGCTGCCGCTGTGATCTCGGCTAAGGCATTATTCAAATAATAAGAAATAATAGTTACCAGGAAATTCGAATTAGGAATATTAAAAAAAATAATTTCGTTATTGAATTTGCATCACAATTACTTTCTGTAGAATTTACGTAGCGTAATAACCTAAAATTAATATTATTTTATTGGGTAGCAATGTAAAACATTAACTCACGAAAAATTAATAGTATATAAAACAGTGTGTCCACGGATAGAGTTTGGAAGAGAAAAAACTTTTTGAAGTGAAAACTTCTTTAGGCGCGTTTAGCACTTTTTGTGGGCACTGAATTAAACTGAGCCGTCACGCTCGGCTGTGTAACGCTCGAATTCGACTCGCGTTGTTTGTGTGTTTAAGATCACAAGATAGACACTTGTTGCGTCTCAGGTATGTTCTGGCATTTTTTTCAAGGGTTGTTCAATTTTAGGAAATATATTTATTCGATATTATTAATTTCACCTTGTTGAAGTTTTCACTTCTGTCGTGTTTCCTTAAGCACACACAATTTGTATAAAAGTAAGTAGATATAGAAGAAAAAGTTATTCTTTATAAAAACGTCTGCTTGTGCTAAAACTACAATTTCGAATATTAGATTGCGATTACCATACAGGGTTCGTCAAAAACAACGTTTTTCCTTTTTAGAATTTTTTTTCAATTGTAATTCTCAATTACTTGATTTATTAAGTGAATTTCTCTTGTGCTGAAATAATTTCAAGAATAACGTTGGCGATTACTATAGAGGGTTCGTCAGAAACAACATTTTAAGTTTTTTGGAATTCGTTTAAAATAAATTTACGTAAAAACAAACAACTATTGTTGCTTTCTTACTTCGAATATGATTTTATATATGGCCGAGTAACGATTTTATTGTAAGAAAACCATTTTTTATTTGCCTACTTTTGAAGTATTTTTATTATTACATGTCATATTTTTTCAATTTATTCAATCATAAATTGTAAAACTTTTATTCAAAACGTGGTACCACCGAGTTAGCGTATATTGTTCAACCCGACATCTGAATTACCGATAACAGTCCCTAACTTGCTGTATTGGGATATTTGCAATAACTACTCTTATTTTTCTTTCAAGAAATCTAAGTTATTATTGAAATTGGTTTTATACTCATGTGGCTTCAGATATCACTATAAATAAAAGTCGATAATTGTGGGATCGGCACTCCTACGTGCCAACTGATTTGGACCATAGGTACATTCCAATCCATTTGTTCCCAAAGTGATGATTTAGACAATCATTAAAAGTGGTTTCTGACAAACCCTGTATAGTAATCGCAAGTTTCATAATATCTATCTATAATATATATATATTTATATATTGTTTGTTTATGGGCAATTACTGTCAAAAGAAATATAAATATGTAAAATATACAATTGTCTGTAAGAAATTTAAAAACCCTAATATGTTGGTAACTATTTCAATATTACCCAATTTTTCTTGTAAAGTATAAAAAAAATTTAAGTGATTTTTATATTTTAAAATCAATCAAAATTGGCTGAAAACAGTACTTTCTAGTTAATTTATAGGTCCAAAAATCGTATTTATCGGCGTGCTATAAAGCCTTTTTTCGGCAACCTTCCGGAAAGTCCCCATTTCGCGGACGCTTTTTCTTTGAGAACGTAGCATTTTACCGGCCTAGTCCGGGAAGTGGAAAATTTTCGGACGGCTATTTCCTTTCCAGGCGGATGACAAAAAAATAGTGTACGCAACTCACCCGGAAACTGTTTTTTTTAAAACCGACCAGAAAATTTACACTTTCTGGACAATTTTTCGTCTAGAAAATAACGTTTTTCCGATCGCAAGACCGGAAAAGTGACATTAGAGACCGGAAAAATATTTTCCGGACTCTAATGTCACTTTTCCGGTCTCTAATGTCACTGTCACCCTGTTTTTTGTTTTTCCAATCGCTCTTTGATAATACAAGATACCTTGATTTCGTTATTATGACAACAACATTTCGATGTATTGTCGAGTGACAGTTCGTTGATTTTTAATTTTGTTCTTTATGCCGAACTTGTTTCGCGTAGATTATAAAATATATCGAAGTGTCGGTCTTAAAAAAAATATTGTACGTCAACCAACCGAAAATTAGTGTTTTCCAGGTCTCTCCAAGCTTCCAGGACTCGCCTATGGCTCGCCCTGGATATGCTTGTCTCGACCTGAAAAACACTACTTTCCGGTCTTGTAACGTAAATTACTATTTTGGACTCGCAGACTCCCAGCAGGACTCGTCTATGCCTCGTCCTGGTATCGTATCTATTCTTTAGGAAAATTTTTCGGAATTTTTTTTACGTAAATTGCTAATAAATAATCATTTTGTAGGCGTTGCATTTGTTTTACATTTTGATCAATTTCTTCGATTAACGAATCATTGACAAGATCTAACTTTTTGAATGCGTACACAACAAATATTTTCTAGTAGTTTTTTACAAAGTTGCAAAATTATTGTCAGTTTTTAAAATTGCCACTTTAAATGTTAAAATTTAAAAAACATTATTTGTATATTTTACTTCACATCCCAATCTAAAAAACTGGATGATAGTACAAAGTTGTGAATTAAATTTTAAAGAAATAGTTTTTATTAAACAACATGAATTTGATTTTTTTTTAAATTAAATACTTACCTAGGTACCTGATTGTGTCCCAGGCGTTTCTGCACCATATATTTTATTTTTAGGAAATTAATTTATTATTAATTGTGGTTGCCGCTGACAATACAATAATCTTTTAATCTAGCTCAATCTACTCAAAAATATTTTCTTAACAATAATTCAAACTAAGAAATGAAAAATAAATACAGTTTAAAAAAACGAAAAACACGCTTTAATAATTAATCAGACTAAAAAGCGGAAAATAATTATATTTTAAAATAATTTTTGAAATTCTTAATATAGGCAGAAAATAATAATGAACGATAAACATTAGTATTATTTTGAAAAAAGCGTGGGGCGCTTTGTGCTATATTTTTTGTATATCGAGCACCCCTCGCTTTTTTCACAATGATACTAATGTTTATCGTTCAATATTATTTTCTGCCTATATTAAGAATTTCAAGAATTATTTAAATTATATTTATTTTCGGCTTTTTAGTCTGATTAATTATTAAAGCGTGTTTTTTAGTTTATATTTTATTTTTAAATACAAATTAAAAAAATTACCAAGGAAACAATTTTCGGTAGGCTTGTTTTAAGTAAATTAAACAAATAATATTATCAAGGAAACAAGAAGTATACCAACAATTTTTTTGTGGCCATTGCAATAATTTATTCAATTTCAGAAGCCCCAAAAGTTTTTCCTCGAACAAAGAAAATATCCAACTCACCCTTAATCGAAAAGATCCTTAGGCCTTTTGAAAAGAAGCAGCTGAAACTATAAATGTCCTAAAAGTTAAAGTTAATTGAATTTAACTTGTTCGATTTTTGTGCAAGTTTTTGTTTTGCGAAAATTTCGCGTATTTTTCCTCACTGATAGCGTCGCGGCGCGAGGCGTCCTTTTCAATAAACGCGTTGCGGCAAACTGAAGAAAAACCGACGTCCGCCGGTGGTAAACACTGGCGCATCGCGACGCCAGATCGGCAAAGATCGAGGAGCGTCGGAACGCCGGCCAGACAGGTGAAAAAATTGAACAGTGCAGGTGAGAATGGTGCAGTTTCATATTGCACAAAGCTAGATTGGAACAAATTGAAATAATTATAAATTTTATAATGTAATTTATTATATTAAATTTTTCAATTATTTTGTTTTTCATTTAAAGTAAAAAATTATTAAAATCGAATATTGTGGCATATCGGGCGGGTAGACCACGACGACCGTTTCGTCCTTGTTAGGACTCTACGGTCAGCCATATCCCAAGCAATCCCGTCAACAGCGGTCAGATGTATTAAAAAACCTTTTGCAAAATCAAAGCGGCCATCAACACAGAGGCACCATCCCAGTGGAATTAACTGAAATATAAAAGGCATTCACACTGGTAATAATCGAAAGGTAGACAACTAAATAAACCACGAAGTGCATCACAATCCAGTATAGGGAACGCTATTTGAGTTTTCACCGGAAAATCTACTGTTTTTGCAGACTAGAAACAGATCAGCGCTGGCACCCACTAGAATGCTCGCAATCCGTTTAAGAAAAGCCATAAACTGCAAAAACTATATCTATTGATCGTATCTACCAATACCTATTTCAATTAATTTATTTTTACTTTGTATATAAGTTTTTTTTTAAAACTTTGCATGTCAGATAAAGTAATAGAAGATTCTTATTTTGCGGAAATAGACCGACGTAAAATTAAAAAAAAAAAAAAAGATTCTTATTTCGCACAGCCCATCATTAGTATTGGACTTTATAATCTATGGACGAATTTTACCATTTCAGTAAACCATGTTGCATAATAGATAATCATATGCAATGTTAAACGACAAGAACAATATCACACTAGAAGCTATTTAAATTTTTAAGAACTACAGTACTAATTTTTAGTGGTAATATAATGTATATTAACCGTTGCCAGCAAATATGATTATAATTAATGTCAAGTTTGATTACAACTGCCAGTCAGAACTAATAAAGTGGCACCCCCAATAGAACTTACTGTGAGTATTTAGGGCAATAATGGCTATAAATCATATTATGGTAGCATTAACTCCTATTTCCTATGGGGCCGGTCAAGTATTACGTAAGCACTATGGGGGGGGGGGTCTTTGTTTTGCTTATTTTGGATGACATGGGGGTTAGGGGAGTCTAGATGATTATTACGTCATCGGTAGTTATTTACTTTTTTACACGAAAATTTAATATGTGTACCAAAAATTTAAAATAAGTTTGTTATGTTCGTAAGATTATAATATTTTTGTTAACATTTATAATTAAAAAATGTTTACGTAAGCATGGGGAGAGGGGGTAAGAGCTTTGCTTACTTTTGCTGACAAGGGGGATGGGGGGTAAATAATTGTAATAAATCTGCTTACGTAATATTTGAACGGCCCCTATTAGTTAAATTACCGTGATATTATCACTACACAACGGTCTAGCAATTTTCGATGTCTTACAGTAGGCATTGCTGCATTAAACAGTTGTATAATAGTTTATTAAAGTACGAGTTTCATAAGAAACGGTTTTAGCGCCCGCGTCTATTTTAAAAAACGAGCTACGAAGTGGCGAGTTTTTTTATTGACACGGGCGCTAAAACGCCTTATGAAACATGTGCTTTTTACATTTTTTTCTATTTCACCTTTTATAATCAAGAAAAATACATTTTAAAGAGAAAATAAATCCTTCAAATTTTGTAAATTTTTATGTCTAAATTTTATGTTGGTAATACTATTTTTTATCATCTGGACAACAAAAATTATTTTGCAAACTGTAATTTTTTGATTTATTGACCCTTTTTCACCACGAGATTCTAAAGTTATTTTAGCGACATGAGATTTGAAATTGGACGGAATACGTTGTGTGATCCTTGTACATTCGGTACATAATATACAGAGCGTTAGGAAATTCGGGAGATTTTGCTACTTTTTTTCGAATTTCAAAAGACGTGATTTTACGTCACGGCATTGCAATTTAGTATAGGGAAGATGGAAAATTCAAATAAAGTTGAAGTTAAAATCGACATTAGAAGGTTAGTAGATTGAATTTTGGATAGGATTTGGCAGAAAATGATAGCTTGAAGCATCTACAAAAGATTGATTTATAGATTTATGCAACCAACATACATGACTGTTATCCACACAGAATAAAAAAGTAAGTTATCAAGCTAGTTTTCCTCTGCGAAAAATGGGTTTTCTCGTAAATCACAAAGGCGGCGCAAGTCAATGAAATAAAACATTTAAATGTTACCAACATCAAATAAAGAAAAAACGCGTATCGAAATAGCTTCATTACGATCCACAAATCCGGTTCGTACTGAGCTTATTATGAACGTGAAATAGAAAAAGAATAATATGAATTCTTATGACGAATAGAAAGTTTTTTTCTCAGTGCAGTATCCGAACTAAGAAACTAAAATTAAAATTACTTGGGTGTGAATACTGGGACACAGGCAGGGGTCTGTAGGGTAACGACGTTGCTGACATGATCGCTAAGAAAGTAGCAGCATCGAAATTCATGGGAATCGAACCAGCAATAAGTATATCTCAGGCTAAGACCAATAAATCAATTTTGGCCGACGCAATAGACAAGTAGTGGAAATGCAACTCAGCTGGCCTAACACTCAAAGGAATTCATAAACAACCATATAGATCAACAATTAACTGATAAACACTACCTATATATACCATATGCATAAAGTTGGACTAGAGCAAAGTGATTAATGCTCAGTATTGAAGATGCAGTAACAGCGGAGTACTGTGCATCCCCCCCCCCCCCCAATAGCAAAAAGAATCAGATTTACCCTATTCGACGAAGTGGCGTTGCTGGCCGAAAGACATAAAGCATATATCTCCCAATACTATAATCAGCTTTATCAGGAAGCTAGATCTATAGAGCAAAATATAGATTCCAATATCACACACCTTAAAAACTGCAAACGCTTAAAAACATGTTCTAGCTTAACCAGTACCTACTAGGGTCACCGTGTCCAGGCCTGGATTTAGAGGGGTTCTTAGGATGCTATAGCACCCGGCCCCAAGATCAAAAGGGCGATGATAACTAGAAAGTTACCGAGGACCTTAACACTCTAAAAAGAAACGAGTATTTTTTGTATAGATTTTAGAATTTAAAAATTATTGTCGAAAATTCTATTAAAAAAATTTTTCGTCTTGGGCCCCTGTGGTAAAAATTATTGTCGAAAATTCTATTAAAAAAAATTTTCGTCTTGGGCCCCTGTGGTATTATTATGTAAACTCTACTAAAAATTTATATATTATATTACAAAAATTGGAAGAGAACAATTAGTAGAAAGCGCCAAAAAATTAGTATCAACCTATAAAGAAGACCTCGACTTGACGTTTGCTGACGAAAATATTTTTTCGCGATTATTTAGTTTCTTGACCAGATTTTAAAAAATCTGTGACAAACGATAAAGACAAAGATTCTATAGATAGCCATGAAGATGCTGATTATGTATTTAGCGCTAAAGAAATGTTAGAGATTATAAAAAAAAATTATATAGTTTCCGTGTTTCCAAATGCATATGTAGCATTAAGAATCTATTTAACTATTCCCATTGCAAACTGCAAATCTGAAAGATCATTTTCAAAATTAAGTTTTATAAAAAATAGGTTAAGATCGACAATGGGAGAAGGCAGATTAGTAGCCTTATCGATATGCTCGATTGAAAGTGAAGTGTTGCGGGATATTAATTTTGACACTGTTATAAAAGGATTTGTTGAAAAAAAACAACGTAAAAAAGCTTTGTAAACTGTTATTTTTATTGGTTTTTTGTATGAGAATAGAATGTTTTTTTTTTTAAATTTAAACAAACTGTTTTTATGTGTTTTTACATGATGTTTTATTTTGTTTATGCTTGTTGGTATTATTGTTCAGTTTAAGTTGAATAAATATAATTTTAAGTATCTGTTTTATTCATATCACAGCGTACCGCAGGCACTCTTCTAAGAAAAATTAAAAATGAGGGTTCCACAAGTACAGTTAGCACCCGGCCCCACAAAGCTTAAATCCGGCTCTGACCGTGTCCGAATATACGAATCCTAACTTCGAAATGTCACCAATCTTTTAAATTAAAGCACCTTGTTTAGAATTTTTTTTTTTTATATTTATTGTCTTCAAATTTTATAACGTCGTTAAATTGACAATGATATTGTATCATGGAACCATGAACCAATCTAATCAAAACAGTTTTAGAAATTAAAAAAAAGAGTTATAACTATTATCAATTTTTTCGTTAAATTGACAATGATATTGTATCATGGAACCATGAACCAATCTAATCAAAACAGTTTTAGAAATGAAAAGAAAGAGTTATAACTATTATCAATTTTTTCGTTAAATTGACAATGATATTGTATCATGGAACCATGAACCAATCTAATCAAAACAGTTTTAGAAATGAAAAGAAAGAGTTATAACTATTACCAATTTTTAATTTAAAATTTCCAAAGCGATGAGGTAGAACCAAATTTGCATGCAATTCGCGATCTTAATTTCGCCAGTTATTCACGGAATTTAAGCAATTAGAGGGTCCATACGAAACGAGCGGAATTCGCATGGAAATTATTTGTTTCGTAGGTATATTTTAGCCATATTAATACTGAAATAGAACCGGCCACAGTATATAAACAACGTGCAAAAATATAGGAATTGTGCTAACATTAGATAGCACACTTAGGTTAGCGTAGTAGAAATTAAACAGTAAAGGGTGATTAGGGCATTGTAGAATTTTGTCTTAAAGTAATAAAATATTATTAAATATAAGGATTATTAGAAAAATTTTCTTACTAACAATAAAACAAAATATCATTTTCTGATATTATGGGCTAGAAAGAAAAACTTAAGTTCAACCTAGTACATTTCCATCATATATTGACAAAAAACTTTTTTTCCCAGTTTTTTTTTCGAGGAGAATCTTCCAAAGAGACCCTGTGAGGCAAGGTACTATCGGATTCAACCCTCTGGTCTAAACTCCCCGTGTTCCTGCGGTTTCCGCGCCCTGGGCGTACAAACCCCGTCAGACCAGACGTCTCTTTGGTACCGGTGTACTAAGCTGGCTTTGTCCTCTAACTAGGTAGTAAGCGGCAGAAATGTTTCGGTGAAAACGCAAATAAAGTTCCCTATACCCCACTTCGTGGTTTATTTAGTTGTCTACCTTTCGATATTACCAGTATGACTGCCTTTTATATTGGAGTTAATTCCGCTGGGTGGCGCTACGATGTATTGATGGCCGCTTTGATTTTGCAAAGAGGGTTTTAATACATTTTACCGCCGGTTGGAATTGCTTGGGTTATGGCTGCCCGTAGAGTCCTAACAAGGACGAAACGGCCGTCGTGTTCTACCCGCCCCAGGATATCCATTGTGCTTGGATCCCTGTATATTCCAATATAAAAAACAATTACACACTTGTCCGATATGCCACAATATTCACTTTTTAATTATATTCGCGGGCACTTTATTATCCTCTAATTTATAATATTATTATTCCTGCAAACGTCAGGATTTGTTTCGTCTAAAGGCCACGTATCTGGTAAGTTATTTCAATTGCTATAAAGACCAAAGCAGTCGGCACGATAACATTCATAAACCAAAATAACTTCATACCTATTTTGTAAAAATGTTTTTTTACGGCACTGGTTCCTCTTCCCACCCTCTCCGAGGTGATTTGGACTCTCAAAAAGCCTTTTATTTTCCACCAATGTTTTTTTTTTGGCCCGTATTGATATATATTTTATTTTTGACATAGATCTATCTTATTTCAATATTTTTCAATAAAAAACGATAGTCTGCAGCGTCTAAATAAGCCATACCCAATATGTATCCAGATGCTGCCGAACCAATATTCTTGAATAAAAAGTAAAACATGTATAATACTGCGTTCAGGCAGGAGTACGTAAACCTATAAAGGGGTAAAATTTGAATATGTCGAAGGTAACAAGCGGCGTAGAGCTTTCAAAAAAGTATGTAATAATATCAAATATTTGCGGTTGGTTCTAAGAACAAGGAAAACAAACGTCCTTTTTCTCAATGTATCTCTAATTTAAATCAAGATACCTAGGTATATTGACATTCCTTGCTTCCATATTAACGGCAATGCGACGTGACGTAAATGACTTTAGATAGTACGGGATTCTGCGAGTGAATTTGGTCAGATATTTCGCCGTTGCATATTTTTAGTTTTAATACGATTAGTTTTATCTTATAATGAAGCTGGAACACTCGCGTTAGGTTGACATACTACTGTGTAATATATCTTCATACTAGTTATATAGATGACAACACTAATGGATCACGCATGACTGTAATTCAGTCTTCGCGTTCGATGGGCGGTTACACGTCAATTTTTCAGGCAGAGGTTTACACTATACACCATTCTGACTACTTCATATCTGGATGAGGTCAGAGAGTATCAAGAGCGGGTAATATATATCTGCTCAGACAGCCCAGCTGCCCTCAAGGTAGTATGCAATCTCAGGGTCGCATCAGTACTCGCTGAAGAGAGCGTAGATGCCCTCGCAAGGCTTTCATGTATCAAGGAAGTTAAAGTGGTCTAAGTCCCGTAATACCAAGGGGTGCAGGGCAACGAAAGAGCAGAGGAGCTCGCCAGACTCGGAGCCCCTTAGGTTCTTTCCAAGGGCCGGAAGCAGGAATAAGTATTTCAAATCAACAGGTGGGATCTGCACTTAAAGACCAGGACAATCCAGATTGGAGTGGCTCCTGAACAGGAAACGGTGGGCCCTCAATCCTGGGCACTGAAGAAATATATTACGCTGATTGGCGTGGGGTAGGACTCAATTTGTCCTGGGTGTCATTAAGAGTAGGAAACATAAAGGAAGAGACACACTTTCTGGAAACGTGTAAAGTTCTGTGGAGACTAAGATATTAGGTCTTTGTCTCGACGGTTCTCCGAAGAGATTAAGTTAGGGTAGTTGGGTGAAGATTTAGTGGTAGGCAAAAGTAAAAGGATCGCTTTGGTCTACTTGCCATGTTGCTAAACCTCCTATTAACTACTATCACTAGGTACATATAGATCACAGTCCGCTATGGCGAATTTGGTTATTAAAATATATACGGATTATTACAAATTCATTATAGTCCTAGGTGTTTTAAAAGAAGTTACAAGTTATATAGTCCTGAACTGTTGAAATAAATATTTATTGACATACGGGAATATTATTTGGTGAACTCCACCACTGCCTAGTATGTGTATATTACAACCCATATTGGTCTTTAGAGAAAACGCGTTACTTAACTATGCATTAAAATATCTTGGTAGCTCTATGACCTTTGCCACCGAAACGAGAAAAAATATAAAAATGCTATTTCTCTGCTGTTTTTAATCGAGTCCTGGCACTTTAATTCTCTAGTTTTGTGCACAGAGCGCTGGCATGAGTAGATATGTATTTTATTTAAGAATCTAACTTTTCTAAGCGGTAATGTAAAAATTAGTGTGTGGAAAAACTATTATTAGTGGGAATAAGAGGGAAATATTTTAGATTGACAATGTCCTAAAAGCTAAAAATATCAATTTCTTAATGAATTTGTGAGAACTTGTATTAAAATGTTCTGTTAGTATTCTGGAAAATTCTAAGAAAACTGGATTCACTATATTAAAGGCTAATTTTAATTAAATTAATAAAAATTCATTGTTATAAAAAAACAATAATTTTTTTTTGAACAAGCAAATTATACTGCTAAAATAAACGGTAACAACACACTAAAACTATATTACATTTTCTTTTATATTTATCTAGCATGGCAAATAATTTATTACTGAATTTACGCATTGTACTGTAAATACAAACTAACGCATTTGTATTGTTTTTGCGCAAAACTGGAATATTTTCGCTGTGATAAATGTTTTAAAATTGCCAGAGCAAGAAAAACAAAAGCTGTGTTGTGAAAATTAAGTATCTCAGGTTTGTAACACTTTCAGTATAAAGTATGACAATCAGTAATTATTTTTTCGTTAAGAGGGAGGACCAATTTAACTTTATTTTAAAGTTGTGAACCTCTATAGTTTATTTTAAAATAATTTAAAATTAAAAAGTCGACAGTAAAATCTCATGTGGAGAAATCCAGTGATTCAATAAGACTACATTGATATTTCATCGGCAAGTTATTAAATTGTGTTAGGGGAAGGTTGCTTATATTGGACCAGCTTTAAGCTTTTTCGCAGTAGATAATAGAAATAGCTTTACAGTGATTTCAGAATTACACCCAAGATATACAGATACGACCTTTTAAAGTAAATAGACTTAGTTAAAAGAAATAGTCCATGCTCAGAGTGGAGTTGATAGTATAGGAACGGGACGAAAAGCACAAAGTCTTTCTGCACAAGTTTATTAGAATAATAAATATTGAAATTCTCTCAGTCAAGTGTAGAAACGTTCATAATCAGGAGATGGCAAAAATTGATAGACTATAAATACCGTGCGAGCAAAAATTATTTGCATCAAAGACGGCCTTGCATCTAAGGACGTCATGCTTAGCCATAGAGCTTAATACCTGTTGGATGTCAATACCTGAATTAACCATCAATCAGTTATTTCGTCATCTTTTACAGTCATTACAAGTAATTTGGTTCATCGCTAATTTTTCCAATTTCTTGAAAAATTCACACAATGGGCTTTACGAAACAGCACAAAGCATTCATGGTTGAAACGTATTTTCGAAACGGGGTTAGAATAAATGGTGAGTGACAATACAATCCGGGTTAGTGCATTGACGATTTTCACTTACTTACTTGATGACGAACTACGTTTTGGATATTTTCAATAGGACGGTGCAACCGCCCATACAGCCGCCGAAACTATTAACTACTTACGCAATTTTTTCGACGACAGATTGATCAGTTTTCGATCAGACATTAAATTCTCACCTAGATTACCTCGTTTAACGGTTATGGACTACTTCGTTTTTCCTCATTTAAAGAACACTATTTTTAAAACACCACTTGCAAAATTAAAACAATTACATGGAAGGATTATCCAGGAATGTGGTAACATTTCTCCAGAGATGCTGGTCAACACTTTCGAAAATATGAAGAGACGTGTAAATTTATGCTTAGAGCATGGCGGTGGCCAATTTCAGCAATTTATGTAATTATTTTTCTTTTTCTTTCTGTATATTCTAACTTTGTTAGTTTTGAAAACAACAAAAATAAATTTGTATTTGTCTACTTATTTTATTACTCATTAGTTTGGCATATCATGTCATAATATGAATTTGACAAAATGTTAACCTAGATTTGGTTAGATATATCGTCCCCATATCATTGTGATCTAAACCAAGCCCTACGTTTTTTAATCCAAGCCCTCTTTGATGCAAATAATTTTTGCTCGCACGGTATATTGCTGTTGTTATAAGCAAAAGAGAAAACAAGAAAATGGTGTTAAGCAACCTTAATGAAGCTTTAGCTTAGCTGACATAATTAATAAAATACATTTTTGTAAAGAACATACATCTTTTTCTAAACCTCCATTAAGGTTGCTTACCACCAGTATTTTCCATTCCAGGTTAGGTTAGTTTTTACTTCAATAAATGTTTGAACGTCTGCTAAAGTTATTATTTTGAAATAACTGTTAAATTCAAATAGAAAGTTAACTGGGGAGTTGTAGTGTTTTATGAAAGCTTATGAAGGAAGAAAATATAATATATTTTAAGGAGGATACAGTGATATTTACTATATAAAATCTTATATTTTATATTTTCAAGTGACTGAAATATTATTATAATTTTACCATAGCACTGCCGTCCGTCCCTACCTCTCCATGAATTATGTGGCGCGTGACCTTACGAAATCAGCTGGATTTATTCGATGTTGGTTTTGCATTTGCACAAATTTTCATTTATAGTATATTAAATAATAAGTGCATCTTCCTTATCTATTTTAATTTCTGAATTAGCTTTTCAAGTTTTATAGTAAAATGTCATATTGTTGTTGCGTTCCTGAATAAATGCTTGTCAAAATATTTCTGTTTTAACTTTTGAAATAACAAGTAAATACTAGAAAATTACAGAAAAGTAGGCAGGTATTCTATGGAATAATTTGTATATCCATAAATGCATTGTTTATATGGGTAAAGAGGTATTTAAAGAAAACTTTTTAAACCCTGATTAAAAAGACTCGATCGGATTCATTATACATTTTTTGTTTTGGAGTGTAATTTTAATGAAGCTATATTAACACACATTATATTACCTATATTTTTGCTCATCATCCAAAAGAAAAGGCTTGTGAACCAGTATATTTCTACATTATATCACCATTTCATCAAAGTTCAAAAAGTACAGACATCGATAAAAAAAATGCCCATAAAGAGGTACAAGTTATCTTGTCGTTGCTTTGGAATAAAAATATCGTAATTATTTTTAATAGACCGTGACTTTTGGCTATATAGGAAATCCGTGGACAATTCGCCTTCTATCCTGTTGCCCTTGAACCAATAAAAGTTGGCAGCAAAGTCTTCCGGTAGCCGAAATTCTGTTTTGATTAATTGACGCAAAAGTATTAAATATTAACCCTAAAAAATTACCCGTTGCCGTTGCTCGTAATTCCCTAAAACAGCTGTTGCAACAGTTTAAATTCATGAACTAAACTTCGTATGAAACTGTTTAAACTTTGTTAATTTATAAAGAGACGAAGGAACATGTGCGAAATTTAATTTAAAGCCATCGTTGATAGTGTAAAATTTTGTACATTATGCAACTTTATTTTTCATTTCTACTATTTTTCGGTATTCAACATTCCGCAAAGTGCATTAAAAATTATAATTCGAAAAGTTTCCGAAATCGACAATACGGCAGCGATAGCTGACGTCATTATCTGGTTGCAAAACAGCTAATCGTAGAGGAATCAATCGATTTCACATAAAAGGGTTTACTAATATATTAAGAATTAATATCTCGTTTAAAATCAACTGAGTTAGGTTTTATATTTAAAGTTACAAAGGACTGGGAAGTCGATAAGAATAGAGCGGAAACTTACTACTAAAAGACCTGACCACCTATTAACGTAATAAGAACACAACAAATTGTATTTATTAAATCCCTTGCGAGTGTGGCGAATCGTACATTGGAGAAACAAAAAGACTTCTTCCCGTACGAGTTAAAGAACATCTAAAACATACTCAAACAGGTGAAACTTCGAGATCAGGTATAGCGGAACATGTATGGACCAACCAACATAATATACAGTGGTCAGAAGCCAAGGTTTTGGACACTGAACAGCACTAGAGAAAACGAAGTTTCAAAGAAGCAGCTTTCATGAATTAAAATACCCGTATATTTAATAAACCAAGTTTAGATATCCCCAATATCTGGAAGTCTCTCATTGTCCAAAACCAACAGCTCAAACTTCACACTCCAATAAGCATATAGGCGGAGTCATCTAGCTTCATTGCACATGGATAATATTTACGACAGTAGCCTTAGAATTATAATTTAGATTAGACTTGAAAACGGTTAGAGATACTACCGAACTAACTGAAATGTTGTGTCAAGTAAAAAAATAAAGACAAAGTCCGACAAGGTAATTTTTTTTGATATTACTTCAACTCAAAATCTGATTGTTGGTTTGCAACTCATAAAAATGCCATTGCCAGAAATCACTATATTATTTCTCAATCCCAAGTTAATCAAAAATTGAGAAGAAATTTAAATTTTTTGGCAAAGAATTTGGGGCAAATTTTAGCTGTTAGGTACAGGTGAAAATAAATTGAAGATCAACTTTTACAATTTCTTGAGCATGAACCTAAACATTAAAGCCCGGACCTGTCTATTTTCCCATTCGTCAAATGATAATGTTGCAGTGCTTCCCCCTGGGAAACTACGCCACAGTATACCAAGCAGAAGTTCATGCGATACAAGCATGCGTACAAAAGAATCTTGAAAAGGGCTACCACGACCAAAAGATGCATATCCTGTCGGACAGCCGAGCTGCTCTGAAGGCTCTGAACTTCTTCCGATTTACATCAAAAATCACAATGAAGTGCCTTAACGACCTAAAAGACCTGGCAGCCAGAAACAACAAGGTTGAACTCATTGGGTTCCTGGTCACTCAGGGATAAAAGGCAACGAAAAAGCAGATGAACTGGCAAGAACCGGATCTGGTCAAAATTTCAGGGGCCCAGAACCCGCCCTTGGAATATCAAAAAAGGCAACCAAAACAACATTAGACAGATGGGCGCAAAAACAACATCTATCTCGATGGAACGGTATACCTGGTCAGGCACACGCACGGGCCTTTATCGATAGACCCTCGAAGAAGCTATCAGCTGGAATGCTACTCTTGACGCGCACCCAGTTAAAACAAGTGACCGGCCTACTAACAGGCCATTGTCACTTAAGAAAACACCTTCATAGAATGGGAGTCTATAATGGACCCATTGAATGTAGACTTTGCGGTGAAGAGGACGAAACCGCCTCCTATATCATATACAGCTGCGAAGCGCTAAACTGTAAAAGATTCAAAATCTTCGGAAATATTCGATGTGGCGATAACCTCCCGCATGACAAACTTAGAAGAAAACTACTGGACCTCGTAGCAGGAACAAACATTTTCTAACAAGACTGGGGCGCACAATAAGCCAGAAGGCTACAGTGTAAGAAGCTTGGGCCACACGTCGAACCCGACCCCCGCCTTTAACCAACCAACCAACCAACCATGCGGTCTGGGATAAAATTACAGACTTTTATCTTGACGTACCCAATTAATTTAACTTAGTAATTTGTGTACCAGAAAATCAATTATGCGTGCATTAGTTCAAATTAGAATTAATTTTACCAAAGAAGATATTATTAAACCAATTTTTATCGATGCAAAAAGAAAAGAAAACTATAAATCTTCTGCCTTAAAAGGGCATCCGGTGACCAACTTTACAAACTACAGCGATATAGTATAATCAATATCCTGTCAGTTAAATATTTTAACCTAGATGGCGATAGAATGTTATCGAATTATGTTCCGGCCATTTCATGTATCATATTGAAAAGTCAATACAAGACTATTCTTTTCATCTTTCGTTACTGGATGGCGCAAATGATATATTATGTGCCACTCAATGTACTTCTGAAATACTCAATATTGAACCAAATAACTGCATAATTTATAGTATTATTAGTAATAATAATAATAGTAATACATTTAATATTTACACAGCATCAAATAATTATTTACATTTTACAAACGATATGTTATGGGAAATAATAGGCCATATTTGCAGCATTCCATGCAAACGTGGGCGCTGTTGAGGCCAAAAAATATAATAAATACAAAGAAAATGATGATATTGTCGCGAAAATAATTAAAAGCAAAAGAAAATATTGTGGCATATCGGGCAAGTATGTAACTATTTTTTTATATTGGAATACACAGGGATCCAAGTTTAATGGATACCCTGGGGCGGGTAGACCACGACGGCCGTTTCGTCCTTGTTAGGACTCTACGGGCAGCCATAACCCAAGCAATTCCAAGAACGACGGAAAAATGTACTGAAAGCCTCCTTGCAAAAGCACTTACACTCTTACACCAGTTACATCCAGTGTAACTACTTTTATATTGGAGTTAATTCCGCTGGGATGGCGCTACGGTGTATTGATGGCCGCCTTGATTTTACAAGGAGGCTTTTAGTATATTTTTCCGTCGTTCTTGGAATTGCTTGGGTTATGGCTGCCCGTAGAGTCCTAACAAGGACGAAACAGCCGTCGTGGTCTACCAGCTTCAGGGTATCCATTAAATGGATTGGATCCCTGTGTATTCCAATATAAAAAATAGTTACACACTTGTCCGATATGCCACAAAATTTTCTTTTTCTTTTAATAATAAATAAACTAAATAATTACCAAGGAAAAAAATATTTCAGAATACCTATTAAAGAAGAATAGAGAGGCTAAAGGCTCTGTGGTATTAGATGACAGAGATAAAATAATGAAATAAAAACAAGGAAGAGAAAGGCAGAGAAAGAAACAAGATAAAGAAATAAATAGATAATTGAGCGTGAGATGCGAACGAACCTTTTTTATATTAATATCAAAGTATTGGTAATAATTATACTATAGCTAATATCTAAATATCTTGATTTCATTTTCTATTTAAATGTATTAATATTGGTAGAGAAGTCATTAATTTTAGATTTTTTAATAAGGGAAGCATTACCATAACTAAAGCAATTTTTTAAAAATTGCTTGTTATGAGAGGCAATTGTAACGATATGTTGCCTGCGAATATTTAAGTTATGTATATCAGTATTTAATTTAATTCTATTATACAGATATGGAGACTTTTTAAATTTAATAATTTTATAGAAGAAACAAAATGAATGCAGAAGAACGTCTTTCAAACATATTCAGCCAACCCAGTTCAGTCAGTTTATGCGAAACTCTCTCCCTGCTACGTATACCACAAGCAGGAGTTTTGCATTTGTTGTATACATCTACTATCAACAGAATTTAAAAACGACCCATAATTGTGATCGCAAAAATAAAATGGGATAGAATAAGAGAGCCACTTAACAGCACCTTCGTTTTTTGGGATAAATATTGCCTACGAGAATACAAACTTTTTAAAACTGAAAATGCTCTTTTTATGCAAAGCGTAATATGTTCTTTGAATTTTAATTTGGTATTTAAAAACACGACCCAAGCTCCTAGCAGAGTTTTTAAAGAAGACCTAGTTCTGTCCCGGATTTAATTAAATATTATCTAATATAATAATAAAACATCATTTCTTACATTTTCGTTGCAAAACAACAAAGCCATAGATTTAGTGGGAATAATTTTTAGTTGGAAACATTAAGGAAAGTATCCAAATCCTCATTAAGTTGTGCGTTAGCTAGAGCAGCGTCTCTGAGGTTAAACGATAGATATATTAGCGTATCATTTGCATAGAGATGATGTAGACAATATTTAAGAAATTTTACAAAGTTTGATGTAAATAAGCTGTATAGAAGGGGGCCTAGAATGCTACCCTAAGTTACCTACTCCTGTGTCAACACTAAGAAAATCAGAATGTTTATCTTCCAGAATTTCGTAATGCTTTCGTCACTTTATTTTAAATCAATGATGGCTTTACTTATAGATTAAGTAAAAAATATTATATTGCATTTAATTGTTATATTTAACCTGTAACAAGCTTAATAATCGGATAGTTACCTTAGTAAGAAAGGAAATAAAGCAAGTTAAAACAAAAACCTTACGATCTAAAATTGTCAATCTTGTAAATAAATAAACTATTTAAAGCTATTTCTTTTAACAAACACTAACATCAGTAAACCTCTTTTAAATTCACACAAAATATTAATAAATTTTTGTTTTTGTAGTGCTGTAATCTTCAATCTGGTCGTCAAGTTCTATTTCCCCTGATTCAGACCTTCCCTAAAAATTACAGATGTGAGTATATTTTTGAAAATTAAGCTGGCGATATTTAGTAACTGAAAATGTTCTTGGGTTTGCCGACACTTTTTTTTTATTTTCAAATCTTTACCAGAAAAATAAGATATTTAATTTTTTTTACACTGCTTAGTGAAAACCAACATCCCGAAACTTTCCACTAATTTTTTTTGGTATATTTGTTAATTTTGGAATAAATAAAATTATTTCTACCAACAAACAAGTCCAAAATCAAGTACCTAAACACCTGAAAGCTAATAATAATAAAGTTATGTCAAGGCTAAGTTTCAAACTACGGAAAATATTTATTTATTTATTGTTAAAAAATTACTTATAAATACATAGGTATACAGTTGGTTCAAATAAGAAATGTTAAAGTTCACAAAAAACATAACTTGTGGTGTTCCGCAAGGATCAACCTTAGGACCTACTTTTTTTTAATCTACATTAATTCTATGGCAAAATTAAATTTAAAAGGTAAAATAAAATTGTTTGCTGATGATACTACTATCGTATATTTTCATGAAGACTATGCTCAAATTCATAATAACCTTAACCACGACCTAAATATAATATGTAAATGGCTTGAAATTAATAAATTTTCATTAAATTTTAATAAATCATCTTTTATGTTTATAAGTGAATCAAAATTAAAAAATAATAATATTTCTTTACTATCTTTCAATAATCATATAATTAAATATACCTACTAATACAATTAAATTTTTAGGTTTATATATTAATGAAAATTTAAGTTGGGAAAAACATATTAAATATTTAAGAAGCTCTCTTACCAATAGTTGGCATTTTGTTTAAAGCTAAAAATTATATATCATTAAAATATTTTAAAAATATATATTATTCTTTGGTTTATTTAAAATTAAGTACAGTATATGATTTCAATTTAGGCATCAGCGAATTTAACTACAAAACAAAATAATTAAATACATAAACTTCCTTTTTAAGAACCAACTATAAATTTGTATGAACCAAACGGATATTTAAATTTAGAAAACCTTTATAAATTAAAACTATGCATTCTAATACACTCTATTATTATCAAAGAAAAACAATCGAATATAACATTTCCCTCGACCAACATTATTCACATCACTAGACAAAACCATCATATTCAAACACCTATGGTAAAGTGTAGTTTTGGCCAATGATCAATATTATATAAAGGAATGACAATTTACAACAGTTTGCCTCAAAAAATTAAAGAACTATCAAAAATATGGACTTTAAAAAAAAAACTAAAAAAATTTTTTTTAAACTAAACTAACGGTTTATATATTATTTTTTTTTTGTAAATGGTAATGACATATAAATATATTTTTTAAAATAATTTTGATGAAGTTATTAATAATTACTAAACACGATTTTTATTATTTGTGATTTTTTATATTGTATATTTGATGTTATATTCTCTGTAATGAACTTATTAAGTTAGTTGAGAATTAAAATATATATTATTATTATTACAAAACTTCTTAATAAAATCCTTTGCATTTCAAAACTCTTTCCTATTTTTCTTTGGGTTGTGTTTAAGTAAATGAACTATCAAAAATCATGGTTTACATTTTTTTTATTCTGGTTTTTTATCTTTAATATTTAATAGCAATGGTGATGTTTATTATTACCTGCAGTATTATAGCATCTTTACCAATAAAGGTCTGAATTCCAGCAATGCGTTCTGCTGCCATATCCGTTAGCTGCTTGAGCATATCTGGATATTGGGAAAAAACTTTCAAAAAACTATTTTGATGTAATACGAACAACTCGCACGGCGTTACTGATGTGATATCAGCGACCTGAAATACAATGTGTACTTAATTTTACAGCAAATTTACAATTTAAACAATTAGGCAATTAGCGAGGATCTGAAATTTCAAGTTGAAATTTTCATGAAATTTCTGCGAAACTTTCGAAATTTATGAAATTTTTGTAAAATTTATAAAACTTTTAAAAAAATCTTAAATGTCGTGAAAAATTCATTGAAATTTTTATGAAATTTTTATTGAAATTTTCATTAAATTTCATTTTTTGTTGTATCCCACAAACTACGTTAATAATCGGTGAAGCTAGCTAAATAAATAAAATACGTCGCACAGCAAAGTCGAGCCTGTCTTCGCGCCGATGAACCAGGGGAATCTCAAGTATTGCCGAGATTTGGGATGCGTCTATTATATAAACGAGGAGTGGTTGGTTGCATGGAAAGGTTTGTGAAAGTTTCACTGAAATTTGTGAAATTTTTCTGAAAGTTTCGAATGTAATAAGGACATTTATCAGTTGAAAGCTTCAGGTAAAAATTTCAAAAATGTCACTGAAATTTCACTTTTTGGGTTAAGTGAATTTTTTCTGTTTTGAAAAGTTCAAAACAGAAAATTTCATTTGAAACTTTCAAATGACCCAACCCTTCCCATAGCTTTATTTTAATGTAATGATACCATAGATATTTACCATCAGATAAGCAAACAATAATTACGAAAGTGGCAGTTTTATGTTCTCGCGCATGTAAACAAAGCTATAAACGATTAGACATGCGCACTGCAACATTATCGTTTGACAAATGGAAAAATAGACAGGTCGGGGCTTTAAAATTTCTTCTCAATTTTTTTGATCAGGTTGGGAATTAAGTGAGTGATTTCTGGCATTTCCAGTGGTTGCAAACCTATCAGATTTTGAGGATAGAAATTTGTTTGTAAGGATTTGTTTCTAAAATTTGTTTAAAAATTATTCGTCGTCGTGTTTTTAGTTCGAAAGGGAAGAGAACAAGGCAATAAAACCATAAAACTTATAAAATCGAATATAAAAACAAACAAAACCAGCAAAATAACCAATCTTCAATGTTATCGCGTACCTAACCTCAACTCAAATATTAGTTGGCCTACCTCTATAACTTGTATTGATTTTTACAATTTGGCAGAAACTTGGGTACGTGTAAAACGTTTTCAAGCACAACTTCTTGTTCAATAATTTGAAAAAGTTTTCGCCCGAAGAATTTGACCTGTGGATTAATATAAACATACCTAGGCATTTACATTTTTTCTATTATATAGGTAATATAAATATAAAAAAAAGTGTCTTTGAAACTTTTTAAAGGATGCAGGGCTGCAAATAAAATATACCAAAACATGCATCGGGATAATAATCTATCTTGGTGTGGGCTTCTCTTTATTTTCATACCTTGTTTGTATAGCCTAGGCCTAGTTTGATATGTTTAAATTGATCATAATAAAATAAAGTTATATATCAAGATACATCACTACTACATACTTTACTATTTAAGCATAATAAAATCATACAATGGCTGTTACTAGTCATTGTTTATATTCCAATCCGAGTCACTAAAAGCTCAAACACAAGTCACTAAACTACACAAAAAGTAGAAATCCGTAAATATTAAACACCCACAATCCACAATAGCAAAGAAAACTACAAGGAATCAACAGAGAAACATTAAAACACAACAATAATAATGGCGGCCGAGCCGGTTCTGGAGTATATTTTGAACATGTCGCTAAAGAAGGACATGCCGATAACACGAGGTTTGTGCGCATGCCCGATGCTGCTCAGAGGGAAGGCAGCTGACCGGCGAGCCATGCTATCGGACGTATATTTTTACCCATAAAACGTAACTTTTGTTTGCGCAGGAGATAAGCTATACATGTCTAAAGGTAAATGTCTATGAATAATACCTAATATTCAATTTAACTATTACGGAACTAAAAACGTATATGAAAAATTTAAATAATAATGATATCTACCCGTGGAACATTTGCAACCAGTGCAATCTCTCCAAAATGGGCACCGTCTCGTAAACGACCAAATTCTCTCTTATCGGGTGTTGTTATTTTGACAGTGCCACGTTTGATTAAATACATACTTCTTCCTAAAAAAGCAAATATACAGGATGTCCGGAAAAAGGAGGTCAATCCGTTAATCCCTTAACCATACATCCTTGAGCAAAAATTATATGACTTTGAAGCCATTTTTAATTTGTAACCCTCATTTTCGATATGCAGGGCGTCAAGTTTAAAATTAAAAACGGATTTTTAAAAATAATTCGATTATTTAATAAGATTTAAATTTCAAATTTGGTATACATTGCTTCAGTACGAAGGCGTAGAAGGGCCACATAAATTTTATATATAGCATAGCATTGAATATTAAACTATAAGAAGGCCATATATAAGCAGATTTCCTAAATCTACTAAGGCACAATGAGTCACCAACAATAAAACGTGTTGATGCAGCCACTAACGACAAGCCTTTTCTCTGCTAAATCAAAACATTGTTGCCGCCTGTTTTGTTCTGTTCGAGGTTTGCGATGGCCTCTACCTTTTCAGCCTTCAGCCAATTTTTTTACGGCCTGTCTGTTTGACTTGCTGCATGATACTCTCCCTACTACCATACCATACTGTCACGCGCATCGCGGTGCCTGGATTGCCTTGCACTGGCATAATATATCGTCGGCTTAGTGCAAAAATTCATTAAGTCAAAATTGACAGTTTTTAATAAAACTCAGATTTAAGAAATGACGGAGTTTAAGTGATTTATTAAAAAAATGTGCAATAATGTGCCTACGAAGTTGTCATGTGCAAATGTACAAACTTTTTCAATATATTTTTACAAAATAGTATTTATTATATGCACAATTCATTAAGTGACTTAGCGAGTTTTCGACCCAACTAAATAGCTATACTTGCTGTCGCTTTTTATCTACTTTTATTTGTATAACATTTAACACCTAATGCAACGGTAAAATCATTATGAAAATCGGTTCAATTTTCCGGAGTAATCAGCGTACATATTACTATCAAAAACATACATTCGGCTGGAATTGAGAACCTCCTATTTTATTGCCTGTTAAAAATGCTTAAATCATTAAAAATTCCAATAAAATACTATATGCGTCAACACCACGACATCACATCAGTGAATTTGAGACATCTGTTGCCGAGGCGCTGCATCATACCTATAGATTTAAGGTTAGATTTACCATCAACTCCACAATGGCGGCCAAACCGTCTCCAACAATGATCTGCTACCTATAGATGCCGCACGCCATTCATAAACGCTATTTAAATCTGCTGCCAAAATCGTTTGTAGAAGAGAGGAGGTGAAGTACTTCCCCCCGGCCGGGAGTGGGGATTACGTTGCCGCCATTAGAATTTTACCTCGTTACTATGCGCTATCATATGGTCACAGCGGCGTCTCGTGTCAGGGTTCACAATAAAATATAATTATCCAATCTGAAATCAAATATTTTTTAACGTTTGTGAAAAAAAGGGTTTGTAGAACAGTAAAGTTTAATGTATGATAGAAAAAATGGTCCGCGGAGCAGTAAAATTTAATGTAAGTTAATAACTATTTATTGTAATAATTATTATAAGAGAAACTTTGGATAGCTATAATTATAACATTTGGTGAACTGAGCTGACCTAAAAATAATTACACTATGTATACTTAAAACACGGTTTTTACGGTTTTATTGAAATTTAAAAGAAAAGCAAAGTTCCTTTTACGTTAGGTACTTTTTAATAGCGAAAAAGCACAACAATATTTTTTTCTTTCCCCTAGCCACGCTCAAGCAGGATGCCTCTTTTTATTTCCCATCATGCCTACGAACTATACGAAGTTGTTCGCAAAGTTCCTTTAACATAGCTAAGCAAAGATATTTACTTTGCTTAGCTGTTTAAAAGCAGCAAATGGAAAGTAAAGTCAAAATTTTGAATAATCTCGCAAGATGGAGGTAAAGTCAAGTGACACTCTTTCAATTTTTCTCTATTAAACTTTTATAAGTTGGCATGAATTCCAGGACTGGACTTGAAAATTTAACATGTGATACCTTCTAAAACAATTGATGCAATAGTCTCATCGGTTTTACCGCTTTAATATTGCCAAATAATAATAATATTTTATTTTGAAAGTTTTGTTCTATAAATATTATAATTTAAGGTAGGTAAAGTCGATTCAGCCAGTAAACCTGCAAGATGGCCGACCTGTCATATGACAAAAGTAATTGAAAATGCAAAAATCCATTTTATTTAGCTGGAATATGACTTTTGTCATATGACATGCCGGCCATCTTGCAGGTTTACTGGCTGAATCGACTTTACCTAATAATAAACATGAGCTTTTATATGGTTTAACTATAAAGTGTCAAAATAGATTTAAAAACTATATTATATTACAATTACCTATTCAAACCTTGAAAATACTAAATTAACTGAAACGCAACTTTAAATAAGATTCTGTCACTCATATTTACAACAGAATTTTTTTTGTTTTATTTCTTCATATTATACCCAAAGAACTCAGAGCCAACTAATATTCTGTGATTATACCTATCTATAGGTAAAATACAATACCTACAGTTCAACATAAACTAATTGAATTCAGTCAGATATTACATTTTTACTGTCGAGGAAATCCCCATATATGACTTACATAAGGTACGTAGACCCAAAAGTGGTTTTTATGAAATTTGATGGTTATGATACAGTTACATTTTTAAATTTGTATGTGGGCTAACATAAAGTTAAAAGCTTCAATTTAGCCAGGGATTTAATTTTTCTCTCAATGGAAACCCCAATTTAACAGTTTTTGACTTACGTAAGGTACGAAGACCCAAATACGGTTTTTATAGAATTTGTTGGTTATGATACAGTTACATTCCTAAACTTTTATGTGGGCTAACATAAAGTTAAAAGCTTCAATTTAGCCAGGGATTAATTTTTCTGTCAGTGAAAACTCTACTTTAACAGTTTTTGACTTATTACGTATAAGGTACGTATACCCAAAAGTGGTTTTTATGGAAATTGTTCTTTAAAATGCAATTTATTGATACGGTTATATTTCTAAACTTGTATGTCGGCTAACTTAATGTTAAAAAATTTAGAAATAAAACCAGCATATAATAATAATCATAGGTACCTAGGTAGGTATATATCTTTATTCTCAAGTAACTATAGTTTATTACAGGAATTAACTTACATATCCAAGTAAAGTATTTTTAACAAATAATAAGTAGGTTCAAGAATTAACAACTTATTAAAACAAACATTATCTAGGTACTAGATACCTACATAAATATCTAATTCAAAAAAGTTTTCTTTAAGAGACCTGATTTGAGTACAACTAATAAATTTCACAAAGTCATAGTCTCACACGAATATTTACTTCCCAAACAGGTTAGGTACATGTTTCGTTCGTAGCTACCTGAGCATCAGAACAAAATGAGCCTAACATTGGTCTGATGATGCTCAGGTATGAGCGAAACATGTAGGTAACCTGTTTGGAAAATAAATATTCGTGTGAGACTCTGACTGTAAATTATTATATTAATGTCCTATTCCATGAAACAAAATCATTCTTTTTCCAAAATACGATATTTGTTGCCACATGCTTTTGAATAATGAGCTAAAAATAATAATATAGTGGCCGGCTAAAATTTGGCCGCATATGGAAAACTTACACAAGTATTTTGTCTGGTACCTACAACATATTATGAAATCCCATGCAAAATTGAAGAGTTAAAGGCACGAACCCACGAACGTTATAAATGACGTTTATGGTTAAAGGTGATCAAATAGTGGCTTCCTTGTTTATTTTAGACTAAGAGTGTATCTGAGTTGTTTAAAGAATTCAATAAGCCAAACCATTTGCAAAAGTTATACCTATACAGTCTATCTAGAATGTTCCTTAAATAAATAATACGTTTAATAAAATAAAAATGTAAAGTTTTAATTATTTTTCCCCACCTACCCACGCCTATGAATAGTTAAACCTAACCTACAAATAACCCAACTTTTTATGTACTCACCTATGAAAAGTAACTGCAGAATTATTATTATTATATTTTGCAGTCTTGCACACTTCAAACCTGTGACCCATATTAATTAGTCTTGAAAAAAATATCACAAAACACTAACAACACAGCAATTAATACACAAAACCGATAAACCGAAACAAATTTCAAACAACTTTCGAACCCTTAATTTCTCTGTGGACCACACGTCAAAGAAATTATGAATGAAAAAAGGCAGGATCTCTTCTGACCAATAGGAACGCAACGTCTTCTGTGTTGCCAAACTGCATAATTTTTAAGGGAAATGTCTATGGGTTTTTAGACAAAGATTTAAATTTACCACATAACGTCATATTTTTTTCTCTTCTGGAAGGTAAAACCTGTAGATTTATGGCTTTAGGGATGAATAATATGTAAAATTATTAAATAAGTGTTGTTATTATTACTTTTAAAATATTGTTATAGCCGTAATTTATATATTGGTACTCTAAGAGTGTTAATACCTACTTTTAAGAGGTACGTTTGGCAAACAAAGTGGAGGGGCGCAATTTGCGACAAAAGTTACTTCAGAATGGTATACGATTTTGGCAATAGGTTCGTTTGTTATTGCTTCATCTATAGCTAGCAGATCATTGGTCTCCAATAAGTCAAAAACAGGGTTGTCAACTTTTCTCGAAGATCCGCTATTCTTATAGTTTGATATTCAATGGCGATAGTAAGTTCTTAGTAGGGCAATAAAATAATTTCATTTAACTGATTTAGGCCAACAGGTTACGCCACTGTCTTTACATTATTCTTGGCTAGTTCTTTGCTTTCGGTATTGTCACTTATTGCAAAGTGTCACTTAATTATATCTTGTTTTCATGGTAATGCCTTAATGTAGCATTTGAAAATTATGAGATTACCGTAAGCCGCGTTGGCATCAGTTAAGTTAAGTTATATCATTTCTAAACAAATTATCTCCAAAAAGCATAATTTTATCGAAATTTTATAGGAGATAAAAAATAATCTAAAACAAATGACTACCTGAAAAAATATAGCTTGGAAGTCACTGGCGCACGTACTAAAAAATATAGGAGGTCAGCGGGTCAGCGGGCACTGGACCCCCCTATTTTGAATATTTGACAATTGATTTCTATTTTGTATTTCTCAAAAGATGTACATCTTTATGCTGAAGTAATTGTGTGTGTTGTGTGTACTTACCAAATTTGAAATTAATATCTTATTAAACACGCGAATTATTCCTACCAGCTTTTAATTAAACCTTTATATTACTTATTTAATAACATTAAGATTACTGTATTATTATTTTGAATAAAATTTTGCACATACAGGGATTTAGTTCTCTAGGTGCAAAACTAAAAAACCTATAAGACTATAAACGTTTATATATATATTTATTTATTTATTGACGAATGGGATATCTACAGACCTAATGGTCCAAAATGATATCCACAATTAAACACATGTGTGCGGATATACATAATATAAAATAATAATAAAGTCTATATTTATATTCACTGTAATAAACTAAAGTAATCCTTAATTCCATATAATATCTACTTAAGTTAGTATCCAAAACAATTTTTTATTTTAATTTTAATCACATTTAATGAGTAATGAAATATATCAATATCAGCAAATCTAGAATTATATAAGCGTAATATTCTATGAATGGGTGAATTCCTACCCGAATTAGTTCGAAAATATTGCTCAAAAAATAAAGAATTACGTCTTAGGTCTCTCGCTTGGATATTAAAAAGAATATTTGATAAAATTACTGGCGAGTCCAAGTGACCATTAAGTATTTTATATAAAAATAGAATATCACATTGCTCGCGCCGGGCGTCCAGAGAATAAAACTGATATTCCTGCCTAAGTCTAGATGTACTGATGGTATAACTATATGTACCTGTTGACTTGTAGTATAAAAATCTCAAAAAAGTATTTTGTACTCTCTCCAGCCTAACCTTATAAACATCATACTGGGGACACCAAACAGGTGTAGCATAATTTAATCTACTGTAAACGAATGAGTAGAATAAAGCCTTCATTGCAGTTACAGAGTGAAACTGTCTACATTGTCTCAAAATAAATCCTAACATTTTTGTGGCTTTAGTGACAACAAAATTTATGTGTGAAGAAAAAAGCATTTTACAATCAAATATGATACCCAAGTCTCTAATTTCGTCTACTTTCCTCAATACAATTCTGTTTAAATTATAATCGTGTAAGAACTTGTTTATATTTCTAGAAAATGAAATAAAGCAACACTTATCTAAATTATGAAATAATCTATTTTTTTGACAGTAGTCATGGAGTCTATTTAAGTCACTCTGCATTAATATACAGTCCGTTATACTTTTGATCAATGCGTACAACTTTAAGTCGTCTGCATACAGAGAGAAAGCACAAAAATGAAAACAAGACTTTATGTCGTTTACATAGATTATAAAAAGTAATGGTCCCAAGTGTGAGCCCTGGGGCACACCTGATGTAACAAAGTAAGGAACAGACTTATGACCACTGACAAGGACGGTTTGAGTTCTAAAGTATATGTACGAAGATAACCAACGAAGCAGATCTCCGTGCACCCCGATTTCAGAAAGTTTCGAAATTAGTATATTGTGATCCAATTTGTCGAATGCTTTACTAAAATCGGTGTACACATAGTCCACCTGTATCTGGGAGTCCATTGCGTTTAAGATAAAGTTGGTATATTGTACAAGATTTGTTTCAATTCCCCTTTTTGGAAAAAATCCATGTTGCTCCTCGATTATTTTAAGTTTGACAGCATTTAACAAACGTTTATGGACTATAAATTCCAATATTTTGCCGAAAATATTTAACTTACTAATTGGTCTATAATTACTTATGTCATTTTTGTTCCCACTTTTAAAAATAGGAACAACAAAGGCACCCTTCCATATGCTGGGAAATAGACCCTCTGCAAATGATCTATTAAATATCAAGGTTAAAGGTACGTGTAAACCTGATACATATAATATAAATCATGTAGACTTTTCTTTTCAGGAATATGTAATATATTATTATTATTATTCAAAAAAAATCAAGTTTTAATTTCAAACTTTGACACCCTTTTTTAAGTTATTTTAGTTATTTTAAGTGTAATTCAACTTGGTTGGTGATTTTGTCTACAGGTTTCTTTAGTTTATTACCTCTAGATCCTGCCGTTATAATAACGTCACCAGGCAAAAATATTTTTGAAATCAAGTGTGCTCTTAACTTCTGCAAAATCTTTTCTGGAATATTTTTAAAAATGTCAACCTTTGCAGTACTTGCCATTGATACTTCAACCAACACTTCCTTTCTCAGAGAAGGAGAGGTAGCTCGTAAAATAGTTGAGTCCTAAAAGTAGATTAAAATATTATCTTCTGTTTTTTTTTAGGGTTTTCCCTGGAACATCCTTTTGCCTATATTAAATCCAATTTTATTTGAACTTATGCAACAAGGATGGTTTACTCATAACCACTACCAAGTGGAAATCCTGCTGTTGTATACAGACATACACAACACACGGCCTTTCTATTGCCTATACTACGCGACCAAAATGGATGATAGCCTATGGGTTTCATGAACTGCACCATTAGTTTTGGTCGCCAGATATAGTGATAAATTTGGTGTCTGATTTACCTTGTAGAAGTGGCGTTGATATTTAAAATCCAGGTATAAAAATATCCTTTCTCGCATCTCAAGAGGTAATGCTTGATATTTCATAAATGCCTTAATAGAGTTAAAAACAGTTATCTGTTGGTGTTCTGTGCTGTAAAAGTGGTACCAAATTTTCATAATCTAAAAATATGTTTCAAGAAAAATATTTCAAAAGAAATATATATTTATACAGGGTGTTCATTTGAAAACTTCCCACCACGGATTTTCCTGCTTTAAAATGAAAATGTGGAAAATCGCTCGGACCCATCGATTTTTATTTCGAGGGGGACATCTTTTGCGTATATTGTCAATCTTGTTACTTCAAGCCCTTAGGAGGGAGGGGGTAAGATCTAAATCTTAAATGGATATCCCTATTTTATATAATTTTTTTGGATTCTGCATAAAACTCTGAACATTTTTTAATAAAAGCATTATTAGTCTATACTAAACAGTTTCCGAGATATTGACTCTTGAAAAATGAGATTTTTGAACTTTGACAGCGTCTAGCTTTCTAACTGTACGTCTTAGACCAAAATGGCTTACATGTCCCTATCTTCGATTTTTATTATCTTTCCAAGAGTGTCAACTTCCGGTTAAACCGGTTGTAAGAAATATAGTACTAGGGTATCACATATAGGTACTACTAGGGTATCACATATTGGTATCAAATTAAAGAGAATTAAAATATCTTTTCGAAAAAAATTTAAAATATAGTTCATTTGAAAAAAAAACGAAATCTTGGTTTTAAATTCATTAAGTTTGGAGCAAGATGTTGAACACTCTGTAGTACTTATACCAATTCTAATAACCGTTTGGTGATTATATTATATTACATGTTATAACTTTTTATTCCTAAGTTTTAGTCAAAAAATTTGTAAAGATAATTAAAATTCAACGATATTGATGTAAACTCATTTTTAGCCAAAAATCCATTAAAAAAATCATATCTTGACAACGTCGCATTTGATGATTAAATTTTTTTAAAGTATAATAGAGGACTACTAAAGGCTTTAATATAATGAAAAATATATATGGTGTTCCATTTAAAAAAAGATATGTCTGGCCCACCCTGGATTTTTGGTCCAACCTGTATATTTAAAATTATTTTTATAAGGTGCGCGACGTTAACCTGTACAACCTTTGTATAAAATGAAAAGGAAAGAAAAACACAAAGTGTTCCTCCACAAAATTTAATGGAAAGGATTCCAACTTTAAGGGTTTCGAACGCAGAAACGTTCATCTTCAGGAGACAGAAAGTTTTTTAAATTATGCTGATGGTGTTAGCAAAAGAGAAATTAAAATTTAGTACCTTATTGGAGCTTTTATGGATTTAAACTGAAGTATAGAAGAAACATGAAATAAAAGATTTGATAATGGTAAAACCATAGAGTGTTTAAAACATTATGAAGGGGTGTAAACCAACCAAATAAATTGGGGAAGAAGAAAACCTGTCTAAGGTGTCGAAGCTTATTTAAAAACTTTTAAAGGAACTTATGGAACATATAAGACATTATTGTGAAGGTACAATCGTTGTGTTTTCACATCTGTAAAAATAGAAATCGAAATTAAAATAACGTGAAGGAGTACAGAAGGTTTTTTCAATGTTTTAGAGAGAATTTTTAATTTTAAATAATAGGTTAGTACTTACAATATTGTTGTAGCGAAAAGAATTTTTGGGGTTTTGAAGACTAAACCTAAGTAACCTCGCGAGAGGTTAATTTGAAACCGATAATAAAGGTAATTAAAAAATTAAACATTTTCAAAATTTTCTTCTTCGAAAGTCAAAAGGTTGTTCACCTACACGTGCTTGCGTAAAAGTGAATGAAAGATAATTGATTGACAGTAGACAGATATACTGACAGGAAGAATAGCGGTAAATTTAAATTAAGTAAGAAGAGAAAAAAGATTTGTAGAGGAAAAGCTCAATTAAGGTTAGGTAGATACAGATTTGTATAAAAGTTTTATTCCTTAAGTCGACCGTTTACGATATATCGTCCACCGGCACACTAATTGGATACCCTGTATATGGTAATACAAAATCAAATTGTCTATCGTTTGATTTTGTATTCGAAAGTAATTTAAACTGAGGTTTAATCCTCAGTACCCCAAAAACATTACGTTTTCCTAACAACATTATTGTGCTACTGCACTTCTATCCTCATAATGTGTTACTTATGCTGGATATAAATTTTAAGAATTAAAACTAAATAGATTCCGACACCTTTTAAGAAAGTTTCTTTTTTTCCCGGTTTTTTTTTTCTTTTCTCTTCTTCTCCATTTAGTTTGGTTGGTTTAAGCCTACTCTAACAACGTTTTTGAATGCTCAGTATTCAACCATTGTCAATTTTTTCAAGCCATGTTTCTTCTACATTTAAAATGTTTTTCTATAAAAATTTTACGCCCATAAAAGCTCCATTAAGGTTCTAATTTTCTCTTTTGCTAACAACATCAGCATAAAATAGATTTCTGTCTCCTGATGATGAACGTTTCTACGTTCGAAACATTTAGAGACCTTTCTAACTAGAATTTTATTCTATTAAATTTTGTGAAGGATGACTTTGTGTTTCTCTTTCCTTTTTATAATTTAAAAGAATTTACAAGAAATCACATTTCCACAGTCGCGTGGCTAGTTCTACACTCGGTGTCTCTAATTTTAGTCTAATATAAAATTGGTTTAATGTTTGAAAAATTAAAAAAGGGGAAAATCACACTTTAGCAAACATAAGTATACTTACATAAACAAAGATAAACAAATGTATCATAAATCCAAATGTTATTAAAAGTATTGGAAACACTTTATCTATTAAATGATCGGTTGTGTGATAACCATGACTGACCATTAAAATCATTTTTAAACTGGATTGCACACAGTCCAAATGGTTTCGATAATCAAATTCGGGAAATTGGCCCTAAAATCAAGTTCAGTTAATAAATTATGAATTCTTGAAAATATCAAATTAAAAAAAGTAAGTTGTGCATTTTACATTACTCGTTTAATAAAACGAACGTAAAAGAAAATAATTCATTAATTGTTATTCTTAGAGCTGATCGCCATCATTGCATGGGGACGAGCTTAAATCATATTTTAAAGTAAACTATATACAGGGTGGCGCACCGAAAACTTTCCACCCAGGTTTATTTTCTTGTTAATAAATAAATCAATATTCGCTCGAACACGGGAACCTTAGTTCTCAGGGGGACATATTCTTTGCTATTTTCATCCCCCCTGCTGGAACCCCCACGACGGGGTGGCTTCCACCCTTAAAATCTTAAATGGAAGGGGGGGTCGAGTGACACCTTATTTTAAAGGGAATTGAATTGCCTTTCAAACGCGACCTTGCTCGTTTAAATCGAGTGAATGAGAAATAGGGCTAAAAAGAAAAAAAAATTAAAAGTAATAAAATTTGTCACCGCTTGTATCAATCAAGTAAATGTTGAAAATGTCCACCTACAACCTCCATGCAATTGTAAAGGCACTGTCCAAAATGTTCGCGAACATTATGGAGCATATGGGGTGACTTTCACCCTTAAAATCTTAAATGAAAAGGAAGGTCGAACTATAGCTTATTTCAAAAGGAATTTAATTGGCTTAAAACCACTGGCTACGGCCCTGAATTTGGTTGAGTACCTTTCGAGAAATTAAATGGTAAAAAAATTTGTGCTTAAGTGTAAACAAATTAAATGGTATAAAATAAGCAAAAAAAGGATACAACCTTAACAAAAGGGATTTGGAATTTTACTTGTTCAATCGAAAAAACTCAGTTTGTTTTTGGCATCGATCAAACTCATAGTAAGAATAAAAATTTATTTTGCCTTACATATCAGTGTGTTCAATAATTGATTAAAATGGCGTATACTCTTCAAGAAAGGGTTGAAATTATTTCACTTTTCTTTAGAAGTAACGATTGTGCTCGAGCTGCCATTTATAATGCATTGCATCTAAATGCACACCTGTCTCATACTTACGTGCTACAATTGGTGACAAAATTCCGTAAAACAGGATCAGTGATGAACAAAAATAGGATTGTTGAAAATCCTGTAAGAAATGAAGCTGTATAAGTTGCAGTTTTGGGTCATATTGCCATCGATCCCACACTTAGCACGAGGAAGGTGTCAGATGTATCGGGTGTTTCGCGTAGAACGGTTCAGCGTACATAAAATAAAACTGGTTCATGAACTTAATGAAGATGATGACGATCGCCGTTTGCAATTTTGCGAATTAATTAGTGAAATGATCATTCGCAAACTACAATTTATTTTCAACATTTGTTTCTCCGATAAATGCACTTTTTTCTTCACGGTACTGTCAATCGACAAAATTGCAGATATTGGTCGGATTCCAACCCTAGAATTTTTAGAGAAGTGCATACTCAACACCCCGAAAAATTAAATGTGTGGGCTGGAATTTTTGGGGACCGTATTATTGGGCCGTATTTTATACCTGGAAATTTAACAGGTGAAATTTACCTGAACCTGTTAGAAACCACTATTAACCCTGCTTTAACGAATGCCATAGAAGAAAATTACCGTTATCGGGCCGAAAATATTTACTTTCAGCAAGACGGAGCACCCCCGCATTATGCGTTCGATGTTCGACAACTTCTGGATGAAAATTTTCCTGGAAAATGGATTGGAAGAAGAGGTCCTATTGAATGGCCTGCAAGATCGCCTGATTTGACTCCACTGGACTTTTTTTGTGGGGACATTTAAAGTCTAAAATTTATGCAACCCAACTGAACTCTTTGGAAGGTTTGCGACAACGAATAGTGTACGAGTGCCGACAAATAACTCCCGCAATGCTCCATAATGTTCGCGAACATTTTGAACGGTGCCTTTACAGTTGCATGGAGGTTGTAGGTGAATATTTTCAACATTTACTTGATTGATACAAGCGGTAACAAATTTTATTACTTTTAATTTTTGTTTTCTTTTTAGCCCTATTTCTCAGTAACTATTCACTCGATTTAAACGAGCAAGGTCGCGTTTAAAAGGCAATTCAATTCCTTTTAAAATAAGGTGCCACTCGACCCCCCTTTCCATTTAAGATTTTAAGGGTGGAAGTCACCCCGTCGTGGGACTTCCAGCAGGGGGGATGAAAATAGCAAAAAAATATGTCCCCCAAGGTTCTCGTGTTCAAGCGAATTTTGATTTATTTATTAACAATAAAATAAACCTGGGTGGAAAGTTTTCGGTGCGCCACCCTGTATCAAAAAAGTGTTGGTGGAATATTAAATTCACATTGAAGTAGCTTTACTAAATTACGCCGAAATACGCCATTAAAACATATGGATTATTCTCCTTCTCAGCTTTTAAAATAGTCGTAGGGTTAAAACTAAAATACCTATATATTTAGAACTACTTGAACCAAGGTTAGGCCAAAATAGAAAAGAAAAAATTATTTCTAAAATGAATTTAAATAAAAGTTATTTTGATAAAGCTGCTAAAGATTTAATTCCATTAAAGCCAGGAGACACTGTTGTCATATATAACCACAGAACTAAATCTTGGGACTCAGAAAAAATTGTTAATATCCATGAAGCACCTGGTTCTTACCTTGTCAAAGATTTGGCAGGACAAATATTTAGGCGAAATAGACAAGGCATAAAATAATGTTCTCCAAGTTTTACCAAGTGATTTATGAATTATGACTTATTTATTTATTTATTTGTTATTTTTTTGATTTAGTATTTCCAGTGTTAGAACTTTCAGCTTCCACTTATTTTATATAGTTAAATAGTAATTAGGATTAGTTGTTTAGTTACCAGATTCTTTATAAAATATTCTGCTTATCGAGAAAATGCATTTACCATATAAAATTTTTAGATCAGATGTACAGGGTGTTGATAAATAAAGAAAACATGAAAATGCTTTAAGAGAGAAGTAGGTACCATTATTTATTATTTTAGACAAAATGTTTATGAAACAACGTTGTTTATAATCCAAAATAAAGCCTAAATACAAAATTTGAAATATGAATTATAATTTTTGCTTTTTATTTTTTACAATAGAATTTATGAACATTCAAAATGCACAATCAGTTATCCTCTAAAGTAAAACAATGTATAACTAAACAGTTTACTTAATAATGTGACATATTTTTGTCGAGAAGTTATCAAAAATAACAAAAAAACCATTAAATATATTATTTTTTACATTTCAATAGTTAGTTATAGGAATATGTTCTTTCACTCGCGTATATATAATAGCTTTTTGTTCCACACTTAACGAAGGCATGTTTAACACTTTTTAATATTTATTTAGTATTACCACTTTGACAACAATATATACCTATTGTCAAAATCACATTTAAATATCAAAGCCGAAAATTTGTAATAGGCTGGGAGATATAAAATTGCGTGTCCCAGTTTTTTTTGGGCGCAATGGTACCTGAAATATTCACACTTTCTCCTGAATCAGCCTGTATATCTGAACAAAGCCTTTCGCATAATATACTTGATGCTCTTATAATGCTTATCTATCCATGATTTGTGTTACTGGACATGATATCTTCATAGCTTGACCTAATTTGACATTATTCGTCATCGTCATTTTAAACAAGGAATACTTGATTCTTGTTTATCATATTATTGTTGGTTTGTAAGTTTTTAAAAAATAAAGGGAACTTAATTTATTGTAGTTATTTATACTTACAATTATGACATATATAATTGTCACAATAAACAGCAGGAAGAACATGAATCTGAAAAAAGTCACGAGCGCTTGATAGAAGAAATGGTTCATACCAAAATATAACTTCATTTCTTTTAATGCGGACAAGAAATAGGAATATCTAAAAGAAAATTTAAAAATGTAGTTTTTGTAGAGTTGCTTCATTTAAAAATACTATTTTACAATTTGTCGTATCAGGATTGCGGTTTTAAATATAAGTAATTTCCATCACACCCTCTATATTAAATAATCATACAAACCTTGCAAATTTACATAAAGGAAAGAACCATGATGCATATTCAAGCAAACTCCAACGTTTGTCCTTCTGTGGATTATATAATATTCTTAGTACCACTGTTGCAATGGAAAATATGTCAAAAAAGAAATAGGTCGATAAGTATCTTATGGCAACTTTTCTTCGATTTAAAACTACACAATTTTCAGCTTTATCATGATATCCTGTGAAGAAGCTGAGGACTATTAGAACAAGAAACGATCCTAAAATATAAATATTGTACATTTGTCAACGAATTCGGAACAAACTAGAACAAATAAGCATGTGTATTAAAATTTAATCAGGGAAATTCTGGCAAGATAACAAAAGCATAAAACTCATTGTTATTAATTTTCAACTTAAGAATCCTTTGTAAGGAATATATAAACATAATCCAAACCATAGGTCAGGGAATGGAATAGATCCATAGATAAACGAACAATAATCACGAAAGTGGCCAATTTATGGCCTCGCGCATGTAAACAAAGCTATAGGTACACGATTAGACATGCGCACTGCAACATTATCGTTTGACGAATGAGAAACAGGTCCGGGCTTTAAAATTTAAATTCTTGCCAAATAATTGGAATTTATTCTCAATTTGATCAAGTTGGGAATTAAGGTGGAATTATCAACGTCATTCAATCTATTGCCAACCTATAACCTATTTCGCATTGATTTTTTGAGTTTATAATTTTAATAACTAACATTTAAAGAAAATCAATATCGTCGGTACATTATTTAGGTAGTAGGTATCTAATATATTACAAAAATATCAATTTATTTCATTGCTAATTTTGGGAGAATTGTATATTGAAACAACAATGACATAATAATGTAAAAAAAAATCTAACCCGATATTTTTCGCTCTATAATTCTTCTAAAATAATTTATAAAATTCCTTAATTTTTATTTAATATGTCAATAATTATTACCCATAGAATATGCAGTCGATATTGATTTTATTTAAATTTTGTGTAAAAGCTAGAAAAATAAATAAATCTACGCAAAATAGGTTATAGGTTGGCAAGCATGTTGATACTCCCACCTTAAGTTAGTGATTCCTGGCATTTTTAGTAGTTGCAAACCTAATAGATTTTAAGGAAAGAAAATTGTTTTGTAAGACTGCACACTTAAAAAATTGAATATAAACAACTATATTTCCTGCTTT
Source organism: Polydrusus pterygomalis (assembly GCA_963969555.1). NCBI lineage: Eukaryota > Metazoa > Arthropoda > Insecta > Coleoptera > Curculionidae > Polydrusus > Polydrusus pterygomalis. Next base: position 24,449,178 of record OZ018380.1, read on the forward strand.
CGAGTTACATCCGGTTTAACCGGAAGTTGATTTTTTTGGAAAGATAATAAAAACTAAAGATAGGGACATGTAAGCCGTTTTGCTCTAAGACGTACTGTTAGAAAGTTATAAGCTGTCAAAGTTCAAAAATGTCACTTTTCGAGAGTCAATATCTCGGAAACTATGAAGTATAGACTAATAGTGCATTTAATAAAAAATAATTATAATTTTATGCGGAATTCAAAAATATAAAGGGTGTTCCATTTAAAAAAAAAATACCGTCAACACTTGACAGTTGGTGACATTACTAACATATGGTATAATAGTCAAATAGTAAAATTTTAGTCCTATAGATTACCCAAAACCCGGATCCGATATCACTTTTCGTTCGCCTGTAATTAAGCCGTTCCGGAACATTTGCCCAACCCTGTATAGAGAAAAGTGTCTTTTAAACTTTTTGTAGATTGCAGGCTGCAAATGAAATTATATCAAAACATGCATCGGGATAATCTGTCTTGGTGTGGGTTTCGCTTTATTTTCATACCTTGTTTGTATAGCCTATGCCTAGTTTGATGTGTTTAAATTGATCGACAGTTTTTTTTTGGATTTTTAACATATTTTTTTCTGTTACAAAAAAATCTAGTATTTTAGGCTAATATTAAATAAAAATATCGTTTGTTATCAGAAATACATTTTAGTTTTTAATACATTTTCGCTAATATTATGACAAATTTAATAAAAAAACGTAGTTTTGATAGTTGGGCCAACTTCCCCGAGACAGGGCGCGTATATCAGGATACATCACTACTCCATACTTATTGAAAATACGAAATACCATATATTTTACACCTATTTGGGCATAATAAAATCATACAACTGCTGGTATTAGTCATTGTTTATATTCCAATCCGAGTCACTAAAAGCACAAACGCAGTTCACTAAACTAAACAAAAACTAGAAATCTGTAAATATTAAACACCCACAATCCACAATAGCAGAGAAAACTACAAGGAATCCACAGAGAAACCTTAAAACACAACAACAAAAATGACGGCCGAGCCGGTTCGGGTTTGTTCGGGTTTGTTTCCATTTTTTCTTTCATTATCGAAATAGTTTGTCAGACTAAATGCCATTGTATTTTTAGGTTTTAGTAGTAAAATTGTTGAAATAAATTGCACTGTTTATTATTGTCGTTTTTAATTAAAGGGTACAGTAGGTATATAATTAACGATTATATAATTTTTTTGTAACTCTTTTAACTCCCCTGTACATAATTTTTACAAAACTAATAATATTAGGTATATGTGGCTATCTTCGCGATAGCTAAAATAATGAAACTATTTTTCCTTCCTTCGGTATATTTGTAAATAATCTCACAACATTTTGATAGCGTCTGTGTTGTCTGATTTGACGCATATGATCAGTGACCTTTGGACCCGCAAGTTAAGACCAGATCTGACTATATATAAAAATACTTACCATTACCCAGAGCCAATATACGATTCATAGTCCTTGGAGTAATATAAGCTACCATCATAGGCCATACGAAATTTGTACTAAATATTATAAAAACCATATATATTTTCCAGTAAAAGTTAAACATGCTAAATGGATGAATCATTTTGTAGTGGCGAATTAGGTGTTTCCGTTCTTCATTTCTAAGCATAACTAGGGAATGTATGTAGAGTCTACATAAGGGGTGTTTGGAGTTTACCATCATAAATCTATAAATTACATAAATATCTACAGTGAGAGTTAGAAACTTGAAACACCCGAAAAATTAATTGTCTACATATATACAGGGTATCCGAAAAAATGAGGTCAATTTGTTAATCGTATATTCCTTAAGCAAAAGTAATTTATGACTTTTATAATGCCATTTTTCATCACAGTAAAACGCCCACTGTTTTATTACTTATTAAATAAATTTGAAACATATTATTTTCAAATGCTTCGATTTTCTTTAATAAAGAAAGCTCTCATGTGTATTCACAAAGATGGAGGTCCTATTGAGCAATTTTTTTAGAGAGATAACAATATTATTAATAATAGTAATAATAATAATAATAATAATAATAATAATAATAATAATAATAATAATAATAATAATAATAATAATAATAATAATAATAATAATAATAAAATTATACATTTTTGATACAAGCAGCTCACATCTACACACGAGGCACTCACCAGGGAAATAAATAAAATCATTCAAGACCCAAAGACATTCCCAAAATTCCTGACACAAGGTAATACAATATGTTAACCGAAAAATGCTACAGACACAAAGAATCCAACCAATTATAGACCAATAACATGCCTTCCTACACTGTACAAAATAATAACAGCCACCATTATGTAAAAAGATAGACCAACACCTAACAAAAAATAACATACTTATGGAAGAACAGAAAGGTTGCATGAAAATTCAGTCAGGGGTGTAAAGAAAAATTATTAATAGATCATCCTTAGTGTGGTGTCACACATAGCGTTTTCGCCGCTGCGGCAAGAACGCTGCCGGGATGGTGTAAACCCATTGTATATAATGAGTGCTGTCACATACAGCGTTGTACCGCACCCAAACCGGATGCAACCGCATCATGCTGCGGCGGCACCGCACGACCGGACGACTGCAATAGAACGAAAACACGTGCAATTGTATGTTTGTAGTCACACCTGACGGTTCGAATGCTGCGGTTCTTCGAAAATTTTTGAGTTCGTAGTTGTTTTTTTTTTCATTAATTTCATCATGTTTGACGTGGATCTATTCATTAAGTGCGTCCACGGTAAACAAGCATTATGGGAGAAAAAGTCGAAAGAATACTCAGATAAAAATGGTAGGGAGAAAGCCTGGGTGGAAATTGGAGAAATTATGAATAAGAATTGGATGGAGCTTGACTCAACGGAGAGAGATGAGAAAGCTTTAATGAATTCGCCATGATACTAGCACTACCAAAATTCGACTGGCGAAACATTCCGTTAAAACGCATCGTGTGACAAGTAGAGTTCATCCGGTCAAAACGCATCCCTTCTTGCCGCAGCGTTAAAAACGCTATGCATGTGTGACACCACACTAAGAACAGTCTGAAAAAGAACGCAGAAATCTACACACCGGCTACATAGACTATAAAAAGGCTTTCGACTCCGTACCACATAGCTGGTTAACAAAAATCTTACGACATCTACAAAATAGACACAAAAATCAAACAATTCTTGATGGAAATAATGAAAACCTGGAGAAAGAAAATTACCATAACCTCAGAATTAAAAACCGTACAACGAAAATTACTATAACCTCAGAATTAGAAACCGTACATGTATCTAAATCCACTCTCAAATGCACTAAATAACTCCAAATACTGCTTTAACATAAAATATCAAAAAACAGCACGACATAAAATCAACCACCTACTGTTTATGAACGATATAAAAATCTACGCGCCAACACCAACACAACTAAAAGTGCTGCTCAAGATCACAGAAATATTTACAACGGACATACAAATGGAATTCGGGATAAGTAAGTGCAAAGCACTACATATATCGATAAAGGTAAATGGAAAGTAAGCGAATACAAATAATTCATAAACAATGAAATTTTAGACAACATGGCAGAAAACGAAAGATACAAATACCTAAGACTCCAACAAAGCACTAAAATAAACCACACAGATATAAAAACACAATTGAAGAAACAATACAAACAAATATTACTAGCCATATTAAGAACGTCACTTTATTCCCTCTTCAAAGCCATCAACACATTTGCAATCCCAATACTTATATACTCCTTGGGTATAATTAAATGAACCCAAACAGACCTGGAACGTATCCATACCCTCACTAGATCAGAGCTTACCAGACATAGAAAACACCATCCCAACTCGTGTAAAGAAAGAGTCACAATCAACAGAAAAGAAGGGGGAAGAGATATGATAGATATTCAAGCTTTACACACAAATCCAACAACTTCGGAAACTCTTCCTTGGTAAACAAACATCGCTTCACCAATCAGTCTGTAAAGCTAACAAAAATTATACACCCCCTTGATCTATCCACGACCAATCATCCTACGGATACTTATACTCCAACAAAAAATATAGGAGAAAGTCTTAATTTATGGACAACAAAACAGCTGCGTGGGAGATTCGGTAAGAAAATTTCATAAATTGGAGTTTTTCTTATTGTAATTTTTTTGCTAAAATGCTACAAAAACATATTTCCGGCGGCTTTAGTTAATTGTAACTAATTAGAGTTTTAGAAATAAGGTTCATTTTAGCCGTTACTAACTCAATTTTATTACTAAAATGTGAGAAACATTAAATAACTAATTTGTTATCTGAAATCCAATGTCTTTATAGTTTTAAACTCAAATAAAACTTTAAAAAACATATTTCCGATGAGTTTAGTTTAATATGACGCACTGTATTTTTACAATAATAGAAGTTGAGTTCACTTGTTATAGTAACTAAGGTTTATAACTAATATTTCAGGAACATTAAAAACCATAACATCTGAAATTACATGTCTACATAGTTTCAAATAAAAATTAAAAAAACATAGTTCCGATGAGTTTAGTCAAATATGACGCACTATATTTTTTACAATAGAAGTTGAGTTTACTTGTTATAGTAACTAAGGTATATAACTAATATTTCAGGAACATTAAAAACCATAACATCTGAAATTACATGTCTACATAGTTTCAAATAAAAATTAAAAAAACATATTTCCGATGAGTTTAGTCTAATATGACGCACTATATTCTTTACAATAGAAGTTAAGTTTAATTGTTCTAGTAACTAAGGTTTATAACTAAAATTTCAGGAATATTAATTCGTTTTCAACCCATAACATCTGAAATTACATGTCTACATAGTTTCAAATGAAACTTAAAAAAACATATTTTCAATGAGTTAAGTTAAACTTTTGATGTGTCTCTTTTAGCTCCAGTATTCGATATGTAAAGCAAATTGTTTACTATCAATAAAAATTATAAGTAAGCAACAAAATGTATTTTGATTTTATTCTGAGTGACTTTTGCCAATAGATAAAGCACTTCATTTTTGACAAAAAAATTATCACTTATTAATTTCATTAAGTTAATAGGAACTAACAAAATGATCGCGATAATCTTCCGTTGCTATAAGCAACGTAAACAAAAAGGAGCCTTTTAATTGGTTGAAAATAAATTTATGTAATTTTCAATTAAATTAATTTTTGTTTGTTTGATATTTTATAAATGCGCAAGGAGGCTCTAAATTAATCCCAGCTTCTTCCGTGTATATAACTTTTAACCCCTTAAGTAAAAAATTAGCATTGCCACATTGTTTAAAAATTAGTGAGCATAAGCAATAGGAAGTAAAAATTAGAAATTATAACTTAAGAAATAGAAAAAATTTGGTTTTATATCTTATTACAAACGGACTTTTAATTTAACCTACCTTTTAATTTTTCTTCTTAAATTCACGAAACTACCTCGTTCTATATATGTGGCTGCAATATTATCAGATTCGTGAGGTAGTTCGCAGTGATGATAACAAGTTTCTTGTCTCCTTGTTGTCATGTCTGTACCTTAAAAAATAGATATACCAAGTAGTACTAGAAGAAAATAATTATTGTAACATCTCGATGATCAAAGGTAACACCAACTATATAAATAGTTAAAATAGTTTGTATTTAATAAGTAGTCAAAGTGATTGTTTCATACCTCATCTACCTCATACCCGCTTTAGTGTTATATCAATTCCAGATTTGCTAGAACAGTGTTTTTATTGGTAGTAATCAGTTTCATTAGCAGTACAGTCTTGTTGAATTAATGAACTACTTTTAATACAGAAATTTTGTTAAGAAATAAATTGTACCTTCTTATTGCGATGCATTTTGTTCCCCGTAAAGAACTTTCTCTACAATTAAGCTGTCCTGTCTGAATTTGAACTTCATTGATCGTATTAATACCTGTTGCCATTAATTTATTTTTACTGTGCATTTAAGTTTTTTAAGCTTTGCATGTCAGATAAAGCAATAGAAGATTCTTATTTCTCACAGCCCATCATTTATATTGGATTTTGTAATCTATGGATGAATTTAACAATTTCAGTAAACCATGTTGCATAATAAATAATCATAGGCAATGTTAAACAGCAGAAACAATATTGCACTAGAAGTTATTTAAGTTTTGAGAACTACAGTAGGTACTAATTTTTTAGTGGTAAATATATGGTTTATTAACCGTAGCAAGCAAATATTATTACAAATAATGTCAAGTTTTATTACAACTGCCAGTCGAAACCAATACAGTATATAAAACCAGATTACACCATCCAATAGAACTTGATAATTCCTGCGAGTATTCAGAGCAAGAACTGCTATAAACCGTTCTATGGTAGCAATAACTCCTCCCTCCTCCTTCCTATTGGCTAAATTACCGTGATATTATCACTACATAACGGTCTAGCATTTTTTGTTATCTTACAGTAGGAAAGGTACTAATTCTTATAAGGTTTGGATTACGAATTTCAACGAATATTTTGGCAGCAAAGGTTAGTTTTTAAGATATTCCATTTGAAATTGCATATTATATTAGGCTAGGCCTACACCTAATTTGGCATGAAAACTAAAAAAAATGCTAAACGCTAACATTTATAAAGGAATTTTTTTCATGAATTCAGATTTTAAAATGAAAACTATAATTAAAAAACATACAAAATGATCTTTTTCTCTGCTGTGATAAACCTGACGAAACTTTATTGAAATAGTAGATCAATAAAAACGTAAAACTTTGAGGCTGCACATAATCTCTAAAGAAGATTAAAAAAATTATCAATTTTGGCATAGTGTGTGTATAATGGCTAATTACCATAACCATTGTTGTTATGACCAAAATTCAATTGTGATACAGAAATTGTGAATTATTTATTATAAGCTACTGATTAAAAATTATTTTTTTAGCACCTTGCAAACTCGAAAACTTTTACAAAATCACTTACCTGGAAAATGTAAATTTTAGGAATAAACTGGTGGTATTTCTATCGAAAAAAGAAAAGTACTTATCTGAAGTACAATGACGTATTGAAAAGTCAGGCTTAATAAATATAGTATCCTTAGTAACGATTTGTCAATAATATATTATTAACTATTACCTATGTACGGTGTTGGGGTTGAGAGCTTAAAAAATGGGCTAAGCTTAAGGGCGCTACACACGCACACGCATGTCATCCGACTTGGTTTGTCAAGCCAAGTTGAGCGAAAGTCTGTCAAGCAGCATCGTCTCCACACATACCAACTTATCTGCCGACTTTGTTTAGTTTTCACATGTACCTACCCACGCAGTGTATGCCTAAATAAACTTTTAATTTAATTTGTGCTAAAGGCTCAATCATTAAATGGCATCTAAGAATGTTTTAGTTGCTTTTGTTATTGCATTATATTTCAAAACAAAAATTAATGGCTCTTTCTTTATTTGCACAAGGCAATTCACGTAGTTTCTCTATAAGCTTTTCGTATGCAACTCCTTTTTTTTTGTTTGTTACTGTAATAGTCTTTACATTTTAAAATAATTTTATTACAAATAGACGATCATGTATACGCGTTTGCAAATAAAGTTCTGAAATCGGCCGACTTAATTGTTAACTAGCTACACACACATAAAACTTGCAGTAAAAAGTCTGAAGAAAATCCGTCTTGTCCGATTTAGCACAAGCCCAACTTCTGACTTCATTCAAGCCACGACTTTTACTACACACGCTCATGCAAGTCAGCCGACTTAGCTTGTACATGCCAAGTCGGACGACTTGCATGTGCGTGTATAGCACCCTTTAAGGTGGGATAATGGACATTGGACAAGTAAATTTTTTTTTTCTCTTATTTGGGAATTTAATGATTAATTAATATCTAAAGTTAGTTCAATGACCGCTGACCGTTACGTCATATTCTCCATATTTGCGGTACCTCGTAAATTAATTTAGTCAGTTTGACTTACCGGTGCTAAAGGTTATGGTTTTTCTTAAGCTTGATCTACATAAAGACGGATGCATGTGAAGAAGTAAAATACAAGCACGTTTTAGTATTGAAAATACTACTGGGTGCGTATATACGGGTATATTTCATGAAAAATAAACGCGACATGCGACATGCACATAAATAACACGGCGGTAAAGTCTAAACAAACATCCGAGCAGCACAGGATCGGATGACATCATCTGCTGAGTATTAATATTGTTTTGTTTTGGATTTTGGCATTTATTATTATATTTGTTGATATTAAGATAATATGGCCGGGAGAGAGAACAGTAGAAGTCTGAGAACAGTTAGTAGATAGTTATTAATGATACTAGTCTGTAGTCAGGGAGACGAATACTATTAATTTCCACCAAAAATTAAACATACTAAGCGGATGAACCATAAAATAGTAGTTTACTAAATGACGTTCTTCCTCCTGTTTTTGTTCTTTTATTGATTTTAAATAAATTCTAGTCCTTGGGTGCCGAATGTTTATCATTCATTCATACCATCCATAGCTGACTCTTTTACTTGAGTCCAAGTTTCACTCTTGAATGTCACAACTGTGTCGTCTACATATGATATGACTATTCCGTTATTAATACTTATATTTGCTTAGGAATTTATATAGGTACCTAATAAATAAAATTGGTCCTAAGACGGTACCCTGAGGTATTATATTTTTTACGGTGTGTACGGTGTGTCACTGTGTATATTATCGATTTTCACTACTTGTTGACAATCCTTAAGGTAGCTCTCAAAGACATTTAACATGGTGCCCCTTACGCCATATGAATGCAACACATTTAAGAGCAGATCATGCGGCACCGTATCAAATGACTTTGCTCGATCAAGGAATACGGCAATGCTCTTTTTATTATTATCTAACTGGTTAAACCGGAAGTTCCATTCTGTTGAGTCACCTGTCAGAAAATACAGTTTTATGTCGTATACAAATCCCCCAAATTTTATTCCATTATTTTAAAAAACAAAAAAGTTAGAGGGGCAAACCACCTTCCGTGGACACCCGGTATATGCGCATATTTTGGCTGAATTTAAGTGCATATGATCCAGCCTTTAGGCATTATAGAATTAACAGTAGAAAATATTTGCACACTTACTGCCAATTAAATTTAATTTAATTTTATTATTTTTTATTTTATTATTAATTAATTTAATTAAATGAAAATTACTGAAAAATAATAATGGCTTACCTAAAAATTCACTTAAACTGGTAGAAATAGAATGCAATACTCGTCAAAAATAAGAACTTGTCAAAAATACCTCAATATACCATATTTGTTAGAATAGATACGATTGAGTTACTATGGATATGAAAATATTTTAACTACAAGCCTTCTATTCAAAAAGTAACCATGCTCTATTATTATCGCTACTAAGATTTTTTAATGTTAAAATCAAGATTCTTGAAAAAACCCATTAGAAAAATTGAGAGAGAAAATAACCCAGTACCCAAATTTGGATCCCTGTGTATTCCAATATAAAAAATGGTTACACACTTGTCCGATATGCCACAATATTATCTTTTAATTATTTTCGCAGACACTATATCATCTTCTAAGTATTGATGATACTTATTGGTCTGTGGTCCTTGATTCTGGTTTTATCACCTTTTTTATATACAGGAATTATTTTGGATTTTTTCCAAGTATTAGTACATCATGACGTTTTTATGGCCAAATTAAATATTTTATAAAGAGGAGGCTTTTCTATTTCATATGCTGATTAACCGGTAGGTGATCTTGGACTTTCCCACCTCACAGACGTCTAAATTGTTTATTATCAATCAGTGGCACGTGCATAGTGTACCTGTAAAATTTTTCGACTTAGGTATCTTTTGGAAGTATCCTACTCTGTCTACCCTAAAACCCGTACTTAGCTTCATTAATAATAATAATTAATATGTAAGTAGGATCCACAATCAGTATTGCCAATAGTTGGCGTTCATTGGGTAAAATCATCAAAATAGCAAAAAACTGTTAAATCTGGAAACTTTCGCAAGATGTTGGCGAGGCGAGATTTGGAAGAAATCTCGTCTCGATTTGCGAGATGAGACGAAATTTTTTTGTGCGAGGTTTCTCGTCTCTTGAAACACTATACTAAAGTAAGAGATCATCTGCGATCTCTTTTTATATACAGTGTGACTAGTAAAGTCCGCATCATATGGGATTTTTTTAAATTAATAGCTTCATTCGAAATTTGACTTTGGCATTAGGTTCTGCTTCGATCGAAATGAAAATTAAGCAAAACGTATATAGTCACGCGATTCGCATTATCAAGTGGGGTTATTTGTGAAAATATGGAAAAAAGTTATTAGAAAAAGTTTTTTTAAATGCAGTTTCTAGCCCACATGCAAAATTTCAGCTGCATAAGATAATTTTGATTTTTTAACCACCACTAAAATTTATTTTCCACTTAATGAACACTTTACTGATGGCACTGTGTTTTTTTTTGTCTTAATATTAAGGTGTATTACTTTCAGACACAGACTACGTTTTCAAAAATAATTATTTTATTTAGTTAACTTATACAGGGTCAAAAACAAATACTTTGCATCACATCCGACCAAATTCTAATAGCCCAATGTTGATTTTGTAGAAAACCACACATTTAATATGGCGCCACTTTAAAGAAAATGTATCTGAAATAAAGCATTGTCAAAACTAAGAAATTTCATGTAGGTTGCGTTGAGTCTTATTTTGCAAAAGTGATGCAATTACTTACAAAATATGGGTAAAAATCAAAATTATCTTATGCAGCTGAAATTTTGCATGTGGGCTAGAAACTGCATTTAAAAAAACTTTTGCTTATAACTTTTTTCGATAATTTCAGAAATAACCCCACTTTTGAATTATTTTTTGGAAAAAATTAAAATTTTACAGATAATGCGAATCGCGTGACTACTATTTTTTTGCTTAATTTTCATCTCGATCGAAGCAGAACTTGATGCCAAAGTCAAATTTCAAATAAATCTATTAATAAAAAAGATCCCATATGATGCGGACTTTACTGGTCACACTGTACTAATTTCAGACTACCTTGTTTTTGGGTGAAAAAGAAAAGAATTAGTCGTTTTATACATATTTATATATTGATATGACTATGGTGTATATAAAAATTGCATTTTACAAATTTCTTACTAAGATTTTATTAATTTAAAAAAGATGGCTATATTTTATTAAAAAAAAATGCATCCCTAACTTTTAAAAATGTTGTTTATTATAAAAGATTGAAGAAAAAGGCTATATTATTATACCTACCATGCATTCAATAAAATACTTAGCAGCATTTAAGAAAAATAACACTTCCACGCAACATTTTAAAACTTATGCAAATAATTATTTAAAGGCAATGAATACATACACATAATATATTATTTTAAAATAAAGTGGTCAAAAAATGTAAAATGTCGAGTTTTTTTTTGTTAAAAAGCGCGACCGACGCGACGACAGTTAGTTTTAGTACATAACGATTTCTTGGTTATTTAATTTGCAAAATGTAATAATCAATAGAAAATATCACTCTTAACAGAAAGAAGAAACTGTTACAATTTGTAATAATTACAAACAACATTTTTTCAAAAGACCTGTTTGGTAAATTTTGTCGCAAATAAAAATATATCTAAATATTTAGTACAATAATAAAAACTATACATCATGCATATTTATAACAGTATTATTTACACCAGTAAACTATTTGGCGGTTAATTTAAACGCCTTGATTTTTTACAATAAAGGTTAAAAATATAACTTGGAATAGAATGAAATAAAGATATTATTTAAATTTCTTAGAAAATAAATTTACCAAAACTACAAAATTCGACAGATACTTCCATGTTTCATCTATTATTGTTCTAATTTTTCAATTAAGTTACTGTTGATGGTGCGTCTGCAGTAATCTATTCAGCGGCGTAATCATTTTGTTGAGGATTTAAGAAAGGTTCTTCTTATTTGCACGGCAAAAACATTTTGAAGAACAGAAATACCGTCAATAAACTGAATTTTCCTGCAACTTTAGGGGACAGGTCCCCCCAATTATTCAATATCTAGATTTATGCCGGTCGTGCTGTAATTATAAATATTTTTTAAAACTGGCTATGGGATCATTATTATTTGTAGACAAAAGGTGTTTATAACATAAGGCAAATCCATATCAGATCAGCTCCTCGTAAATTTGTTTAATCGCTATTTTGGTCTACTCCAAAGTGATATAGAGGTGACAATAACGTTCTTTAAGACAACAACAAACGCAAAGCTTTATTAAAAATGTATATGACCAGGGCGATGTGCCATTTGATGATGAAATTAGATGTGCCGAAAGTAAAGAAGGTAGGATTCGAGATATCTTCTATAATCGATGTTTTAAATATGAGAAACAAGGTGTAACAACTGACAATGACTGTGTTTTGAACATATCAATAAGTTGATCTCAGAATTTATGCATGATTATAGATTAGACTTTTAATATATTTGTTTCCACCCCTGTGACGTTTCGGCTGTAACACCCGCGATCGATTTAGTATATTTTGTTGTTTTTTGCAATTATTGTAATCTAGAGTTATATTTATTTAACACGCTTTTATTAGCTTTACCTGTACGTTTGTTTGTTTGTCCGTAACCGACTTCTTTAAACCCGATTTTGACCCACTTTAAACGGTCAGATTTAATTTAAATTTTGTAGACTTATAAAGAACCGCTGACAATATAATAATCTAGCTTAATCGACTCAAAAAATTTTTTTTTCTTAACAATAACTCAAACTAAAAAATGAAAAATAAATATAGTTTAAATAGTATATTAAAGTATAAGTGGATATTAAGATCTTTAAAACACGCGCGATTTTGCAAATAGAGCAAGTGTTTTAAAGACTAGTTATCCACGAATACTTTACATAATTTTTTATTGGTACACTTATTAGTATTTATATTACAAAAAATGGAAATAATAACTAGTAAGTAAGTGAAATGGTCGAATTCGTGATGTGATATACCTGTCGTTGTCATGAAAATGAGAAGAACAAAAAATAACTTTCAATCTGTCACATAAGATTCATTGTTGTCATCGTTGACATTGGTTGTGTATTGCTTAAAAATATTTTATTTGACGTTAAAAGGTAATTCTGTCAAATCAATAATTCAAAAGTTGACATATTTAGACTTCACGTTTCACGGGTTATTGATGCTGCCATGGTAACTTTAAATCACGCGCGTTTTTAAAAGTGGGATTTAAACACGCTGATGCGTACTTTAAATAAGCGAAATAGGGTATCAATAAAAAAAAACTAAAAAACACGCTTTAATAATTACCTACTCAAACTAAAAAGCGGAAAATAAATAGGTATAGTTTAAATTAATTATTGAAATTCTTAATATAGGCAGAAAATAATAATGAACGATAAACATTAGTATTATTGTAAAAAAAGTGTGGGTCGCTTTGTGCTATATTTTTCGTATATCGAGCACCCCCACACTTTTTTCACAATAATACTAATGTTTATCGTTCATTATTATTTTCTGCCAATAATAATTATTTGAGACTATATTTATTTTTCGCTTTTTAGTTTGATTAATTATTAAAGCGTGTTTTTTAGTTTTTTTAAACTATATTTATTTTATTCAATGATTTCCTGCGTTTTTGAAGACATACCAATATCTTAATAAATGAATGCCAATAATTAACACACTATTGTGTTTTTCACGCGACGGCATGTGTTATTGCTTTAGGACCCCAGTATACATTTTGTCGAAGTTATTTGTCGTTATAGTCGGCTTCTACTTAACTAGGCGCGTTACGAACTTATCAAAGAGCAACTTATATAGTGTTGTCTTGCCCAAACCAAGGTTAAAACGGTATTATAAAGATATCCGTAATATAAACGCGATAAACCTATTGGCTATTTATGAATCTGAGAGAGAAGCACATCTAATTTTCAGTAATTATCAAAATGTTTCGAAGCACACTACCGTATTATATAATGTCGTGAATAAGCTCCCTAGTTTTGACAAATGTGTCATTATTAAAAATATTGTGACATAAAATGTCGAGTACAAATTGGTTTGCAGGTTTTCTGCATCCCCAGGCAAAAGAAATGGTTCTCAATTTAATAGATTATTTTAAAAATGAAGAAGAAAAGGCTACTGAAACCGGCGAGTTATTAAATCCCAAGTCTATTAAAGAGAAAGTATCGGAAGCACTAAAACTAAGTTTAAGATCAATACAGAGGATTGCTCATGAAAGTAGTAGAACTATACCAATGAAGAAAACGCAACGACGATCAAGGAAAACGAAGATTGAAACTTTACAGGAAGATTAAAAAATGGATGTAAGGAATGTTGTATACGACTTATATGCATCAGAAGTCGATATAACGCTTTCAGCTCTGAAAGATGCTTTGAAGGAACGAGGTGTTTTGGAAATAGGTCTCACGTCATTGTCAGCGCTCATTAAAAGCTTAGGATTTCGTTATAGAAAGGACTGCAACAGAAGATATTTGTGCGAACTACCAAGAATTGCAAGCGAACGAGTAAAGTTTCTGAAAAAATATGTTGAAAATTATGAATCAAAGTTTAGAAAAGCAGTTATATAATATACCTAATTAAAATACATTTTTATTTGTTCACTACTACCTAGCTTTAGTATTTTATATCTTTTTTGGACTTGTGACTTGTCTATAAAAGACTAAACATAGATATTGTATGTATTGGCCCCAATAAGTTATTGGTACCTATTCGCAATAATAATATATATACATCAGTTTAGTTAAAATAAATGTACACAAAAATTTTCAAAATTATATACAATGTAAAATGCAGACAAATTCTGATGTTCTAATTTTTATTTATTAAACAATCACCCCTATTTACGGATCAACATTTGATTCCCAAGGGTGGTCGCTAGTCAGAGGTTTTACTGTAGGTATATTGTTTATCTAATTTTTCATTAACTTAGTTATTAAATTTTTGAAATATAAAACTATTTTGTCAACTGTGTGCAACAACACGAACGCACCCATGGGAAATTAATTTTGGAACGAGACCCGTCACTGTTATTATGTCAATTTTTATTATGACTGACAGTTTCAAATTAATTGTTAACCTATTAACATTCAATTTTATGGAAAATCAGCTGTCCATATGCCGCTATATTGGTTTTTATATTTTGAAATATTTTTGAACCTCTGATTCAACTGATTTGATTCAGGAGGTCACGTGCGCCTAGTTAAGTGGAAGCCGACTATATTATATAATGTTGTGTAAAATATAGTAACTGTAAAGCCTGTCACAATGGATTCGCCCTATAGCTATTCTGGAAAATACAATGAAAAAGACTGAAATTGCAAAGAAAATTTAAAAAAATTATTCCAATTTTTAGAAAAAACGATATGTCATCCCCAATAAATTATATAATTAAAAATTTAGCTACGCTAAATTTGATAAACAGCATTTTATATCAAATAAGATTTTTCATTGGTTTCCATTTTGTATAATTTCAGCTAAATTAAATAAAATTAATAGTTGAAAATATGATAGCAGCACTGACAATATTTTCCTAATTCGTCACAAATTATACATACATAATATATATGATTTTGAGGAACGTAAAAAAATAGGAATACTACTCTAAAATATAAAATAAAAAAATTCAGGCCCGTAATTAAAAAAATTAAGAAAAGGAAAGAAAAACCTAAAAGTCTTCCGCCACAAAATTTAATACAGCAAAAAATTTGTTCAGGGGTGTCTACATGTTTCGAACGCAGAAACGTTCATCATCAGGAGACAGAAAAATGTATTATTGCTAATCGTTTCAGCAGAAGAGAAAATGACAAGTGGTATAAAACCTTAATGGGGCTTTTATGGAAGTAAAAATTGGTGTGTCGAAATGACATAATGTGAACGAAAATAGAAATAAGTTTAAACACTGAGTATGTGAATAAGTCAATAGAAAGGGTCTAAAACAACCAAATAAATCGGGGAAAAAGACAAAAGTCATTTCTAAAAACAAGTTGTTAAAATTGCATTTTTATGTATGTCTGTGAGATATTGTAAAAATTTAAAACTTGCCATGTATTGTATAGAAAATATTTATCAAGAAAGTATCATTAATTCAGAATAAAGGATCCTTTCCAAGAAGAGATGTTTGGGGCACTGAGGCACTCAAACCTTAAATTTAGACTTCTTAAAAGCCTGTTTACATTAGGTGCAATCGCTGCATGCAGTTTATAGCGAGGCAATTAATTGCATTGCATGACCGTTTACATCGCGTTTACATTATGAAGCAATTAATTTCAAGCAATTATCTTGACAACAAATATTACCAATCCAAATATCAGCTGATTAAATAAGAGGTTATGTGTTTTGTTGATTTTCCTGTAGTTTCTGTAATTTTTTGTTGTGATTTTTGTTAATTAAAACATATTGTACTTTCAAAAATATATTATCATAAAGAAAATCACAAAAACCTACACCCAAACGCTTCAAAATACAAACAAATACTTTTGTAGAGGTTGTTTACATTTGTTATCAGGTTGGTAATGAAAATAATACTAGAAAAATCACTAAAATTGCATGCTATTTGCAATCAAATTAGAACATTTCCTAATTTCGTGCGATGCAAATAAAATTGCATCAGCTGATCGGAAAGTCACCAAAGCGCATGCCTTGAGGCAATTTTTTATTGCAATTGCATTGACTGCACCTAATGTAAACAGGCTTTAAGATATCTCCTAGTATCTCATGAAATAAAAACAACTTGGAAACGCTGTTACTGAATATTAAATAAGGTCTAAAAATGACACATCTTCTCTAATTTAATCAACTTCGTAGAAATTACCATTAAGAAGATGCCTTGATGGTCGATTAAAATAGTTACTACCCTATATATCAGTGAGGAAATACATAAAGGTCATCATTTCTTCCCACAAGTTTATAGTTTTTTCTAAAAATTAAAAAATATTTTTCGTTTACTTTAATGAAATTTTCCGGCTTTTTTAATAAATTTTCCTAATTTTCTAGTGTGACATGAAACAGAAGAAAACACGAAGCATAAATCTAATACTAATACATTGTGTTGTCCTTCAGGCATTAGAGGCGGGAAAATGTTAAAATTTAATGGTGTAGGTACTCTAAAAGAAATAAAAAAATAGCAAAGGTAGGCAAATAAAAGACAAGTAAGATCGTACTCCAGAATCTAAGGATAAGAAGCAATTCTTGCATTTTGAATAATTTAGTAATATTAATTATATTTATATTAAGTAATAATTAATTATTATAATTTTTTGAACACTTTATGAAATACAATTGATATTTTACAAATTACGTTTAGTTTAGGTACTACGAATGACTAAAAACTAATCATTAGTGAAAAACTTCAAAAAAATACGTAAACAAAAAATATAGATCTCTAACAACATAAAAATAATCTTAGCAAAAAATAAATTATATGATAAGAATTAAAATTGGATATGTACACTAAAAGGCGATAACGCAATGACGTTTCAAATTTTTTAAAAATAAATGGTTTGCTTGGAAACATAAATTTTATAACCGAATTACTTTATCCTAAATATTTATTAAACAAAAATTGTTAAGTAACTTAAAGCTAGTTGGTACATATCTGGCACATGGTGTAATTTGACTTAAAACAGTCAAAAGTTGATTCTAAAGTATTGAAGCTCTTTAAGAGTTAGTGTGCTGGTTTTGTTCTGAACATTCATCTGATGCTACTGATATATCTGCTATTATGCCACTTTCTGAAACAAAATAAAAAGATAATAGTTTTTTCTACAACCCACTGGAAAATACGGATTTTTTGTTTAATTTTTTTGCTAGGAAAATGTTTGTTTTTCTTAGAGATAACCAAGCAACAAGTTAACAATGTTTAGTTTTTCAGTATGGAACCATGTACCCAGCAATACATGTTTTATTTATACAGTGTGACCAGTAAAGTCCGCATCATAGGGGATTTTTTTTATTAATAGCTTTATTCGAAATTTGACTTTGGCATCAAGCTCTGCTTCGATCGAGATGAAAATTATGCAAAAAAATAGTAGTCAAGTGATTCGCATTATCTGTCAAATTTTAATTTTTTCCAAAAACTAATGTAAAAGTGGGGTTTGTTTTTTCTGGAAATATCGAAAAAAGTTATTAGAAAAAGTTCTTTTTTAATGCCTAGCCCACATACAGAATTTCAGCTGCATAAGATAATTTTGATTTTTTACCCACCACTTAAATTCATTTTCCACTTAAGGAACACTTTACTGATGACACTGTGTTCTTTTTTGTCTTAATATTAAGGTGTACCTACCTATTACTTTCAGACACAAACTACGTTTTCAAAAATACTTATTTTATGAAGTTACCTTACACAGGGTCAAAAACAAATAAATTTTGCATGCACATGCGACCAAATTTTAATAGCCCAATTTTGATTTTGGAGAAAAACACACATTTAATATGGCGCTACTTTAAAAAATATGTATCTGAAATAAAGCATTGTCAAAACTAAAAAGTTTTATGTAGGTTGCGTTGAGTCTTATTTTGCAAAAGTGGTGCAATTTACAAAATATGGGTAAAAAATCAAAATTATCTTATGCAGCTAAAATTTTGCATGTAGGCTTGAAACTGCATTAAAAAAAACTTTTTCTAATAACTTTTGGGAAACTTTCAGAAATAACCCTACTTTTGAATAATTTTTTGGAAAAAATAAAATTTGACAGATAATGCGAATCACGTGACTATTATTTTTTGCTTAATTTTCATCTCGATCGAAGCAGAACTTGATGCCAAAGTTCGAATAAAGTTATTAATAAAAAAATTCCATATGATGCGGACTCTACTGGTAACACTGTATATATTAGATAAATCGTTCATGAACGTTGATCAAAATACAATATTAGGTTAAAAAAATGTAATTGATACAATTAATAAAAGCAAAAATCAAAATTTTGTGAAATTTGCCTCAATTTCTTTTTCTGCTTTTATTAATTTATAAATTCCCCTTTCTCACGTAAAACTGTAGGTGATTGTTCTCCAAAGATGGGTACTTGGCCGATTTTTGGATAAAATGAAGAAACAGTAACGAATTACTGATCAAAAATAGAAAATGGCGCCCGCGCCACTAGTGTTTGCTTTTAATTGGAATTAACTCGAGTACAAAAATATTTACTCTTACCTACTGAACACTGACTATTAAGCGTAGCAGATCGGTAGGGCTTAGGACTGTCATAATTGGATTCAAACCCAATACTCGAATGTCCCTGGCTTGCAGAATGAATTCCCGATCCACCGGAACTAGTACTGCTTGAAGAAACGCTCGATACCGAGATAACAGAGTGAGGTCTCTTGACGGTCCTGCATGATTCTGGAGTCGCGCCCGCGATTGAATTGCGAAATCTCGGTGCTGCTAGGAATAAACAAAAAAATAGAGTTAATAAAATACAGATTCTGGTTGTAGATGATAGCAAATTAAAAAAAAAAATTAACATATCCGATAACCTTGACTGTGATATTAATGACAGTATGTGTCTAATTGCTATCACTTTTAGAAAATCATTTTTGACATTGTGTTTCTTTATCAACGACTAAAATATAATACAAGTATTATACTTGTGGTTTTTGAAGTACCGGGTGTCCCACTAAGGATAGCTCTCGGCCGTATCTCAGAAAGGGTTAGTCGTATGGCTTGCGGAAAACAATTTTTTTAGTAAAAGTTGCCATGAGAAATTGCTGGAAATTATTTTTAAGTTCCTCATTTCGCCGCAAAATTGCGCCCTCTAGCAATTTTATTAGAAACTATAGTGTACCATTGGATACGACAATTGAAGGTACTTCCAAACAAGCTGAAATTTAGTAAAATCGGATAAGTCGTTTAGAAGTTACAGCGATTTTAATGTTTACACTTTCACTTGATAAGAGTGGCGATAACTCTGAAACGAACAGCGGTCTTTACATCTTTTCTTGCAAATTTCATCTACTTTCCGATTATGATGTCATAGTTATACCGTATGATTTGAATTTTCGGGATAAAATCGAAAAAACTGTTATTATTAAAAATTGCGCCCTCTAGCAATTTTATTAAACACTATCGTATACTGTTGGATACGGCGATTGAAGATACTTACCTTTCCCTTCCAAACAAGCTTAAATTTAGTAAAATCGGATAAGTCGCTTAGAAGTTACAGAGATTTTAATGTTTACACATTCAATAGCTTCCCCCACTCTTATCAAGGTCGGTACGCCAACGAGCCTTAAACTAAAACGATGCAGAATTGTCTAAGCTTTTCGATGATGTAATCGGAGTTATACCTTAATATAGGAATTTTCGGAGAAATTTAGAATTAAAAAAAAAATTTTAATTGTGCCCTCTTGCGGCGAAATGAGGAACTTAAAAATAATTTCCAGCAATTTCTCACGGCCACTTTTACTAAAAAAAAATTTTTCCGCAAGCCATACGACTAACCCTTTCTGAGATACGGCCGAGAGGTATTCTTAGTGGGACACCCGGTACAACCGTTACCGTCAGCGTCATCGTCATCGTCGTCTTTATTTATTTATCATAACAATTTTTTTATTGTTCATTGTACGAAAAAAGTTATTCTTTATAAAAAGTTCTGCTTGATGCGCAAATAATATTGACATATCAAAACTTAAGGTATCATGTACAGGGCGGCAAAAAAAATATAAAAACACAGAATTACGTTAAGAGGGAAGGAACCTCGATTTTTATTTTAGAGCAAATTGTTATAAGAACATTTTACTAAGGACTACAAAACGCGTTCAGATTTTTCGTTGAAATATTTTAATTTACAGGGTACCATCAAAAACACGTTGAGTAAGTAGTATTCATTACCTCTTGTTGGAAACCAATTACGTAAAAAAATAATGCGAGATTATTTCATGTTCTAAAATCAATCTATCTACCTATCAGGAATATTAAAAACATTTAATTTCCTTAGAGCAAAATTAAATTGTGAATATGAATAATAAACAATATTTTAGCAATTACATGATAAAAGTGATCTAAAAAAAGTAGTTTAAAGTGGTAAATTATGTCTCCACATGTCCCCCTCCTTTTTAGAATTTCTATTTTTTCCTGCAGCGTTAACTTTACAACCATGACGAAACTAACGAAAATCTCTTGTTAATAAGTCCAAAAATATTAAATGATTTTTGACTAACATGTCAATATTCGTTACTATAATAGTATTGCACATAGTTGTTGCCAAATTGTTGCAGGTAAAAATTAAAGAAATAAAATAAAAAAAATATTTTGCAAAGGCTTTTTGATGGTACCCTGTAAATTAAAATATTTCAACGAAAAATTGTATCTGACCGCGTTTTATGTAGTCCTAAGTAAAGTTTTCTTATAAAAATTTGCTCTAAAATAAAAATTGAGGGTACTTCCCTCTTAACGTAATTCTGTGTTTTTATATTTTTTTGCCGCTCAGTACATGATATATTAACAATAATATTTGCGTATCAAACAGAACTTTTTATAAAGAATAACTTTTTTCGTAAAATCAACAATAAAGACAATTTCCATATGTCTAGAACTTCTCTGGACACGCTGTATACGGTCGTAGAAAAAATAATGTTGCTAACTCATGCGTAAAGCGTCTTTCCCGCCCTTGACCGCAACTGCAGTCGCGTGCGGGAAAGTATCTCTATCCGCACTTGTTACCGGAGCATCAAGTGGTGATGTTTGGTTTCATGCAGTCACCTCCTAGAATATTGATATTGTATTCACAAAAGTATATTATTATAAAAGCCAATAACATTTTGAAAATTTATAGCAAACGGGTACACTGATAAAACATATCAAAATATGTAATTCTTTATACTTATGTGAAGATGGCGGACTAACGCAATGTTGGGGATTACTTTGTGAAATATAATAAGAAAATAATGACGAATTCCACCTAGCTCGGACTAATATTTTTAACAGCATATTATAATCAGGACAAGGAATAAACAGGGAAAGAAGAGACATGTCCATTGTTAGATAAACGAAAATAAAATAACTATATTATTTTACACCAACTATGCCTTAAGTTCCATTCAAATTTCAGAAGCTTAAATTAACTAAGGATATGTGTTAGTTCGATGTACCTAGCAAGTTTAGTAAAACTTGTTCCATTAGGATTCCTAATAACCAAATTTAAATAGCAATTGAAATCAATTGTTTTTTAATGAACAACATTTTTATAATGTTTTTTGTAGTAAATAATAGTATATTATAGGGTATAATGTAGTAGGTCATTATGACGGCTCGTGTTATAATCATTTTATTTGAGTCAAACACTATGCTTTATCCACAACCATCCATTTATACAGTGCCCGCCAATTGATTTTATATGGGCATCAAATCCCATGAAGCTGCTTTTGCTGCCTCTGAAATTCTGGAGCAGTGTCCGGTATTTCAATCATTAACTAAAAACCGAAAGTTTAACATTTACGTCCACATGGGTGACATTGCTGGCATTTTTCGTTTCCATAGTAACGGCAATGCAGCGCGCAGGTCAGTGACATTATAGTCCTGTAATAAATTTTGGTATAACAAAGATGAAACGCTATCGGTGGGTTGGATGGAAAATACCCCAGAGCGATGGTAGACCTTTAATAACAACAAATTGTTGGTATAATATTTATGTGGTAAATTTATCATGAAAATTTTTGGTACTAGGTGGGATAACGTTTTAAATGAACAACAATGAGCACACATAACTTACTTTTAAGAGTATTACAGATCATCATTGCGTTAAAACGCCATTTTCGGGTCATCGTGCAGAAATCAGAATGAAAATCTAAAAAAATACATTGTTACAACGTGCTTACATCATTCTTAACTGGTTTCTTTCTAACCAATTTTTACTCACTGGAAAAATAATTGACTTCATTAGTCCAGGAGTTAAAAGCGTCCAACCTGCACCGGAAAAATAGCAACAGAAGTCCTTTCGCCTTTCTTTTAATGACCCCTTGTATTTGTATTAACAGGGAATAATATCAAAAAAAATTACCTTGTCCTACTTCCATTGTCTTTATTCTGTTACTTAACACAAAGTTACGGTTAGTTAGTATCTCACCGTTTTCAAGTGTAAACTAAATTATAATTCTAAGGCTACTGTTTTAAATACTATCCGTTTGAAATGAAGCTTGATGACTCCGCCTACGTGCTTATTGGAATGTGAAGTTTGAGCTGTTTGTTTTGGACAAGAAGAGGCTTCCAGATATTGGGAATATCTATACTTAGTTTACTAAATATATCGGTATTTTGATTCAAGAAAGCTGCGTCTTTAAATTTTCGTTTTCTCCAGTGCTGTTCCGTGTCCAAAAAAACCTGGGCTTCTGCCCACTGTATATTATGTTGGTTTGTCCTTGAAGAATCAACTCAATCGCGACACAATTAAGTTTTAAATAACAAGCAACAAGAAACAAAATTTAAGATATCGAAATGGATTTTCTGTTGCTGGGCAAGTGGGCAATAAAAAGCTGTATAGAATAATTATTTTGACGTTTGTCGGTTTCATTTTTAGGTTAGAAAGGTATGTGTTTATGATAAAACCGATGAGCTTACATAATCATATTTTTTGAAAATCGTAAAAAACAACAAAACTTTCAACCATCATGCCACAATACTATATATGTATGGAGCCTAATGAATAAAAATGTAGCAATTGCTTTTTCTTATAAAATCGAAGTAATTTCTTGAAAGCCAATGAATAAAAAGTAAAGTACCTAATTGCTTTTGCGTCTAGCAATTACTAATTTGGCTTAAAAGTGCAGGAATTGCTTCTAGTCAATGCCTTTTCCTAATAAATAGAAGCAATCGCTATCGTTTGCTTAAAATGTGATGAATAAATAAAGGAATTGCTTTTTCTAGTATAGCAACTGCTTTCAACTTTTTAAGGTAGGTCGACCCCTGCATCATTTGCTTGGTAGCAGTCAACTTTAGTTCTCCGCGGCATACAAGTAGTGTGTTGCTCTTAATTTGTGTCTTTAATTATGGCTGAATATATTATGAACGTCCGTAAAAGAAAAATCTACAGTGTACGTAAAAATTGCAGATATGATGATTTCAGAAAGTTATATCGATTTGACAGCGAAAATGTTGAGTGGTTGGCAAATTATTTTTTGACATATACTGGTGAAAGGCGAGGGGGTGCCCTGTCGCCTTTAAATAAGATGAAAGTCTTTTTGCGGAAATGGTCGGATCCGGGCTTTCAAAATTCTGTAGGTGAAGAACTCGGTGTTCACCAAACTACTGTCTGTAAGACATACACTTCTGTAATGGATGCAGTTTTGGAGAAGGCCAATATTTTTATTTAATTTTCTACAAGTGCTGAAGCTGTTGTGAAAGCTAAACGGTTGTGGTCAGAGAGATTTATTTATGTTCCTTTAATTTGTGAACGAATATCAATTGCTTGTCTTTAATTTCTTTATCACTACTATCACTTTCCTCATTTTCACTGAAATCTGCCATATCACAAATATAAGTTTCCTATTTTCCACTAAAACGTACTATTGTTTTAAATAAATAGACCAACGTTGCTGTATGTACGTCAACTCAAACCGAACATGAAATCTATAATCTGAACAAGTGGATAAGCCACGTCTGAACTTGTGTTGAATAAGCATTTGCTACAGAGGTGTAAGAAAAACAGCATTGCTTCAAAATTGTATTCATATTCAGATATAGCAATTGCTTTTACTTATAGCCTTTGCTAGTCAAGTAATTGCTTTTACTAAAAAGTAATTGCTTCAAGTAATTGCCTAATTTTTATTCATTAGCTCATATTGTGTCATCATTCATTTTTTATTTCTTATTACCTAGTTCCAATTGCATATTGCTTATTTTTTAATTGTGTCTTGGCCTTTAAGTAACAAAATATAGACATTGGAACTCCGACAAGGTAATTTATTTGATAACACTTCATTGTCTACCACCTTCAAACAGGGATTGATATGTATACCGGTCTGTTAAGGCGGAAAGTTAATAAAAATACGTAGGTACCTACTACCTGGTTATGTTTCTCAAACGAACTTTTCCTTTGAAACAGCACCGTAGAAATATGCATGCAGGTAGGGATGGTTAAGGAAAAAAGCATCTTCTGGACTTCATCCTCCCGAAAATGGCAAAAGCTGATTAACTTACTTCCTTTTTCGACAATTCTATTTATGATCAAACAACTTGAACATTTGCATGCAACTAAATAATTAATACTTACCCTTTTGGAAATATCTTGTCTACCAGCAATGTTTTGCCCGGAAAGCACTTTTACGGCCCAATATTGCAGCCGGGCAAAAACAGGCCGGCAAACATATAATTTCATGTTATTAAAAATGCAAGGAGACAATAAGAAAATGCTTAATGTTGCTATCTTCCTGCTACATGTTGAACGCCTCTAACTCCCCTATTATAAACTTTTTTATTTTGCAATATTAAAAAATTTCTAGCAGCAATACTAATATTATATAAGGTAGACAAGTTGAGAGTAACTGGCACCTTTGTATAAACGTAGCTGGATTGAAAATATTCCGGAATCACTAATGGACCCTACAGGCTGCTGCTTTACTCTACGAACATCCAATTCAAACAAGAACAATGCACGGTGCCTGTTTTACAGTATAGGTAGCATAAGCACAGACTGCAGGATTAAACTAAATGGCATAAAAATAAATTCCTATTTATATTAATAAAAACTTATTAGGAAAATCATATTGTCCTCAGGGAGGGTTAAAAAACCACGTATTATTTTGCTAAAACTTAAAAGCATTTCATATTTATTGCCAAAAGCCTAAACATTCTAGCTATTTTAGTTGGGTTGCTAAAGCATCTCAAAAAAGTCACTCTCAACTGAAATAAGTGAATTAATGTATTTTTCTTAAATACGGACTTACTTTTACTAAGCTGTGCAAATGTAATTGATCTATCATTGATCTGATCGGCGCTAGGTCGAATGTCCAAACAGGGCTTATTTCCTATTCCCATTGATGACATTTCTACCATTCTAACCTCTGAAAAAAAATATACCGGGTAAATACTATGTCTTTGGGACAAAGAAAAATTCTAAAAGCATAATTAGGTAAATATATTTTATTGAAAGTCGCTGCAGTAATTTGAATATTTCAGTAAGAGTAAAAATATTATAGGAGAGCTAAAAATTCATTTGCTTTATTAACCGTAGCAAGCAAATATCATTATGATTATTCTCAAAATGCATTACAACTGCCAGTCGAAACTAATTCAGTATTTAAAACCAGATTACACCCCCAATAGAACTTGATCATTACTGTGAGTATTCAGAGCAATAATGTATATAAACTATTCCATGGTAGCCATAACTGCTATTTCTTATTGGCGGAATTACCGTGATATTATCACTACACAACTGTCTAGCAATTTTCGGTGTCTTACAGTAGGATAGCGCGTTGCTGTCATATATAGTATTAAACCGTTATACAAAGAGTATGTGAATGAAAATTCTATCAGACAAACAATTTGGATTTCAAAAAATAAATCTACACAAGATTCGATTCGTCACCTAACAAATCAAATATATAATTCAATCGATAATAAAATGAACAGTATATGCATATTTTTAGATTTAGCTAAAGCTTTCGATCCTGTCAGTCATAAAATTCTTATTAACAAATTAGAAAAACTTGGATTTCGAGGTCAAATATTAACTTTATTTAAAAACTATTTATATAACAGAATACATCATGTTAAAATTGGTGAAAATATTAGTTCACCAAAAATATTTAATTATGGAGTACCACAAGCTACAGTCCTAGGATCAATAATTTTTAATATTTATCTAAATGATATTTTTCATTTAAACTGTCAAGGAAAACTACATAGTTTTCCTGATGATACGGTCATTTTTTATAAAGGTCTAAATTGGAATATTTTAAAAAATACTATTGAAAAAGATTTTATAAAAATAAGCAACTGGTTTAATAACTTATTAACTATAAATTATAACAAAACAACATACATTCCATTTACTTCATACAAAAATAAACTTCCAAATATTGGTCCAATAATATGCAATAATAATATTTACATAAAAGAAGGTGAAAATATTAAATATCTAGGAATACTTTTTGATAAACATTTAAAATGGGATTTACATAGTGACTAAATTATAAAAAAACTAAGAATTCTTATACCAAAATTTAGGCATCTTAAACAATTTTTAAATATAAAAGAATTAGAAATACATTATTATTCTTTAGTACAAACCCATTTAAATTATGGAATACTAGGATGGGGAAGCATAAATAAGAATTAGGTATCTTAATAATACTGAAACTATTCAAAAATACATTTTAAAAATTATTTATGAAAAATACCATCAATATTCTTCTGATTAACTATTTAAAGATAGAAAAAAAATGGATATTAAACAAATATTTTCTTACATGTTAATATATATTTTTAAACATAAAAATATAATAAATTATATTAATCACATACATGAAACTCGTCATAAAAATACTATTACATATAAAAATAGAGTGAACAAAACAATAGCACACAAACATTTTTTAAACATTAATCCATATATTTTTGATATGCTACCACAGTCAATTAAAATAATTAAATCGTTAAATAATTATAAAAATAAAATTAAAAATTGGATATTATCTAATCCAAGAGATATGTTCAAGAACGTCATTAATAAATAATGAATAAAATAAATAAATATATATTATTATATTATATACATAACGTATTGTATCTTCGTTATGTATATTATTATTATTATTATTATTATTATTATTATTATTATTATTATTATTATTATTATTATTATACAAGAAGGCTTTTTCTTAGTGCGATATCTATACTTAGAAGTATAAAGAAAAATAATTCTTTCTTACCTCTATTTCGGATGGCTTGTTTCCACAACAGCTGAGATAATTCTTCCGTCCAGGCTTTCTTCACCTCTTCAGACATCGACTGGAGAGTGAAGGTATCGTTCGGTTTCCTTTTTCTAAACCATATTTCAAATTTGGTGGGGGTTTCGCCTATTCGAGCCGTTAGTCCTATATCTGTCATTTTTATACTGTTTTTGTAAATGTAAAGGTCAAGATTCTGAAAAAAAGATCATAAAATTTGAAACTAAATTAAGAAATACTTTTAGAGGGCGCTTATCCCAAGGGAACCAAGCGACCTTTTCGGATAGATAATAGATCGATTTATCAGGCATTTTATAAATGAAACATTGGGTCTAGAATTATAAGGTCTTTGATATCAGCGAAGTTTCTTACCTTTCGGTCTGGTAATCGCCTAGCTTTACTAAACAGTATAAGTTCTTCAAACAGAAATACTTGTCTTAACGACTTCTTGCCGTTTCTACCCTCCCAAACTAAAAACTCGTTTTGTCTTAGCAAACGTCCTTGCTCTTTTAGGTTAACCTAAAAATATATAAAAAAATTATAAAGCAGTGAGTATAAGTTGAACTCGTCTAATAAGTATTCCATAATATTAAAGTGGTATTTTTTCCTAAAATTTACTTTTATCATTCTGCTATTCCGCCTGTGTTTTGTGTTGTTTCCAAACTATACAATTACAGCTTCAGGAAAAGCACCAAGTGCTTGGTCTGAGGGAATTTCCAATTATTTGAAAAATACTCGTTTAAGTTACAAAAGAACAGAACAGAAAGCTTTTACAATACATATATTGTAAATGTTCTTGAGTTAAGGAACATTAGGTTTTTAAATAATCAACATACAATCTTCTTCAGCGAGTTGAAGGTTTTTCAGAAAATTACTTTTTTGGCATAATATTCGGGTTTCAGAAATCAATTAGTGAAATTTTATTATAATAAGTTAAAGTTAAAGTTTATATACATACGTCACATTCTCTAATACTATCCATTGCTAGCAGATCGTTTCCATGTCGAAGTTGAAACCTAACCATTTCCTCTGCCTGTCTAAGATCTTCTATATCTGGTATAGTTCTTTCGGAAGAACTTAACAGAGACCCGGGACAGGCTTTCATCATCTGTTGTAATAAAAGTGCATATTTTCCCATTCTTTGGACCGGCTTAAGCAGATAACTGGCAAGGTCCATTTTGTCACCAAGCTCTAGTTGCTTGCTCTAAAAAAAATTTTAAATTCGTACTATACTTTTTTTACTTTGAGATCTCTTTATTCCAAACTAACCTTTACAGTTCATTATAATATGGAAAATGACAAAATAATATACATAGTACCATAATAATAATAACCATTAAAAAAATCACGTTAAAAAGGGTAATTTAATTTAGGTCAATAAAAATATCTTTAATTAAATTTTAAAAGTTGCCAATTTTTTATTATTCTTACCTTAAAAAATATAGATCCATATTCTGACATCAAAGAATCCGACTTGGGCTTGTTCTTATTATACAATGCATACAAGTAAAACCTCTTATCGTATTTTAAAAATATCTGTCCCACTTGAAGAGGATTGTTCTCGCACTCTTCCAGTTCCCCCAGGAAATGATGACTGTGGAACTCGTAGATTTTCTCTATATTCCCGAAAACGGTATTTCGATGACCTCGAAGTACTTGTGGAATATCTTCGCGTTGTAATTCTGGGATATAGTTGACTATTACGTAATCTAGTGATTTAACGTAGTCTCGTTCAGTCTCTATCATTTCCTTAATTATATATTTTAGAGTCCTGTAAAAGAAAATTTCGGAATAGTTTATTTAAAATATCAAAAAATAATTAATACCAACAGCGGAAATTTTTTTATTGACTAATGGATATGTTTTTAAAGACATATTTAAATAATTTTAATGCTAAGCTAAATAGACGACGATCTTAAACAGAAGACGATGTGTCCTAAACCCCCTTACTTGGAATACTGACTGGACACTTCAAGCTGAGGAAGCAACTAGCCCTGATCAGCATTAAACAATTCCCAATCTCGCCTAGCCTAGAGGAAGAGAATACCCTGCTATAATTTCTGGGTACCTGCAAGGCCCTGAAAAGACTCAGATACCGAGCGTTGAGATCGGTTGTTCTTCAAAAGAAAGAAATCACTGCCCTGGCCTGGAGCAACATACTTGCCTTCATTAGGAAGTCAGGACGTTTTGTCGAGGGCCGAGGTGATTAGACTTGTTGAGGGAAGACTTTGGGGTAGGCAAAAAGGATTGCCGTTGATCTACTTGCCAGGTTTTGAAACTTCCCCTCGATTAATACTATTACTACTACTTTTATATTTTACCATGCGGTCTTGCATGAAGAAAGAAAATCGTCTGTTGCGGTGAGAGGCATAGTTAGCCACTGGCTTACTGGTCTTCTAGAAACTAGGCACCACTTGACCGTTACACAGGAAATTTTAGGTTTAAGAAACACTTTTGTTCAATGGTTTGTTTCATCAATTTGAAAATTGCCCTTCTCTTGAAAATATAACTTTAAAAGATTTAAAGATACATATTTAACTTGAAATATCAATATCTTTAAAACTTTTGAAGTTAGATTTTCAAGAAAAAGACAATTTTCAAACTGATGAAATAAACCATTGAACCAAAATGTTTCTTTTAATTTTTTATGATAATTTGTTGAATACTTTCATTTCCATAAGGTTAAAAGGTTATGTATATGTTAGTAGGTGGCTAGTATATATCCTTATGCAGATAATTTGAAGAAACAAGAGGTCAATTAATAAATAATGATGAACGTATATAAAAAAAACTAAATAGAAATACTTACTTTTGTGTTTTAGGATCCATATTATTGTATAAGGCATCAGAAGGCAAGTCAAAGGTAGACGCATGGCAATAGAGATGATTGTTGGCAGATACAGGAGGTACTTTTCTTCGTTCTTCCGCATAATGGTCATCTTCTATATCGTCACTACTATTACTATAACAAGATATTAATTTAAAGAATTATAAAATATTGGGACATACCTAACGGCGTATTCGAATTGGAAGAAGCACAGGTAAATTAGGTAAATTATAATATCTGAACAAAATCTAAAGTTTGAATATGACGTCGGTACATAAACACCCTAAACCCTTACCTTTTATTAAAACCATCGCTGCCCTCCTCGATAATACTATCTTGTTGGTTATCTGTATTATCCTGATTGCTCCCACCACTCGAGCTTTCACCGCTACAAACCATACAACTTTCCCTGTAATACTGACACGAACACGTTCTTTGTAACTTCTTTTTCGAGTTTTTGTAGGAGTGGTTACTCTCTTCGCCGATAGAGTTATCCGCCGTCGAAAGACCGCTGTCGCATCGTCGGCAGTTATCCATGGTGTCAAATTTTTCTAAGAGATTCTCGACACTCTCACGCTCTTCTTTAATACCTAAAAACATTTTCTAGTTTATTCGGATTTTACTAGTACGACAAATTAAATAGGTCTATACAGGGTGAGTTTTTTAAAGTGTTACAAGGCGATATCTCGAAAACGGTTTAAAATATTTTCTTAAAATTTTAGTGAGAGAATAGGGAGATGGGGAGATGGGAAACATATTTTTGACGTCTACCGTCTTCCCCATTTTGAGGGGTGGGGGGTAACTTTGGAATTTTAAATGAGACAATGTACTTTAGTTTGGTAAATGTTTTGATTTGCTCCCCTGGTTACGAAATTCTTTTAAAAACCAATTACCCCACTTACTGAACCAAAATATAAGTTCTGACATGTGGTTTCAATAGGACGAAGCTTTACCGCATTATGCGATACAGCCCCGTAATGAGTTGAACGAATTGTTTGAAAACAGGTGGATAAGTCGAGCTGGTTCGGTAAACGGCCTGCTAGGTCCCCGAATTTGACCCCCATTGACTTTTTCCTTTATTTATTTTTTATTTTATAAAAGATAAAGTGATGGCGGCTACACCTACAACTTTATATGATATGAAATACCGAATCCGCATTGCATGCTTATTAGTGAGACTTAAAATGTTACAACGGGTACGATATTTATTCTGAAAAAAAATGACAAAGTGTTTGGAAGTTGAAGGGAGACATTTTGAACATCTTCTGAAGCGTGACAGATGATAAAAAGTTGAAATTAAATAGTAAAGTATTTTTGTGTTTTATAACCTAATAAATCATAATTTCGTAACCAAGGGAGCAAATCAAAAGATTTTTTGTATACGTACGTAGTTTTTTACGTAGGTTCGTGTTTACCAAAAAAGAGTACATTGTCTCATTTAAAATTCCAAAGTTACCCCCCACCCCTCAAAATGGGGAAAGGGGGGTAGACCCCCCCATCTCCTTATTCCCTCACTAAAATGTCAAGAAAATATTTTGAACCGTTTTCGAGATATCGCCTTGTAACACTTTAAAAAACCCACCCTGTATATCTATATAAGCGAACCTAATCGGTTTAATTCAGGTTTAGCCGAAAGTTAAAAGTTTAAACTTTTATTTCCTACTTATATTTCGGGTTATAATTTAATATTACCTCTTAATTAAAAGCGAATAATTGTGGCATATCGGACAAGTGCTTTAACTGTTTTTTATATTGGAATACACTTGGATCCAAGCACAATGGATTCCCTGGGGCGGAAAAGCTTTTAATGCATATACCGCTGTTGTTGGGATCGCTTGGGTTATGGCTGCCCTTAGAGTCCTAACAAGGACGAAACGGCCGTCGTGGTCTACCCGCCCCAGGGTATCCATTGTGCTTGGATCCCTGTGTATTCCGATATAAAAAACAGTTACACACTTGCCCGATATGCCACAATTATTAGCTTTTAATTTTTTTCACAAACACTATATTATTATCTTCTATTACCTCCTAATGTTCCACTGTTTTTTCTTTCTAATTCCCTAATTCCACCTTGGCATCCACAACTTTGCATTTGTATATATTTTTTCTTTAATTTGTAAGATACAGTGTTTTCGGTATCGCTTTCACAACAGTTACACATTTCTCCGGCAGCGTGATGGCTGAAACATATAATTTCTAAGTTAGAAATGCTGATTTTATAATTTAGAATCATCAGCTACAGAAAGGCGAGAAAAATACACGAAACCTCGGCCACAAATTATGAACTAGTTATAGTGTTTCTCAGGTTAATTTAATGACATAAAAAAGTATTAAACTCCTAACCATAGGCGTCGCCAACCAAATAATTAAAATGCGTAGGGTATTGTTTTAATTTTTTAAGATGATAATAATATCAATAAAGCAACTTTAACATAAAAAAGCATTAAACTCCTAATCATAGGCGTCGTATTTCCAAATAATTAAATGCATAGAATATATTGTTTTAAATTTTTTAAATAATAACGCAATATGAATAAAACAATTTTAATAGGTAACACCTTGTAAACGAACATTATTGATTTAAAATGCAGTTACAATTGAATTGATGGAATCATCATAATTTTCAGAAGTACAATCGTTTTCAGGGTGGATCACTATTGGTGCTATAGGCGATAAAAGAGGGATATTATTCCATTTCAACATTAACATGAGCTTCGCAATTTTTCCATACATCGCTACTCATGTCGTTAATTACCTGCCGAATATTATCAAGAACAGCTGCGCTTAAAATTAAAATAATACGTTGACATTGAACATGTAAATCTTTGTTTCTCAATTCCGGACTTGTTGCGCTCTCGAAGGCCGACTCCACCGAGCATGTTGGCACCAATATAATTCACCTTGATCTGCTGTTTAAAATGATCGCTAAAAAGCCATTGCTGATAATAAAATGTACCAAGTAAAAACGTATCTGTCCAAAACCACACAGTTATAAACCAAAATTAAATACGTAAGTTATAGCAAATATGTTAAACCACCTACTCTACTACCACTTGTTGTAAGAAATATAGTACTTCCGGTTTAACCGGAAGTTGACACTATTGGAAAGATAATAAAAATCGAAGATAGGGACATGTAAGCCGTTTTACTCTAAGGCGTACAGTTAGAAAGCTAGACGCTGTCAAAGTTCAAAAATCTCATTTTTCATGAGTCAATATCTCGGAAACTGTTTAGTATAGACCAATAATGCTTTTATTAAAAAATGTTAAGAATTTTATGCAGAATCCAAAAAAATTATATAAAATAGGAGTATCTATTTAAGATTTAGATCTTACCCCCCTCCCTCCTTGGGACTTAAAGTAACAAGATTGACAATATACGCAAAAGATGTCCCCCTCGAAATAAAAATCGACGGGTCCGAGCGTTTTTTTTTTAATTAACGTGGAACCAGATATTTAGCCTGTTTCGTTTTAAATGGGGAACCCTGTATATTATTTTCGACAACTATTTTATGTTGTATGATATACCATTCTTCACCTTGTTAAATAATTTATTGGAGTATGACATTCACATTATATCAATACTTCTTCATATTTAGGAGCATGATCTGAGTACATAAAATATTTAAGTAAATATCACGTATTACCTGCAGTGATAAATATATGCCATCGAACTGACAGACCTTCGTCTGATTTGAGTGTTCTGCGACTTTTGAGGTGTGCTGGAGGCGCTGATTTCTGATATCGAATACGGAGGACTTTTATCAGGAGCGGTCGGTTTATCTGGCGGTTGGCCATCCTGCTTTATATTAGAATTAGCAGCTTTGGTATCCTACAAGAGTAAGAAATTTTAGTTTATTTACCATGTTTGTATTGTTATGGCCATCTAAAATAGTATGAATAAAAAAGACAAAATCTACCTTTATTAAATTACTTTATACCTCAAGAACCGTTAGCCAGAATGATAAATAAACGAATTATTCCCCCCCCCCCCCCCCCCACCCCTCACACCTCACCGAAGGGCCGCGAGATAGTTTATCTACTTAATGTATCTTAAAACGAAATAGAAACTAGATCTAAATGTTTCTTTTTCTATACGGAGTTAAAATCCATAAATTCCTAACAATACTTTCTTCTCAATTGAAAATTATATCTTTGTCTTCCCGTACATTATGGATGACAGACAATTCAACACAGTACACGTCCTCTTACCAAATAACAGGTAAAAGAACTTGTATACGTTTACAATCATCAGGTTTTATAATAATTCTGTACTCGGGTAACTCACTTTGCACAGTAGTAGCAGCTTCTCATTTCCACTTTTCTCAGCCAATTTAAAAAACTCTTCCTCCTCTTTGCAGTCATCTACCAGTATATCATGGCAACTTTCCAGTAGTAAAAAACATCTGGAAGTATCTTCAATTCTCTCCCTATTTTTTTCCAGTCTTTCTCTAAATACCTTCATTTCTTTATTAAGATTTTTGGCCACCTCTTTCAAGTGCTGACCTTTCGTATCTTTGATGTTTCTACATTCTTCCGTGAGGTCATTAGATTTTTCGATTTGTTTCTAAAAATAACGTAGGTATATGGTGAGATTTGTTATGCTAAATTATAAAAATTATACTTTAGAGATTATTTGTGTACAAAATATGATTAATAATATAAATAGATCATTCAGAATATGTCACAAAAATGTCGGAAGATAATATGATAAGGTCAGTCCATCCAATATCATAATTCCCCGTTTAATGCATGACGTTGCACGGCAAGGCGATGAATGTTGGTAAGGACTAAGTCCATAGAATTGTCATTCTGGTGTTCTAAATGACTTTATTTCATTATTGTAAAAAAAAATCACAGTATGATAAATTTAATTAAATAATAATACTTTAAAAAATATGTAATTTCCTGGAAAAAAAAGCTTACGTTGATTAGTTTGTTTGCAACCTGTCCATCTCACGAGTTAAGGGCCCTAATCATAAAAATAAAACGTGCACCAGCATAGTTAACTACGAGTTTTATTAGATCATAAAAGTGTTGCAAAATGAATGCGGGTGAAGTCGAATTGGGTGCGTCAACGGATCCATATTTTAGGGAGCAGCTATTAATGAAATTAAGTGTTAACCATGGTCCCCTAATATTGATGGATCTCTTTTCGATCGCTTTCGTAAAAAATAATCAATTGAATTTCATCTGTTTGCTTCGAAAAAGTTTGTCCCAGTTAGCCCTTCAACGGCCAACCATTGCAGTTACATACCGGGTTTTTCTCAAAAGACGTTCACCTCTATAACTTTTTTATAATTATAGATATTAAAATTAAATTTTGAGATTATGCATAAGAGATGAGTCTGCATTTATTGGCATCATTTTCAATTTGTTAGCACTTTCTGTATATTTTTATATATATATTTTTAAAGTTTTATAATGAATATTTAAGTAGTAGCAAATATTTTAACATGGTTAACTGGGTTAAAACCTTTTAACTAAAAAATATATAGGTGGTAAAAAAAAGGCGACCTTCCCCTACGAGAATAGTGCAAAAGACCAGAACGCTAAACAAAGGAACAGAGAGTTCAAATTTCATACCGGAATTCATACAGGGAGCAAAAAAAAAAGTTCTGAAAGATAAAATTGTAGCCGATTCAAGAAAATGTAACACCCTGTATACTGCGACCGACAATTTTGATACTTTATTATAGAGATTTTAAAAAATGGTTGATGTTCCAAATTTGAAACAATTATCGCATCATTTTAATATCTATAAATACAAAAAAGTTATAGGGGTGAACGTTTTTTGAGAAACACCCGGTATAGGTACTAGGTAAGTATTTTTGGAAAAATATTTTTTTACCATCGATTTTGTTAATTGTGGTTTAAATTAAGTAAATAAATAAAATCATGTAATGGAAGTTGTCAGGGTCATCAAAAAAGTTTTCGTTTTGTGGTCAGGTCAGTTCAATATCTTGGTGGCATAAAAAATATCTACCATATTTTACGATTATTTCTCGAATTAAACTGCAAAATCTCATTAAGAATATGGTTGATTTACTTGTAACCACCATTTTTACGCCAGACCATATGAGAACCTTTCTTTTGACAACTAAGTGGATAGTGACATTTCTACTCCGACGTCATTCTAAAATAGTCGATCATCAATTGAATTGAAGTATAGACACCCAACTCGACCATGTTCAAAAGCTGTAACTTTTGTTTAAATAATAATCCTTTGTCAGGTGGATGTCTGGAGGTTACAAAATGTGAAGCTTAGGGAGTATCGTAAAAGAAATTTGATGTGTTTATTTGTATTGTTAAACTCATTTAAAATTTAAGTATAACATAGTGAATGTAATGGTGATGTGATAAATTTAACTATACTACTGGTAAACTATTTTATTCAAAGGGTAGTGGAGGCTGTGTACACCTTTTTATATCACTAATACTCCAAGTAAATTATTCAGGATAAAAAAAAAATTGTTTTTATTTTCTATCTTCAATAATTAACAATGTATGTCCCTTCCGAAAATCACTTTCTACTTACCCAAGCAGTAAAGAAGAATTCGTCAAAACTGTTTGCCACCCCTTTAACACCAGCGGAATCGCCCGAGGCGCGAAGAAGCAATGTAAGACTATTCAATGTTTCTTCTCCAACGTTCTTACTCCATTGTAGAAGCTGAAAATGGAAGAGTAATAATTAGTTTTAACAATGCACCAACGAATTCATATTTTAAGAAATGCAAAATACTCATCTAAAGATATAGCAGTTAGAAAACTATTAAATGCAAGATACAATACGTAAGTTCTTTAATCTATTTGTTTAGGAAGTATAAGAACAGTTTTATTTTAAACTGAAAAATGTTCATTTATTCACAAAATTAAATTGTATTTAGCTTAAAATTTCATAATTTTTTTGTTGCTTTATTCCCACCAATACACCTCTAGAGTAGACATCGAATAATTGTTTTGCACACGAAACTTGATTTCCTAAGAAATTGTTTATATTAAATTAAAAGCAACAAAGTAGTGACATATCGGGCAAGTGTGCAACTGTTTTTTTTATTGAAATACACAGAGATCCAAGCATATGGGCTACCCTGGAGCGGGTAGACGTCCTTATTAGGACTCTACGGACAGCCATAGTCCAAAGCAACTCCACAGAGAACGGCACGATACTTTAAAAATCACTTTGCAAAAGTCCAACGGCCATTGATATACCGGAACTCCATCCCAGCAGCATCAACTCCAATACGAAAAGCATTATGAGTGTGTTGCACTTCGTGGATTTATTTACTTATATATCTTTATCAGTGAAACTGCCTTTTGTAATGGAGTTGATTCTAATGGATATAAATGGCTGCTGGACTTTTGTAAGATGGCTTTTAATGTATCGTGCCGTTTTCTGTGGAGGTGATTTGGGTTATGGCTGCCCGTAGAGTCCTAATAACCATGAAATGGCCGTCGTGGTCTACCCGCCTCAGGGTTGCCATTATGCTTAGATCCCTGTGTCGTCCAGTACACAAGACGGCTGCACACTTGTCCGATATGCTACTACTACTACACAATAATTATCTCCTTTAAAAAATACAATTTTAATAATATTATAAGTGAAACTTTAATTATTACGGAACTTGTTTTCACTTGAAATCTTGCGGTAACCGATAACACTGCTTCATCAATAGGTATATTACTGGTGATAATTGTATGCCCATCATATTTTTATACTTTTTATATAATAAAAAGTCAAAACTAATTGCATGACAGCTGTATTTAAGGTTCACACATAGCCAATAGGAATTGTGCGAGTTTTTTACGTATAGCAAAAAATGTACATCATTATTAGGTCAATTAGCTTTAAAGCTAATTTTTTAAGTTAACCTGTCGAAGTGGTCGTACTTTAGTCCGATTCGTCTGGTCTAGCCTTGTGAACTCATTGATACAAACCATATCACGCAAAAAAGCATTTTTCATAAAAGAATAAGAACACAATAATTAAATTAATTACATTTTTATTTTTAGTTCTTAATTGGGACTTTCATGTAGGTGCATATCGTCGGACATATATATAGATATACATATACTACCTATACGGCGGAAAAATGAAGATGTCTCAACTCCATTTTTTTTAATTCTATATTTTATCATTCATTAAAATGCGTTATCGACATAGAGCGACTTCTGCAGGGCTCTCCGATACCATAATAATGGTAGTTTCTAATTTTTGTGTTAAATATAACAAATAACTGTTAACGGTAACAGAAACAGCGAAGCTTAAATTGTCAGTCACGTCAAATACATTTAAATTGGGAACTAAGATAAGCAAGTGCACAGTATAGATTATATGGGCACTTGCATACAATAATATAGGTACCATTTATGTGAACGCTTGCCAACCTATAACCCATGTCGCGTAAATTTATTTTTTCTAGCTTTTACACAAATGTTTAAATAAAATGTGACATATATTCTATAATTATTATTGATATTAAATAAATATCAAGAAATTTCATAAATTATTTTAGGAGGATTGTATAGCGAAATATATGTGGAAGATTTTTTTAACATTATGATGTCATTGTTCTTTCATTATACAATTCTCCCAAAATTAGCAATTAAATAAATTGATATTTCATTTGAAAACTTCCCACCACGGATTTATCGAAAACCGCTGATTAAAAGAAAAAACGCCGAGACACGTCAAAAGATTTGCCAAAGGGGACAACTTTTTAACTGAAAACTACTTCACCCCCTTTTACCCTCTGCCCCCCGGGGTCATCCCCTTAAAAATTTTAAATGACAAGGGGGTATCCAGTAATAGCTTGTTTGAAAGGTCTTTCAAAGTGCTTTATTTTGACGTTTGATTTTTTTAAATCGGTCGATTCGTTTTCGAGAAAATTAGAAAAATCTTTATTTATCTTAATTCGTTCAGATAGAAAAAAGAACACACGAAAATATCACTTTTTATTTCAATAAGTGTTCAAAAACCAACATAAACAGCAATTCGGAAGATTAGACGTGGCAGCAACCAAATAACAACTCGAATTTTTTCCGCCTTCTTTTTATCAACACAGATAACATGTATTTATTCTTATAATACCTGTTTTGTTTTTTATAGTTGCTAAGGAAAAGAAATAATTTAATTTGCTGTCAGTTACCTTTGTGACAATTTTAGGATGGTGAAAATTAATTTATTGATTCAGATTTTACTTCCAAAATGGTTTACACACTAGCCGAAAGAGTGGAAATGATTCTAATTTATGGTGCCCAAAATCAATGTGCTCGGTAAACGGCCGTCACATTTAACACCAGACATCCGGAAAAGATAACTTCGCATAGGTATGTTTTGGACCTTGTTACTAAATTTACTCCAACTGGATCTGTTGCAAATAAAAAACGTAATCATCTTAGAGTTTTGGATGAAGCCGCTCAAGTTGAAGTTTTGGGTAATTTTGGCATAAATCCAAATACTTCATTACGCAAAATTGTTGATGTGACTGGTATTTCATTAGGCTCTGTACACACAGTTACTAAATTGCATAAATTTCATCCATTCAAAATGAAAATATTGCAAGAGTTAACCGAAGATGATTTCGATAGGCAAGTTGAGTTTTGTGAACAAATGACTGCAGCGATTAATGATAATACCATTCATGTAAAGAATATCTGCTTCAGTGATGAATGCACATTTTAATTAAATGGATTTGTTAATAAGCATAACTGCAGGTATTGGAGCAATAAAAATCCTCATTCTTTTGTAGAAGGGCATACTCAGTCCCCCAAAAAATTAATGTATGGGCAGGCATTTTAGGAAACAAAGTGATTGGGCCATTGTTTATTAATGGGAATTTAAATGGAGGCATTTATTTAAATATGTTGGAAAATACCATCAATCCGCTTATCACTGAAACCATTGAAAACCAAATCGAAGACGATGGAAACCCTATACTTGATGAGGCTGAAATATATTTCCAGCAAGACGGCGCTCCTCCTCACTATGTTCTTCCGGTTCGGCGATGGCTAGACGACGAGTTTCCAGATAAATGGATAGGGCGAAGGGGGCCTATAGAATGACTAGGAGAATGACCTGCTAGATCTCCGGACTTGACGCCATTAGACTTTTTTCTATGGGGCCATTTGAAGTCTATTGTGTTCACTCCCCAACTTGAAAGTTTGGAAGAACTTCGTCAACGCATCATCGAAAGCTGCCATGATCTCCCACAACATGATTTTGAAAATGTCC
Source organism: Polydrusus pterygomalis (assembly GCA_963969555.1). Lineage (NCBI taxonomy): Eukaryota > Metazoa > Arthropoda > Insecta > Coleoptera > Curculionidae > Polydrusus > Polydrusus pterygomalis. The sequence goes on from OZ018380.1 coordinate 24,490,142, forward strand.
GTCAGGAATTTTAACATCGCCTATATCATTGTTTGGCCAATAACGGGCAACATTTTGAACACTTATTAAAATTAAAAGTGATATTTTCGTGTTTTTTTTTTCTATCTGAACAAATTAAGATAAATAAAGATTTTTCTAATTTTCTCGAAAACGAATCGACCGACTTTAAAAAATCAAACGTTAAAATAAATCACTTTGAAACACCTTTCAAACAAGCTATTACTTAATAACCCTTGTAATTTAAAATTTTTAAGGGGATGACCCCGGGGGGCAGAGGGTAAAAGGGGGTGAAGTAGTTTTTGGTTAAAAAGTTGTCCCCTTCGACAAATCTTTTGACGTGTCTCGGCGTTTTTTCTTTTAATCAGTGGTTTTTGATAAATCCGTGGTGGGAAGTTTTCAAATGAACACCCTGTATAATAAGTTATAGGTTGGCAATATATTGAATGACGTTGAGAACTCCACCTTTATACACTGGCACTGTATTTATTTTGTAGTAGGTTCTTTATGAAACAGTTTTTAAATATCAAGAATAAATATTTTGCTTTTTAATGTTTTATAATTTATTACTCTACATAATATGTTTCACCTTATAATGGGTTCAAGTACTGTAAATATGCTTGTGTGAATTTTAAATGCGTCCACGGACCAAAAACATTTTAATTAATGGTAGACATTATATAGACCGTATCAACGTGCCATTTTAAAATTTTTGCAAACTTTCATATGCCAAAAAAAGTTGTTAAGAAATATTTAACAAAAATGTACATTGAATTATTCTAGATTATATCGGATATTGCGAATTCAGTTGTAAAGAATTGTAATTTTTATATCTATATTGTTCAACTTGGTGAAATTTGGCAAAAATTCAAAATTAAGAAATCTTTACGGGCAAACCAACAATAGTAAAAAAATTAGAAAATAATATCTGAAACTTTTCTTATTATCAAGGGGATTATAGAATCCAGTGCGACATCTTGCGTCCTAGTACGGTACCTTAGAAAAGGTCAGTCGTAAAGGGACACACACACACACACACACATACGTGTCCACATATTTACGGTGGCATCCAAACTATAAACCCAATTGTGGTCACATGAGAATACTGGCAACAGCCGGTCTGTAAAAAAAAGCAGCAACACTGTCCACTGACTTGCGTCATAATACACTCCATTTTAGCCGAGATATGAACCATTGATTATCCTCAATAGTGGCATCGATGCCACAAGAAATCGGAAGTGTATATTTGATGCTACAATAAATAGAACCCTTGAGTGTGTATATGCGTGATGCCACAACAAATCGGAAGTGTAAATTTGATGCCACCATAAATATAACCCTTGAGTATCTGTATGCGTGATGCCACAACAAATCAGAAGTGTAAATTTGATGCCACAATAAATATAACCCTTGAGTATGTGTATGCGTGATGCCACAACAAATTGGAAGTGTAAATTTGATGCCACAATAAATATTACCCTTGAGTATGTGTATGCGTGATGCCACAACAAATTGGAAGTATGTATTTGATGTCACAATAAATATAAGGAAACTCTTGAGTGTGTATAATATACGTGATGCCACAACAAATCGGAAGTGTAAATTTGATGCCACAATAAATTTAACCCTTGAGTGTGTGTGTGGGTGATGCCATAACAAATCGGAAGTGTATATTTGATGTCACAATAAATATAACCCTTGAGGGTGTGTGTGGCAAATAAGGTGCATAACGCATAGTATATTTAGTTGAAGTTTTTAAATATATACAGGTATTTTTATCTTTTATTTATTCGAAAGGAGGAAGACTTAAAGTGTCTTATTTCTCTCCTTTCAAATATACACTCCACTTAAAGTATGGACAATTCAGTTTTATTTATTGGCTAAAACCCCTAAGCAAGCATTTGTTTAAAGTGAAGCGTCGGCAAAGTAAGAATAAAATAAGAAATGCAATATTGTATATTTATCTCCATCTCTTACCATTCTAGCCATAGCCCTAGTTACTTAATTGTTAAACATAATAAGTATGTAGTAGTCGTATCCAGTAAGCACTAAGAATTAATAGACTGCTAGGTTGACCTATAATAATAATAATAATAATAATAATAATAATAATAATAATAATAATAATAATAATAATAATAATAATAACAAATTTTTATTAGTTCATTGACCTATTTAATTACATTTCAAATTTTAAATTTTTTCTGCTCTCCTGATAGATAGGTAATTACAATCTAGAAAGACTATTTTATTACACTTTTTTACATAAAATTTGATTTTTAATTTTTTTACAAATAGTTTTAAATTACACCTTTTAATTTCATTTCCTAACTTGTTATATTCTATAGCACCACTAAAAAATATTGATTTTTGAGTCGATTTCAAATTTGTATGATCCAAAATAAAGTTATTTTTCCTCTTGTTTCATGAATATGAACTTCATTAAATTTTGTTAAGAAATTTTCATAATATGGTGCTGTTATATTTAAATTTATTTTATGAATAAAAATCAAAATACGAAATAATAAAAATTTTTCTATATTCATCCATTGTAAACAATTTAGCATTTCCGTTATTTTAGTGTATTTGCACAGTTGGTTTTAAATTAAATAATGAAAAGTTTTTTGTCTTAATTATCAAGCCGATTATAAAAAAAATCTAGATCGTTACTTTTAGTACCCATTATTTAAAAAAAAATTATAAATGGTAAATATATATATTTTTTGGAATTTTAATTGAAGGAACTTTAAATTTTGGATAATTCTTCAAAAACTTTTTAGCTTTTATGAGGTGTACGTTTTATTAAGGGCAATCTATCAACTATATTATATGTCCTGAGGGTGTAAATATTAAGTACTTCTGTTTTAAAAAGGAAATTAAAATTCGTATCATCAATCTTTGCGGCTACTAGTTGCCCAACTTTATAAATAAGAAAAAAATTTTTTTTTCGAAACCCCATTTAAAAATTGTAAGACTCTTCAAAGTTTTCTATGAATCCATAATTTTTCTAGGGGTTTGTTCAGTAGTTGCCGCAGAAATTGACGATGGCCGAATTTTAAATTTTTATTTTAGAACAGAAACTAATTTTTTATGCCCCGAGCCAATGTTGGTGATAAATTGCCCTTAAGGCGTTTGCCTGCTATACCAAACCCTACAATAACGGTAAGCTGGGCATTAATGATGATCCCGGTACTACTATGCCCGATAACTTTAACGCCAGAAACAAGCCGCTTACGTAACGGCCTTATTTAAATGCATACAAAGACCTTACTTGGAAAATTAATTTTAGAATTTTGGCACCTTTTTCTTTATATTTTTTAGCCGCACTTAAACCCCTTTAAGAAAAATTCTTTACTATGTTTTAAAATAGGTTTCAAACGAAATAGATTATAGTCATCCAAATTTTAATTTCCGGCGCCTTAATAGACCTTATGTAATATTAATTTTCAAATAAAGACTCAAATTTATCTAGTGATATTTTTTCCAAAAAATCAATTTTGTGTCGGGAAAATAAGCATACAACGTTTGATGGTAGACTTCGGGGCACAAAATATATCGATTAAAGTCAACTTGTTTGTATCCGAAACTCCTTAGTTTAGCCGCTGGAGGCGTTAAAAGCTCATGAAAAATGTTGTTTTCCTTAATAAACCTGCTATTGGATTGTCATAATTTTTTGTAAGTATTGACTTTATATTTACTGTGGCATCTTGTGTGTGACTAGGCCTGCACTATGTCGTCCGTTCTACTTGTGACACCTTACACTCGGATACGACAACAATCTATATAATATAGCGAATTAATGTAGATATACTTTAAATCCTCGTTTCGTTCGGGTTTGTTCAGTGGTAAATTAAATGGTTTTAAAAACATGGAAATGTCATATAACCATTTACATCCGTCCATATTTTTTATACGATAAACATAAAAAGTAAACCCAGACATCTGCTTCGAATAAACGGACTAGGTATATTTAGAAGCTATTTGCCTCTTGTAAAATTTTCGCTTAACGGCCTGACATCGCTTTCGGGGATTTCCTACACGTGGCTTGCATTAATAGCATTTACTAAAAACCCTCTTAAGCTATAGAACTTACTGCATATAAACTTAGTTAAACAAGTAAAATGTTGGTATTACTGACTGAATAGCTAAATAAGCTAAAGGTTTGTATGAAGGTTGTAGACAATGATGTATCTTGAGTAATAGATGTGTTTTGGACTTCCATTGCCTTAAGTTTTTCATATCACATCGTTTCAATTGGTAAGTACCTCCAGTCGTCTTCAGGTGAATGTGATATGAAAAACTAAAGGCAATGGAAGTCCAAAACACATCTATTACTCAAGCTAAAGGTTAAAACGTTACTTATCTTGTAATAGATTTTTAATTTAGGGCTTTCATTGGAAGGAAATACTTTTTAATGGATGCCAATTTATACCAGCACGTTAATGTATATTTCAAAAATTAAAGTTAAATCTGAAAATCCGTTACATTAGAATCACAGTTTAAGGATGCGTATGTCAATATCTTTAAATTAAAGTAAATTGTATGTCCCAATTTGGAAAAAATGTAGGGACAGCGGGAGGCAAAAAGAAGGTTTATTTTACACGAGGTGATGTTCAACATTTACCTCTTGCTTTATTGCAGTCATTTACGCAGTAAAATTGCAACTGAAAAAAAGTTTTTAAATATAGTTAGCTATTCAATAAAAGCGCCTGTGCTGTCAATACAATCAACGATGAGTATAAGAAAACTACCGGATGTGTAACGTCATTTTTATTTCTAATTTTTAAAGGGCATTATACAAAAATGTGCCTTTTTAGTGGAAAATCATAAACATATAGCATGCCGCGTCTAAAGATAGCAGTAAGTACCTAAATTGGCTTTATTGAGCCCAGCAGTTTCTCATCAACCGTTATACAAGTGTTGTTCAGGCACCCAGTATAAAATCCCTTTGATGATAAACTTTTCCAACACTCTGTATAGTATACAGGATGGCGCATCGAAAACGAAACAGAGACATAGACTGGCAGCTCAGTTCTTTTTTGGAAAAACGATCAGACTCGTCGAGTTTGTTTGAGAGACACAAAATTGGCAAAAATCACGTTAACATGTGCAGCCCCCTGAGCGGGGGTGGCACCACCCCTAAAATCTTAAATGGAAAGGGGGGTTGAGTGATACCTTATTATTAAGGTCTTTCAATTCCCTTTATAAAGATGTAAAATTCATGTACTTCAGTTCAGTAGTTTTGGAAATTTATTGATTTAAAGGTTAAATAAAACTTTAATACATCATCATTATTGGAGATCAATACATTTGGCAGCAAAGTAGTTTAAAAATAAAGAATGAACTGCCAAGTAAATTTTGGAAATTACCACCATGACTGTCCATGCAGTAATAAAGATTTTGCTCAAAACTAACTAATTTGAAGGCACTCATTCACAATTCTTTGTCGCAAATGTTCTAACGATGTTGGCTGAGTAGCATAGATTTTGCTTTTTAAGTGACCCCACAGAAAGAAATCCAAAGGTGATAAATCTGGCGATCTTGGGGGCCATTCAGTGGCACCTCGTTTATTAATCCATCGACCTGGAAACGTCTAATCTAAATATTGTCAAACACGTAATGCGTAATGTGGTGTAGCACCATCCTGAATCCGTTGGATACTACGTCGACTAACACCACATACAGTATCCAATTTGCGGGTACTTAACGTAGGATCTACATTATCTTGCCCTAAAACCTCCACTTCTATTGCTTCGTTCCTTATGGGATTTTCAATGTTGCGTTTTTTATTGGCGACTGAGCCAGTTTCCCGAAATTTAGTTACAAGCTCTAGAACATATTTCCGATGCACGTTACTGTTCTTATGTCGCTCATTAAATATTTGTGCTGTTCTATTAACACACTAATTATTTCCGAAAAATATTTCGATAATTTCAACCCTTTCTGCCGTGGAATATACCATGGTTAATTTATGTATAAAGCGTTAAAAGGTATTTTAACAACAAAATTTGGTCGAATCAATCGCAAACTATGTACTAAGTTCCTATTAAAAAAAAAGTACGAGACATTCCATTCTTATCTTTCTTGAAGAAACAACTTTTTTTGCCACTAAAAACGCTCCAATCGCTATTTTCAACACCAAAATGATAAACAAACCATGGGCGTAGTGAAGAAAAGCATTTACTATTAGGTAAATGATGTTACTTAAATTTCTTCTGAAAGTAGTACAAACTAATCCGATGTACCTATTAAAGTCTACTCTAAGCTTTAAATCAATAAATCTACAAAACTATTGAACTGAAGTGCATGCATTTTACATCATCGACCCCCCTTTCCATTAATTTTCTGTTACTTAACTTGCTATTCCTTCCTCGTTATGATGCACTGGCTACTGAACGCTGAACTCCTATTTGCGCGTTGTATTGAATATTATAAAATGGTTCAAGTGTGTATTGTAGAAGGCGCCACCGTACGGCGGATACCACAATTTAGGTTAAAGTAAGATGTGAACTGGCATAAATAGTGGCACATCATACACAATTGGCGGGAACGGTTTTAAATAAGCTAGTGCCAATTGGTCATTACCGAATGAAGAAAGAGCCTACAAAAACGCGGGAAATATATCCAAATTTAAATTTCATTTACCGTAGGTCGTTATATTACATATTTTGCTGTCGTATCCGGGTGTAGGGTGTCACAAGTAGAACGGGCGACATAGTGCAGGCCTATTCACACACAAGATGCCACAGTAAATGTAATACATACACACACACACACACACACACAAACAAAACTTTTTTGAATTGTTTCTTATTATGTTTCGAATAAACAAACTTTTGTTTTCCTATTTTTTTTTTGAATTTTCTTATATAAAAAAAATTGCTAAAATGTTTTTGATTAAATCAAGAATCATAAAATAACCTATTTCTATAATGTCTAACAAATAAACTTTGCATCACATGCGACAAAATTTTAATAGCCCAATTTTGATTTTGTAGAAAAACACACATTTAATATGGCGCTACTCTAAAGAAAATGTATCTAAAATAAAGCATCGTCAAAACTAAAAAGATTTATGTAGGTTGCGTTGAGTCTTATTTTGCAAAAGTGGTGCAAGTTGCAAAATATAGGTAAAAAATTAAAATTATCTTATGCAGCTGAGATTTTGCATGTAGGATAGAAACTGCATTTAAAAAAACTTTTTCTAATAACTTTTTTTGATATTTTCAGAAATAACCCCACTTTTAAAATATTTTTTGAAAAAAATTTAAATTTGACAGATAATGCGAATCACGTGACTACTATTTTTTTGCTAAAGTTTCATCTCGATCGTAGCAGAACTTGATGCCAAAGCCAAATTGTGAATAAAGCTATTAATAAAAAAAATCCCATATGATGCGGACTTTACTGGTGACACTGTATAGATGTTTTTTTAGAAAAATATATTATACAAGGTAATAGTTTTGATATTATAGTTTTCTTACTGTTACTTATAAGGAGAATATAATAATATAAAAATGTTGATCAAAATCCTGTCCAGTTAGATTCTCAAACAAAATGTATGTGGGTAAAGCCGGCCCTGTCTCAATTATTATTCTTGTACCAAAGAATGACTTTTAAACATCTTTTTGAAAAGTTGTAATTTATGGTTAAATCACATCATCGATCAGTGATACGTTGTGATATTCAGCACGACATCTTTGCCATTTACATTTTCCAAATTAATTAAATAGGAAACTGAGCTGTCATTATTATAAATATTAAAGGCAAAGCAAAATGAAATCTACTACCTCCGTGTTTAGGGTCAAAACGTGCACCCAACTTAGCTTAATATATATAATTAGGTAAAATTATTATTTAAACTAAAATATGATTAGGTATTTTAAAGATGCTACACGACAGATTGGCGTGAAGAGGTTAATAAGCAAAAATAAACTGACATTCTTGCTCGTAACTTACTACCGCATTTCTTATTAGAAATTACCCAACCTACTACCTTCTAATAGTGTGTTATTAATTAGTTTGTATTTTAAGACATTAATGTAATGTAATGTAAGTTATTTTGTCTATGTACACTATCTACCTATTGATTATAGACCGGGGTCGATAGGTTTTGAAACCAAAATATAATAGTAGGATGAAATCCATTGGAAAAGGATGAGAATATAAAAAAATGAAAGGAAAAATAATTTACGGGCGATCCGAGGTCGGGAAGTGGAAAGGGGTGAGTTTTTAAGGGTAGAAAACGATTTATCTCGATTTCCGGCAAAACTACAAGTTCTATGGAAAAACGTTAAATGGCAAAGTTGTAGGCAATAAAAAGATCAACAACTTTTGTATTTACACTTTTTTCACCTAACCTCAAAATTTATGTGAAAAATTCAAATAAGCAAGTTTTTGGTTTTTTATTTTTATCTTTTAAAAAAATATTTTTTTTTTCACCAAAATTGGTGAAAACTTACATTTTTATTTCCCAAACACACTGTAATTTTTTTGATTTAAAATATTTATTTTCTCACTTTAGTTTGACTTAATATCTAAAAAACACCCTAATTTTCAACCGAAAATTCTCACGTCAAAATATCTGCTTTTTTAAAAAAGTCGGTAGGCTTTTTGTTCGTTGAAATCCCCTTTAAATCCTACCTTTAATTATTATATTTAGAACAACTATTTTCGCATGTTTTTTGCGATCTTTATGTTTTATGGATTTGTAATTTTTTTGTTTATTAATGTAACATGGAATCTTATATTTTTCTAGTAATTAAAGTATAAATTTTAATGAATAGCTCAAAATTGTACATAATGATTAAAAAAAAATTTCGGATTCGAGTTTTTTTCGTTTTTTTTTGCATTTTTTGAGAACATTTACCATAGTAATGTATATTTTTTTTACACAATCAGAAAGTAGAGATTTCAACGAACAAAAAGCCCACCGACTTTTTAAAAAAGCAGATATTTTGACGTGAGAATTTTCGATTGAAAATTAGGGTGCTTTTTCGATATAAAGTTAAAATAAGGTGAAAAAATAAATATTTTAAATCAAAAAAAATTACAGTGTGCCACAACTTTGCCATTTAACGTTTTTCCATAGAACTTGTAGTTATGCCGGAAATCGAGATAAATCGTTTTCTACCATTAAAAACTCACCCAATTCCACTTCCTGACCTCGGATCGCCCGTAAATTATGTTTCCTTTCATTTTTGTTATATTCTCTTCCTTTTCCAATGGGTTTCATCCTACTATTATTTTCTTTCACTTTTTACCATTTTCAAAGGCTTCATCCCTGGTCTATTATATTATAAAGGTGGTAAAACTTACTATTTGTTTAGAATAATAATTATCATGGCACATTAAAAATAAATTTAATAAAGTTTGCTTTAATTCAATGAGGTCTATGAGGTCACTTTGACGATTTTTAAATAGTTGGACTTGATTAGCAAATAATTTATATAGAACTGATAGAACTGTTTATATTATCAGAATGTAATTTTAATCGCAAATATGTATAGTTGTTTATACCGACTGTATTAGTTCCCGAAATTATTGTTTATTTATATTATACATTTAGATAAGCATAATAACAATAATAATGGTACAATAAACACAAATGTATTTACATCCAACTACAAGAATTTCTGGAAGAATAGAAGTAACAAGGTTAAAATAAATGGCGAATATCCATGAAAGAAAGTATAATCGCTATTATTTTTCGTTCGGGTTTGTTAATTTGTTTTCCTGTTTGGAACTTGTACTGTAACAACCAGGTAAACTATCCACACATCCTTAACAACCTCACGAACTTTAATACGGCGTTTGGCAAACAACATGTCGTAGATTTTGACGTCCTAAACGCCGAGAATGTGAATTAATACAAACTTAACTTCTTAATAGATAATAAAAAACCTTGTATTGGTATTTTTCTAGATTTAGCAAAAGCCTTTGATACAGTTAGCCATAATTTACTGTTATAAAAGTTTGAAAATATTGAATTCAGAGGAAAGCAATTAGAATTAATTAAAAATTATCTGAAAAATAGACCAACTTATGTTCAAATAGATAAAGAAGAAAGCTATCCAAAGGTATTTAAGTATGGTGTTCCTCAAGGAACAATTTTAGGAACATTATTTTTTAATATTCATATTAGCGACTTATTAAGTATAAATTGCGATCGACAAATTCATAGTTTTGCAGATGATACTACAATTTTTTAAATTCGATACAAATTGGGACAACTTAAATAATAAGATTAAAAAAGATTTTAAAATTATAAAAAATTGATTTGATAACAATCAATTTTAATAAAACAATATATTCCTTTTACTTTAAACCTAAATACCACGAAATATGAATAGAATTCAAATAAATGAAGACATTTAAATTTTTAAAGTTAATAAAATAAAATATTTAGAAATTATTTTTGACAGTAAATTAAATTGGAATTTTCATTTAGAATACTTAATTAAAAAATTAAGAAGTTTACTACCGATTTTTAAAAACATAAAAAAAAATTTAAATGTAAGACATATGGAAATATTATATTATTACGCGTTAGTTAAAACTCATTTAAATTACGGAATTTTAGGTTGGGGAGGAATAAATAGAACTTTAGTTAAAAAATTAGAAATATTACAAAAAAGGTTTCTAAAAATTATATTCAATAAAGATTATATTTATCCTTAAAAAGAATTATATTCAGAAACAAAAAATTTGAACATAAGACAACTTTGCATTTATAACATCTTAATATATCTGTATATTTAAAAATAAAAACCTTATACAATTTAAAAACCATAATCATAATACACGTCATAAAAATGAAATAACCATAAAACCTAAAATAAATAAGTCCATAGGACAAAAAAATTTCAAATATTTATGTTTTTATTTAAACGATTATTTACCAACAAAAATTAAAAAATTGATTTCATTAAAAAATTTATAGTCGAAATAAAAACATGAATTTTAAAAACAGACAATTTGAAAATATTTTTAGAAATGCTTTAATTAATTAAATAATATTGCTTATTTTCTTTAAATGAACTATATGGCCAAAAATACTTAACTTATACTGTAATATTTTTTATTTAAAAATTATAAATTAATAATTTTATTATAGGTAATATATTTCTAAAAAAAAACTGCGTTTATACTATAAATTAACATTTTTACTTTTAAACTTGATTTTTAATGCATATTTATGATTTATAATTTTAAATACTTTAACAAAAAATAAGATTTGTCCCTAACAAGCTCAACATCAGGGGATTAAAGAATAAGTTTATAGAAGACAACATAAACATATTTATTATATTATTACATTTGAAATAAACTTAATATTATTAATTATGCATATCTCGCATTATTTTTTTTCCCATTTACAAAGTTTCTGGACATCCACGCTTGCCAAAAGCAAAACTACTAACAAAACGGTTTGATTTTATGTTTAAACAATTGAGACACTAGCTTGATAAGGCCGATTATGAAACGACCCAATGATGTTTAATCAATGATAGGTATATTTTAAAGGGTCATTCGCTATACCTACATATTTATTTCTATCACAATGTCTAGACTATGATGTCTTATCTCCAGTTAGCTTCCCATAAATTAAAAAAATTAACTTCAAGAAATGTTTAATAAATAGTAATTTTAAATTGTTTATTACTGAAAGATAATAGGCAATTCTATTATGATGCGTTTTAAGATGCTAAAAGATATTAACCGTTTTTACTACCGAATTTTATTGAAATAACGTTAAATCCTAGTTAAAAAAACCAGTGATATGTGGTGTATATTATGCATAAACAATGTTTCACTTTTTATAACAAATGTATAAGGAGAATACATTAGCTATGTTGTAAAAATGTATATAAAAATAATTAAAAACTATAAACTGATGCCTTTTATTAAAATTTAGACAGAAGCAAAAAATTAATCTTATTGCTATTATCTTTAATTTTTATTTGAATTTCAAATTTTGATTCCCAGGTTAACAACATAGACATAGACATATTTATTTGACCACGTTTTTGTAAATTACAAATTGTAGCAAGTCATATAAAGTTTAAAGCATTCCTGGACGCATGTATTTAACTAAATTAAAATATATTATATTAAAACATAATAATTATTGTATAAGAAAATAGCATAGACAAACGTTATAAACAAACAGTAATAATAAATTTTTTTAATATTTCTCACACTACAACAGAAAAAAACTGTTAAAACAACCCATCCGCTGTGGCCGTGTCCATATACTCCCGAACTGAATAAAAGCAGTTGCGGCGAAGAGATTTTTTAATCATAGATTTGAATTTTGAATAACAGCTTTACATTTTCAGGCAGTGCATTATACAAGGAGATATTAATAGAATTATCCTTGGCCTTCTTGTAGCAAATTTTTTTAGGTCTGATTAAGTCAGAGCCTCTAGTTGAGTAGTTATGGAAATTGAAATTTAAGGAAAAACTATTCTTGTTTTTATGAATTTCGAGCAATTGATAGAATTTAAACAAAGAAGGTAGAGGCATAATTCCAAACTTCTTAAAAAGGGGCTGACAGTGGTCAAGGTAACCAGTGTCGGCAATCACACGAACAACTTTTTTCTGCTGTCTAAAGCTTTAATGGCCGATGAGGAATTGCCCCCACAATATGACTCCATAACTCAAGTGAGAATGAAACACTGCGAAATAAACAGTTAAAAGGGTAGATGAATTAACTGAACTTTTTAATCTCCGCAGGACAAAGGTAGAGGATGCTAGTTTTTTTGTAAGACTATTAACATGTGCAGACCAGTTTAATCGATCGTCTAGTGTGATTCCCAATAATTTTGCCGATTTACCACACGTAACAGTATTATTGGTAGAAAAAATAATACGCTGTGTTTTTTCGAGATTAAGCTGTAGGTCATTATTTGTAAACCAGTCGTGGGCTTTAGATTCTAAAGATGACATGCTCCGCGGTATGCTCAGAATGTCCTCATCGGGGGTAATAAATGAAGTGTCGTCCGCAAAACAAGTAGGTACATTTACTTAGGGCTAAGTAATGGCATAAATCATTAATATATACAATAAATAAAAGCGGACCGAGGACGGAACCCTGCAATACGCCGCTCTCAACAGGCCTAAAAGATTACCTTGATTCCCCAAGCTGGACACATTGGTATCTGGATTTTAGATAGGATGAGATTAGATTGTGGACAAAAAGTGTTACAACAAGAGAGTCGAAAATAACATCTATTAAAAAAAAAGGTCCTTTCTGAATTTCTGATTGACATATCAACTCCGTAAAAACTGTTTTTAGTCTAGAAATATAAAATTGCAGACGAAACACAATTTTTTAGCATTGCGATATTAATATTTTAAAGAAAGCACTAGAATATATATTTTAATATTCGACGAAAAGAAATAGCAAAACTTACCTCTTCAGCTTCCTCCTGTAGAGTTCTATATCTAGCTAGTTCCTTAAGTCTATCCATTCTCTCTAACTTCAGCTGCTCTAGTCTCTTAGTTACTCTTTCGACAGCGTTGAAAGAGTTGTAGGCAAAAGATGTGCCTCTCTTAACATCTTGGCTGCTGGCCAACCATTGGCTGCGTTCAGCTAAGCTTGTCAAAGTCTTGTTTCCCTCTCGCCTTAGCTTTTGGACCGTATCGGAATCCAAAGCTTTGGTTATTTGTCTGAAAAAAAAATATAAAAATAAAAATTTTGAAGAGCGTTGTTGCAGAATCAATATTCTGGATTTTTGCAACGAAATTATTGTCAACAACTTTTGATGGCCTTAGAAGTTTCATTTATGTTAAATCAAATAGGTACGACCGAAAAAAAATACATCGAGCCTAATGAATAAGTGTAGCAATTGCTTTTTCTTATAAAATCGAAGTAATTTTTAAAAGCCAATGAATAAAAACTAAAGTAATTGCTTTTACGTCCAGCAATTGCTTAAAAGTGCAGAAATTGCTTCTAGTCAATGCTTTTTCTTAAAAAATAGAAGTAATTATTGCTATTGTTTGCTTAAAATGTGATGAATAAATTAAGGAATTGCTTTTTTTAATGTATCCATCGCTTTCAACTTTTTAAGGTAGGTCAACCCCTGCATCATTTGCTTGGTAGCAGTCAATTTTAGTTCTCCGCGGCATACACGTGCGTTGCTCTTAATTTGTGTCTTCAATTATGGCTGAATATATGAACGTCCGTAAAAGAAAAATCTACAGTGTACGTAAAAATTGCAGATAATATGATAATTTCAGAAAGTTATATCAATTTGATTGCGAAAATGTTGAGTGGTTGGCAAATTATTTTTTGACTGATACTGGTAAAAGGTAAGGGGTGCACTATCGCCTTTAAATAAGATTAAAGTCTTTCTGCGGAAATTGTCAGATCCGGGCTTTCAAAATGCTGTAGGTGAAGAACTCGGTGTTCACCAAACTACTGTCTGTAAGACTTCTATAATGGATGCAGTTCTGGAGAAGACCAATATTTTTATTAAACTTGCTACAAGTGCTGAAGCTGTTGTGGAAGCTAAACGGTTGTGGTCAGAGAGATTTATTTATTTTCCTTCAATTTGTGAACTAATATTAATTGCTTGTCTTTAATTTCTTCATCACTACATCAGTTTCCTCATTTTCACTGAAATCTGCCATATCACAAATAAAAGTTTCCTATTTTCCACAAAAGCGTAACAGATTACTATTGTACTAAATTGTATTAACGTCAACTCTTTTGCAAATTAGGTACCAAACTGAACGTGAAATATATAATCTGAACAAGTGGATAAGCCACGTCTGAACTTGTGTTGAATAAGCATTTGCTACAGAGGTGTAAGAAAAACAGCAATTGCTTCAAAATTTTATTCATATCCAAATCTAGCAATTACTTTTACTTATAGCATTTGCTAGTCAAGCAATTGCTTTTACTAAACAGTAATTGCTTCAAGTAATTACTTAATTTTTATTCGTTAGGCTCAATGTTATCTACCACAATTAGTCAAAAATGGACTCTTATTTAAAGGTATTTAAGTTAATCTTTATGTTTTTAAAATGTCAATGAACTCCTTATCAAGGGCACTTTTTATAAATACTTATGCGATGTTCGTGGCTCTTTTTCTATAGGTGAGTTTTACTATATGGATACTGATACTGATACTAAATTGAATTTATCAATAGTCATGCTTTAAGTGACTTAAAAGTATTGCCGACCTGTGATTAGGGAATCCAATCCCGCACCCGAACTTTAATCCAGCAAAGCTGCGGGATTGAGCCCATCGATCCCGCGGATCCGGGGGATTTGAGGGATAGCAAACAATGAACTGCGGTATTTTTGGTCGACGCGTCGGAGTGGTTGAATACAATACATGGAATTTAAACAGCAATCACAAAAATGAGTGTCAGTGTAGTTTAAAAAGAGAATAAAGGTGCAAGTTTAGTTTAATAATTATTTTTTAAAGTCTGAAGATAGTCTTAGAGGTAAACGTAAAATATGCCCTAGCATTATCAAAATCTCTGCTCGTTCCATCAAAGGTCTTCACACCCACTCACAAACATAGCATAATATTAATTTGAAAGTCCAGTAGCGTTGATATTGATAAAATAGCACAGGAAATGAAAGCTAGTACCAGCAGCTCGAGTAGTTCGTTTAGTTCTATTGCTAAGCGCTCAGATGTTAGTGGTTCTTGTGTGCTACCTAAGCTAAGAAAATGAAAATTACAGATTTTTTCTCATGTGAGAAAAAAGTTTAGATAGAGGAAAGAGTGTCTCGAATGGTAGCTAAAGATGGTATACCCTTTGGAAAGTTTATCACATCGATCGATGTGCGCCAACCATTTATATCAGAGGGCCACAAATGTATCTGTGCCCGCCTGAGCATGGCTTGACCAGTTACTAAAACATGAGATGACACTTTTTGAATGCGGAGGCAATAGAGGAATGTACTTGAAAGCGGCATATAACTCTGTAAAATCTATTCCGCCGACAAGTCAGTGTCGAACCTGAACGGGCGTTTTCAGCCGCGGGATACATGTGCAATAAAATAAGATCAAGTCTAGAAGATAAAACATTAAACATCTTATCTTTCCTCCGAAAATACTTCGAAAATCAATGTAACATGTAACCGTTAAACTAGTCGTACTATTGTATTCTACCTATATGCAATAAATATTTTTCTGCTACTCTACTCTATTTTTTAATTCATAAAACAACATTTTATAAACATACAGCACCCACATCGAGTCCCGCAAATTCCGCGAATCCCGCACGTTTAATCCCTCAATGTCAATCCCGCGAAATCACCGTGGGATCCAGCATTTGCGGGATTGGACTCCCTACGCTGTGATACAGTGAACGCATCAGGGGATGGTATTCGCCGTATTACAATTATTAATCTGTTCTGAAACATCTTCAAAAAAATTATTTTTTTAATTTCCGCATATCTAACAGAGTTTAGGTTGGAAATAGACTTCAAGGGGATTATACACTTTGCCAGGGACGGTTCTACGGGGGGGCCTGGAGGGGCCCAGGACCCCCAACATATCTGAAAAAGCTTTAAAATATCTCGAGAGAAATACAATCAAGCGAAGGCTACCAAAAATTGTGGCTGCGCCAATGTGGTGCCCCCCCAATATTTTGGATCTAGAACCACCCCTGAACATTGCTGAACCTTTTTCGACGCACTACAACAATAATTCATTTATATAAAGTTAACAACTAAGGAACTTACAGAGTATGTCTAAAACGGTTAATACGACACATAATTTTTTATTTTACGAATCAAGGTGTTTAACTAGGTATTACAGCACTTTTAAAAGGAACAATATTAAAGGAACACTGTTCACTAGTCTAAAGTAAGTAATAAACTAAAAAAAAAACACCATATTAATATGTGCTCTAGTTTTATCCGTGCATTAAGACAACGTTTTTGTCTTAATGTTTTTAAGATACTATAAATAGCATTTTAAACAGTAATATTTCTGATTGTACAAAATGGGGTCGAGTTCTCTGAGAAAAGCACTTTTTTAATAAAAGATTTTTTTTTACTTAGTTTGAAATTTTCGACAAAATTCAACTGAGTAAGTATTTAATTTACATAAAATTATTACTAACTGTCAATAATTTACAACAATAAAAATATTGATTAATATTGTTCATACGTATTTATAGTAGATACTAATTTTTTTTTATTATAACTCCAAACGGCTTTTTTTAAAGAATGTCCCAAAGTTAATACAAAAAAGAGGTGTGTTATATAGCACGTTAAACCAAAAATAGGAATGACATTTTATCACGTTTTAAATCATTTTTGTGCATCAAAAAGTTTCGTCGTTGAATTCATGTCGATGAGTTCACATAAAAATAGAAAACTGGCATATCAAAATAATAATATCTCAAATGCACCCACCAAATCCAAGCTCTGACATTATTAACATTTTCTCAACTTTCTACCTGGCCAAGCACTTTTCACCCAGGCTGAAATAAGTCATGTGATATTTTCAATCTTTTAAAAAGTGAAAAATTTCACTGGTGTAGTATTTAGGTAGTATCTGATATATTACAAAAATATCAATTTATTTCATTGCTAATTTTCGGAGAATTGTATAGTGAAAGAACGATGAGTTACAATGACATAATAATGTTAAAAAAAATCTTTCCCGATATTTTTCGCTATATAATTATCCTAAGATAAGTTATGAAATTCCTTGATATTTATTAAATATGTCAATTATTATTACCTATAGAATATCAAGTCGATAATGATTTTCTTTAAATTTTGTATAAAAGCTAGAAAACATAAATAAATCTACGCGGAATAGGTTATAGGTTGGCAAGCATGTTGATACTCCCACCTTAATTATATCTTTTAATACCACAACGGCTGATTTAGCATTTGAAAATTAAGACATTTGAGTAAGCCGCGTTGGCATCAAGGACCCATACTTTTCAAATTATCGTCAAAACGCATCTTTTCATCGAAGACAAAAAATAATCAAAAATAAATAATTACCTAATCTAATTTGAATATTTGACAATTCTTTTTAATACGCTTTTATTAGCTTCACCTGTATGTTGGTATGTATGTTTGTTTGTAACCGACTTCTTTAAACCCGATTTTGACCCACTTTAAACGGTCAGATTTAATTTAAACTTTGTAGACTTATCAAGAACCGCTGACAATACAATAATTTGATAAGTTTTTCTCATTATCCTGATCAGGATCGCCGGAATTAAATTATTTCTACTAATAGAGTGGAAATAGAGTCAGAAACTTTGTGCTATATTTTTCGTATATATCGAGCACCCCACGCTTTTTTCACACTAATACTAATGTTTATCGTTCATTATTGTTTTCTGCCTATAATAAGAATTTAGTTTGATTAATTATGAAACCGTGTTTTTTAGTTTTTTAAACTATATTTATTTAACTTGTTTTTCTCAAAAGATGTAACTGGGCAAGCTGAAGCTATATACCAAATTTAAGTATAATATCTTATTAAATACTCGAATTATTCAAAAAAAATTAATTTTTTACAAAATATGGGTAAAAAATCAAAATTATCTTAGGCAGCTAAAATTTTGCATGCGGCTAGAAACTGCATTAAAAAAAACTTTTTTAATAACTTTTTTCTATACTTTCAGAAATAATCCTACTTTTGAATTATTTTTTGGAAATAATTAAAATTTGACAGATAATGCGAATCACGTGACTAGATACTATTTTTTGCTTAATTTTTATCTCGATCGAAGCAGAACTTGATGCCAAAGTCAAATTTCGAATAAAGTTATTAATAAAAAAAAATCCCAAATGATGCGGACTTTACTGGTCACACTGTATAAATATAAGATCGTTTTGGGTTTTTTACTAGTGATTTTTAAGTGATTGAACTATAATAGTGCATTTTCGAGGCTGTTCCAAAAGCTAAACGCAAATACTATTTCCGGGATCCCCACGCCAGAACAGAGGAATGTCCTAAAAACGATATTCAAGACGGCGATAGAAACAGCATTAATATACATATTACAAAACAAGTTTTATAAACAAGAACTTAATGCGTTATAAAATAGAACACGTATGTTTAAGTGCAGCTGATGATTAAGTGGGTCAAGGTCATATTAACCAAGAAGCCATTTTAGTTATTTTTTTGAATTCTGTTGAACACTGAAAATTATTTTTTTGGACCGGCCTCTTACTACCGGTAAACCGCAGAAGATATAGAAATGGTTAAATTAGAAAAACGGTGACCGCTACTAAATTCTGCAACGTTGTGTTTTCAAATTTAAAAAAATTCCGAATTATTGCGAAGATATTTGGGCCAAACCGAATTTTCGCTATTTTCTTTTAATTTTTCTGACTCTATTTGAAGAGATAATATATAGGTTACATTCTCATTCTCATTGTCATTTTTTTTTCTTTACAAGATGGCGTCATTAGATTTTTAATGCGACGTTTCGATTTCTCACAACCACCATTAACTTTGTTTTTTATATACTCCGAATAGTTTATTTTGTTATTTTTAAATTCCGGTACTTTGTGCTGAAATTACAATTTCGAATATCAGATTTGCGATTGCTACACAGGGTTCGTCAAAAATAACATTTTTACTTTCCAGGATTTGTTTTCAATTCTAATTTTCAATTCCTTGATTTATTAAATACATTTTGCTTGTGCTGTAACTACAATTTCACTTTTACTTTCCAGGATTTTTTTTCAATTCTAATTTTCAATTCCTTGATTTATTAAATACATTTTGCTTGTGCTGTAACTACAATTTCAAATATCACATTTGCGATTACTTTACAGGGTTCGTCAGAAACAACCTTTTTAGTTTTTTGGATAACGTTTAAAATAAATTTACGTAAAAACAAACAACTATTGTTGCTTTCTTACTTCGAATATGATTTTATATCTGACCGAGTAACGATTTTGTTGTAAGAAAACCATTTTTTATGTGCCCACTTTTGAAGTATTTTTATTATTACATGTGATATTTCTTCAATTCATTCAATCACAAATTATAAATCTTATATTCAAACGTGGTACCACCGAGTTAGCGCACAGTTCAATCCGACATCTGACCTCCCGATAACAGTCCCTGACTTGTATTGGGATATTTGCAATAACTACTCTTATTTTTTCTTTTAAGAGATCTAAGTTATTAATTGGTTTTACACACATATGGCTTTAAATGTCCCCGATAAATCGATAATTGTGAGATCGGGACTCCTACGTGCCTACTGATTTTGAACCATAGGTACCTTCCAATCCATGATTTAGCCAATCATCAGAAGGAATTGAAAATTTTAATTGAAAAAAAAATCCAAAAAACAAAAACGGTTGTTTCTGACGAACCCTGCATGGTAATCGCAAATCTAATAGTTGAGATTGTAGTTTCAGCACAAGCAGACTTTTTTTTAAAGGATGTCTTTTTCTTCTATACCTACTAATAAAAAGTTTTTCCTCTTCTAAACTTTATCCGTGGACACACTGTATATAAAATGCTGATCCGTTTTTTTATCATACCGCTGTATATTAATCACTTCCATTAACCAGTGTAAATCTTCGATGCAGGAAAAAGAACTACCTATATTGTTTTAAAACGATCTGTTATTTTATTTACTTACTGTGCGCCTTCTTAACTGAAATCACCAAATATATGTCCAATAAAAACCGATAGAAAACTCAATTGCTTTTATTATTAAACAACTCTACTAAAGCACCACAATTTCAAGGTATTTATATACTTACTGAAATTCCATAATTCGAAAATTTTATCAATCCTTTAAAAAATGCAATCCTGATAATGAATTCACTAAAATGCACCAAAACAATCACTATAGTTATCACATTATTGCAGTAATCACGCAATTGTTCTACTTCTCCTTACTAACCGTCGAACAATTTTTAACCGTGTCATGCAAAATTGAGACAATCAGTTCCCCTTCATTTTTTATCTTAAATAAGAATATTATTAACATTTAACAGTACTGTTATAAAGACGTCAACGGCAAAACAGTAAGAACTAAGATAGAAACTGACAAACAGATAACATTTTTGCCATACTTCCATTCTGTTTAACTGTAAGATAAGATATGCGCATTCATTAGGAATTTTTTTAATAGAAATGAACTTTACCATTTGTTTTTTTTGTTACCGTTAGTTAATTGTTCCAATTAAAAATAAAAACCCAGAATACGTACAATGGGAACAGAGTATTGGGTAATTATATTGTATTTATATTTCTAACATACAAAACGACTTTCAATTGAATTAAGAGGTAGGTATTTCATAAACGATTACTGCTCCACAGCCAAATATTTACTTTAAATGTTGTGAACCGCTTGAAATATTAGAACAATATTAGGGAATCTTTTTTTCGCAATTATTTTGATACTGCTAATGGAAACTCTCACGCACTTATTTTTCCTTTCATTCACTGGCCCACTTCTTGTTTACCGATGACGATACTTTTAACTTAATTATTGTAAAACTCAGTTGAAGAATCTCGTCTTGACTAGTAATTCTATTAATCCGTTCCTAACTTAAGATTGTCTTGGATATGTTTATCTATTTATACCGAATATCATTAAAAGCATATTAGGCTATTATAGAGTCAAGATAAGTTTGCAAATAATGTTATCGTACCCGCTATTAGAATAGAAGAACTAAAACTTCAATTTGCAGCAAGTTCCCAGAAATTAAAAAAAAAATATCGTATCATTCTGAAGATGTATGTTTTGTTATTGTATCAAACTACCGTGCGAGCAAAAATTATTTTCATCAAAGAGGGCTTGGATTAAAAAACGTAGGGCTTAGTTTAGATCACAATGATATGGTGACGATATATCTAACCAAATCTAGGTTAAAATTTTGTCAAATTTATATTATGCATGTTCCATAAGATCTTCCCACTTCTTGGGACAGGCGTCTTATACAATTTGTTGGCGTATTTTGCATTATTTCACGAACGTCTTCCTGCTCCTTTTTTGTGTTGTATAGAACCTGTTTCCCTAAACACAGCCACGGTTCTTTTTAGGTAATGATAAAAATCGCCAGCAATAAAAGCAACGTTAGGAAAATGTTCGTAAAAATCGTCCATGCACAAACCCGGAGTGTATTGCCACAAACCCCGTTTCGAAAATACGCTTCAACTATGCATGTTCTGTGCTGTTCCGTAAAGCCCATTGTGTGAATTGTTTAAGAAATTGGAAAAATTAGCGATGAATCAAATTACTTGTAACGACTGTCAAAGATGACGGAATAACTGATTGATTGTTAATTCAGGTAGTTACTGACACCCAACAGGTATTAAGCTCTACGGCTAAGCATTAAGTTCTTAAATGCAAGGCCCTCTTTGATGCAAATAATTTTTGCTCGTACGGTATATAGAAAGAAATATATAACATTTACCTACAGAGTAATATATTATTGTCTTAGATAGTTACCTGAACAGAAAGTAAGTAAAAGCAAACACTATAAACTAAAATAATAAGGAAATGGATGTTTATTACTAAAATATGTACATCGATGGAGATGTTACAAAGTTAGAATGACTGACATCGCCTATAAAACAGTAACAGTATACAACAGGGAAAATCATGATAAATTTCATTGTATTATCGTAAACCATTGGCTTTATAAATCAACGCCACGAAGTTTGACCCACCATAGTTAATTCCAGAAAGTGACTGATTGTGCTATAGTTCTATTAATATTATGGACAATTAAAAGCGATTATTGTGGCATATCGGACAAGTGTGTAACTGTTTTTTATATTGGAATACACAGGGATCCAAGCACAATGGATAGACCACGACGGCCGTTTCGTCCTTGTTAGAACTCTACGGGCAGCCATAACCCAAGCAATCCCCACACAGCGGTATATAAGATGTATTAAAGGCCTTTTAACAAAAGCAAAACGGCCATCAATACACCTTTTATATTGGAGTTAATTCCGCTGGGATGGCGCTACGGTGTATTGATGGCCGCTTTGCTTTTGCAAAAAGGCCTTTAATACATCTTACCGGTGTGTCGGGATTGTTTGGGTTATGGCTGGGTTATAATCTGCATCTTCATCCAAAACTCTAGGTTGTAGCTTTTTTAAAATTTAATAATGGATCTAGTTTATAGTATTATGGGATACAGTAAAACAAAGTTGAAGGCAAATTTCCACTATATTAACAAGAAAATGACATATTTCGCTACCAATGTAGCTTTGTCAGATGACAATGATTTAATAAAAGTTGAAAATAAAGAATAAAAAGAGGGTGCAATAAAATTAAGTTATTGAAGATGTAAATAAAACAGTGAAACGGTTACAATAGCGGGAAAATCCAACAGAGGGTTTAAAAACTAAACTAGGTACAATAAGGGTAATTTCCAAAATCTTAAGTATATGGTCAACAAAAGAAATTTAACAACGAAGAATTATTTAAATCTAATTGATCATAAAGTAACAGGTCCGTATTTTGAAGTTTATTTATTTCCATAGATTCTAACAAATTTAGTTTTAATCCTTTGTTTTCTGTATGTCTGTAAGATTTTAAAGGAAGGATCGAAACTATGTTCATTATCAAGTAAATGGTTAGCATAGTTTGAGTCGGTTTTGTTTTTCAGAAAACTGTTATAATGTTCCTGCATTCTTTTGTTAAATTGTCTACCCGTCTGGCCAATGTATGTTTTAGGACAATCTTTGCATTTTAATTTATAAACGCCTGATTTTTTGTTTTTATCGCTTTTAGTTTTATTGTTTTTGATAAATTTACCTAAAGAGTTACTAGTTTTATAAGACAAATTTATATCAAGTTTGTTAAGAAAATTGCCAATCACTTTGCTAGGCTGTCCAAAGAAAGTGACAAGTTTAAAGTCAGAGTCTTTGATTCTAGGAAAAACTAAGTCAATAGCCTTTTTGTAAAGTTTTTTTTTTTGAGATTTGAGTTATATCCGTTATTAACAGCAATTAGTTTTATAATGTTTAGTTCTTTTTAAAAATTGATTTTATTTAGAGGGAGAGTAGGATCATGCTGTAAAAAAAAGCTAATTTGTGTTGTACAGGGTGTTTTTTTAAGGTCGACGAGCGACCATATCTCGAAAACTACTGGGCATAGAAACTCAGGAAAAGAAAAATGATAATTAAAGTGGCCATGAGAAAATTCTGGAAATAATTTTTAAGTTCCGCATTTTGCCGCAAGAGGGCGTAATTGAAAAGTAAATTTTAAAATTTTACATAACTCCGAAAATTCCACATTAAGGTATAATATGTTTGATAACACCATTTTAAAGCTTGGACAATTATGCACCATTTTGGTCTTATGCTCATTGGCGTACCGACTTTGGTAAGAGTGGGGGAAGCTGTTGAAAGTGTAATACTTTAAATCGCTGTAATTTATAAAATACTTATCCGATTTTAGCAAACTAAAGACTGTTTGGAAGAGAAATGTATGCACTTTCACCAGTCGTATTTAGTTGTCCATAATAGTTCTCAAAAAAAATGCTAGAGGGCGCAATTTGCAATACCAATACATTTTTTGATTTTACTCCGAAAAAATAAATCATACGGTATACCTATGGCATCATAATCGAAAAGTAGATGAAATTTGCAAGAAAATATGTGAAGACCGCAGTTCGATACCCTTGTTCGTTTCAGAGTTATTGCCAAAATAATAATTATTAATACAAATAGCGCCCTCTAGCAATTTTTTTAGAAACTATCGTGTACCATTAGATACGACAAAAAAGAATGGTGGCCATTGAAAACTTTAACAAAGTCATCCCGTATAGTTTTAGGTAAATAATTAAAAAATATTAGTTTTTGATTGATTAAAGGACCTACCTGCACTGATGATTTAAAAATCTTCTGGTAATTTGATGGGGTACCTCTTCAATTCTTAAATGGGATAGGGCAGTCAACAACGACTTTCCTGCAGTCTTGCATGCTGCTAAAAACGGTTCCAATTGTTTAAAAAACTCCACCCATTCCAGTTGGTCGTGGGTGCAGGTACCACCACAACTAGCCGGTGCTTGATCCTTATTAAGGTAATTTTGCAAGGTTAAGTCTTCTGTTATAAGAATGGCCTAAAGCAGAATGAGAGTGTTTAGCTATAAATGATTAAAAACGATAAAAATTATTTTTATTTTTAAAGCATTTATTTGTGTTTATTTTATTTTCTATAAGGCCAATTATTGTCTTAAATGAAATACTTGACGTTTAGTGTGTAATCTAATTAACGGTCTTGTGGATTTCTCTTTTATTATGAATTTCACACATAGTCGTTTTTGTACGTGGTGTTTTATAGAATGAACCTGAGGCTATTTCCTTTTGTCTCTTTTATTTCCTTTTAAAGCATTTTGAATTTATTTTAAGCGATCCTACATTTTATTACATACAAAATATTCTTTAAAATCTTTAAAGGCGGCTACTCACTACGCGGGACTTGCCAAGTACTCGACTTGGAATATACTTGGCATGCACTTGTCCGAGTCCAAGTAAAGTGTACACACTACGTGCCTACTTGAAAGTTTCAGTTTTATTTCGGGAAGTGCAAGTATAAAGACGAGTACTTGAAAATGGGCGAGAACCTGCCATTTTTTGAAAAGCAAACCAGTGAGGGATATACACATCATTCAAACCAGCACCACTTTTTTCACTGCTGTTTAGTTTGCTTTTACAGTTACATTCCAAACTCGGTTTGAATTCGTTTCCAGGAATCGTATACATCATTACTACTTTTCTGCTGGTTATGTGATGGGTCCCAAATGATAGGTTCCTTCTGATAAATATCAAGAAACATCAATGTAACTTCATTTTTCCACGCCATTTCAAGCTTTAAAGATACAAATCGGCCGCTAACAAACACAGAAACTTGTAGCTACTCGTCAAGTAAAGCCCGCGTAGTGTAGCGCAGACAAAACAAAGTTGGAAATAATCGACTCGCTGCCTTTGACTTGGACCCGTTTTCCGACAACCGATGGTGTGTAAGTGTAGTGTAAGTTCTTGTTCAAGTCAGTGCGAGTCGCCGTACTTCGCAAGTACTTGTCAAGTCCCGCGTAGTGAGTAGCCGGCTTAAGGGTCTCATTAAAATACACCAGGTTATTCATGTTATATTTTTATTTATTAACAGTGTGACCAGTAAAGTCCGCATCATATGGGATTTTTTTTTATTAATAGCTTTATTCAAAATTTGACTTTGGTATCAAGTTCTGCTCCGATTGAGATCAAAATTAAGCAAAAAACTAGTAGTCCCGTGATTCGCATTATCTGTTAAATTTTAATTTTTTCCAAAAAATAATTCAAAAGTGGGGTTATTTCTGAAAATATCGAAAAAAGTTATTAGAAAAAGTTTTTTTACATGCAGTTTCTAGCCCACATGCAAACTTTTAGCTGCATAAGATAATTTTGATTTTTTACCCACCACTAAAATTTATTTTCCACTTAATGAACACTTTACTGATGACACTGTGTTTTTTTTTCTTAATATTAAGGTATATTATTTTATGAAGTTACCTTATACAGGGTCAAAAACAAATAAACTTTGCATCATATGCGACCAAATTTTAATACCCAATTTTGATTTTGTGGAGAAACACACATTTAATATGGCGCTACTTTAAAGAAAATGTATCTGAAATAAAGCATTGTTAAAACCAAGAAGTTTTATGTAGGTTGCGTCTAGTCTTATTTTGAAAAAGTGGTGCAATTTACAAAATATGGGTAAAAAACCAAAATTATCTTATGCAGCTAAAATTTTGCATGTGGGCAAGAAACTGCATTTAAAAAAAAAATTTTAATAACTTTTTTCGATACTTTCAGAAATAACCCCACTTTTGAATTATTTTATGGGAAAAATTTTAATTTGACAGATAGTAATGCGAATCAGTGACTACTATTTTTTTACTTATTTTCATCTCGATCGAAGCAGAACTTGATGCCAAAGTCAAATTTCGAATAAAGTTATTAATAAAAAAAATCCCATATGATGCGGACTTTATTGGTCACACTGTATAACTACTTAACACGATCGCGGGCAAAGCGGCCTATGCCGCTCCTTGTGCTGGGACAAAGCGGAATATGCCGCAGAAGTTTATACCCTCCATAAACGCAAAGCGTCAAACGCCGCGCATTTTTATGTATAAAGTAATATGCGTTTACTCATGCTGTCCCAGCAGATATCAAAACATTTTGTGAATTGTCCCAACTAAAAACTATTCTTATGGAGAGGAGAATATATTTTGTCGGTGTGATTTTACGAACATATCTGATGAAGCAACTGTCCGCGAACGTGTTAACACACATTCCATAGCCCAATTTTCGGTATTACTATTTCTTTGTTTGGGTTTGTTCGGTGAATGTTTTTTAAGTTTTGCAAGACTCCAAATGTTAAAAAATCCTTAATAACTTAAAAATTATCAAATATAACCACAGGATAACATAGTGTGAGTTTGTCACTTGGAATAAATTCAGTAAATAAAGTAGTTTTTTTTTGGAAAAATGCTTGTAAACGGGTAATAACATTTTTAAGTATGGATTCTCTTTTTTAACATTATTGATACAGTGCGCGTTTAAAATGTGTTGACAACATCATTGGTAGGAGAGAGGGGTTGAAGAGCTGGGTAAGGCCACGATTAGGGATTACGGTGGATTTACCTTTGAACCCAAATTTCTATTTACTCACCTATAAAAAGTACCAACAGAATTAATATTTTCCGAATTCTCACATACTTGATACTTGCAACTTATCTTAATAAGAATCAGTCTCCAAAAAATATCACAAAATACTAAAACCACAACAATTATTTTACAAAACCGATAAACTGAAGAAATTTTCAGACCGCTGTCAAAGAACACCAAACGGAAATAGGAATGTTCGATATACATCGACGGATTGATTTTTTAATGCGATAATTTTTAATGCGATATATCGAGGCCATTTGATATTTGTTGATGCATCACTGTATAAGGCCTTATTTTTATTGGTAATTAATAATTATTTTGTCGTTATCTCTCGATCTTGATTATAACTTTTGCCTTTGGTTTCAGTTATGTGTGCTTAAAGTAATTAGAATTGTGATTTTTTATGCATCGCAAACATGTATGTTTTTCGCGATACATTGTCTGTATATATCCCTATGACGGAAATGAATGAAACAACGTCATCATGGCCTCAGACCAATGTCGTGGTGGCCACATCTTTGGAGGCGGATCTCTGACTGTTGCGCTGCCATACTGCAGACTTTTTATAAGGTTTTAGACCAAGATTTAAATTTTCCCTCTACTCTTAACAGCAATGTGGAAGGGCGGAATTTGGATGTTGAATTTTTTTGGAATGAAATACGATTTTGTCACTAGATACATTATTTATAATAGTCCTATTAGGTGTTCTATAACAAGATATAATTGTCCTAGGTGGATTTTGTATAGCATAATGCTCTTACTAACATACGTATTATGGGCCTATTATTACCTGGTTGTAAATACAATAGCTTTACAAGGAATTAATGTCGTCGTGCAAAAAGAACTTAAACAACCTGTAGTAGTAAAACAAGCAGGGTAAATATTTGTTGCAGAAAAATAATTATTTATTTTATGGCCTATTATAATATAAAATTCAGACTGTTGTATGACTTAACATTTTTACAGACCTTATGGCGGTTATATTTTTTCAGTAAGGAGTGATATACAGGGCATCAAAAACTACTAAACATAATCATTGAACATTGGCACATTGAGGAAAGACGAAACTGTTTCTCCAATTTATTCAGGGTGGAATAGAAAATAATATTAATTTTTTTATGTCAATTTATAAAATGAAAGGAAAGGACACGTTTCAAACTTTTTTGAGGTCATCTTTAGCCATTTTATTGAAATATTGAAAAGTATTCTGACAATTTTCTTTACTAGGTTGGAAGACGATTTCATCTAAGGTCGAGACATGTTCTTTTTTCAAATTTATCTATTATATAAACAGGGCATTAACATACATTAACCTCTTTGTAATTAACATTGAAGAATCAAATAGTAGTCTCTTAAACGTTAAATTTAAAGGAAATAAGGTTAATGAATCTATCTGCTAAAATAAAAGATTTATGTAAAAACAAAAATGTAATCATATTTTCATCAAAAATTATAAAGGTAATAAAATACCTTTCGAATCAGGTAGGCATTTGTAAGGTGATCAAAGAACTTTCATTGCAGTTACTACGTGAACCTATTGTCCCACAATTACAAATTCTTTATCTGGACTGTAGGAATGTCTGGTTTCAACAGGATGACGTACCCGCTCAATTGTCCAACCAAATATTTTCAAATCAGTGGATAGGGAGGAGAGGCCAATTTGAGTGACCTATCAGACCCTCAGATCTCACCTTTGTGGACTTTTATATGAAGGGGGGGGGGGGGGGATTTAAAAATAGACCGGTTATTATTGACGATGTAAAATCTAATACTAAAAATGAGTTTTTAGGTATTTCCTATTAACAATCAATTCATTTTAAATCTGTCTTTCTAGTCATTTTGTAAAAATGTCATGAACTAATAGAAACCTTATAATAATATCTTTAAAAAATGCATAGCTTTTTCTATCGTGCGAGCAAAAATTATTTGCATCAAAGAGGGCTTGGATTAAAAAACGTGGGGCTTGGTTTAGATCACAATGATATGGGGACGATATATCTAACCAAATTTACGTTAAAATTTTGTCAAATTCATGATATGACATGATATGTCAAACTAATGAGTAATAAAATAAGTAGACAAATACAAATTTATTTTTGTTGTTTACAAAATTAACAAAGTAAGAATATACAGAAAGAAAAAGAAAAATAATTATATAAATTGCTGAAATTGGCCACCGCCATGCTCCAAGCATAAATTTACACGTCTCTTCATATTTTCGAAAGTGTTGGCCCGCATCTCTGGAGAAATGTTACCACATTCTTGGATAATCCTTTCTTGTAATTGTTCTAAATTTGCAACTGGCGTTTTAAAAATAGTGTTCTTTAAATGATAAAAAAGAAAGAAATCCATAACCGTTAAACATGAATGTTTTGTGCTATTCCGTAAAGCCCATTGTGTGAATTGTTCAAGAAATTGGAAAAATTAGCAATGAATCAAATTACTTGTAACGACAAAGTCAAAGATGACGGAATAACTAATTGATTGTTAATTCAGGTAGTTACTGACACCCAGCAGGTATTAAGCTCTACGGCTAAGCATTACGTCCTTAGATGCAAGGCCCTCTTTGATGCAAATAATTTTTGCTCGCACGGTACTCAATCTCACCAAATCTCTGGAAAAACTCGAAAGTTTGGGTTACGAACCAAACTTGATAATTTAATTATTTTTTATAATTAACAATAATTATTGTCTCTGATAGGTCCTTAAGTAATCGTTCTTATTTTATTATTTACCTTATCAATCAATGTATCTAAATAATTTTTAATATAATTTGCAGGGAGGAATAATAGGTATCCTATTCGACTAATACACTATATTCGATTGTACTTCGTGTAGCAAAGCTGATCATTGCAAATATTAACAGTCATTAACACTCGTGTATACAATTATTTATGAATAAAGGATTCACTTTCATTGTATCACAATATATGTTTGGGCCTTCACTTTGCACTTATTTTATAAATCTCGCTAATTCGTCGAATACTAAAAAAAACTATGCTCTTTCTAACAAATGTTCACTTTGACTGATGCCCGCATGGTCTCTAACTTTTACAACTTTTTAAGAGCCTATTGTAAAAGGGATTTAATGATTTTAGGCACATGGGCCCGGCTTTACCGGATATGTCAGTCTGAATGAAAGTGAAGTTACCGCCGTGAATTTTAATTTAACTTTGTTAAAAGTACATTTTAAATGTTTACTCTACAAGTACTTATATACATGTATTATACAGGGTTGCCCATAAGTCCGGAAATCATTGATGTTTTTTACCTTTCAATCTAAGAAATCTTCATTCTTTCACGTCTGACATTTTGTGACATAACAATAGTTATGGTTTATTTGTTATTCATTTTACCAAAAAAAATAAAAATGTAACGGAGCAAAACGAAACACAACAAAAAGGTGGTTTAACGCCTACTTGGCATGCTCCCAGACGATGGTAAAATCCGTCGACGGAATTCCAAATGGCTTCAGCCGGTATGTTATGTGTCTCCAATCTAATTTTCTATTTGAAATTTTGAATATTATTTGGCCTATTTTTTAAAAACTTTTAACAGTCACCATTTTGAAATAGCTTCTAGCTAGTTCACACTAACAGTCAGGAAGAAGAGCATCAGAGATGTGTGCATTTTTATCCTCAAAGTTTATGTTAAGGCTTGGTTCACCGCTCCTTGTACATACAAAGCTCCATATCAAGATGTTCAATTTGCCAAAAATCTTATTAAATATAAAACTATTAGTCCACAGATATCTGAAGCTGCTGTTGAAAAAATTTAAATTCACCTATGGTACCGTAAAATGGGGTGAATAGGATCAATTTTCCACTTTGAAAGCTTGTAAGTTGAAAACTATCTGCCTGAATAAATTTATCAATAGCTTAAAACATGAGTTAAGGTTGGTACTTTTAAATGGTGGTATAAGTTTTTATACAGGGTGTACCCTGTTGTATATATATATATATATATATATTTTGTGCACATATCCTATTCACCCCACAGGCGGTGTCAATAGGATCATTGATTGATTTATTGACTGTATCGCATTTAAACAACCGCGGGGTGTATAGAATTTTGCACACAAATTTATCTTAAGTAATATAAAAGAGTACTAAAAATAATATTACCTAAATTTTATAAGTGCTGCAGAGCTGTAGAGAAGGTAATATGACAACAGTTTAACCGCTAAATTTGACGTTTTAGGTCATGGTATTCAGCCTGCGATGCGGCCAACTTATTTTAAGTTTAATGTCATAAAAATTACTTTTAACAACCGTTACTTAAAATCTGTACATTGAAATGACCTACACTTTAAAATTACAATTATTACAGATTTTTGAAATTTGAAGGTAACTTTCAATCCTATTTACCCCGCTGATCCTATTCACCCCATTTTACGGTACTTGTCTTCTGAGAATTGCGTAGTATCGTTCTTTGATAACGAAATCCCTGTTGAATATAAAAGAAATATGATAAAGGCTCTAGAAAAAGAAGACTCGTAAAAGGAAGTAAAAAACTGGTTAAATTAGGTAATATACACGGAATAGAACATAAAGAACTTTCTGAATTTATATCTAAAAATACTCTTAGATTTTTTGAAAGGTTAGGGTTATACACAAATTTTTTAAAAGAGAATCCAGAAAACTGGGAAAGTAATGGTGAGAACATAAATAATTTTAATGTAGTGAAAGAGCTTAAAGCAGTGAATGATACAGCAGAAAGGGGAATTAAACTCATAGACGAATACAATAAAATATTAACAAAAGATGAAGAACAACGTCAATGTATACTGCAAATTGTAAGTAAATTTAAAAATATCAGTAAGACGACGCTGGCGGAAACGTTTTAAAAGTAATGTTAAAATAAATTAAAACAAACTATTGTTTGTATTTTTTCTTCCTGTGCAATGGAACCACAATTTTACCAAGCATGTAGCCCAACACAAATTAATTTTAAACTATTTGTGTAAATACATAGTAGGGTTAGAATAACCCAAGCATTTTTCTCCCAAAAAAAACTGTACTGGACTTACTGAATTAATTCCAAGTTACACTGTGTTACATAGTAAGTATAATACAAAACTTAACCTAATAATTTTATTATAAACTATGCATACCTCAACTTGACTAGCTAATGTTCTAACTTCTTTTTCACTTTTTACTCCTGGCGTCCATATTAAAAACCTGTACACCTTTATACAGTTACCAATAAGACAAATTGATTTATCCAGCACTTCAAGCGTCTTGTAGTCAGCCTCATTTTCCGCTAAGAGAAGGATCGTAAAACCTTTGTCGCGACTGGCATTTCTGAAAAATTTTAAAAGAAGTAGGTAATAAAATTTAAAAGATTCACACAATAACATTTTGCTTTTGATCCTCATAACAAAACACACAAAGGTATTGATTGCGCTGGGGTAAACATAATGAGCCTAATGAATAAAAATTAAGCAATTACTTGAAGCGATTATTTTTAATAAAAGCAATTGCTTGACTAGCAAATGCTATAATTAAAAGTAATTGCTAGATCTGGATATGAATAAAATTTTGAAGCAATCGCTGTTTTTCTTACATCCTCTGTAGCAACTGCTTATTCAACCCAAGTTCAGACGTGGCTTATCCACTTGTTCAGATTATAGATTTCATGTTCAGTTTGGTGCCTAATTTGTAAAACAGTTGACGTAAATACAACAACGTTGGTCTATTTATTTAGTACAATATAATCTGTTACGTTTTTATGTAAAATAGGAAACTTACATTTGTGATATGGCAGATTTCGGTGAAAATGCGGAAAGTGATAGTAGTGATGAAGAAATTAAAGACAAGCAATAGGTAATTAATATTCGTTCACAAATTGAAGGAACATAAATAAATCTCTCTGACCACAACCGTTTAGCTTCCACAACAGCTTCAGCACTTGTAGGAAATTTAATATAAATATTGGCCTTCTTCAAAACTGCATCCATTACAGAAGTGTATGTCTTACAGACAGTAGTTTGGTGAACACCGAGTTTTTCACCTACAGAATTTTGAAAGCCCGGATCCGACAATTTCCGCAGAAAGGATTTAATCTTATTTAAAGGCGACAGTGCACCCCCTCGCCTTTTACCAGTATCAGTCAAAAAATAATTTTCCAACCACTCAACAACTTCGCAGCCAAATCGATATAACTTTCTGAAATCATCATATCTGCAATTTTTACGTACACTGTAGATTTTTCTTTTACAGACATTCATAATATATTTCAGCCATAATTGAAGACACAAATTAAAAGCAACGCACGTGTTTGCCGCGGAGAAATAAAGTTGACTGCTACCAAGCAAATGATGCAGGAGTCGACCTACCGTAAAAAGTTGAAAGCGATTGCACACTAGAAAAAGCAATTCCTTAATTTATTCATCACATTTTAAGCAAACGATAGCGATTGCTTCTATTTTTTAAGAAAAAGCATGGACTAGAATTAATTCCTGCACTTTTAAGCGATTGCTGGACGCAAAAGCAATTACTTTAGTTTTTATTCATTGGCTTTCAAGAAATTACTTCGATTTTATAAGAAAAAGCAATCGCTACATTTTTATTCATTAGGCTCAATAAGAAACCAACGAAACTTAATAGTCAGCCCGATAATTGAAAAATTAGATGCTAAAAATCTCTTAATAGCTCTCATATTAACTCGGAGAAATATAATTAACAGGAGACATAAAGTTACACTAGCATACTGACATAATTAACATAAAACAAATTTAGTTTCAAATAAAAAAAATACCTCTAAATTGTTAATTACTTCTCGTGACTAATTAAAAACTTTTTATTTTACCTTAGGCCTATAGGCATTTTAATAGATTAAAGAAAAAGCTAGAAAACAATCTAGGATAGATAATAATTATTTATTTACCAAGCATTGTGAGGCGGTAGAGTCATTTGAGGTAATCGAGTCTAGTGACTAGGTTTACGAAATTTGTTAATTGTGGTAAAGGATGCAAGCGATTAATGACGCTTGTGTAACCACGGTTAAGGGTGTTTCATTAAGGGTGGACACCGGCCATATCTCAAAAACTACTAGGCATAGAAACTTGGAAAAAAAATATGACTCAAGCGGTCATGAGAAAATTCTGGAAATTACTTTTAAGTTCCTCATTTCGCCGCAAGGAGGCACAATTAAATTTTTTTTTTTAAATCCCAAATTTCTCCGAAATTTCCCATATTAAGGTATAACTCAGATTACATCATCGAAAAGCGTAGACAATTCTGCATCATTTCGTTTTAAGGCTCATTGGCGTACCGACCTTGATAAGAGTGGGGGAAGCTATTGAATATGTAAACATTAAAATAGCTGTAACTTCTAAACGACTAATCCGATTTTACTAAATTTAAGCTTGTTTGGAAGGGAAAGATAAGTATCTTCAATCGCCGTATCCAACACTAGACGATAGTGTTTAATAAAATTGCTAGAGGGCGCTATTTGTAATAACAATTTTTTCGATTTTATCCCGAAAATTCAAATAATACGGTATAACTATGACATCATAATCGAAAAGTAGATAAAATTTTCAAGAAAAGATGTGAAGACCGCAGTTCAATATATTTGTTCGTTTCAGAGTTATTGCCAAAACAATAATTTTTAATACAAATTGCGCCCTCTAGCAATTTTATTAGAAACTATCTTGTACCATTGATACGACATACGACAATTGAAGGTACTAACCTTTCTCTTCCAA
This sequence comes from Polydrusus pterygomalis, assembly GCA_963969555.1. NCBI lineage: Eukaryota > Metazoa > Arthropoda > Insecta > Coleoptera > Curculionidae > Polydrusus > Polydrusus pterygomalis. The sequence continues at coordinate 24,525,500 of OZ018380.1, forward strand.
GCAAGCTTAAATTTAGTAAAATCGGTTAAGTCGTTTAGAAGTTATTGAAAGTGTAAACATTAAAATCGCTGTAACTTCTAAACGACTTATCCGATTTTACTAAATTTAAGCTTGTTTGGAAGAACCTTTAATTGTCGTATCTAATGGTACACGATAGTTTCTAATAAAATTGCTAGAGGGTGCAATTTGTATTAAAAATTATTGTTTTGGCAATAACTCTGAAACGAACAAAGATTTCAAACTGCGGTCTTCACATCTTTTCTTGCAAATTTCATCTACTTTTCGATTATGATGTCATAGTTATACCGTATGATTTGAATATTCGGGATAAAATCGAAAAAACTGTTATTATTACAAATTGCGCCGTCTAGCAATTTTATTAAACACTGTCGTGTACTTTTGGATACGGCGATTGAAGATGTATACATTTCCCTTTCAAACAAGCTTAAATTTAGTAAAATCGGATAAGTCGTTTAGAAGTTACAGCAATTTTAATGTTTACACATTCAATAGCTCCCCCACTCTTATCAAGGTTAGTACGCCAATGAGCCTTAAACCAAAATGATGCAGAATTGTCTAAGCTTTTCGATGATGTAATCAGAGTTATACCTTAATATGGGAATTTTCGGAGAAATTTAGAATTAAAAAAAAAATTTAATCCCCTTGCGGCGAAATGAGGATCTTAAATATAATTTCCAGAATTTTCTCATGACCGCTTTAATGATAATTTTTTTTTCCAAGTTTCTATGCCTACTAGTTTCCGAGATATGGCCGGTGGCCACCCTTAATGAAACACCCTGTATAGGTTCAGTAGTTAAATCGGTAGTTGGCATATGGGAACAGAAAATTAAAAACTAAAATAAAAATATGAAAACCGTTTTTATTACAGATGCATTTTATTTTTTTTTTAACATAATCTCCTATAATCGTACAGGGTGTTTCATTAAGGGTGGCCATATCTCGCAAACTACTGGGAAAAAAAAATAAAGTGGCTATGAGAAAATTCTGGAAATTATTTTTAAGTTGCTAATTTCGCCGCACGAGGGCACAATACCGACCTTGATAAGAGTGGGGGAGGCTATTGGATGTGTAAACATTAAAATCGCTGTAACTTCTAAACGACTTATCCGATTTAACTAAATTTAAGCTGGTTTGCTGGATCCAATGAAATGAAAGAAAACTTTTCCTTACTTTGAATAAAGAAGGTTACTTACGTTGGTATCGATGAATAATACAAAAACAATTTGGCTATTTCATATTTGTTTAAAGCTGCTCTCGAAATACACTCGGCATAACAGAGTATTATTGGCCTTCCTTCTTTGTCCAGCGTTCCTGCAACAAAAAATAAATATTTTAGAATTTCAATTAAAAACACACCGTAAATATTTTTAATAAATAGATTTGTTCGATATAAAAACCTCACAACACCAATCACTTAAATAAACATAGTGCTCATATCCCTATTTTCCCTGCTATTTCTATAAATATGGGGTGTCCGGGAAAATGTGGAAAATCTCCCGGATATGAAAAAAACACGTGAAAAGAATACTACAAGTTCATATAAACTTCTTTCGTTTCGGCCTCCTCTTCGGAGATATGGGCTCCCAAAGAGCTGCCATGGAATTAAGTTTTTGACACATAATTATTAAACCAACAGGTATATTTTTTTTTTCATATGATCTATACTAGGTAACCCTTCAAATTACTATCCCAGAAAGTGTTGCGAATTACTCACAGCTGCAGGGACGGGCTAGCTGTGACACTAATGTGCCCATTTTTTTTACGCTCTGTATGATAAAAACTTTGGACAACGTTTTTTTACATACCTTTAACTATTGACTAAAAATTAACCCTTTATAGGATACTGGTTCATATTTCAACCAGCGTCAAAATAATTATTTCCTGTTCGCATACCGGTTTGATATTCGGCCAGTTTGTTTATATTTAACTGCGCAAACGAATAATGGTAAAATATTCGACCATATACTTACGTAGTCTGAATTACTGACAAAGTGGTCGAAATTTCAACCAGCGTCCGATTAGGATAGTGATCAAAAAGTCACATGTTTACGTGCTGTCTGGGAAAAAATTGTTGTTTTTGTGTTAATATTGCTAATAATTTTGTGAAAATTTGTTGGTAAGTACATTAAAATACGTAGCTTTCGATACACTAATTATAATATGGATAAAACTTATCGGCAAGATAATATTTTGCTTTAAAGCTCAAAATTTTTAAATTTATAACTTAATTTTACGTTTTGCATTCTTATGATATTATTTTAAGTATGTAACATACATGTAACACATAATATACAACGTAATGCCATTGCGGCACAAAGGACTAATTATTACAAGGGTTTGTAACCAATTCACTGCGCGTTCTGGACTACAATCGCCTGTTATAACAACTAATTAAAATTTGTCGAAATGGATACTGGTTAAAATATTGACCTCCTCAAAAAAATGGGTTACGTGTTTTATTTTTTTCTAAGATTTTGTAGATAGGGTCCTTAATGTTAAATAAAGCTATTTCAAACAACAGGTTTTGCAATTTTGATGTTTGATTGTCTGCCCTATAAAGGGTTAAGTACTCTTCATTCATGTCGCTAATCCTAACCGTTTTCGGAAAAACGTAATTTTTAACATATTTACATCATGTATATTTAGCGTATTTCAATAAAGGATACATCTTTGTTCATATAAATTATAAATGTTCACTTTTAACTGCTTAATATTAATACATGATCGCAATAAAATGACGTTTTTTTGAAAACGGTTAGGATTAGCGACATGAATGAAGAGTACTTAATTTTTAGTCAATAGTTAAAGGTATGTAAAAAACGTTGTCCAAAGTTTCTATCATACAGGGCGTAAAAAAAATGGGCACATTAGTGTCACAGCTAGTCCGTCCCTGCAGTTGTGAGTAATTCGCAACACTTTCTGGGATAGTAATTTGAAGGGTCTTACCTGAAATAGATCATATGAAAAAAAAAATTGAAATATACCTGTTGTTTTAATAATTATGTGTCAAAAACTTAATTCCATGGGAGCTATTTGGGAGTCCATATCTCCGAAGAGGAGGCCGATACGAAAAAAGTTTATATGAACTTGTAGTATTCTTTTTACGTGTCTTTTTCATATCCGGGAGATTTCCCACATTTTCCTGGACACCCTGTATAATTAATAAATTCGTAAATTTTTAAATACCATTAAATCAAAATCTAGATCATGTAAATTTTTCATTTTAAGGTAATATTAAATATTTCACTAAATATTAATAAACTGGTAATAAATCAGCTTGAGCAGTAACGCGAGTAAATTTAAATTATGGAATATCCAAATCGATTAGGGAATTTGATAAATTATTTTGTGTAGGAGATACACTTGTCGTACCGTAAAATGGGGTGAATAGCAACACTTTTAAGCATTAATGCATCTATTCCGCAATTAGTCTTATGCGTAAAATAAATATTTAATATGCCAATAATAGATCTCGGTGTTCTCTGTAAGGATTCCTATATGTATTTTTTTTTCTTTAAAAATAACTGTAAAAATAATATATACAGTGTCACCAGTAAAGTCCGCATCATATGGGATTTTTTTTTATTAATAGCTTTATTCAAAATTTGACTTTGGCATCAAGCTCTGCTTCGATCGAGATGAAAATTAAGCAAAAAAATAGTAGTCACGTGATACGCATTATCTGTCAAATTTTAATATTTTCAAAAAAATAATTCAAAAGTGGGGTTATTTCTTAAAATATCGAAAAAAGTTATTAGAAAAAGTTTTTTTAAATGCAGTTTCTAGCCCACATGCAAAATTTCAGCCGCATAAGATAATTTTCAATTTTTACCTATATTTCGTAAATTGCACCACTTTTGCAAAATAAGACTCAACGCAACCTACATAAAACTTCTTAGTTTTGACAATGCTTTATTTCAGATACATTTTCTTTAAAGTAGCGCCATATTAAATGTGTGTAAATCTACAAAATCAAAATTGGCTATTAAAATTTGGTCCCATGTGATGCAAAGTTTATTTGTTTTTGACCCTGTATACGGTAACTTTATAAAATAAGTATTTTTGAAAACGTAGTTTGTGCCTGAAAGTAAAAAAATAAAAATAAAAAAATAAAGTAAAGGAGTTTTAAATTAAATCGTTGAAAATAGATAAACTTTACGTTAAGTTAAACTAAAATTTATTTTCCACTTAAAAAACATTTTACTGAAGGCACTGTTTTCTTTTTGTCTTAACCTTAAGGTGTATTACTTTCAGACACAAACAACCTTTTTAAAAATACTTATTTTATGGAGTTACCTTATACAGGGTCAAAAATAAATTAACTTTGCATCACATGCGACCCAATTTTAATAGCCCAATTTTGATTTTGTAGAAAAACACACATTTAAAATGGCGCTACTTTAAAGAAAATGTATCTGAAATAAAGCATTGTCAAAACTAAGAAGTTTTATGTAAGTTGCGTTGAGTCTTATTTTGCAAAAGTGGTTCAATTTACAAAATATAGGTAAAAAATAAAAATTATCTTATGCGGCTGAAATTTTGCATGTGGGCTAAAAACTGCATTTAAAAAAACTTTTTCTAATAACTTTTTTCGATATTTCAAGAAATAACCCCACTTTTGAATTATTTTTTTGAAAAAATTAAAATTTGACAGATAATGCGAATCACGTGACTACTATTTTTTTGCTTAATTTTCATCTCAATCGAAGCAGAGCTTGATGCCAAAGTCAAATTTCGAATAAAGCTATTAATAAAAAAAAATCCCATATGATGCGGACTTTACTGGTGACACTGTATATGGTGTGTTGCGATTCACCTTAAAACCGGTGTGAATAACAACACCCGTTTAATTTCACATCAGATGGCTTTCACATTGTCTACAAGGTAAAAAGCAACACATTTTATGTTTTTAAAACCGTTTTAGGCTACAAATTCTTTGTTGCTTTAACCGTTTCCGAGAAAAAAAATCGCAAATGTGAAAATGTCGAAACTGACGACAACGACAACGCCGACAATATACATACATATTTTAAATGTAGCAGCTTATACAGGGTTGGGCAAATGTTCCGGAACGGCTTAATTACAGGCGAACGAAAAGTGATATCGGATCCGGGTTTTGGGCAATCTATAGGACTAAAACTTTACTATTTGACTATTATACCATATGTCAGTTATGTCACCAACTGTCAAGTGTTGACGTTATTTTTTATTTTTTTTTTAAATGGAACACCCTGTATATTTTTACATTTTTAAATTCCACATAAAATTATAATTATTTTTTATTAAATGCACTATTAGTTTATACTTCATAGTTTCCGAGATATTGGCTCTCGAAAAGTGACATTTTTGAACTTTGACAGCTTATAACTTTCTAACAGTACGTCTTAGAGCAAAACGGCTTACATGTCCCTATATTCAATTTTTATTATCTTCCCAAAAAATCAACTTCCAGTTAAACCGGAACAACTATATTTCCTGCTTTCGAGTTACATCCGGTTTAACCGGGGAAGATAATAAAAATTGAAGATAGGGACATGTAAGCCGTTTTGCTATAAGACGTACTGTTAGAAAGTTATAAGCTGTCAAAGTTCAAAAATGTCACTTTTCGAGAGTCAATATCTCGGAAACTATGAAATGTAGACTAATAGTGCATTTAATAAAAACTAATTATAATTTTATGTGGAATTTAAAAATGTAAAAATATACAGGGTGTTTCATTTAAAAAAAAAAATAACGTCAACACTTGATAGTTGGTGACATTACTGACATATGGTATAATAGTCGAATAGTAAAATTTTAGTCCTATAGATTGTCCAAAACCCGGATCCGATATCACTTTTCGTTCGCCTGTAATTAAGCCGTTCCGGAACATTTGCCCAACCCTGTATAGACGAAAATTTTCAAGAGGCGATCAGGGGTCGAAATTGGACCTGTGCAGGATGTATAACATATCGCAAAATTTCTGCGATATATTAACTAACAGCTCGCCACCTGTCGCGTTTCCACGTGTTGCGATTCACCCCACTTTTTACTAATTTCTGACCAATCATATTTAAAAATTCATAGAAACGTTACGTTTAAGTTGCGATGTTGCCAAATGTAAAAATTATTAGGTTGGTACTAAGGACCTGTGTAATCGCGCTTTACCTTAAATTTAAATTTTAAGTAGGTTTATCAGATAAAGTTTTTTCAGGAACATAAACTAAATAATAATTTAATAGTTTCAAATAACAAAAATTTTGTTACACACAGCTTAACAACTCCCATAATTACTGATCACTGTATTGTTGAAACGATTCTTTTAAAAAACCTTAAAAATAATAAAAAAATTACTGTTCGTCAACGAATGGATGATACTGCAAATTTTAAAAATTCTTTAAAAAATATCGATTATGATTTTAGTGAACCAAGTATAAATAAAAAGTGTGAATTTTTTGTAAATAGTGTAAGAAAGGTAATTGACACATATTCCCCTAAAAAAGAAGTTTTATTATATTCTAAAAAAAAATTTTACGGCAGTAATGAAATTATAAAATTAATAAAATATAAAAATAAATGTCTCAATAAATTACGATTCACAAATGTGGCGGATGACTGGCTTACGTATAAAGAATCAAGAAATTTAGTAACATCAAAAATTAGAAATGAAAAGAAAAAGTTTTTTAATGTAAAAATAGATGAATGCAAGTATGATTCAAAAAAAATGTGGAAGACTTTAAAATTGTTTATTTCGGAAAACAAAGTAGAAGAATATAAAGAAATAAATTTTAATGGAGTTAATTTAAACAATAATATTGAAATTGCAGAAAATTTTAACAAGTTTTTTATAGAAAGCATAAACCAAATAGTTGATTCAATACCAAATTACAATGAAAACTTTATTTTCAAAGAAAATTATACTAGGTTTGATAAATTTAAATTGTTAAACTTAAATGAACTAAAAGAAATCATTTTTAGTTTTTCAAATAAATCTAGTACAGATGATATATCAATAAATTTTTTAAAAATATATTTTAATGAAATATCTATTCAACTATTGGATATTATAAATTCTAGTTTGAAATTTGGTATTGTCCCTGAAATTTTAAAAATAACTACAATAACGCCAATAAGAAAGGTTAAAAATACATCAAAACCAGAAGAATTTAGACCAATAAATACACTTGTAGCTGTCGAAAAAATTTTAGAACGAATAGTCTATTATCAGTTATTAGATTTTGTAGGGGAAAATAAAATATTATCAAAATTTCAATCAGGATTTAGGAAGAAATATAGTTGTGAAACTGCCGTACAATATGTTTTAAATGATTGGAAACTTAAAATTGATAAGGGTGATATGGTGGCCGTAATTTTTTTAGATTTGAAACGTGCATTTGAAACAATTGATAGAAAAAAATTATTAGAAAAATTACGACATTACGGAATTGGTGGACAGGCACATAAATGGTTTCATGACTATTTAATAAATAGATGGCAGGTAGTTAAATGTAACGAGTATGTGTCAAATAAAAAAGGTATAAATGTTGGTGTACCTCAAGGCAGTATACTTGGTCCTTTATTATTCATAATTTATATTAATTATTTGACCTACAATCTAGACATTTGTAAATATAATTTTTTTGCTGATGATACAGTAATTTATATTTCAGATTGTAATTTAATATCTCTAATAAATAACATGAACAATATACTAGAACATATATATAAATGGATGTGTGATAATAAATTAAAAATAAATGTTGATAAAACAAAATGTTTATTACTAAGTTCTGATAAACAGTATAATGAGTTTCAAAATCAAAATCTTTCTTTTAAAATAAATAACGAAGCTATTGAAATTGTTACTAAAGTTAAATATTTAGGAGTTATTATCGACAAAAATTTAAAATTTCATGATCATATGGATTATATTTGTAAAAAAATTTCAAAAAAAATAGGAGTACTAAATAGATTAAGCGGATACTTAAGCATTTATAGTAAAAAAATGATTTTCAATTGTATTATTTTACCTCATTTTGTTTTTTGTAGTTCAATTTTATATATGTTCACAACAAGATAAAAACAGATTACAGATTTTACAAAATAGAGCGATGAGAATAATATTGGGATGTAATAAATACACTAAAATAACGGAAATGCTAAATTGTTTACAATGGATGAATATAGAAATTTTTTTATTATTTCGTATTTTGATTTTTATTCATAAAATAAATTTAAATATTACAGCACCATATTATGAAAATTTCTTGACAAAATTTAATGAAGTTCATATTCATAAAACAAGAGGAAAAAATAACTTTATTTTGGATCATACAAATTTGAAATCGACTCAAAAATCAATATTTTTTAGTGGTGCTATAGAATATAACAAGTTAGGAAATGAAATTAAATGGTGTAATTTAAAACTATTTGTAAAAAAATTAAAGAATCAAATTTTATGTAAAAAAGTCTAATAAAATAGTCTTTCTAGATTGTAATTACCTATCTATCAGGAGAGAAGAAAAAATTTAAAATTTGAAATGTACTTAAATAGTTCAATGAACTAATAAAAATTTGTTATTATTATTATTATTATTATTATAAAAAATATCCCTTTTAAATATTATAACCTCAAAGCCGTTTTTTCTCAGAAATTTCGTTTTTGTCCTTTACGTAGGTATTAGGGAAAGGTCCCAGGAACTTACTAAAAAAGTTTCTGAAAAGTAAACAGATTGGTAAAAAAAAATAAAATATTATTTTCCTGAAAATCGTTGCGTTTGGTACAGCAGTTGCGATTCACCCCATTCTACGGTAATGTTAAATAACCTGTAGGCGCCGCTAACTAGCTGTTATTTAAACAGATGTCTATTGGGGCGTATATATTGATGCGGTGGCCTAATGAATAATTTTATTGACAGTGCCAATGCCGTACCGGATGACAAGGGATAAGTAGTACCCAAATAGTACATGTTTATAGGGGTTCGAAAGATCGGAACTAATAAAGTATATAAAACCTCTCCAAGGAAATATCACATCATTTGTTAAGAACTCACAACACTTCGTACAAATAATAGGAGGAAAGGAAGTACAGCCAGGAGATCAGCTGGTGAGCTTTGACGTCGAAAGTCTTTACACCAACGTTCCCGTAAAAGACGCCCTAAAGGTTATCAGAAAGAAACTTGAGGAAGACCATACTCTACAGAAAAGAACAACGCTCCCTATTGATGCCATCTTGGAACTATTAGAATGCTGCCTCAACAATTCCTACTTTCAAGAAAAGGATAGATTCTTCAACCAAGTAGACGGACTACCGATGGGCTCATCTCTCTCCCCAATAATCGCCAACATTTACATGGAATGGTTTGAGTCCACAGCAATAGAACAGGCAAAGAAGAAACCAAAAATGTGGCTGAGATATGTGGATGACACCTTAATTATTTGGAATGGAACCGATGACGAACTAAGAGATTTTCTAGATTACCTTAATAGCTTAACACCAACAATCAAATTCACCATGGAGAAAGAAGAAAACAACCAATTACCGTTCCTAGATGTCAACGTGAAGAAAAATGGCAACAGCATCCAAACTTCAGTGTACAGAAAACCTACGCATACAGGTCAGTATCTCAGTTTCACATCAAATCACTCAAACAACACGAAACATGGCATAGTTAAAACCCTTGTGGATAGAGCAAAGAAGCACTTAAAAAAGAAGCTCACCACATCAAGACCGACCTCAACAAAAATGGCTACCCCACAAGATTAGTTGACACAATATTGGAAAATCGTAAGAATCGACCCAACGCGGAAAAAGCAAACAGAGAGGCACAACCAACACTCAATATTCCGTATGTAAAAGGAGTATCTGAGAAAATAAGAAGATTAGGACAACGATATAACATCAACACCGTATTCAACTCGAGGGACTCCCTAAGGAGCCACCTGACGAAGACAAAGCCTACAAGTCAAAAAGATAGGAAAAACTGCGTCTACCAGATCCTCTGTGAGTGCGGCCAATCTTACATAGGTGAGACATTAAGACCACTTGAGACAAGGATTAAAGAACACAAAAACAATACGTTAAAAGGAGAGACCGAAAAGTCAGGTGCAGCTGACCATGCCTGGAAACATGGTCACCATATCATGTGGTCAGAAGCTGAAATCCTACTTAAAGAACCACACTGGAGGAAAAGAAAGTTTAAGGAAGCTGCTGCTATTCACCAGAACCCAGGCTGCTTTAGTAAACCATCATTAGGCATAAGAAATATCTGGAAACCTTTGTTAGATAGATGTAAGCTTAGGATAAGATCGCGTGCCCACTGAACGCATGACTGCACCCACCTCAGTTATGCTTCAGTGCATCTAGCTAGTATAAATAGTCTTGTAGTTACTTTACTTATTTAGTATTCACCTGAAGACTACTGGAGATACTTACCAGTTGAAACGTTGTGACTTAAAACAAATAAAGACAATGGAAGTCCAAAACTCTTTCATCATTCAAGAAACATCATTGTCTCCAACCTTCAAACATTCACTATATAAAACCTGATTACACCCCCAATGGAACTTGATAATTACTGTGAAAATTTTATAAATTTATTTTCAACCAATTAGAAGGCTCCTTTTTGTTTACGTTCGCTTATAGCGACGGGAGACTATCGCGATAGTCTATAGCCTATTTTCCTAGTGAAATTTATAAGTGATAATTTTTCTTAGGTATACTACTACGACTTTATTTTAATTCAAATGTCAAGTCATTTTGAAGTGATAGGTGAGACAAACCAGGAAGTAACAATCAGTTTTTTAGTCGTACCTGCGATATTTATTGTTACAATAATATTGTGTAAAAAATTATTCGTTTTGGTAATGAATCAGCAAGTTCGATTGCTAAAGAAATTGAGCAGTTAGTAACTCATTTTTATTACTAAAATGTGAGAAACATTAAATAACAAATTTGTTATCTGGAATCCAATGTATTTATAGTTTTAAATTCTTGTCGGCAGAAAATTATCCCGAGTCGAAGACAAGGGAAATTTTCTATCAACAAAAACATGAGTGAAACCGAGAAAAAAATGATTGGGAATTAATTCTGCTGTGTGGGAGATTCGGTAAGAAAATTTCATAAATTGGAGTTTCTTTTAATGTTCCTAAAATTTTAGAAATAAACCTTAGTTACTAACAAGTAAAATCAACTTCTATTGTAAAAATAAAGTGCGTCATATTAAACTAAACTCATCGGAAATATGTTTTTTAAAGTTGTATTTGAATTTAAAGCTATAAAGACATTGGATTTCAGTTAACAAATTTGTTATTTAATGTTTCTCACATTTTAGTAATAAAAATGAGTTACTTACGGCTAATTACGGTCGTTTTTATTAAACTTACATTGTAAATCAGATAAAATGGTTAGTTTTACTAGAAATGAACAAATTAATATGCTCCTAATTTTTGAAGTGACCAGAAAAATTCTTCTGAAGCCGCAAGATTGTATGTACTGTATGTTTTATAAAGTAATTACATTACAATTTTAATTTAAACCCATATTGGTTTTCAAAATCATTCCATTATTTTTCAAAGCCGCTTTTTAATTTCTTTAGAAAAGACAGGGCGGCAATAATGCATAACGCTTTTAAATTTGCGATTGGGATTTAAGGCAAATTCTTCAGTGTCAATTTTAAAATAGCATAGGAGTGTATGGAACCACCATCGTTTCATTTGGAAAAAATGGAGTAAACGTCAAGAAAACAAAATTCCATTTTTTAAATGCTTGTGAGCGCTTATTATGATATAATTTTAATTTTCCTATACTACTTGACTGTAAATTAACAGATTTAATTAATTTGTAGCACTCTAGATTGAAAATAAAAGAATAAACATAAAAATGTTATAACACATCGAAAAATGACAAGTGAGGTGTCATTTTACTTAGAATGTTATGCTGAACCCAAATAAGTAAAAATATACAAGATGTCCCATTTAAAATACCAAAGTCAAGGTCACTTCCGGTCAAACCGGAAGTGCTAACAAATTGAAAATTATGCCAATAAATGCAGACTCATCTCTTATGCATAATCTTAAAATTTAATTTTAATATCTATAAATACAGAAAAGTTATAGGGGTGAACGTGTTTTGAGAAACACCCGGTATAGGAAATACTTCGAAATAAGCAAGCAAGCAATATAGCTGGTTCCTATTAATTATTTGTTAATAATACTTTATTGGCTTATGAAGTTCATTGCTACTCCTTAGATGAATGCAAATTTTCCTTGAATGAAAAATTGTATTTTTGATGCGTTAAACTTGACAGACAATTATGGGAGGTTAATTTATTATACTAAAGTGTTAATAAATAAAACAAATTTCGCAGCTTCTACTAGCAATTAATTTTCTTAAATACAATGGGATATTGGCAAGTAATATAATAATAAATAGTAATTAACGTTTCAATTAACTTTTTTGTTGATTGGATGAGCAGCTCTTTATATCTGTCAGTTATTAACTACATGAATGGTTTTTTATATTTTTTTTTGAATGTCTATTGTGTTACCTTATTTCCTGTGCTAAATTTAAAGAAAAGAAAAACTTCGCTTTCAGTTTCTATTAAACCAGTAAAGAAACCTACATAATATTATCCGTTCATTCACAAACAAAGTCTGCAAAGTTTTTCGCTCGGCACTTCCCTCGCCCAACAAACATTTGAAGTCTTAGCGACCTCTAATTTGGTGAAAATGACTCTTATTTAGTTAAAAAATAGTCTATTTTTACTTTCAAATCGTTTTTTTGTACGAAACAGCCAAAGGGACTAACTGTTTGGTCAAAAGAAAGTGATTCGAACTTATTATTACGTTTTCAAAGTCGGAAAATATAAGAGGCCCAAGAGAGGGTTCAAAATAGTAGATATTTACCTTGCAAATCGACTTAATAGTTAGATCTAAGGAAAGTCTGCTATGCGAACATTTTTACGTGCACCTAATTTTTCACCTCACATCGATAATAAAAATAACCTCATTTTTTAATGTTTTTCTGAAATTGCGGTTATGGTTTTTATAAACTGCATAGCCCACAACAGGGCCAACATAGGCCCGCAAAGGTTAAATACAGGTAAAAACACCTCTTTACTACCACGAAGAAGACTACTTGGCCTTGTCCATAAAGCCCAATTCTCTCGCAAAAATTATTTGCATCAAAGATTGTTACGGTAATAACAAGATACAGAAACAGTATTGTTACCTATAACACCTGTAAGAGAAACCATGAGGACGAGAGATGTCAAGAAGAAATGACAGCAGCAACAACGAAATAAGACAACACTTTTTTAATTATATTATAAATTTTCATTTTTAAATTAAAGCCTACCCAAAAAAAAAAAAAAAAAAAATAAAAAAAAAAAAAAAAAAAAAACAAATTTATGTTCTGGTGTTGTCCCACCTCCTCGATATAGCGGACTGTATTAATCAATAATCTTCAATTATTATTTTTGGGTAGGCTTTAATTTAAAAATGAAAATTTATAATATAATTAAAAAAGTGTTGTCTTATTTCGTTGTTGCTGCTGTCATTTCTTCTTGACATCTCTCGTCCTCATGGTTTCTCTTACAGGTGTTATAGGTAACAATACTGTTTCTGTATCTTGTTATTACCGTAACATACTCCCCCCTTTTGAACCATCAGTTCAAAACATAAATTAGTTTTTGACCTAAAAACACTCATTGTCATTTAATGGAAGGGGACATATTTTTGAAATAGCGCGCTTGTAGGTACCACTTATAGTTTTAATCGTCACTACACGCACTTGGCCATCTTGCCCAGGATGTACTTGAGTTATTCTTCCGAGAATCCATTTGCATGGAGGAAGGTTGTCATTTTTCATTACCACCAATTGACCTACTTCAACATTGGAGTTGCCTACTTTCCATTTGTGCCTTTTCTGAAGCTCAGACAGGTAAAAACACGACCATTTCTTCCAAAAACTTTGTTGTAATTGTTGCAATAATTGGAACCTAGACAATCGGTTGATCTGGACATCTTTAAACAGAGGATCAGGAGGCATTGTCAATGGGTGGCCAATTATTAGGTGAGCAGGAGTCAGAGGTGCAAAGTCATTGGGATCAGAGGACATGGGATAGAGAGGTCGGGAGTTTAACGTAGCCTCAATTTGAACAAGTAATGTAGAGTATTCTTCATACGTTAATACACTTTGACCAATGACTCTATATAAATGATATTTTATTGCCTTAATATTAGATTCCCACAACCCACCAAAATTTGGACTATTCGGAGGTATAAAATGCCAAACTATTCTTAGTTTAGCACAAGATTTGACGAATTCATCTTTAGAATTTTCCAAAAAATCATACAAAGTTTTTAACTCTTTTTGAGCTGCAATAAAATTGGATCCGTTGTCAGAGTACAAATGTGCAGGAGTGCCACGCCGAGCAGCAAATCTCCTAAATGCAGTAATAAATGCTTCGCAGGTTAAATCAGTGACTAGTTCGATATGAATACATTTTGTTACAAAGCATATAAACATACAAATATATGCTTTATATGTCTTGTATGGACGACCTTTTCTATCGCGTAAAATCACTGGACCCGCGTAATCAACTCCAACAATCGAAAAAGGTCTAGCAACCTCAACTCTATGTTTTGGTAAATCACCCATAATTGCGTTAATTGGTTTTGGTTTAGTACGAAAACATCGAATACAATTTCGCACAATCATCTTTGCTACATTCATGCCAGACGTAGCCCAATACTTTTGACGCACAGAAAACAATAATAACTGGGGTCCTGCATGATGTAGTCTCTTATGTTCAGATCGAAAGATCAATTTTGTTATTTTATGTTTACCGTCCAATAAAATATGATGTTTTTCATCAAAAGATAAAGAAGCATTTTTTAATCTCCCCCCAACTCGCAATAAACCATCTGAATCTAAAAACGGAGTTAAAGAGAGCAATCTGTTATTTTTACTTAATTGTCTATCACCTTGAAGGGACGATATTTCAGTAGCGAAACTTTCGCTTTGTGCTAATTTAAGTAAATGTTGCATACTATTATCAATTTCGAGAACGGTAATTGGCCCGGTATTTTTATTTTTAATATTTTTTGAATTAAAAATAAATCTTAAGCAGTAGGCAAAAGTTCGCTGAAGTTTTTCCAACGAAGAAAATCTATCAAAATCTAAAATTTGAATCATAGTAGTGACAAATACGTTGCACTGTCTACGTATCTCCGGTATATCACTAGTCTTACTAAACTGATATTCTCGTGGCCAATTGGCTTGTTCGTAAAGAAACAAAGGGCCGTTCCACCAGAAATCACTTTTGTATAAATCGTCAGGATACATTCCTCGAGAAGCAATGTCAGCTGGATTGTGTTTAGTATTAACGTAACTCCATTTTGATATATCACTTAACTGTTGAATTTCAGCCACTCTATTACTAACAAAAACTTGAAGTTTGTTTGCGTCTGTGTTAAGCCAACACAAGACAATCTGAGAGTCACACCAATAATATGTTTCAAATTTACATGTAAGAGAATCAGAAACTTGTTTTACTAACCGAGCAAGTGAAAAAGCACCACATAGCTCTAACCTTGGAATGGTTAATGCCTTGACTGGTGCGACTTTTGTTTTTGAACAAAGTAATCTAACAGAAATATTTCCACAAGAATCAGAAGTTCTTATATAAACTGCACCACTATACGCTTCTAAACTTGCATCGCTGAATCCATGCAGTTCAATATTAATTGGATTATCACACATAACAGATCTAGAAACTTTTAATTCGTTAAGTATAACTAATCTCGAATGAAAATATTCCCACTTCTTTCCTAAATCCGAAGGTACTATATCATCCCACTCTAATTTCAATGACCACAATTTTTGTATTAAAATTTTGACAATAATTATACAGGGACTGATTAGCCCTAGTGGATCATAAATTTTAGCAATATTACTAAGTAATTTTCTTTTTGTAATAGGATACTTTTCCGAATCAGTTAGAACCTTGTAAGATAACAAATCAGAATGACTAAGCCACTGAAGTCCCAGCGTTTTCACTTTATCATTCTCACCTAGTTCAAGTATGCTGAAGGCATCAGAAGTATCTTCTAAACCTTGTAAAATTTTATCACTGTTAGATGCCCATTTTCTAAGAGGAAAAGAAGCTGACTTTAATATTTTTGAAATTTCATTGCAAAGGACTATACCTGTTTTTTCATCATTAAACCCAGTTATCAAATCATCAACGTACATATCACGATCAATCAACTTACATGCAACAGGATATGTACTTATATTATCAAAAGCTAATTTTTTAATACATTTAATAGCCAAGTATGGCGCACTAGTTGTGCCATACGTCACTGTTTGTAACTCATAAACCGATATATCATCATTCGAATCATTTCTCCATACTATATTCTGTAAATATCTCTCATCAGGATGAATAAGAATCTGGCGGTACATTTTTGCTATATCAGCGATTACAACAAATCTATGCTCTCTAAAACGTAACATAATCCCAAATATATCATTTTGTATCGCTGGCCCTGAATACTGTATATCATTAAGAGATTTCCCTGATTTTGTTTTAACCGAAGCATCAAATACTATTCGAACACTTGTAGTCAAACTATCATTACGCACAACAGCAAAATGAGGTAAAAAACATCTAAACATTTTAATCGAATCGCTGTTTGTCAATCGCCTCATATGCTCTAGTTCGATATACTCAATCATAAAATCAAAATACTTATTTTTCAACACTTCATCCTTTTTTAATCTATTTTCTTGAAGAATTAATCTTTTAATTGCCAAATCTCGTGAATCGCCTAACTCTAGAGGACTCTCTTTTAACGGAAATCGAACCACAAATTTTCCTGAATAATCGCGTGAAACTGTTTCATTAAAATAATCTTCACAAATCTGTTCCTCTTTAGTTAAAGGATTTGCCTCAGTTGGAATTTCTTCTATTAACCAAAACCTCTGCAGGTCATCATTCAAAGTAAAATTGCAATGAACTTGTTTCTCTATAGAAGTACTCATTAAACCTGTTACCACATACCCAAAAACGGTATCAATCAGAATAGGTTTGCCTTTACCTAACATGATGTTTTCTTTTCCAAGAATGCTCCAAAATAAATCTGCGCCTATTAAAATATCAACTGGCCGAGAAACATTGAAAGATGGGTTAGCTAATTTTATGTTTTTTGGAATGCACAAATCTGAAATGTTAAACCTACATGGAGGTAAATTATCTGTTATTTTTGGTACTACTAAACATGCTAGATTTGTTTGATAACTATTAACCGTTGATTTAATCAATAAATTACATTTAGAGTTTACGTTTGAGCTAACACTATTAATCCCAGAGATTGCAATATTGATACTATCCACTTTCAAATTTAACTTGTTTTTGAAATGTTCAGAAACAAATGAACACTGACTGCCTGAATCTAAGAGAGCTTGAGCTTTGTGATATTTTCCTTTTATATCTCTTCCACAATTGCTGTGGATAGCAGAACATAATCGTTATTTGAAGTTGTAGCGCTGATAATCGAGGAACCATTAAACGCATTTTCATGATTTTGAGAATCTTGTACTTCATTACTCTGATTTCTTCGATTATCCCCTGTGTTATTATTGTTATGTAATAGGGAGCTGTGCTTGTTATTGCAAAATCTACACTGACCTGATTTACATTTAAAACTATAGTGCCCAAAGCATAAACAATTTGAACATAATCGCATCTTTTTTACAATATCCCACCTTTCGGTTATAGTCATTTTTAAAAATTCTGGACATTTATATATTAAGTGAGCTTTCTTACAAAAATTGCATTTTTGTTCGGACCTTTCACTAGGACCGTTAATCAAAAAATTATGACGCCTTGTATTTCTATTATCGGGTAATCGCGTATCTCTTAATTTCTGATTATTATTCAATTCTAGAGTTTCAAGAAAATCGGCTCTATTTTTTAAAAACTTAAAGAAATCATTTAAATTTGGCAACGTTTTATCATTTTTTGACTGCTCCCATTCTCGCGTTGTAGCTTTGTCTAATTTCAATGATATCATATACGTAATTAAAGCATCCCAGTGTTCCGTTGGAAGCTTAAGCGTTTTCAGTGCCCTGAGATGTTTATTTACTACATCGATTAAGTTGCGCAATCCTGAAGATGACTCTTTAGTTAAGCTCTCAACTTCAAATAAAGCTTTAATATGATTATTAACCAATAATCGAGTGTTATCAAACCTATCGCAGAGTAATGCCCAAGCATCATTATAACTATGCGCTGCAAACTCTAAACTATGAATAATTTTAAGAGCTTCCTCCCCCAAACATGACCTCAAATAGTGATATTTTTGAATCTCTGATAAAGTTGAGTTGCTATGAAATAAAGCTTCAAATGTGTCTTTAAACTCTAGCCATTTGTTAAACTCACAATTGAATGTTGGACATTTTATCGGAGGCAATTTAACTAAATTTAAATTATCACTGTTTGAAACATTAGCTTGAGGGCATCTTACAGATTTATTCACGGAACCTTCATTATTATCATATTTATCCAATATTTCTTTGGCCTTTGCCACGATATCTATATGGCAATCATAAAATTTGCTTCTCTCCTCGTATTGCTTTTCAAGATCACTTAGAGCACATATCATTTCTATTTCTGACTGAACAGACTCAAATTCATCATAAAGTAGCTCCAATTTATTGACTTTAAATTGAAGTTCGATAATTTCTTTTGCATTTAATTCTTCATTATTTAAAAAAGCATTACGAAAAGGTTCAACATATTTTCCAAAATTTGTCAGTTTGAATTTTACTGTACCTCGTTTTCTTATCAACAAATTTAAATCCTCCATATTGTACTATTAAAGGAAAATCAAATTAATCGTGTGTAATCAAAATCGAACTAATCACTTAAGTACATTTGATAATATGTAATCAATTTAATCAAAATAATGAAATACACTTGTACGTAATCCAATTTCATTGGACACTCAAAATCGCGATAATCAAAATCGTATTATAATCTAAAACTTACTCGGGAAATCTTGTACTAACCATACAACTCTTGTATGTTAATTTGTGAAATATCTAGTATACCATTGTATTGGTGTAAAATCATAAATCAATATCCCAAAATATCAATTTTAGGAATCTAAAAATCAAGAAAATAATCAAAATCGTAGTAGGCACTTTAAACCTGTTAATCAAATTAAACCACCTGGAATCTTGTAACTCCAGTTAAATCGAAATCAATCTATAATCGTTACATTAATCGAAAATAATCTTAAGACAGCAACATAATCAAATTAATCACAAATAATCGTGAAAATATCATCCGCTAATTGAAAATTGTAACCTGCGGTATAATATTTTCGAAATCCCGAAAATACACAACACAACTAACTCTACATTAAATGCAAATCAAAACTACAAGGATAAAAGGAAGGGAAAGGATACATGGACTTCTGTTACTTATCTTGAGTTTGCTTTTCTTGTTTTTGATCCGGTTCGTGGGAACAAATTTATGTTCTGGTGTTGTCCCACCTCCTCGATATAGCGGACTGTATTAATCAATAATCTTCAATTATTATTTTTGGGTAGGCTTTAATTTAAAAATGAAAATTTATAATATAATTAAAAAAGTGTTGTCTTATTTCGTTGTTGCTGCTGTCATTTCTTCTTGACATCTCTCGTCCTCATGGTTTCTCTTACAGGTGTTATAGGTAACAATACTGTTTCTGTATCTTGTTATTACCGTAACAAAGATGGCCTTGCATTTAGGGACGTAATGCTTAGCCGTAGAGCTTAATACCTGTTGGGTGTTAGTAACTACCTGAATTAACCATCAATCAGTTATTCCATCATCTTTGACAGTCGTTATTTTTTCCAATTTCTTGAACAATTCGCACACTGGGCTTTACGGAACAGCACAGAACATTCATGGTTGAAGCGTATTTTCGAAACGGGGTTAGAGTAAATGGTGAGTGACAATACAATCCGGGTTTGTGCATGGACGATTTTCACGAACATTTTCCTAACGTTGCTTTTATTGCTGGGGATTTTTATCATTGCCTGAAAAGAACCGTGGCTGTGTTTAGGGAAACAGGTTCTATGCAACACAAAAAAGGAGTAGGAAGACCATCTGTAAGAACAGAAGAACTTGTTGCAAACGTTAGTGAAATAATGCAAAATACGCCAACAAATTGTATAAGACGCCTGTCCCAAGAAGTGGGAAGATCTGATGGAACATGCAGGACTATTCTTAAGAAGCAGCTAAATTTCTTTCCTTATAAAGTGCAAGTATTCCAAGATATACAAGCCGCAGATTTTGAAAGACGCAGGAATAACTCTTAATGGTTTACCCAAAATTTATTGGAAATAAATGATTTATTAGACCTGACATTTTTGTGAATTTATGCTTGGAGCATGGCGGTGGCCAATTTCAGCAATTTATATAATTATTTTTCTTTTTCTTTCTGTATATTCTTACTTTGTTAATTTTATAAACAACAAAAATAAATTTGTATTTGTCTACTTAATTTATTACTCATTATAAGGAAATTAAACCCACAGTCGTCTCCACTAGTTCCGCAAAATATTACTCATTAGTTTGACATGTCATAATATGAATTTGACAAAATTTTAACCTAGATTTGGTTAGATATATCGTCCCCGTATCATTGTGATCTAAATCAAGCCCTACGTTTTTTAATCCAAGCCCTCTTTGATGCAAATCATTTTTGCTCGCACGGTATCTTTTACAACATAAATCAACGCTAATTACTAGATGGAACATAAAATCAGCTAATTTAATAATGATTTCATGTAATTTAATATCTATTAAATTGATGCAATATTATGTAATGGAATAAACCAATTGATAAATTGAGATTAATTGAATAATTCATTCCAGAAATTAAATACTAGTCACTATCATTCGATGGACAAGGGTATCTGGTTAAATAATACGATTTTTAGATTGGGACATTTTATAAAAAAATTAATTCAATTATAATAAAATAGACGCTACGCTGCTGCTAAGGAAGGTAAAGGCTAAAATATCGGCGAATACCTTTTTCAGGCCCTTTCTTCATTAATATTTAAATTATTAGTTGTTTTGTGTTGTCAAATGTAAAGGAAAATGCGGTCACTACAACAATAAAGTTAAAGGACACTTTTAAACCAAAAAATATATACTGGAAATGACGAGCAAAAAATTTAGGGGAAAATTTTCAACTGAAAATAAATGATATCTCTTCCTATAACATTTTTTCGATAATAGGGAAGACAAAAATTTTAAATGATGAAAAAATTCCATAAATCATAGGTATATATTGTCATAAAACATATGGCAGCAAAAAAAATCAACATAATATTTCGTCCCAAAAGACCGCTAGAAAGATTTAAAACTGCCCCAAAATTCAAATTATCCCAAGCGGGTAAAAACGGGTCGTGACGTCACGAAATAGGTTATAGGTTGGCAATAAATTGAACGACGTTGAGAATTTCACCTTAAAACAACAATACAATAACAATAACACACGGCAATCCAAATGCAAACTCGGTAGCTCGACCACCGGTCAGGATGACGGATGACGGAAAAGTCATACTTCCTGACGTCATCGGGCTTGGTGCGCTTAAGAGGTCGTTTGACATGCTTTTGACACGCGCGAAACTTTAAAGAATTTTTACCAAGTTATTACTGATTTTTAAGGAGTAATAATTGGGGAATATTTTTTTTAGGCCTAACTAAATTATATTATTGGAAAAAAAAATTGGAAAGTTCCCTATGATTATTAACGGAGTTACATGGTGTTAAATTTAAACTATATTTGCAGTTTTTTTGCAATACCTTTTGCCACGCTCATAATATTTTGACGAAATCTCGTATATAGGGCTTTTTCGGGATGAGGAATACAAATTTGCCCACCGTTTTTTTGCATTTTGTAGAGGGCGCCACATATAAGCCTATACTTTAATTTGAATGGTCCCAACTTTTTTGTCCTATACTGTATGCGTATTTGGACTGAATATTTTTATTCTCATAACCTTTTCAAATAAAAAAGGTATACTACTTTTGTTTCGATAAATCAAACCGTTTTCGAGAAAAACGCTAAAATACCATTGCTTGCATTTGATGAATACGAAATCATTTTAATTTATTTTCAACCTTAAACATAGCATAGCAAAGGAAGGAATATTCCATGGAGTTCGTAGGAATTTTTTAAAAAGAATTAATTTATGCATTGAAGAGGAAGAACGCCACTTTGAACCTTTGATTTGAATGTTTAATTTATTGTTCTAGTAACTTACCTACGTATTTTAAAACTGCAAATGAAATTTACCTTTAACACCCTGTAACTCTGTTAATAATCAATTTTCGAAAAAATGTTATAGGAAGAGATAGCATTTATTTTCGGTCTGGAATTATCCCCTAAATTTTTTGCTTATCATTTCCGGACAGGCTTACTGTCCATATTCTTTTAGATAACTCTAAAGCTTTTGATATGATTCATTATGACTCCTTTTTTTCCCTGCAATTTTGAACTATACTGGATTGGGTCAAGCTGCGTGTGCGTTAGCCTGGATGACCAGTTTTTTAAAACCTCTGGTGTCACCGCAGGTGTATCACAGGGTAGTATTCTAGGCCCTTTTTTATATACCTAGTGTATTTACTTCAAACTTCGTGAAGTTTCTTAAATATTGTCTATACCATTTATATGCAGCCGATTCCTAAATTTACTAATCATTTAAATCCTCTAATGTCGCACTGGCTAATAATTAACTTAATAGGGACTTAGAAGCTCTTCTAGTCTTCGAGTCTCCAATGATCACTTACTCAAAATTAATCCTAATAAATCTGTAACCAAATTATTTTGCAATGAAACTCAATGAGAATATTTTATTAAATGCACTTGAATTAAATCGTGGATGAGACCAGAACCCTATTAAAAATTCCTCTAAAAACTTAGGTCTGGTACTTGACCATAACTCAAATTTAAACAGCATGTAATCGCTTGCTTCCTCTGTACTGAAAGGTTTGTACTGCCTTAGGCACTATTTGACTTTGATCATTTATTTATGCACAATTTTAGAACGCTGTTAATGTGAGACGTACACCAAAAATCCAGAATGCCTGTATAAGGTTCACATGTGGTATACAACGTAGAGGTAGAGTTTTCCATAAGCTGAGTGAATTGGGTTTGTTGAGCATGTTTCAGAGATGAACCCTCTGTGTTTCTTTTACAAAATAATTAAATTCAAAAACCCACCTTACTCACCTTCAATAAGCTTAAATTTCGCATCGATGTACATGATGTAAATATCCATAGAAGGCATATTCTCACCATTCTCTCTTACAGTAAGGAATTTTTTAAAAGATCTTTCAGTAATTATATCGAGTTACTTTATAATATATTATACTTTCAAAAAGAAAACCAGATCAAAACTGCTACAGCGATAAGTTGCTTATAGGCTCGCGAAGTAGAGCTCATCACTTTTCTATCTTTTTCTTACTTTTTTGCTGTATGTAGTGCACATTACAATTTACTAACTTTTATTTTATTTAAAATTTTATTTGATTATACTTTAGCCTATGAGGGTTGCTAGGTCTCAACAGCACCCATGCTTGCATGGGAGGCAGCCAATACGGCCTTTTATTTCCTAATTATAATATAATTAATATAAGGCGTTTATTTTAAAAACAACAGATGTCCATAATTGTAATTTTTTAGGAGATGGAAAAACGCATTATCTAGTTTTTTAACATAATTTAAGTACCACTTGTATCATAAAGTAATATATATCACCTCAATGAAGAATTTTAGACTGGTAGATTTAGAAAAAAACATCGCATTTTAAAAAAAATAAAAATAAAAAACCTGGACTGTTTTTAAACGAAAAAATAAAAAATATATATTTGGGCTGATTGTAACAACTTTATTTTTTACTATATTTTCTGTTTTAAGCTTATTTTAACAAATTTATTTTTTTATTACATTTTTGTAGAATTTACATGGTACTAAATTTAATTTTCGCAACCGCTGCTATTATCGTCTTCATCAATTTCCAGTTCGTCATTCCTATTTAAATCTTGTTGTGAAAAAAAATTTTCATAAAATTTTCGGTTTTCTGCATTTTTTTAGGTACGGTAGAAGATCCTTTATATTTTTTAGTTTGGCAGATGAAATTGGCACCGCTTGTAGATAAACTGGTACGAGTTCTATAAAACTAGCTAATTTTTGTTTATTTCTAATAATGGAAGTTTTCCACGGACTCTTCTAATCTTCTCATTACACTTAAACTGTTTGCATCTGAAATAAAAAAAATCAATAAGCAAAAAAGTCAAAATTTACCTAAAAGCTATAACTTACCTGCAGTCCCTTCCCATGGTGCGTTTTTCTATAAGTTTTCCTTTATGGTTAATATGTTCTTCGCCTTTTATTTTGGCGGTTTTTATTACAGTGGCCTTTGGTATTTTTTTTTCTTTGCGCTCCGGTGACGCCTCAGCTTGACTACTGCTTGCTTCATTATCCATAGTTATAAAATTTTAAAAATACAAACTAATACACATACAATCACGTCTAACACTAGACTATGGAGGACTTGAGGTAGGAGGCCGATCGCAATGCATTGGATTCGGTCACAAATTAGTATCGGTGGACGCAATAACTATTTTTATTTAAATTAGTTCTTTAAGGAACAAATACGGACTTTTATATGAATTTACACTTACTTTGTTATACTTATTAGTAAACTCGGCCTGTATAAAGTTCCAACGATGCTTGGTTTTTAAAATACAGGGTATTAAACATTCTAGCTATACCTTTGGAGCTAGAAAGACACTTATTTGGATGCGTTTTCTCTCTAAAAAAGATCCTGTCTTACACCCCGACACAAAGCAAACTCTACTTTTATAAATTGTACCATTATTCATTATAAATATGGAAATTAATTACAATACAACGTTATTTGTCTTGTCTTGCCTTCAAACATTATTTGTTATTTCGAAAAATAAAATGTCAATTGTCAAAAGAAAAAGCACAGAAAAATAAAGGGTTTAAGTAAAAGTTAAAAACTATGGAGGATCTAGTTTTCCATATTAAAAACGAAGAAGAAGAAGACAACATCAGCCCACTTCGGACGCGAGAGCCATCTATCGGCCAATAGCGAACTAACCAAAAAACCGGGACAGAATTTGAAAATACTGCCATTGTCGATCGGCCTCCTACCCTATAGTTCTCCATACACTAGACTAAAGCCAGACTTGGACGTTGCAACTATGGAGAACTATAGGGTAGGAGGCCGATCGACAATGGCAGCATTTTCAAATTCTGTCCCGGTTTTTTGGTTAGTTCGCTATTGACCGATAGATGGCTCTCGCGTCCGAAGTGGGCTGATGTTGTCTTCTTCTTCTTCGTTTTTAATGTGGAAAACCTAGATCCTCCATATTTTTAGCTTTTACTTAAACCCTTTATTTTTCTGTGCTTTTACTTTTGACAATTGACATTTTATTTTTCGAAATAACAAATCATGTTTGAAGGCAAGACAAGACAAATAACGTTGTATTGTAATTAATTTCCATATTTATAATGAATAATGGTACAATTTATAAAAGTAGAGTTTGCTTTGTGTCGGGGTGGTAAGACAGGATCTTCTTCATAGATGAAACGCAGCCAAATAAGTCTTTTTCTAGCTCCAAAGGTAAAACCCTCTAGCTAGAATGTTCCTGTATTTTAAAAACGAAGCATCGTTGGAACTTTATACAGGCCGAGTTTACTAATAAGTATAACAAGGTAAGTGTAAATTCATATAAAAGTCCTTATTTGTTCCTTAAAGAACTAATTTAAATGAAAATAGTTATCGCGTCCATAAGAAACCATTTATTTGATAGCCCACATCGAACACGAGCGCCATCTTATGGCAACTCGTAAAGCTGAATTACCGATGCTAATTTGGGACCGAATCCAATGCATTGCGATCGGCCTCCTACCTCAAGTCCTCCATAGTTGCAACTAACCTGCTGGCGCAGTTAAACTTGACAGGTCTCAGCTTGCTTCGTTTCCTTTAAAAACAACATTAGTCCATGGACATGTGATGTTTTTAAAGAAAATGATTTGGACATATGTCGTTTCTATAGAAACAGTGATATTTCAGTTGCAGATATTTTGGAGCATATGCTATTTTTAAGGAAACAAGAAACTTGAGGCGATAGAGATAACTATAAACTACTAGATGGCGCGAAAAACTCATTTTAGAAAAATTTGTTTTGTTGTGTTGTTTTTAAAATAAACGCCTCAATACGTAATATTTTTTAACATGCTTGTATTGGAAATAATAAATGAATTATTATTATTATATATGTATTTATATGTTTTATTATCGGTACCAACACACCCACAACAGACATCATGACAAATTTAACCCACTTAATCTGTCAGGGATGGCACCCAACTCCGTTAGAAGAGGAAATGAATCGCAGGGGTCACAAAAGGGCGCCGCACCTCTTAGCCGAGTGACCGGCAGGCCAGCTGGAACCCCAGACGGACTGGGTTCTACGTCGTGACGGTCGTAACCACGCGCGTTGCCAAGTCGTGGTTTAATACGGCAAGTGGGATAATTTTAAGGTTGCGAGACTTGCGCAGTTTGCATTTTTAAAACTGTCATGTCATGACGTTTAGAAAAGAAAGATAAAATACTGTTAGAAACTTGGTCAATAGACAGAATTTTTTTTTGATTTGATTTTGATTGTATTGTTTTTCATAAAACAAATGCCTTTTTCTAATCGTTGTTGCAAATAATTTATTATTTATTTATTAGGTTAGATTTCTATTATCTGTCTGTTATCCTCACACAAAAAAAAGGGTTTCTCATCCGTTTGGGGTTTGGGAACGTGTTCGCAGAGCACGTAATTTATTTGCAACCAGTTCGCAACCAGTTAAATACCACGCTTGTACCAACGAAGCTATTAGTAAAAAAAAAATTCGTGTTATTTTCACAGAATCAAAAATTTAAGTTACCTCCTTTCAAATAGATGGTTTTTATTATTAACCATGGTCAATTATAAATTAAAGAGGTAAAGAAAAATTATTTCTAAAGTTGATAATCGGTTAATAATGGCCGTTTTATTGGTTAGTGGAAGAAAAATTAGTTATAATGGAACCTATTCTACCGCATGCCAAAGAGATGATCAAAATCGGTTAACTAAAAAAAGTTACATACAATATACACTGAGGAAAATGATCCAATACAACAGGTTTGCTAGGACATAGTTTATATATATCTTATTTTCTATTAATCCATATTAAATAAATTGCTAGTGTATCAAACCCGCTTTACTGTAATATCAATCCCAGATTTGCTAGAACAGTGTTTTTATTGGTAGGTTAGGTTAGGTTAGGTTAGAGTGGCAGACCTCTGGCATTGTCTAAACAGTCACACGTAGTCCTATAAGGACCGTTGTCGTACCACACATGTTCCGCGGAACCTATTTGCATCAGCTACCTGATGGTTAACGCGATCGTAAAGAATCTTGGCAGCTCAATCAAACCAGCCACTGCTGTTAATAAACTTAGTTAGTCGACCCAGTTGCAGGCTGCTCACTTCCTCCAGATCATAAAAAAATGGTTCGCCAAGTGCATTGAACCTTCTTCTCGCGAGGCCGGGGCATTCACACAAAAAATGCTGAATACTTTCCTCCTCTTCTTAATCTCTGCAACTTCTACAGAATTCGTTAGTTGGTATTTGCATACGTTCAGCGTGTCCACCGAACGGGCAATGTCCGGTGATTACGGCAGTGATGTTTCTTAGGTCCTTCCGACTGTGCTGTAATAGCGCTGCGGTTTTCCTGTTATCAAGTAAGGGCCACAATTGCCTGCAGATGCTACAAGTTGTAAGTCCTGTACATCTGCTTTGCGCAAGTTGTTTAGCTATTCGATCTATCTCTTCTTTGACTGATCCTAGTGGTCTAGACACAGTATTCTCTGCTAGTTCGACAGACATGCTTGCGCCCTCCCTGGCCGTAATCAATTCCATTGGCAGCACAATCTTGTTGAATAATGAATTATTTTTAATACAGCAATTGCGTTAAGAAATAAATTGTATCTTCTCAGTGCGAAGCATTTTGTTCCCAGTAACGCACTTCTATTACTATATACTAATTCTATCCGTTAGAACCTATAATACACAATACATTGGTGGGGGTTCGTATAGCGATCGGCAATCGCCGCGCGCCGTAGTATTAGTTTTAACGTATTTGTTGCGCAGGTCACATCGTTGTTCGGAGTCTTCTAGCTGTCCTGTTTGAATTTGAATTTTATTATTCGTACCAATACCTGTTTTAATTAATTAATTTTTACTTTGTATATAAGTTTATTTAAACTTTGCATATCAAATAAAGCAATAGAATATTCTTATTTCGCACAACCTGTCATTAGTATAGTACATAGATACTTTATTATTTATGAACGAGTTTTACCATCTCAGTAAACCATGTTGCATATTAGATAATCATATGCAATGTTAAACGACAAGAACATTATCACACCATTTAGAGGTAAATGCTTTATGACCCGTAGCAAACAAATATTATTATTATTAATATTAATGTTAAGTTTCATTACAATCAGAGAGATACAACTTTGACAGTTTAGCGAAGAGACAGGTATTGACCTCTGTTTTTTTTTTAATTTAAATTGCTGCACGGTGGTGTTGACTGTCCGGTTCTGCTATGTCAAATTAACTTTTCAATTTCAAGAATCAACAGTAGACAAAGTGTAACATTCTTATGCGAAAGGGCCAGGACAAATGTATTGCTTAAATCGCCAATTACCTAATTTTATGTGCTCTAACTTTAATAAAATATGCAATCGTAATATTTTTACATGCAACCTGCATGAATTAAAAGCTGTGGCAAAAACTATTTAGAGTATTTTTTTATTTATTGGGTTATTTTTCTGTGCTAATGTACGGTGATGGCAACATCTGCTTTTATTATTATTATTGTTGCTTTTTTTATAGTTTTTTTTTTATATTATAGGTAATTTGTTTTATACAAATTGATATTATTGAATTTTTGTTTTAATTTTATTTTCTCTAGGTATATTACTCTGTAAATGGATACTTGTTGGGCAGTAAAGCTATTATTATTATTATTATTACAACTGCCAGGAACTAATAGATTAAATAAAGCCAGATTACACCCCAATGGAACGTGATAATTACTGTGAGTATTTACAGCAATAATGGCTATAAACCATTCTATGGTAGCAATATCTTCTACTTCCTATTGGCTAAATTACCGCGATATTATCACTACACAACGGTTTAGCAATTTTCGTTGTCTTACAGTAGGAAAGCGCGCTGCTGTCACATATCGTATTAAACAGTTTTGTACAGGGTGTTTCATTAAGGTCGAAGAGTGGCCATATCTCGGAAACTACTGGACATAGAAACTCAGGAAAAGAAAAATAATAATAAAAGTGGCCATGAGAAAATTCTGAAAATAATTTTCAAGTTCCGCATTTTGCCGCAAGAGGGCGTAATTGAAAAAATTTTTAAATTTTACATAACACCATAATCGAGAAGGAGATGAAATTTGCTAGAAAAAATATTAAAACCGCAGCTCGATATCTACGTTCGTTTCAGAGTTAATGCCAAAACAATAATTTTTAAGACAAATTGCGCCCTCTAGTAATTTTATTAGAAACTATCTTGTACATTGGATACGGCAATTAAAGGTACTTACCTTTCTCTTCCAAACAAGCTTAAATTTAGTAAAATTGGTTAAGTCGTTTAGAAGTTACAGCGATTTTAATGTTTACAGTTTCACTTGATAAGAGTGGGAGAAGCTATTGAAAGTTTAAACATTAAAATCGCTGTAACTTCTAAACGACTTATCCGATTTTACTAAATTTAAGCTTGTTTGGAAGAACCTTCAATTGTCGTATCTAATGGTACATATAGTTTCTAATAAAATTGCTAGAGGGCGCAATTTGTGTTAAAAATTATTGTTTTGGCAATAACTCAGAAACGAACGGAGATATCGAGCTGCGGTTTTAATATTTTTTCTAGCAAATTTCATCTACTTTTCGATTATGGTATCATAATTATACCGTATGATTTATTTTTTCGGAGGAAAATCAAAAAATGTATTGGTATTGCAAATTGCGCCCTCTAGCATTTTTTTTTAGAACTATTATGGACAACTAAATACGATTGGTCAAAGTGCATACATTTCTCTTCCAAACAGTCTTTAGTTTGCTAAAATCGGATAAGTCGTTTTTAAGTTACAGCGATTTAAATGATTACACTTTCAACAGCTTCCCCCACTCTTATTAAAGTCGGTACGCCAATAAGAATAAGACCAAAATGATGCATAATTGTCCAAGCTTTAAAATGGTGTTATCAAACATATACCTTAATGTGGAATTTTCGGAGTTATGTAAAATTTAAAAATTTACTTTTCAATTACGCCCTCTTGCGGCAAAATGCGGAACTTGAAAATTATTTCCAGAATTTTCTCAGGGCCACTTTTATTATCATTTTTCTTTTCCTGAGTTTCTATGCCCAGTAGTTTCCGAGATATGGCCGCTCTTCGACCTTAATGA
Organism: Polydrusus pterygomalis; assembly: GCA_963969555.1. Taxonomy (NCBI): domain Eukaryota; kingdom Metazoa; phylum Arthropoda; class Insecta; order Coleoptera; family Curculionidae; genus Polydrusus; species Polydrusus pterygomalis. The sequence continues at coordinate 24,556,130 of OZ018380.1, forward strand.
AACACCCTGTATAAAGAATATGTAAATTCTTATAATATAGACTAGAAGGTTTTTTTTCTCAGTATAGAAAAAAATGATTTAATAATCAACCAATAATGGACGTTTTATCGGTTAGTGCTGGAAAAAACTATTCATAATGGAACCTATTCTACCACATACAAAAGAAATTATCAAAATCGGTTAACCCAAAAAAAGTTATGCACAATAGAGAGGTCGAATTGAAAGTCAATCAAAAATTTAATTTGATCTTCGCGATTCTACGCAATCGTAATAGGAGCGTAGCCGGCAACGTCGCATGGTAGTTAAATTTGCGACGGTGTCATGCTTCAGATAAAAGTCAGACATGGAACCATTGAATTCTATGATGCATCTATCTGCCTTTAGCATGGCAAGTGCAGCATGTTTATGTGGGAACTAGGTTTGTGCAGTGACGGGGATATTTCTATAATTTATTAGATTTATTAAAATTATAAATGGACATAATAGGAATATGCCGTGAGCGTGTGTATACTGTATACATTTTATAATATGTGTGTCGTTGAAAAATGTATTTCAACTTTGATTTATTATAAATTCAAATATTTTGAATAATTTTTAGGTCATCGTCTAAGAATTGTATACATATACCGTGTGTCCGAAATTCAATGCTCTTTATTGGGAGTTGGGTTATTATTACAATCAGTAGGAGCATGGTTAAATTAGAAATATTTTGTGGTATTTACAGTAAATTTTAAATACCTACCCTTCACAACATTATTTGAGTTTTGAGAGCTTTAAAAAAAAATTAAAAATATTACGTAGGTAACGGTTCCCCAGTCTGTGGCCCTTCGAAAAAGCTTATTAAGTTATCCAGCACCGAGAAAGAGGAGAGGGTTATCTCTATGAAGACGATTTCTATACCGGGTGTTTCTCAAAAGACGTTCACCCCTATAACTTATCTGTATTTATAGATATTAAAATGAAATTTTGAGATTATGCGTAAAAGATGAGTCTGCATTTATTAGCATAATTTTCAATTTGGTAGCACTTCCGGTTTGACCGGAAGTGACCTTGACTTTGATATTTTAAATGGGACATCTTGTATATTTTTACTTATTTGAGTTCAGCATAACATTATGAGTGAAATGACACCTCACGTGTCATTTTTTGACGGGATATAACATTTTTATGTTTATTTTTTATTTTCAATCTAGAGTGCTACAAATTAATTAAATCTGTTAATTTATATTCAAGTAGTATATGAAAATTAAAATTACGTCATAATAATTGACTTTCTAAGTTTCACAAGCGTTTAAAAAATGAAATTTTGTTTTCTTGACGTTTACCTACTCCATTTTTTCAAATGGAACGATGCATGGTGGTTCTCTAGGATATTTGAAACGAGCATTTATTTTCCAACAATTGAATACCATACACTCCTATGCTATTTTAAAATTGGCACTGAAAAATTTGCCTTAAATCCCAATCGCAAATTTAAAAGCGTTATGCATTATTGCCGCCCTCTATTTTCTAAAGAAATATAAAGGCGGCTTTGAAAAACAATGGAATGATTTTGAAAAGCATGGCTTTAATTTAAAGTTGTAATGTCATTTGTTTATAAAACATACAATACCTACATACAATCTTGCGGCTTCAGAAGAATTTTTCTGGTCACTCCAAAAATTAGGAGCATATCAATTTGTTCATTTCTAGTAAAACTAACCATTTTATCTGATTCACAATGTAAGTTTAATAAAAACGAATGACATTTTTATAAAACAATTTTAATTTAAAACCATGTTGTTAAATACGTTAAAACTAATAATACGGCGCGCGGCGATCGCCGATCGCTACGAACCTCCACCAACGTCTTGTAGATTATAGGCTCTAACGGATACGATTCGTTTTTGGGGACGCTGTTCTGTTTTCTTAATTGTAATGTACTGAGAACACAATGCATTTTGATGAGAATATACAATTTATTTCTTAACAAAATTGCTGTTAAAAGTGGTTCATTATTCAATAAGACTGTGTAATGGAAATGATTACTGCCAATAAAAACACTGTTCTAGCAAATCTGGAATTGATATAATACTAAAGCGGGTTTGATACACTAGAAATCTATTTAATATAAGTTAATAAAAAATGAGCTATCAATATGTCTCAGCAAACCTATTGTATTAGATCAGTTTCCTCAATGTAGAATGTGAATTTCGGGAGGATAATTCCAAACCATAAAGTAACCAAAAAGAACAAACATTTTTCAAAAATATGTCTCTTATTAACACAACAATTAACCAGGTTTTGGGTAAACAGTTTATGACTTATTAAAAACAATCGATCATGACGTCTCAAAATTGATATGTTGTGAAAAATTTTGAAAAGAAATTTGGAATTGTAAATTCTACAAATTCTCAAAACCTAATTTTCTAACTCTTATAAAAATCGAAGGTGTGTCGAATCGATTTTCGGACACAGTGTATATTACCGTACCTATACTAGTCAGTCTTTAAACATAAAAAAAAATGATGTTAATGGGAAACAACTTTATCTCTAATATAATGGCTACCTGTTTCGGAAACCATGAGAAACATGGGTTAACAAGACATTTAAATATTAGGTGCCAATTATTTTTTTGTTTTTAATGAGCCAGTTTCACAAAAATGGAAATTAAAAATACATGGCGCGTTCTATACAGTGCAAGTCGGAAGGAATGGGCCAAACTCTAAGCATCAACATAACAAGAAAACACTCAAATGTTGTTATCCAATATTCAATTGTTTTCAAATATTAGCGTGAAATAAAATAATAATATTGTTAAAACAAAATATGCAACATGCAACATAACATTAACATTGTTTTAAATAAATCATTGGTTTAGTAAATTTTCAAAAATACTGCCATTGACTTCCAAACATTTCCTGCTTCGTTTACGAAGGGCGCGCGTGGTTCTTCTAATTGATTCGTGCCTTTCTTTAATATTGGGTGCAGATTTTCTAATGCGTCTAATTAATGCATCCCTAGTATCTACTTTTACTTTGTATACCTCATTTTTTAATTAACCCCATAAATTATAGTCCAACGGTGTGAGGTATGGCGATCTAAGAGACCAACTAATAGGACCATAGCCAACAATTCAAACATCTGTAAACTTTTGGTTCAAATATTGCTTGATCCGACGATCGAAATGGGCAGGCGCTCCGTCGTGTTGATAATACATTTGAATTATGATGTTTAAATGAATCTCCTCCAGTAGTCCTTGCAATTAATTTTGTAAAAAACATAAGTAGTCCCCTATAAGGCAATTTTCCAAATGTTGAAGAAGAAAATATATGAAACAAAATTTATAGACTGATGCACTTGAGATTCATTAGACAAAAAAAATATATGATTCGATTTAAAATTTTATAAAAGAGTTTTATTTATTTTTGAGTAAATTTAAATTAATTTAAAATGTCATACTAATTTTCAAAAATAAAATGTTTCATCCCATGATACCTTTTACCCTAAATAAACTAATTATTTCTGACTTCATTAACAGTATAAAAATAATAATTAGAAATGTGAAGAGACGCGCTTGTATTTTACTTGTTCACATGCATCCGTTTTTATGTAGATCAAGCCTAAGAAAAATCATAACCTTTACGATGTACCGCAAATATGGAGAATATGACGTAATGATCAGCGGAATTAAACAGACTTTTATCAGCAGCTTATAAAGACATACCATATGGGAACGACTTGCACTTGACCAATTGTTTCGTATTAAAATTCCTAGTCAATGTTATTCTCCATGCATAATTAACAAGTAAGTGCCTTTTACATCGTTCGTTTCCTCCCACGTCTAATGTCTAATCACCTGGCCATATCTCAACCAAGGTTCCTTAAGGGGAGGTCTTTCTCGTATATATTTCTTTAGACTGCCACAGTATTCCATTTAATTTTTTTTTGCTAGGCTATGCAGTAAGTGAAAGTTAATAAAGGATTTTCATAGGCCTCATGCGGTTACAATTATTTTCTAATTAAAATATTTCTTGCAGCCCTATCAAACCCGTTGATATAGATTTGTATCTTTGAGGGATATTTATGAGTGAGTATGTTCCCATATTAAATCAATAACCTCAATATACTGAGGAAAATGATCTAATACATTTGCTAAGACCTAGTTTGTATTGATAGCTTATTTTTTATTAACCCATATTAAATAAATTGCTAGTGTATCAAACCCGCTTTAGTGTTATATTAATTCCAGATTTACTAGAACAGTGTTTTTATTGGTAGTAATCATATCCATTCGCAGCACAGTCTTGTGGAATAATGAACCACTTTTAATACAGCAATTTTGTTAGGAAATAAATTGTATCTTCTCAATGCGACGCATTTTGTTTCCAGTAAAGCGCTTTCTTTACAATTAAGAAAGCAGAACAGCATACCCAAAAACGAATTGTATCCGTTAGAACTTATAATCCACAAGACGTTGGTGGGGGTTCGTAGCGAAAATGTATGAAAGTCGACATTATTGAAATATTGTGTAAAACCTAGAAAAAATAAATAAAGCTACGCAAAATAGTTTATAGGTTTCCAAGCATATTGATGCTCTCACGGAACAAAAATTTTCTACAATTTCACTGAATACAAACCGGCCCTTCAGCGACTAAAATCAAGGCGGAGCTTCCTGAGATCGACAGAAGATTACGAGGAACCTAAAACGAGACTGGACCTTTGGGGGAAGACCTCAAACCAACATTGGATGAAGCCGAATGAAGAAGTGGCACCAGGTGGCGGAGAAAACTGGGAAATCTGGAAGGCGCTAAACAGACTGCGGACGGACACGACGAGATCGAGAGATACCCTAAACAAGTGGGGCTACCCTGTGGACTTCAATCTCAAACCAAGTAACATATATATATACTTGACCGCTGTGCCCCGCTAGTTGTACCATAGAGGACCTTATGGCAGCGAAGCCGAACGCTATTGACGTGTTTAGACATTTAGTATATTTTTTTCTTTTCTGTCCTTAACTTGTGATGCTTCTGACACGAATAAATAAATAAACTGAATACATTCACGGAACTATCGCTTTATGTGCAATGTACTTAATAGACTATTTAAAATTACTAACTGAAGGTTCATTCCGGCATTTCAGAACGTGGCTTATCAATGCAGATTAAATCTTAAAAAGGTTATCTGTCGATGCGGTTCTTTTGATGGAAATAATTAGCTTTGGTTGACGTTGATTGTTGATTGAGGTGTTATTTTTATCGGGTATGTATGCAAATTTAATTATGAAAATACAAATCAAATTAAGTCAATAATATACCAGGGCAGGGCTGAAGCCTTTGAAAATGGTAAAAAGTGAAAAAAAAAATAATAGTAGGATGAAACCCATTGGAAAAGGAAGAGAATATAACAAAAATGAAAGGAAAAATAATTTACTGGCGATCCGAGGTCGGGAAGTGGAAAGCGATGAGGTTTTAAGGGTAGAAAACGATTTATCTCGATTTCCGGCAAAACTACAAGTCCTATGGAAAAACGTTAAATGGCAAAGTTGTAGGTAATAAAAAGATCTACAACTTTTGTATTTATTTTTATTTTTATCTTTTACAAAAATAGTATATTGTATACCTAGTAGGAAAAGCTGAACATTCCCGGACGACCGTAAAGATTGCCTGTCGAGGCGCAAGCCGAGACTGGCAATAGGGAGTCCGGGAATGTGCTTTTTCTACGACGTAAACATACTATTTTTCCAAAAATCGATAGGAACTTATTAGATACAATCAACTTGTTATAGTTTTTAAAATAAACATTATTGTAATTATTTTATTCCCAACAAGGAAATAGGTATTGGTTTTGTAACTATGAAAATAAAGTAATATTGAATTGTCAAACTTGACGCAAGAAAAGTTTGTCGTTTAAAATGATGAGTGATGAGGACTGTTCCATTTCCGGAACTCCCCCAGAACTTACGGAAGCAGTATATACTGCCTCATTGGATTTATTGCCAAAAAAATCCAAATTTCGACAACTACGGTTGTATTCATAAAAAAGGCGTACAAAGAGGTTACGTGCGTTGATAACTTTCAATGAAATTCTTATGGGACAGTGACATTTAGCCTAACCTTCTTGTAAACTTTTTTTTATGAATACAGCTGTAATTCTCAATCATTTTTTTAGTTTGCAAACAACTGTACAGAAATAACATTTCCGTACAGTACAAAAATAAATATTTCCTTACAGTGATTTTCCGACGAAGTGCAAGGAAATATTGACTTTTTCTTTCAAAAAAGTTGTCAAAAATGTCAATATTTCCTATCGATTTTCGGAAAAAAAATTTTTTCACCGAATTTGAACCTTTTTATGTCCCAAATATACTGTAAATTTTTTGATTTAAAATATTTATTTTTTTACCTTATTTTGACTTAATATCGAAAAAGCACCCTAATTTTCAATCGAAAATTCTCACGTCAAAATATCTGCTTTTTTAAAAGAGTCGGTGGGCTTTTTGTTCGTTGAAATCTCTACTTTCTGATGGTGTAAAAGAAATATACATTACTCTGGTAAATTTTCTCAAAAAATGCAAAGAAACGGAAAAAACTCGAATCCGAATTTTTTTTTTTAATCATTATGTACAATTTTGAGCTATTTATTAAAATTTATACTTTAATTACTTGAAAAACAAAGATTCCATGTTACATTGATAAACAAAAAATTGCAAGTCGAAATATACTACTATAATTAACAACCAAATAAGTTAATAAAGTTAATATTTAATAAGACATTTACAATATTTTGCATTTTTTGAGATCATTTACCATAGTAATGTATATTTTTTTTTAAACCATCAGAAAGTAGAGATTTCAACGAACAAAATGCTCACCGACTTTTTGAAAAAAGCAGATATTTTGACCTGAGAATTTTCGATTGAAAATTAGGGAGGGTGCTTTTTCGATATTAAGTCAAAATAAGGTGAAAAAATAAATATTTTAAATCAAACAAATTACAGTGTGTTTGGGACATAAAAAGGTAAGTTTTCAACAAATTCCGTGAAAAAAAATTTTTTCTTGTAAAAGATAAAAATAAAAAATTAAAAACTTGGTTATTTGAATTTTTCACATAAATTTTAAGGTTATGTGAAAAAAGTGTAAATACAAAAGTTGTAGATCTTTTTATTACCTACAACTTTGCTATTTAACGTTTTTCCATAGGACTTGTAGTTTTGCCGGAAATCGAGATAAATCGTTTTCTACCCTTAACTTCCACTTCCCGATCTCGGATCGCCCGTAAATTATTTTTCCTTTCATTTTTCTTATAGTCTTTTCCTTTTCCAATTGGTTTCGTCCTACTATTATTTTTTTTTGTCTCAAAAATGATCGACCCTGGTCTACAAGCAATATTTAGAAAAAGAAAACTCTAATTCTGCGGCAAAGATCATGTACCTAATACGGTTTATAAATTTGCTTTGCATATTATTATGCAAAGCAAATTTCCGTATTGAAGATTTATAATATTTTCCCGATCTAGTTGACAAGTGCAACTAAATTTCGCGCATTACTTCAACACGACATTTCCATTTTGGCACGGGTTTCTAAGAGCAAATCTCAATAAATTTAACTTCTATAAATGTATGAAGACTTACCAACAACTTTTCGTGGGCAGATACTTTATTCATAGAGATGTCAAATTTAAGATAAATGGCGGGTTCAACATCAGGAGTGATGAATGACCATAAACGTGAATAAATACTAAAACCAAGTATTATACCAGGAATGTTATAGGGAGCTTTCATAGTTAATACGTTAATAAACACGTTAATATTGAAACGATATAGGAATACGATTTTTGCTATTGTTAAATTAAAAGTCTTTATAGGTATCGATGCGTAGTTGATAATGAAAAAGTTAAAGCTATTTTTAAACTCTTGCTTGAAGAATTACAGTTTCCATAATATGCATCAGACCATCCAGGACGTATAAGAAAAAAATATTTGGTAAATCAAACAACCTCTCTAGAAGGGTTACTGTTAAGTTATTTTTATAGGTTAGTTGGAGAAGAAAAGAAGGCAGAAAGGACTTTTCTTCTTTAACTAACCTATAAAAATAACTCAAATTCAATAATTTATCTAGAGACTTGGAGGATTGGTTCGTTAACGGCGATGATCAAATGAGTAACCTTATTTTCTTGCCTACAGTCTGCATGCCTATAACAGTTTTGGATATTGCCTTTATTTGGTTTAAATCATAACGTTCTCACTCGTAAGGAACTCCATTCATTATCAGGTGAATACTAGATAAGAAAAGTCAGGTACAGCTCTATTTGTACTAGCTAGGTGCATTGAAGCGTGCCTGAGATGGGAAGTGGCGGAGTAAACATCCCCGCGGACCCCGCACCCGGATGGTCCGGCCAGCCGGGGGACCCACATTGACGGCCCCTTCAAAACTTGCTGCCAGCTTTGCTTTTCATAATTATTTCATTTCATAAGTAATTTTTTTTTTTATATCCTGAGAATTCAACTTCGTTAAATGAAGAAGAAGTGTACGTGACAGCGCGGAATTTACAAACGATATACCATAAAGACTTGTCCATTGACTCTCCTAGTCAAATTTTAAGCTTCAGAAAGGGCCTTGGAGATAATATTTCAAAATTAAAAACATAAATTATAAACTTGCGGATCATTTATTAATAAAAAATCAGTGTGTTTCTTCAAATTTTCCAAATGTATTTAGCGCAGTGATGTTATTTCTAACTTTACCAGTTAGTATGGTACCAACGGAACGATCTTTTTTCAAACCTAAAATAGTAAAAACCTATTTACGTAACACCATGGAACAAAAACGCCTTTCGGATTTATCCTTAATTTGTAACGAACACGAGTTTGTTAAATCATTAAATATCGACGAAATTATAAACGATTTTGCAAAAAAAAAACTCTCGACGATCTAGTCGTTTTGTATAATACCTTGTATAGTACTTAGTGACATAATGTTTGTGCAGACTTGTTGAGTGTTCATGTGTTTTACTGTTTTCTGTCTTTTGGATTCTATGAGGCTCGATCACTGCAACCCCCGTTACTACATACATGGTAAGCAACATTATAAGTGGTGTTTTAAAATTTCGATTTTGCATCCTGTTTGCTGGAATATTACGTTTAATGCCGTAATAACTACCTATGTTATGTCTACCAGTCTACCTAGGTTAGGTTAGAGTGGCAGACCTCTGGCATTGACCAAACAGTCACACGTAGTCCTGTAGGACCGTTGTGGTACCACACGTGTTCCGCGGAACCTATCCGCATCAGCATCCTGATGATTAACGCGACGTGACGTAGATCGTAGAAGAATCTTGACAGCTCATTCAAACCAGCCACTGCTGTTAATAAACTTCGTGAGTCGACCCAGTTGTAGGCTGCTCACTTCCTCCAGGGCATTGAACCTTCTTCTAGTGAGGCCGGGGCATTCACACAAGAAATGCTGAATACTCTCCTCCTCTTCTTCATCTCTGCAACTTCTACAGAAGTCGTTAGTTGGTATTTACATACGTTCAGCGTGTCTACCGAACAGGCAATGTCCGGTGACTACGGCAGTGATGTTTCTTAGGTCCTTCCGACTGTGTTGTAATAGTACTGCGGTTTTCCTGTCATCAAGTAGGGGCCACAATTGCCTGGAGATGCTACAAGTTGCCATCCCTATCCATCTGCTTCGTGCAAGTTGTTTAGCTATTTGATCTATATCCTCTTTAACTGATCCCAGTGGTCTAGCCACAGCATTCTCTGCTAGTTCGGCAGACATGCTTGCGCTCTTCCTGGCGAGCACATCAGCAGTTTCGTTGCCATGTATTTTGCTATGTCCAGGAATCCAACACAGGGTGATTCGATGCTGAGCACCAAGTGTGCAGAGATTCAGTCTACCTAGGATTATAAAATAAATTCGAATTGTTTGCTGTTTTAATAGTAGGTACTTAACACATAATGTAATGAATATCGTCTAAGCTATCCAAAATGCATCCATAATATAACATCTGAAAAGAGATTTTGAGACTGGAGAGACTGTAACTTCCAAAGCGAAAAAATATTAACACACATTTTGACGATAAGTCCCTATTAAATAATGCGTGTAGCTGATGGAGAAGTTAAAGTGTCTAGGTATCGTATTTACCCATACATACGTCTAGATCCTGAGTAGACAAAAGTGACGGCATGACTTTCTTTTCGTGTTGGAGTGATGAAGTGGATTTTAATTATTGGTATTGTAGTAATAAAGTCTTTAATTGGCCATATTCGGTGTAAAGATTTATAAATGAAAAAAAAGTACCAAAATTATAGTTTTAGAAGTTAATGCACCCTACACCATCCAGTTTTTAACTAGAAACATGTTCTATAAAAAAACAGGGTGAGTTTGTAACTTGGAATAAATTGAGTAAAACCAGTGTTCTTTTTGGGAAACATGCTTGCAAAATAGAGATATGACGATATCAATAATTTGCTTTAAATGGCAACCGTAGCACGAATAATAAGGTATGAGTGTGGGTTAATTTTTCCCGAACAAACCCGAAACGATTTAATAAATATAAGTACCTAGTAAAAAGTAAAAGTGAAGAACTTTCAAAGACCGATTTTAAATAAGACCATTTACACATTTTTTGTAATACGTTAAAATTCATAATATTATGTGAAATAAAAATACATAAGTATACATACAGTGTGTATCGGCCAAATGGAATAAATTCGATAATAAATACATGGGGGCGTGACCGAAAAAACGCTCGGATACGTCGTTTGGTATTTCTAGTTGCGCATTTTTTTCCATTAAAAACTTTTTATACAGTGTGTGTCATGTAACAGTGGCCGATACCAACTTTCTTATTTTAAATACAACACCCTATATATTATTCAATGTTAGGATTCTTCAGAAAATTTTAGACATATTTCATGTACAATATCTAGCAATCCTATCTTCAACTGATTCGAAAATATTAGGTGTTTTCAGATTTATTGCAAAAATTTACAACACACTCAAAAACTAATAAGTGTAATACTGTTTAATTTCTTGATAATGTAAAAAACAAAAAAAAAACATTATTGTAGGAGATGTTGAAAATGCTCGCCGCGAACATCTTGGCAACATCCTAATCTTTAATGGAAATTTCTTCTAATGTTACTGAACATTTCAAGCGTGACCGATCTAATAATGGAAATAAAAAAATGTATTTTTATTATTCTTACAAAAAAATTTACAAATACATTTAATACTATATTTTTGACATAACCCCATAAGAAGAAGTCTAATGGCGTCAGGTCAGGGGATCGTGCTGGCCATTCCATCGATCCACTCCTCCCTATCTACCGCTTTGGAAATACTCGGTTGAGATACTGTCGGACATTAATTCGGTAATGGGGCGGTGTTCCATCTTGCTAAAACCATATCATATTCGCTGAAAGTTGTGGGTGTGCTGGATCAGGATATAAGTTTGTCAAAGTTGGCAAGATATTATTTTGGAGCAGTGCTAAATAATTATCGCCATTTAAATGGCCATTAATGAAAAAGGGAACTATGATATAATCTCCAACTATTCCTGTGCGTATGTTCTTCTCTAATCCAGTGAGGATTTTCCCTAGACCAATAGCGACAATTATTCTGACAATTAGCATGACCGTGAAGTGTAAAGGTGTACTCATCATGTGGGTTTCCTCAAACTCAAGCATAATATCTAATTTGGTATTATCACTTATTGCATTGGCAGCTACTTTCTTTATCTGCTTTACTTGTCCAAGCTGGCGAAACTGCTTTTCGATTTTACATGACACACCCTGTATAAAAAGTTTTTTCTAAAAAAAAATACGTGTCCAAGCGTTTTTTCATGTATTTATTATCGAATTGATTCCATTCGGCTGATACACACTGTATAATATATTTTTAATATCTTACTTCATACTTTTATAGTTCAGAAATATTTTTAAATTTTTTTCTTATTCAGGGTTTGAATTTTTGACCCTTTATTCTCGTTTATTCGCTGCATAGTGCACATGTCTTCTTTATTTTTTAACAGAACATTTTACTTTCTGATTATTCTGATTGCTGTGTACGACGAGGCCTAAAACCCTGTAATTTCAGTCAATAAACACAAACAACGTCCAAATAAACCAATTGCACTGCAATTTCCTCTTTCAAGTTGTTATTACAATGGGAAAGACCACACAGAAATTGCGCGGATTGCATGTCGTGAATTCTTATTTTTAAATGTGACAAAACGTTATCATGACAAAAAGTTTTAAATACGTTTGTTAGAAAGAGATTTTAGCAGACAAAAGTATCTCGACTTACTTACAGGGTGTTTATGAAGTACTTGTACAAATTTTAAAGGATGCATTTTTGACTAATTTTAAGATAAAAAGTTCATATAAACGTGGGTCTGCAACGGCTTGGTTCTTGAGATACAGGGCGTCCAAAAATTGTTTTTGTTTGGTTTTTTGATTATATTTTGGTTTAATAACTTGGGGCAATTTGATGAAATTCGGGATATTGAAATTACTGATGATGAAAAACTCAAATATTTACTTCGTATCTTATTTAACAGTAGATGGCGCCAAATACAATGTTGTACCTGAATTTAAATAACCATTACTTTTTTGTATCGCACTGTACGTCAATTTTGACTAAACAGGCCTATTCGTTATTCAATTTTATATAAAAAAGGTGCAGGTGCGCGAGCTTCCTAAATATTTAGAAGAAGATGATTTAGAAACCAGAAACAGGATGTGGTTGATGCACAATGGAGCACCACCAAACTTTAGTTTGATTGCGCGTCAATTTCTGGACGAGAATTACCCTAACCGTTGGATGGGGAGAGACGGCCTCTAACGGACATCGTAAATGCTTATTATTATACCGTGCGAGCAAAAATTATTTGCATCAAAGAGGGCCTTGCCTCTAAGGACGTAATGCTCAGCCGTAGAGCTTAATACCTGTTGGGTGTCAGTAACTACCTGAATTAACAATCAATCAGTTATTCCGTCATCTTTGACAGTCGTTACAAGTAATTTGATTCATCGCTAATTTTTCCAATTTCTTGAACAATTCACACAATGGGCTTTACGGAACAGCACAAAATATTCATGGTTGAAGCGTATTTTCGAAACGGGGTTAGAGTAAATGATGAGGGGCAAAACAATCCGGGTTTGTGCAAGGACGATTTTCACGAACAGTTTCCTAACGTTGCTTTTATTGCTGGGGATTTTTTATCATTGCCTTAAAAGAACCGTGGCTGTGTTTAGGGAAACAGGTTCTATACAACACAAAAAAGGAGCAGGAAGACCATCCGTAAGAACAGAAGAACTTGTTGCAAAAGTTCGTGAAATAATGCAAAATACGCCAACAAATTGTATAAGACGCCTGTCCCAAGAAGTGGGAAGATCTTAGGGAACATGCAGGACTATTCTTAAGGTTGAATTAGCAACGTCATTTAATCTATTGCCAACCTATAACCTATTTCGCGTTGATTTTTTGAGTTTATTATTTTAATAACTAACATTTAAAGAAAATCAATATCGTCGGTACATTATTTAGGTAGTATCTGATATATTACAAAAATATCAATTTATTTCATTGCTAATTTTGGGAGAATTGTATAGTGAAAGAACAATGAGTGACAATGACATAATAATGTTAAAAAAAATCTTATCCGATATTTTTCGCTATACAATTCTCCTAAAATAAGTTATGAAATTCCTTGATATTTATTAAATATGTCAATTATTACCTATAGAATATCAAGTTGATCCTGATTTTCTTTAAATTTTGTATAAAAGCTAGAAAACATAAATAAATCTACGCGAAATAGGTTATAGGTTGGCAAGCATGTTGATACTCCCACCTTAAGAAGCAGCTAAATTTATTTTCTTATAAAGTGCAAGTATTCCAAGAAATACAAGCCGCAGATTTTGAAAGACGCAGGAATTACTCTCAATGGTTTACCCAAAATTTTTTCGGCGACAGATTGATCAGTTTTCGATCAGACATCGAATTCCCACCTAGATCACCTTGTTGAACGGTTATGGATTACTTCGTTTTTCCTCATTTAAAGAACACTATTTTTAAAACACCAGTTGCAAATTTAGAACAATTACAAGAAAGGATTATCCAAGAATGCGAAAAGAAATTTCTCCAGAGATGCTGGTAAACACTTTCGAAAATATGAAGAGACGTGTGAATTTATGCTTGGGTGGCCAATTTTAACAATTTGTGTAATTATTTTTCTTTCTGTATATTCTTACTTTGTTAATTTTGTAAACAACAAAAATAAATTTGTATTTGTCTACTTATTTTATTACTCATTAGTTTGGCACATCATATCATAATATGAATTTGACAAAATTTTAACCTAGATTTGGTTAGATATATCGTCCCCATATCATTGTGATCTAAACCAAGCCCTACGTTTTTTAATCCAAGCCCTCTTTGATGCAAATTTTTTTTTCTATTCCTTACTCGGTAAGTACTTCATTTTGATACTGATTTGAGGGAGGTAAGTACGTCTTACCTCCCTAGCTAGGTAAGTAAATACTTACCAAGTAAGTAAATACCTACCTCCCTAGGGAAGTACAAAGTACGCCAGCATAGAATGCTCGGTGACTCTTTCATCACTTGCATTAATACTGCACCAATCCTTGAAGTCCTTGTAACACCGATTGTACCGTTCCTTCGATTTCTGAGGTAATAGAGCAGCGCAAGCTGCATTCGCAACTGCATCCATATCCATTTTTTCGATTTCTTAAAAAAACTGACACTGACAGATCGTTTGTATGATTATGAACATTATGAATTCCATAGCAATCAACGTGTCAACTCTAGGAAACCTGTCATACATACAGGGTATTTCAGTTGGATAGCTCAAATTATAAAATTAAAAAACATTTTTTTTTTAATTTGAGGGAACTGGAGTAGAACTCGGGAGGCAGTATTCTTGACCAGTCTCGGACTATTTTGCAAGCCCTCGCTATCGCTCGGGCGCAAACTATGTCCTCGACTGGTAAGTATCACCTGCCTCCCTTGTAGTGTAAATAACTATTGCTCGCACGGTACATGCCACTTTAATTTGTAAAATAAACAAAGAATTTGTAGTTTGTTGTTTGAACGCCAACTTTGTGTTTCCTGATTTTTTGTTGTTAAATATAAATTCTAGGAAGTCGTAAATTGTAAATTCTCTAAAATTATTTTTTTTTGATTTCCAGGAAAAAATCGACAGACAAAAATAGACTATCGATAATATCGATATTCTTTAAAATGAAGACAGACTTGTTACACATAAAGCTTGTAATAAACTTAGCAAACGCATTAAATTATTTTAATTAGCTGGCGATGCAGCTAGTCTCGTGTTTAATAGGTTTCCTTAAAAGATGTAATTATGTGTGTGAAAATGATTTAACGCAGCAATATGCAGTGCACGTTTGATATTTTATACTTAAACCCGTATATAAGTATAATGTTACATTATAATGTGTTTTTCCACTTAAGTTTACTTTTACTGGTGTACAGTCTATTTTTGCTAAATTAAGTCATAAATATGTGTCAAAATTAATATTTCAAGCAAAAGATTTATTACCTTGTCGAACTTCCATTGTCTTTATTTTGTTACTAAACACAACGTTTCGGTTAGTTAGTATCTCTAATCATTTTCCGAAACGAACCGTTCCGTTCCGAACCGAAACGTTGTGTTAAGAAACAAAATTAAGACAATGGAAGTCCGACAGGGTAATACTTTTTTTGATATTACTTCATTGTCTACCACCTTCAAACAAATATTTTAATATTGTTAAAAACAACACAATCAAATTTACTTACACTGGGAAAAAAGCCTTCTACACCTTATAAGAATTCACATACTTTTTATACAACTGTTTAATACTATATATGTGACAGCAACGCGCTTTCCTTCTGTAAGACAACGAAAATTGCTAGACCGTTGTGTCGTGATAATATCACGATAATTTAGCTACTAGGAAATAGGAGTTAACGCTACCATAGAATGGTTTATAGCAATTATTGCTCTAAATACCCACCCTAATTATTATCAAGTTCTATTGGGGGTGTAATCTGGTTTTATATACTGTATTAGTTCCGACGGCAGTTGTAATGGAACTAGACATTATTCATAATAATATTTGCTTGCTACGGTTAATAAAGCATATACTTACCACTTAAAATCAGTACTGTAGTTCTCAAAAATTTAAATAGCTTCTAGTGTGATACTGTTTTTGTTGATTAACATTACATAATATGATTATCTATTATGCGACATGGTTTACTGAAATAGTGAAATGCGTCCATAGACAATAAAGTCCAATACTAATAATGATGGGTTGTGCGAAATAAGAATCTTCTATTACTTAATCTGACATGCAAATTAAAAAAAACTTATTTACAAAGTAAAAATAAATTAATTGAAACAGACTCAAATTCAGACATTACAGCTAGAAACAGTGGCGACGGTAAACATCTGGAGCCCCCCCCTCTTCGCAAAATTATATGATAATATTATACATAAATACTAAATTTTATGTTTTTTTTAGGTTTTTTTAATATTAATCTAAAATTTATAAATACGTCAGCTTAAAATTATCTTATGCAGTTGAAATTTTGCATGTGGGCTGTGAGAAACTGCATTTAAAAACATTTTTTCTAATAACTTTTTCGATATTTTCAGAAATGACCCCACTTTTGAATTTTTTGGAAAAAATTAAAATTTGACAGATAATGCGAATCACGTAACTACTATTTTATTGCCTAATTTTAATCTCAATCGAAGCAGAACTTGATGCCAAAGTAAAATTTCGAATAAAGATATTAAGAAAAAAAAAACCCATATGATGTGGACTTTACTGGTCACACTGTATATATATAGGTACTTGTTTAATTTTAGGGTAAAAATACAGTATCTATTATATCTTCATTTAGGCGCTAATGGATTTTTCCTGCTGCCCCATTTTTTTAAATTTTGACTACCACCATTCTACAAGTTCCAGATCAGCCCCTGATCTTTAGGAACAATGTAAGTAATATTACGAATGCTATTTATTGTACATTTAATTTGAAGTCAATAAAATTACATGATTAGTAAAACTATTTAGAGTCACTATAATATAGTAGGTAAAAGACATCTCCAATTTACATATTTAAATTTGTAAGTCAATATTGCTGCCAGTCCACTGAGATTGGCAAACAGAGGAACATAAAATAATACACAACGTTCTATTTACTTAGCTTAATGTAGTAGACGTCCTGCAAAAGTTACAGAGTAACTGTATTTGCTTAAAAGTGGGTAATGCATCTGCAAACCAGCGAAAATAAAATCAAAATAGGAAATTTTCAAATAAAAAAGAACTTACCTACAGTGTGATCAGTAAAGTCCGCATCATATGGGGATTTTTTTTTATTAATATTTTTATTCGAAATTTGACTTTGGCATCAAGTTTTGCTTCGATCGAGATGCAAATTAAGCAAAAAAATAGTAGTCACGTGATTCGCATTATCTATATGTCAAATTTTAATTTTCTCAAAAAAATAATTCGAACGTGGGGTTATTTATGCAAATATCGAAAAAGTTATTAGAAAAAATTTTTTAAATGCAGTTTCTAGCCCACGTGCAAAATGTCAGCTGCAAAAGAAAATTTTGATTTTTTACCCATATTTTGTAAATTACACCACTTTTGCAAAATAATACTCAACGCAACCTACATAAAACTTCTTAGTTTTGACACAATGCTTTATTTCAGAAACATTTACTTTAAAGCCATATTAAATGTGTGTGTGTACTTTTCTTACAAAATCAAAATTGGGCTATTAAAATTTGGTCGCATGTGATGCAAAGTTTATTTGTTTTTGACCCTTTATGAGGTAACTTTATAAAATAAGTATTTTTGAAAACGTAGTTTGTGTCTGAAAGTAATACACGTTAACGTTATTATGACATAGCTTAATAATAAATTATAATAATATAGGGGTTTTAAATTAAATCGTTGAAAATAGATAAACTTGCTACCAAATTTTAATAGCCCAATTTTGATTTTGTATAAAAACACACATTTAATATGGCGCGCTACTTTAAATAAAATGTACTCCCCTACAACTTACGTACTTTCTAGGATGATTGCGACAAAACTCCTTTAACTAGTTACAAGACCTGTCATAATATGATATACTCAATTGGTACCTCCCTTACCTGCATACATTTTACGTTTAAATCAAGTTTTTAATATACGTAATAATTGGACTTATCAATAACGCTTTTCGTAAAATTTTCCAAGGTAATATATTACTTACATTTTTACTTGCTTGTCTTACTTTAGCGGCATCACTTCCTAGCTTTTGCTTTTCTATTTTTATATTAATCACCATCCTAAGTCATTTACATATTACGCAATTAAAACTAGTTGCGGCTTAAGTTTACTTTTTATTAAAAGGAGGATTCGCAAGTTATCGGATTTAGCGACTCTTTATTAAATGGCCAGATGTGCGAGACATTATACTTCTTTCTCCCTAATATGTGGATGTGGAGTGGATTAATTTTTTTTAAAAGAAATGCAAGGATCTTTTAAACCTTTATTATTGTACACTTTGAGCCACTAAATATGAATTCCTTCTGCAATTCCCCTTACCAGGCATTTGTTGTAATCCTGTATGCCTATAAAAGGAATGGAAAACAATATTTTCTTTTCAATCCTTAATTTTCCAGTGAGATTTCAATATATCCTTCTGCCACTGTTGAGGACTTCCATCCCAAGTATGAAATAAATAAGTATCCTGCATGTTAGTAGTTGTCAACGATCACATCACTGACACATTGATTCCTTACTTTGCTATTATTTAGTGTCTCTTGAATTTCGTGGTGAAACTAATTGTGAAATAATAATTCGAAATGGAATACACGTTCAATGAGTATGCAGATATGCATCTGATGTATGCTTTGGAAGCCAGGAGGTTATATCACGACAGATTTTCTAATCGTACTCTTCCAGATCAGGAGCCATTTCAACGAAGTTGACCAACGTCTAAGTGAGAATGGTGGGCGATTTTTTTTAATAAGGTAATGTTATTGACTTTTTCCATAATTTTAGGAAATTTTGGGAACATAAGTACTGATGCTGGTCAGGGAAGAACAGTACGTACGCCACAATTAGAGAAAAATATTTTAAATGCCGATTATGATAGTCCTTCAGCGAGCAATCAAAAATTATCAGCGCAGTTTAATACATCGAAAACAATAGTACATGAAGTTCTTCAAGAACAGCAGTTATACCCATATCATTTGCAAAAAGTGCATGAACTGATTTTCTTAATCCTTAATTTTCCAGTGAGATTTCAATATATCCTTCTGCCACTGTTGAGGACTTCCATCCTAAGCGTCGTTTGATAGTTCCCAGGTTTGCATGAAGGAAAGGTCGTCCACTGGGAGCGTAAACAAGCGGCAATGAGACAAAGCAGCTTTGAGCGACAGGGGACGACACTATGAGCCTATTCGGATTCGGACTGAACTTAGCAGCGAACTATGAAGTAGTATTTCATATTCCACAGAGGGAAATATGAATGTAGTGCAGTATCTGTGTCCTCGTCCATTGCTGAGCATAGATGCGTATAAAGGGATTGGTAGAACAAACTAATACAGAAACGAAATATGTCCCGCACAGAGATAGTGGACTACTTTCGGACAATATAGTGGACTACTGTCATTATAAGAAACTTATCACCTGATAAATTTCTCAGGAACTGCTCAATTTATTCTTTAGCTTATAATTCTTTATGTTCGATTGAAGATTGAAGTAGCCGATACTTGTTGAAGATCCATTTGTGTTATTATTTCGATAGTTGATAATTCTTTATTTTTTACCAATAATTCTCATCCAGAACGATGTGTAATGTATGAAAAAATTACGTGGAATAGTCGTCACCAGTAAAGGATTTTATCAAGACGAGGTCGTAGTCCGGTCTTGGTTATCCTACGAGTGCGGTTTTATATATTTTAAAATGTTACAATTTAAAAATACTTATACAGGGTGAGTCGGGAGGAACGGACCAAACTTTAGGAGCGTCATATACACGCAAAAACAATTTAAAAAAACCCATATGTTCTTATTCGATAATCATTTATTTTCAAGTTATATCGTAAAACAAAATAAAGAATAGTTTATATATTAACGGTTTCCAAATAATAGCGTAAGAATTTGTGCATCCCGAGTGTCCACTTTTACTTTGTACACTTTATTTTTAAACCAGCCCCATAAACAATAATCTAGTGCTTTGCGGTCTGGAGATCTTGGAGGCCGATTAATAGGACTACCGCGACCAATCCAACGCCCTGGAAATGTTTCATCTAAATGCGCAGGAGCTCCATCGTAATTATAATACATTTGCCTTTTGATACTTAAAGGAACATCCTCTAGTAGTCCTTGACACTCATGTTGTAAAAAATTTAGGTAGTTGTCTAATGTAAGGCGATTCTTCAAAATGAAAGGGCCAATTAAATAGCTATCGAGCATACCTCACCACACTTTTAACTATTGCGTGGGGATTTTCGATTGACCATACATGAGAGTTACGAGTATTATTAATACCGTCACGGGTGAATATTGCTTCATCTGTAAAAAGTATACGCTATACAACACGATGATTATTTATCCACCGACAAAATTCAATACGTTTAGCATAATCTTCCGGTTTTAGGTGCTGTACTCTCTGTACATGGTATGGATATTTATAAGCCTTGCTCGTGGAGTGTGTTTATCTTTTTTGTGGAATGCCCAATTGAGTACCAATTCTTCGTGAGCTGGTCGTTGCATTTTCTTCTACTAAATCCAGAATAGTTTCTAATTCTCCTAAACCTTGTCGAGTAGCTCGTTCAGATGTAATGTTGGCACTGGGAAGCTTACCATTCTCGCACAAATTGTTAAAAACTCTGATAAACACCATATTTGCATATTCTAAATTTGAATAAGTATTTGGCATTTTGTAACACTTTAATTACTCAAACTTGAAAATAAACGTTTAATTACAGCCACAATACACAGAAACATTGTCAAGACAACATAGATGTCAAATGTTTAGAGTCTTGAGAATGGCATACTCTAAATACGTAAAAATTTTGATACAAGTGGAGTAGGAGTAGGAAAAAATTTGATATTGCGCTATAACTTGAAAACAAATTAATATCGGATAAGAATATATATGGGTTTTTTTACATTGTTTTCGCGTGTACACTCCTGAAATTTGGTCCGTTCCTACCGACTCACCCTGTATATTATGACAAAACGACTTAATGTAAATATTTTTCTGAATATTTACTTTCGTTCTAGATACGTATTTATTCGGTTTTCGAAACAAGTACCACATGAATAAATATATTACACCATTTTTAAGGTTACTGTGGACATTTGAAAATCAATTACCTATAGGTATGTTATATTATCACCGTAAAAATCGTGCGTTACGCCTAAAGACGATCGTGATAATATTGTTAACTTGTTAAGGTCACTCTTGATTTCGGAACGCGAAAGTAAAGTTTTTCAATGGTTTTCGTTAAAAGCCATAATCTTATGTAAATTTAGTCACCAACATTTAAAAAATATATAATTTTTATGTAAGCATAATTATAGGAAATTAGGTGTATACGACAAAATAAATGTATCGAAAGGTATATAATTTAGGAAATTGATTGAAAATTCGCAGGACCCGAGCCGGTAATACGTATATCTCATGCTACGGCCAGAAAAACAATACTAGCTGAAGCAAAAATCCAAATGGGAAAGACACTGGTTAAATTAACCAGGTGTAACACAGTCAAAAGCATTTATGAACAACCACATAAACCAACAGTTAACTGACAAACTACTAGTGCTCAACAGGTCATGCCTTAAAGCACTAGTGGGATTGTACACCGGCCACTGCAGACTGCGACACAATATGTATAAAATTGGAATAGCCTCAACTCATGAGTGCCAGCTTTGCATGGAAGATGTAGAAACAGCAGAACACGTAATGTGCGGTTGCCCCGCAGCAGGAAGAATCAGATTCTCCCTATTTGGCGAGGTGACTATGCTGCCGGATGACATGAAAAATGTCTCCCCCATTACCCTTATTTACTTCATCAAAAAGTTAGACCTATTGGGGGAAATATAAATAAGGTGTGAGCCACAATAGACCGCATGGTCGCAGTGGAGGGTTAGCTGTAACCCACTCACTTTTAACCTAACCTAACCTAACTTAGGAAATTGATAAAAAGATGCAAGAGTGCAATAAATAATACTAGTTGAGCATTCGCCATTGGTTTTTTTGATCAATAGTTCGTTATTTCGTTTTATCCAAAAATCCGCCAATTTAAATTATCTACAATTTTACGTTAAAAAGGTTTGATCTAAAAATAACAAAAGAAGAATTGGATCAAGTTTCGTTTTATGCTTTTATTATTTCATAAAAAAACTTAGCCCAGTCCTGTCTCTATCGCCAACAAATAACGTAACATAGACCAGACTTCAACAGGGTGCCATAAATAACGGGTGACTTAGCCACGATGCGGCGTGTTCTTAGAGGAATTTGACTCTATTTAGCACCTAAAAATAGTAAACAGAGAACCGAAAATATTACGAAATGAATGAAACTACTGAGCAATTTAATTCTTATTATTGTATACTCTGGCGTAGAAAAAAGTAGTATACATAACCTAATCAGATTAATCCTGGTTTACGTCAAGTGAAATGTCAGTCCAAATTGGGAGAACTTGATGAATGAATGGAAGATTGGGTGATGGCGAAAAGACTTTATATAATTCAGTTTTCAATACAGTGGATTTTGGCCATTCACGATAAGATCTTAAACAACGACTTAACGGAAGAAGAAAAGTGAATTATCACTTTTACTTTTACTGCATATATTTTGGAGTTCTATTACCTGATGTATTTATTTTAGTCAAAAGGTTGATAGCTCCTTGGAGGTTCATCACACGATGGAGAAACGTGTATCGAACAGACCCGTGTTAAACTTGTTCTGTAAGCTAAGGTAGGTTAGATTTTAGAACGTACTCTTGTTTAATTTATATTGCACTTCTGAAGATATCCCCTTTAAAAGACTCAGGATGTAGAAGGTTAATAAAAATAGTGTTTAATATAAAAAAAATAGTAGTCCATAGGTACTCAAAGTGGAGTGTAATTCATAATAATTCGACATGTTTCGAGTGTAGAAACACTCATTATCAGGAAAACAAACTAAATAGTACTATGCTGATGTTGTTAGCAATAGAGAAAATAATAAGTGGGATTGAGTCGAAATGGAGCTTTCAATGGTGTACACGAGGTGTAAAAAATGAATAGTCAGAAGACCGACAAGACTTCAGCATACTGGAAAGTCAAGGGCTAGTGCAAAAGCCCTGTCTTGGGCAGAAAAATGAAGAGAGCGAAAGAAAAATTAGAGAGTTTTACCAGACTTTGTGAAAATCATTTAGGTATAAGTTTCATTAAACTTTGTCGGAGACATGTATAAGTAGTGAAATGAGAGGGAAAAGAAAAAATAATTAAATTTAATAAAATGAGTTAGATTGGCCTACCATTCAGCTTGAAATAAAATGCGTTGGGGTACCAGGCTTGCTACGGCCCAGTTACCCCGGCAGAAGTCAAAGCATACACATTGTGTGCAAAATTAATAGATTTAAAAGATTTTTTTTTTAAATTTTAGTTTTACTAGAACGTCTTAGAACCTTTTTTTTGTTAAAGAAGTTCAACTGCAAGCAGCACGTATCAGAAGGGAAATGAACTTGACATTGTAAAAGGGGAACAAATGAGAAGTGTTTTGGCGGTTAAATTGAAAAAACCTTTAAGTATGCTAAAAAATTAAATGTTATATAAAGGAGAAAGCTCAATTAGGGTTCAAACTTGCTTAAAAAATCACTAGAGATACAAGATAAAACCAATACAATACTTACAAAATAGAAAGAAAAGGGTTTCAATCAGAAATATGAAATATGTTGGTCAAGGGTTGAGAATAGTTGTCTTTAATATTTGTGTGGCGACCTCTATTGGTAGGTTTACAAATGGTAAAAGTTTAACTCAGTATTTCGACAAAGTAAATAGTAACTATCTCAGTGCTATCTATGAGTAAGAAGTAGTAAATTATTGATAGCTTATTTTGTCGGTAAAATAGATTTAATAATGTAGAGATGTTACGAGTGGTGATGAGTGTTTCTACACTCGAAACATGTCGAATTATTATGAATTATTGTAGGTTCGCCTAGCTATTCTAATAAACTTGTGGAGAAAGACTTTGTGAGACTTTTCTATAAAAAATAATAATAATAATAATAATAATAATAATAATAATAATAATAATAATAATAATAATAATAATAATAATAATAATAATAATAATAATAATAATAATACTTCTTTATTTCAAATGACATTTCCCACATACAGCAAGTAATATACAAATGAAATGACGTCATTAGCAAAATCAGAAACTCACACATACAATATCATGCTCAAAAAAGTCTTTTACTGTATACGGTTTAAGTTTGATTATTATTTTCTTAATAGTTTTTTTCCAAGCCCTAATATTGTTTATACATTTATTAGAATTAGGTAATTTATTATAAAATTTAATACACATATAGTACGGGCTCTTTTCTGTTACGGTTAAACGGTGAGGTGGATACAACAAGTTTAGCGTTCTTGTATTATACTCGTGGTGACTTAGTCCCATAAATTGTTCTTTGTTTTTAAACACAAACATTAAACATTCATATATGTACAGTCCATATACAGTCATTATATTTAGTTCCTTAAAAACACCTCTACACGTTTCCAAAAATCTTAATTTTCGCATTGTTCTTACTATCCTTTTTTGAATTACAAATACATTCTGCACTTCCATACTTCCACCCCAAAATATAATGCCATATTTCATTACCGATTCAAAATTCGCATGATATAAAATTTTAATAGTTTGATCATTCATATATGATGACACCACCCTCATACCATAGCCCACAGTACCAAGCCTCAGACAAAACGCATTTATATGTGATTCCCAAGACAAGAACTCACTTATGTTAAGACCCAAAAACTTTGTTTCCGTTTCCCTGTTGAAAGTGGTTTCTCCAATATCAAGGCTATCGGGTAACTTTGCCTTACTGTTTTTGGTTCTGAACATAATTATGTTAGTTTTATCTTCATTTAATACAAGATTGTTTTGACTAAACCAATTTTTTATATCTATTAAGGCCGTTTCTGCGTTACTCTTAATTTCCTGGAACGTGGTACCCGGTACTAATAGGTTAGTGTCATCAGCATATTTTGTTATTGAAACGTTTTCCTTTGTTACATAAAGATCGTTTATATAAATTATGAATAAAATCGGCCCAAATATGCTACCCTGAGCTATGCCCATGATATTCTCCCTAAACTCAGACTTAATTAATTCATTTTCCTCCCTTATAACAACTCTCTGCATTCTATCTGAGAGGTATGATCGCATCCATTCATACGCATTTCCTCTAACTCCGTATTTTCGTAACTTTAAAAGTAATATTTCTTTATCTACACAATCATACGCTTTACTTAGATCTAAAAAAATGCCTAGGGCTAGGTTTTTGTTTTCGAGGTGATTTAGAATTACATTTATAAAATTAAAAATGGCCGACGAGGTCGATCTTCCTCTCAGATATCCATGCTGATTGTTATTAAAAAGTCTACACATCTGCATAAAGTCCAGCAGTCTTGAACACATTATCATTTCAAAAATTTTTGAAAAACTCGGCAGGAGGCTAATTGGTCGATAATTATTCAAATCTCCTGGACTTCCTTTCTTATACAACGGTTTTACCCTTGCAAATTTAAATTGAGTTGGAAATATCCCAAACTTTATAGAATTATTAATAATAGTAGTTTCAATAATAAAAAAATAAATAACAAAAAAACAAAACAATACCGTCGCAGTAGTTTCATGGAAAAATGAATCTGCTGCGTAGAGCTAATTTAACCAATTAATGTAGATGATTCAATTAATATTAATAAACCTAATTAAACAAACCAATTTACTCGTAAATCCATAATATTTTTTTGTGTGCAAGTATCCAATATTAAACGAAGCGTATGCGGAAATGCAAATAAATCACTTACGCCGGCCGGTTTTCTCGCAGTCTATATTTGCCGATTTCTTATATTATTAATTCAAACAACCGATTTGCATGCTCTTTCCGATGCCGCAATCCGATCAATTTTGTTGATTTAAATTTACCACTGGTCTACGTGAATTAGTTAAGTATTTTTATGCATAGGCAATGCAGAAATTGTGATAACATGGTAGTCATGAATAATACTTTGAGCTATACACAGTACGTACATAGGTAGGAAAAGAAAATAAACTCTGTTGTGTCAAAAAAAGTGGTGACAAATCGAAGCGATAAGCGACAAGTTAGTACGGGGACTAGCGATTCAGGAACGTTAGTCGAAAGGTCAACATTGACAAAAAAAATTGTTTTTAAACATGCTGAAAATGATTTGCTGCTAACAGAGCTTCAGCGGCGTTAATTGGCATCTATTTGTTTTGAAAATTATGACAATAAACATTAGAGACCTTATTTTAGCATGACGAACTCAATTTTTACGTCTTGGTGTCTATAATCTTTTTAAGGTAACAACATTTCTTATCTTTTTGCCAGATTACGGCCCATGGTATTTAAGAATTATATTACTTTGATTCAACTCTGTTGTCCTTACATTATTTCTAATATCACTCAGATTATAATCAATGATTGTATTTTCAATTCTCTTTAAAGGTTTAATGTTCGGTACTTATTTCAGGGATTTTCCAATCTGAACATTATAATAATTATATTTTCATTTTGGTTATAGGTACACAACATAAGGTATTTATTGGGGTTTCCGGGGTTTGCAGGTATTGTTAGGGGTTGTTTATTATCACTTAATAATGCGTTATTATTACCTGCTTAACAAACTGTATTTATATCGATTTGTTATAATATACTTCTGTTTTAGTATGTCGAAAGATTTTAGTATTTTTAGTGCAAAACTTATAATTTCAAATTTGTGTTCAGAATGTCTAAGGGGGCGAAAACGACTTCGTGGATTAAAAATTTCCCAGAGTTAGATGTACAAAAATTATTGTTTGTAAAAGAAGTTCCAAATCGATCAACATTTAAAAACAAAGCTGCATAAGTCAAAGTTACAAAAAATTAAATCTAAGCCACTTCAGCTCAACTAATTTTGAAAAATATTTAGTAATACATGCCTTTTATACAACTTTAGGTTAAAAAATAGTTTACTTTTATGTTCCTTTGTTTTTTTTTGCATCTTTTTAAAAATAAACATATTTTTTATAACCCAATTTGTTTCTTTACTTCGTTTTACTATAATAAACTAAGAAATATTGCATGCCAGTATGCATAAGTATTTGGTAAAAAATGCAAATAACTGCATATTTTAAAGTCAAACAAGGCATAAGCGTAGAATAAGAAATTTCGATCCTAGATTAGAAATAACTCCAAAGTATATTCACTTAATTAGCGCATCGATGTGACATTGCACTTGAAAAGAAAGACCATACTTTGTAACTTCGTCATAAAAGAAAACTAGAATTGCCGCAATAGTTGAATAAAAATTAGTGAAGCAAAAAAACCGTTTTAATAATTTTTTAGGACATTTTTTGCAACAGTGTTCATGATGATCTCGCTTCTTCCTATGATGATATATAAATGAATGGCAATCAGTATTAAATCCTAATACGATTAAAGCTGGGCTATTGTGGAAAATCATAATTAATTATTGATTATCCGAATAATCAATTTCCCTAATAATCGATTTTCCTATGCAGCGATACATCTATTTTTCCAACTAGTCGATTGCACGTTAATGTATCAAGAAAATAATAATACTAAATCGTTTACGTTTTCGATTTAATACACATAAATATCTGAAACTCTAAATTACCTTCAGATATTATTTGATGAATTCGTCTAGTTTTTCATATTAGGTTAATAATAGTATATTAAAGTACACGTTTCATAAAAAGCGATTTTAGCGCACGCGTCTATTTTAAAAAACGAGCCACAAAGTGGCGAGTTTTTTTATTGACACGTGCGCTAAAACGCCTTATGAAACATGTGCTTTATCCATTTTTTTCCATTTCACCTTTTATAATCAAGAAAAATACATTTTAAAAAGAAAATAAATCTTTCAAATTTTGTAAATTTTTATGTCTAAATTTTATGTTGGTAATACTATTTTTTTATCATAGTAGCCTCTGGACAACAAAAATTATTTTGCAAACTGTCATTTTTTGATTTATTGACCCATTATCACCACGAGATTCTAAAGTTATTTTAGCGATATGAGATTTGAAATTGAATGGAATACGTTGGTGATCCTTGTACATTCGGTACATATACAGAGCGTTCGGAAATTCGGGAGATTTTGCTACTTTTTTTCGAATTTCAAAAGACGTGATTTTACGTCACGGCATTGCAATTTAGTATAGGGAAGATGGAAAATTCAAATAAAGTTGAAGTTAAAATCGACATTGGAAGGTTGAAGATTGAATTTTGGATTGGATTTGGCAGAAAATGATAGCTTGAAGCATCTACAAAAGATTGATTTATAGATTTATGCAACCAACATACATGACTGTTATCCACACAGAATAAAAAAGTAGGTTATCAAGTTATTTTTCCTCTGCGAAAAATGGGTTTTCTCGTAAATCACAAAGGCCGCGCAAGTCAATAAAATAAAACATTTAAATGTTACCAACATCAAATAAAGAAAAAACGCGTATCGAAATAGCTTCATTACAATACGCAAATGCGTATCGTACTGAGCATATTATGAACGTGAAATAGAAAAATTGAATTTAATGCACTTATATCCAATAGCTGGAACGTATCGAACTTACCGGGAAGATTTATTCCTGACATTAGTAACTTGTCTGGAAGCTCCGCTATACTCTGAGGCCTAGCTATTTCCATTTTCTTATTTATGGTTCCTGGAACAAAAAAAATCTAGTGTTACAACTATGTAAACTACTGCCAAAATAATTGATATCGGTTTCTGTGCAGTACCATTCTTGTAACAAAAACTGCGATAGCGTAACAAGCTTTGATCCATTTACAAGAAGAGGGTAACTCGAAGTTTATAAATTTAGTACGACTGAATATTCAGGAAATAGCGTTTCTTAAATGTAACTTCTGTAAACAAGGTTTTACCTGGGTTTGTGAATGTATCAGGCAGGGCCGAATTAACCACAAGGCCAAATAGGCCATAGAGTGCCATAGACTAAGAGGCCACGAACGAACCAAATAGGCGGTTTTTAACGAATTTCAGTGTAACTATAATAAATATTATTCTATACATTTAAATCACTATTTAAACTATGGCATAATTGCTATAAAACTATAAAGTATAAAGAACATTACATATTCCAATCTAAACAAAAATATTCTAATTTAAAGTATTAACACTATTTAGTTATCAGATCTCGTGAAATCAACTTTCTTCGACGACATTATTCAAAATTTATCGAGTCAAAAATGTCGAAAAAACCATTTCTAGTATCTTAGTACTCTTAAAAATATGTCGTTATTTTTAAAATTACCTTTAATAAAAGTTTTGGGCATTGGTCCACGAAAACTGTTCCTTTATTACCTTACCCATATTTTTTGCTCAAAACATTTACATATATTATTTTATTTGTTGATGTCATTGATCTCGTTAATAACGAGTCGTTATTAATATGATGTTTTGTAATCCCTATACTTTAATTTATATCATTTTGTGTATTTATAAGGAACCAATCTACCAATACCATTTGACTCTTAGCGCTGAATTTGTGTTTTTATGTGTTTTATATTTTTTTTGTATCTTAATTAGCTGGATTAGTCGATTAGTTTTTTTGAACTTTGGAAACTACCAAAATCTTATTATGTTACGATATTTTAAGGTAATTGTTTTATTCATTTCACATTTCGTAAACATTAATCATTAATGTTAAGTTGTTTGTTAATTCTTCTATTTTTTGTTTTATAATTTTCCTTAAGTAGTTACATGTCTATACGTTTATTACAATTTAATTAATCTATGAGTTTTTTTTTTCAACAAAACGTACAAATTTCCGTTTGCAAAACATATTTTTATGAGATTACGTTTAGGCACAAATTTGATCATCCGTATCATGACTTGCTCAATTTTTTTAAATCCATTTCAAAATTGAAAAAAATAGGCGCCAAAATTTGTCTGGCCTAAGGCGTCAAACGAACTTAATTCGGCCCTGCATCAGCACCTTGAGTGAATCTTACCAGAGGAATATTTTCGGTGCGCTATTGCAGCATAATATGAACTATAAAACATCGGCTTTGGCAAATAAATACAGTTATTTGTAAAATTTTCAAAAATATTTTTCTTGCTTCGAGACAACATTTCTGATGTCCCCGGTACTAATAAATTTATTTCAAGGCCTTGGCCTTGAATATCTAACGATTCGATTGCATAAAAAAAAAGGATTTCGCAATTAATTTTGGAGATGTTTGGTATGTGTTTTGTAAAATAAAATTGATTACGTTTTAGCTATGTGGATATTGATTTTTGACCTAAATTATTTCGTAAATACCGTGAGTAATTAACTGGAGCGTATACACGATGTCCCACTTAGAAGTATTGATATTACCATCGACCTCTACAGACGTTTTATGATCAAAAAATCCTGCGTGCTTTATTTGGAAATGGTAATCATCAATTTGTCTTCCTAGTTTAATTTGTGGTTTAACAAAATATGTAATAAAAACATTTACAGGATTATGGTAAAGCAACGGATCATACTCTTATGTAGAATACCGCTCACTTAATTTAGAACCGCTCGGACCCGTCAAATAAAAATTTTGAAATGCATTTTTTTTTAGAAAAAATATATTTTTTATGAAGAAGTAGTCCATGCTCAAAGTGGAGTTAAATGTATAGAAAAAAGAGAAGCACAAAGTATTTCTCCACAAGTTTATTAGAATAACTAGGCGAACCTAAAATAATTCTTAATAATTCGGCATGTTTCGAGTGTAGAAACACTCATCATCAGGAAAACAAAGTAAATAGTACAATGCTGATGTTGTTAAGCAATAGAGAAAATAATAAGTGGGTTTGAGCCGTAATGTGTGTACACGAGGTGTAAAATATGAATAGTCAGATGACCGACAAGAATTCAGCATACTGGAAAGTCAAGGGGTAGTGAAAAATGTAAGAAATATAGTACTTCCGGTTTGACCGGAAGTTGACACTATTGGAAATATAATAAAAATCAAAGATAGGGACATGTAAGCCGTTTTGCTCTAAGACGTACAGTTAGAAAGCTAGACGCTGTCAAAGTTCAAAAATGTCATTTTTCAAGAGTCAATATCTCGGAAACTGTTAAGTATAGACTAATAATGCTTTTATTAAAAAATGTTCAGCATTTTATGCAGAATCCAAAAAAATTATATAAAATAGGGGTATCCATTTAAGATTTAGATCTTACCCCCCCCCCCCTCCCTCCTAGGGGCTTGAAGTAACAAGATTGACAATATACGCAAAATATGTCCCCCTTGAAATAAAAATCGACGGGTCCGAGCGATTTTCCACATTTTCATTTTAAAGCAGGAAAATCGAGGTGGGAAGTTTTGAAATGAACACCCTGTATATATATTTATACTTTATATTTTTTATGACTTGCTACAATTTGTATTTTTTAAAAACGTACCTAGTCAAATAAATATGTCTATGTCTATGTCTATTATTTTATAATACTAGATCGACTCCTCTGGTAACTACAAAAGAATTGTTATTACAAAATTTATAGAGGATATTACAGAGCATATAAAAATTTAATTTCTGGCCTACATTGTATTGCAGTTATTAGTAGAAATTAGGGACTTTGTATCATAGCACAGCGACTACACACCCTGGCGGTAAAATTAGGAACTTAAAAATAATTTCACATCCGCTGTCTACAAACTAGTAAAAGATACGAAAACAATTCTATATACTAATGTAAAAACAATCTGCGTGATTTATACGCCTTTTATTTCGTTATTGACTATTGTATTAAATTATTTCTTTTCAAATGTATCTGCCGAAGCAATGCTGCAGCAGGGAAAATGTTGTCGAAGCATACCGACAACAACTAATCAAACAATATTTGATTTGCGGTGAATGTTTGATGAAATTTGCCGGGCAAATATTAAATGTGGAATTGAAGGCTGCAAAATTTATATGCCCTTTTAATGATATAAACTGGTCGTCGACAGGATTGAAGGTATTTTTTAGGATTATAAAACCCTGTTTAATTAGGACTTTAGTATTTCGTTAGTTATGAGATCGTTTCCACCTAACGCAGCTACTTAGAAATTTCCTCAATTCGTAGATTGTTATGTATACCATGAAAGAAATGCTGCAAAATAAGATTTCTTCTTTTGGTACGTGTTTATTATTGTTTAGAGGCCACAAATTAATAAAAATTGTGTAAAATAAATAGCAAAAAGATTGCTAATATGAGTTAAAAAAAAAGGTAAACTCATATTTCCGCTTAGCTTTTTAAATTTATCGACTTTATTTTAAAATATATTTGTATAATTTAATTTCTTTAGTAGAAAATAAGTTTTAAAATTGGCCTATTTAAAGTAACACAAATTATAAAATTATATTTTAAAAACGAAAGGGTATTCGGAAAATCTACAACATAGAAAACAGGGTGTAAGGATCGGTTTTTCAATAATTTCAAACGTGCTTATATATATTAACTAGCGTGTACCCGGCATGCGTTGCAACCCGCTGGTATAAATACAAACCCGAACAAACCCGATATATTAGTACCCGGCATGCCACTTTCTGAAATTGCACCCGTGCGAAGCCGGGCGGGTCGCTAGTTATACATAAAAACCTTCCTCTTGAATCACTTTATCTATTAAAAAAAACCGCTTCAAAATCCGTTGCGTAGTTTTAAAGATTTAAGCACACAGACAGCGACAGCGACTTTGTTTTATATATGTTAAGATAAGATATTATATTATGCGTTAGTTAAAACTCATTTAAATTACCGAATTTTAGGTTGGGGAGGAATAAATAGAACTTTAGTTAAAAAATTAGAAATATTACAAAAAAGGTTTTTAAAAATTATATTCAATAAAGATAAAGATTATCTTTATCCTTCAAAAGAATTATATTATTATTCAGAAACAAAAAAGTTGAAGACAACTTTACATTTTATAAAATCCTAATATATTATAAGTATATTTAAAAATAAAAACTTTATAAAATTTAAAAACCATAATCATAATACACGTCATAAAAATGAAATAACCATAAAACCTCAAATAAATAAGTCCATAGGACAAACAAATTTCAATATTTATGTTTTTATTAAAACGATTATTTACCAACAAAAATTAAAAAATTGATTTCATTAAAAAAATTTAAAGTCGAAATAAAAACATGGATATTGAAAGCAGACAATTTGAAAATATTTTTAGAAATGCTTTAATTAATTAATATTGTTCTGAATAATTTACATAAGTAATATTTTTTACTTAAAAATTATTAATTAATAGGTAATTTTATTATAGGTAATATATATATTTCTTCAAAAAAGCTGCGTGTAGGTATACTATAAATTAACATTTTTACTTTAAAACTTGATTTTTAATGCATATTAAATGATTTATGATTTTACATACTAAAACAGAAAATAAGATTTGCCTCTAACAAGCTTAGCAGGATTGAAGATTGATTAATAAGTTAAAATAAGACAACATAAACATATTCATTATATTATTAAATTTTAAATAAACTTATTATTATTATTATTATTGATATTATTATTATACCATTCGTTTACTTTTACTAACTCGGTAGGCCTGTTTGTTTCTTTTTTGCACTGTAAGTACAAATTGCACGAAATGAGCATTTTACTCTCCTGTAATTGCCGCTTCCAGTCTTTCTGCAAACTTTTATACTCGTAAAAATAAGTATCATTTCACACACGTTATGTATTATACTGTTAAACAAAGATCTGCCATAGGTAACATTTTTACTTACGCACATGATAAAGGTGCCACACAAAACACTAAAGTTTTAAATAAATCGTTTATTAGAAGCACAAATCATAGTATTGAAACCAGTACACGGACGCTAATAGCTACACTGATTCATTCATCGGTATTGCTGCAAAGTTTCCGTTTTAGTAATTTAATTGTACATAATAAAAATTAAACTTTACTTGGTTGGGTAAGCACCGACTCAGATCCGTATTGCAATCTATTGAGCCTAATGAATAAAAATGTAGCGATCGCTTTTTTTTTTATAAAGTCGAAGTAATTTCTTGAAAG
The DNA here is from genome assembly GCA_963969555.1 of Polydrusus pterygomalis. Taxonomy (NCBI): domain Eukaryota; kingdom Metazoa; phylum Arthropoda; class Insecta; order Coleoptera; family Curculionidae; genus Polydrusus; species Polydrusus pterygomalis. Next base: position 24,590,495 of record OZ018380.1, read on the forward strand.
CCAATGAATAAAAAGTAATTGCTTTTGCGTCCAGCAATTGCTTAAAAGTGCAGGAATTGCTTCTAGTCAATGCTTTTTTTTATAAAATAGAAGCGATCGCTATCGTTTGCTTAAAATGTGATGAATAAATTAAGGATTTTTTTTTTCTAGTGTAGCGATCGCTTTCAACTTTTTAAGGTAGGTCGACACCTGCATCATTTGCTTGGTAGCAGTCAACTTTAGTTCTCCGCGGCATACACGTGCGTTGCTCTTAATTTGTGTCTTCAATTATGGCTGAATATATGAACGCCCATAAAAGAAAAATTTATAGTGTACGTAAAAATTGCAGATATGATGATTTCAGAAAGTTAAATCGATTTGACTGCGAAAATGTTGAGTAGTTGGCAAATTATTTTTTGACTGATACTGGTAAAATGCGAGGGGGTGCACAGTCGCCTTTAAATGAGATTAAAGTCTTTCTGCGGAAATTGTCGGATCCGGGCTTTCAAAATTCTGTAGGTGAAGAACTCGGTGCTCACCAAACTAATGTCTGTAAGACATACACTTCTGTAATGGATTCAGTTTTGGAGAAGGCCAATATTTTTATTAAATTTCCTACAAGTGCTGAAGCTGTTGTGGAAGCTAAACGGTTGTGGTCAGAGAGATATATTTATGTTCCTTCAATTTGTGAACGAATATCAATTGCTTGTCTTTAATTTCTTCATCACTATACTATCCATTTTCTCATTTTCACTGAAATTTGAAATATGAGTTTCCTATTTTCCACAAAAACGTAACAGATTCCTATATTGTACTAAATAAATAGGACAACGTTATAGTATTTACGTCAACTCTTTTGCAAATTAGGTGCCAAACTGAACATGAAATCTATAATCTGAACAAGTGGATAAGCCACGTCTGAACTTGTGTTGAATATGCATTTGCTACAGAGGTGTAAGAAAAACAGCAATTGCTTCAAAATTTTATTCATATCCAGATCTAGCAATTGCTTGTACTTGTAGCATTTGCTAGTCAAGCATTCGCTTTTACTAAAAAGTAATTGCTTAATTTTTATTCATTAGGCTCATTGAATAATTTTTTTTTCAGGCCAAAAATCTAAAATAATACAAACAAACGCGCCATTTTTTCCCGCGGACTCCTCGGACTCCTCTAAACTAATGTCATTGCGTTTGCATGGTCGTTACTATGAAAATGAGAAATGTCAACATCAAAGTCTAAAAATACGAAGATACGGCGCCATTTAAGGCAGGTCAGAATCAGCATCGAATAAGGCAAAACCTAGTTTGAATTTGTTAGAATTTGCGCTGTCAAAACAAGCCCAGAATGGATAATCTCGACTTTAGTTTCTATATTTATATAAACCTTTTGGACGAAATGGGTTATTTGGGATCTCTACATTTTAGTTTGACCAAAAATAACGGAAAGTGTTCGAAATTTATATTCGTATTTTCTATTGTCTCCAATTTTCGTACCAGATATAACTCTAAAAGGAGAGACCGAAAAGTCAGGTGCAGCTGAACATGCCAAGACACATGGCCATCATATCACGTGTTTAGAAGCTGAAATCCTGCATAGAGAACCACCCTGGAGGGAAAGGAAGTTCAAGGAAGCTGCTGATATAGACCAGAACCCAGGTTTTGTTAGTAAGCCATCATTAGGTATAAGAAATATCTGGAAACCTTTGTTAAGTAGATGTAATCTTGCTGTAATACCGAGCTCGGAATTAAACGCATAACTGCACCGGGCACCCATCTCAGTTATACTTCAGTGAACCTAGTAGTAGTAGTAGTACTAGTAGTAAAGGAGAGGTTCAGCGACGAGCAAATAGGCCAGTGGGACCCTTTTTGTCATCCCCATTTTACGTCTGGGTGATGTCAGCCAGACGGGATCTACAGTTTAACGTGGGTTCCAAACCACAATTTTACCGGCAGATATTATTCACGGCACAGTTTTACGGTCTTGTAATACCTGCTGTCCACCACATACCTCGACAGGATCAGCCTATTACGTCTCCGTGGTGCGACTTGAAGAATGTTGCCGCAGAGCCCATAATCCATCGGGGTCCAGTATCAGAAGTGTCACTCCATTGGACAGATATGCGTCCCTTTCGTGGGTCATTATCTGCACTGAATCCGTCACTTGGTTCAGAGGTTCTCGACATCAGCCGAAGGAACAGCCCCTGATACCGGAAGAGCCCGAGAACTCCACAGCTGTATCGACTCGAGGTCGCCTTTCACCTGCAGTGTTTTTTTGCCATTCAAAATACCAGTGTGTGTTACATAATGCAACACTACGAAGTACGGTGACCTGGTCAAGCAAACTAAATAAGTTCGCCAAAACTGCCTGGGTTCGAACCAGAGGTATCTTCCGCTTGCGATGCATGAACGCTAGGCTGCCTCCTTCAGTAAAACTAGCTAGTATAAATAGCTATAGTTACTTTGCGTTTGTAGTATTCAACTAAAGACGGCTGGAAATACTTATACCAGATGAAATGTGATTTTAAACACATAAAGACAATGCTATAGTCCAAAACTCTGTTAATTCCAAATCACTATTTATTTATTGCAGTATTCTTCAAATGAAAAAGTCCATTTGAATCAAGAAGAACCAATAAAAATTTAATTTAAGTTATAAATATTAGCGAAGGAAATGCCAGGCAAAAGTGTTTTTATTATGTCATGTTTTGGGAGTACCTTCAAACATCGATGATTCAAATAATAAATTTGTAATCTGTAATATTACCAATAAGCTAGGGCATAAAAAACAAGGCCATGTTTATAATTAAATTACTTATTGACGGATATGATATATATGACAAATACTCTATTACGTGATCGATATAATTTTTTTATTTAATGCAAACCCTTGAACTTGTCCGGCGAATAGAATTTGACCAGCCCAAATTAATAATATTTTTTTTATACAAAAATATAAATTAAATTTTTTTTACGGAGATAAATTGATTTCCGATTAAATCCCGCGTTCGTAAGCAACTATACTAAGTTAGTTTTTAGCACAATTCCGGCGTTCCTTAGCTATCTAAGTTCCCGAATATTGGTGACTGGTCGTATCGTAATATGATCGTAAAATTAAAAAAAAAAAAACACTTTAGCAAACATAATTTAAGTGGGGTGAAAATATAATAAAAACACAACCTTTTAAGTTCCCTACTTACTAACAATACTAACAAATAGTCAGTTGTACTTCCGCGATATGACTTTTTGTTTTAGTAGAAAGTGTATACCACAGTGGCGGCTCGTGCCATTTTAGTGAAGTAGGGCCAGGTAAACCCTTAGCGCCGCAGGCAAAAAAATTTTGGGTGCCACGCCCTTTTTTGTTAATAGTTCTTGCTTTTAAAGTAGGAAAAATAAACAAAAAGGCACCTAATTTAATTTATGAATTTACAATCATATCTTGAATATACCTAAACACGATAACAAGTTGAAACACACAAGCAATGTCAGTGGTTTCATCTGCGATAAACGGAGAGTCCTTTATTTCTTTTATGACTTCATCATGATACACATCTAGCATACAGTCCAGAAGTTCATTTTGTAGGGGTTTTGATGTTCCTTTAAATACTTTCGATTTTTCAATATGATCTTTAGTTTTGTCTAATTCTGAGCTGAAATTTATTAATTCACGAAATATGCCCCTATTTTTCGACGTCTCTTTTTCGTCATGACCTCTCAAAGCCAACTCAAATGCACCACAAAACCGAACGCAGTTTATAATTTGGTTTAATATGTATCTGTTTTTATCAATTTGTTCGTTTTTCTTCATTATTTCATTGTGATATGCAGAATTTAATTGAGTTTTAATGTTAATTTTACCAAGCATACTGAAATTAAATAATAATATATTGTTTAAATGTACCTTCGATTTTTCATGTGTCTTCATTTTGTCCCAGAAATGGACCAAATCATCTGTACCTTTTTGGGACCAAGTTTGCTTCCCACCAAATAAAACACACATAAAACAAAATAGTCTATTAGATTCATCACAACCGCACACCCAAGTATTTTTTCCATAAAGTTTCCTTTAAAAATCTAATAGTATTCATTACTTATGTATTTCTAAAATAAAAAGTTCGTTAACCCTACATTAAATCAGCCGCCGGCCGAACGAAAACAAATCGGGACGCGACGCGAACATCAGCTGTTTGAAACGTCTAACATCAAACGGTCAAACGAAGAGAGCCTGGCTACCCGTCGAGATTTTTGCCTGCTTGCATTCGAGGTCATTTTTCAACGTTTTTTTATTGAGGTGATGGCGTTTCGTCACCTCCCGTGTGCCTCGTCGCGCTTGGCGCGGAAGCTATGTTACCGTTTCACGCATAATCGCTTCCTTTTAGATGGAAATTTGTACCCGACTGTGTTCCATTTTTAAATTACTGTGCTAATTGCTTTAAAAACGAGAATATTAATTTTAATAGGTTTTGGTAATTTGTAAGGGCAGGACGCTAGACAGGAGGGCAGGTAGTGCCATGGCACTGTGGCTCTACCCCACGAGCCGCCACTGGTATACCAATGTCCGTGCTCAAATCTTTAAGAAGAGTTAGCAGATATTTTATTGTCACATGTTATCGGCGTTATCGAAAACAAAAATTGCCGTCGCCAGCGAAACCAATTACAATCTACAGACACCTTATCGGATTATCGCATTAACTTCCATTAAATATACACCAATTGTAATAAAAATATATGATTTCCGGATCTGTAGTAGTTAGTGCACCAACGATGTATACATAAACCATAGCCACATAAAACGCAAATTAAATTCCTAATTCGAGGTCTGACAGCTCAAGCCGTGATTTATTGAAGCTTTTATTGACCATAGAAAATCGGTTTGTAAATGAGCTCATTGGTACCAACACAGATAGTAAGTTCAGTGAGCTACAGCTACTGTCATTTACTACAATAGTGCGTATTAACATAGACGTGATATGACATAGCTAAATAAAGGAATTTGCTAGGGTAGAAATAAAAAATAATAATCGTCTTTACTTCAATAGGTCGTATGTCAAAAAGTTCACACGGACTATAAAGACAAGGCCATTGCGTGGTCATTGGTCAATCCAGCATGAAGTAGATCAAGATTACCACATCTAGGTGTACGTGCAAAAAGGGAGAATAAAAAAGTTCAGCTGGTAAATCAATCATATACAAGGTTTTGCAATTTAGCTCCATGGGCAGCGACATGTTACTGAGAATGTTGACATCACCTCCATGTTTGTTGTTCTATAATTATTAATTAGGCGCCAAAAGCATGCAACTAGTTTTCCTTTATAGCATAAAACTTAAATGTACAATAATTACTTCGGCTTCGTCGTACTGAATATGCTATGTGCACTTGGAAAATAAAACTAAGCCCATTCCCTGCACTTTCATACTTTAATGTAGTAGTAGTAACATGTTTTATTTAGCAAAAAGCTACATATAAATATTTTTTAATGCATTTTTTTAACACATTTTTATAGATTTATTTTTAAATTTTAAAACGCAACCTTCTTTTAACAAAAACAGACAGAAAAATTAAACATTTTGCAAATTGTATCAAATATTACGTATCATTTTGTTTTTAAATTAAATGTAATTTTAAAGTTTTTTAAACAGTTTTAATGATTTTTGAGATTTAATAGAATTTTATTATATTCTATCAAACCTTTATAAAAAATAGATTTATAAGCTAATGTTTTAGACACTCTATCCACATAAAAATTTTGATTAGTTCTTGTTTTATAATTATGATGGTCAACATGATGAACACATTTTTTTAAACAATCAGGCAATAAATTATTTTTAATGTTATGTATAAAGATACATACTAAATAAAAAAAAAAATTCTGACATTCAACCAATCTAAATTTTTCAAAATAAAATTAATTTTTGTATATTTGTCACAATTTAAAATAATCCGCATTGCCTTATTTTGTAAAATTTGTAATTTATCAAATATTTCCTTACTAGCACAATATGAAATGGAAGAGCAATAAAGAAAATGTGGTAATATAATAGTATTAAATACAGTTTTTTTAGAAAACAAACTTAAATTAGAACTGATTCTTTTAAAATAACTTACTTTTCCGGCAATCTTCAATATAAAACTTTCAAAATAATTTAAAAAATTTAATTGAATCGATGATTATCCCTAAATGTTTAAAACTGTTTACTAATTCCAATTTTTCACCATCAATTAGAACATTTATATTAAAAATATTAAAATATTTAAATTATTACCTATAACCATACATTTAGTTTTTGAACCATTTAATTTTAATTTATTTACTTTTAGCCAATTTAATAATATTTTATCTTAGAATTTAGAGTATTTAGACCATCAAAAATATTTTAAAAATTAATGTAAATTAATAAATTAAATAAATAAATAAATTACTGCAATGACACTGATACTGATTTAGATGCACTACGTATTCAAAATTCGCATTTACTGCGTATCCATCTTGAAGTTTATTAGCTGTTAATTTTATTATAGTTAAAAAAACTGTCATTAACGAAATTATAATTATTTATTTAAGTTTCTATTATTTCCCATTAGGCTTTCGTTGCATAATCAATGAACATTATCATGTATTTAATAATAATTTTAGATCCTTTGATAGGACACAGCATGCTGTTTCATTAGTGGCCATCCCACATCGGATGCGATATCTAATGTTTAATTTAAACTGTGTGTTGAATGTGCATTTGAGAGAGTTTTTATATGACAGGGTTTACCGTGTCCAATCATATCGAAAATTATTTCTAGGCTCAAGTTTTGTAACATACAGTTTCAAGATTTTCAAAATAATCGATTGAAATGATCTTCCATTTTTCTTTTCAGGGATCGGTGCACGCATTATTCCATGCTCGTCATCGTCAAAAAACTTTGGTCCTTTTCACTAATCTGTAATGCATGGAACCAAAGCGAAGATACATGGCTTAAAATCGGAACTGTAAGAAGGATTATTATCTAAGACAGTGAGGTGTTAGCGTTTTAAATTTAGTTTTTTGATAATGCTCATTACCTTGGTGGACTCTTCGGTTGAACTTGGTGGCAGTGTACTAGGCTAGCAAAGCCGTAGTTAACTACGTTGACTTTCTAAAACGATACGTGCCAATATTATTTATTTCTGACATATTGAGAATTTCTAACCTACACATTTGGATGTTTATCTTCAAATAGAAACAACTAAAGGAAAACAAAAAGTCTTCCTCTACAATTTTATTAGAATAAACAGACAATTTTTTTTAAGGTAACAACGTGTTTCGAGCGTAGAAACGCTCATCATCAGGAGACAGAAGAGGTTGTTGCTTTTAGTATTAACAGAAGAGCAAATGGTTGATGGTATCCAACCTTAATGGAACTTTATGGAAGCTAAAATGGTATAACACATTAACAGTGAAGAGAATTTGTCAGCTTTCTGAGTGTATGATTGTGTAAAACATTTTTCAAAAAGTTATTTAAAAGATTTTTCTTCAAAAATTTTAAGGCGCTTCTGGTTGTTTGCCTTGGGCAAATTTAAAATCAAAGAAAACTATGAAACTTTTTGTCTTTCAATACATAATAGCTTCTTTTTAGTACTTAGTTTTGATTAAATTTGAATTTACCCTAGGCAAACAAGACAAATAGTTTTTAATTAATTTTTGCAGAAAAATTTTTTTGCTCTAAAATGGGTTTATGCGATAATTAAATTTTAAAATGCAGTTATTTTGATTCAAAATAAGTATTTTAAATAAACTGACACAAAAAAGTAAAAAAAAGTAACGATAAGTTTAATTTCCAAAAAAATAAAAAATAAAATTTTACTTTCGCCAGTTTAAAACTTTTAAATGACATTCGACAGGTGTAACGCACGTCACAAGTCAAAGGTTTTAAACTTTTGTTTTGGGTCATCCAGAACCTAATGCAAAAAACAGATTTGCAAAAAAAAAATGCATAAAAAAGTTTTCCAGATGGTGCAGACTTTGCCGTGGACACTGTAAAGTCTTGATGAGATACAAAAATAGTTGTGAAGAAGATTCTATGGCTGAAGTACCCAAGATAGATGGACAATAATTGGTTAATGCGATTTTTTTTTATAATAGTTATTTTACAAATAAAAATATTTACATACAGTGTGACCAAGTCCGCATCATATGGGATTTTTTTTTCTTAATAGCTTTATTTAAAATTTGATTTTGGCATCAAGTTCTGCTTCGATCGAGATGAAAAAAAAATAGTAGTCATGTGATTTGCATTATCTGTCAAAATTTAATTTTTTCCAAAAAATAATTCAAAAGTGGGGTTATTTTTAAAAGTATCGGAAAAAGTTATTAGAAAAAGTTTTTTTAAATGCAGTTTCCAACCACATGCAAAATTTTAGCTGCATAAGATAATTTTGATTTTTTACCCACCACTAAAATTTATTTTCCACTTAATGAAGACTTTACTGATGACACTGTGTTCTTTTTTGTCTTAATATTAAGTTGTATTACTTTCAGACACAAACTACGTTTTCAAAAATACTTATTTTATGAAGTTACGTTATACAGGGTCAAAAACAAATAAACTTTGCATCACATGCGACCAAATTTTATTGGCCCAATTTTGATTTTGTAGAAAAACACACATTTAATATGAAATAAAGAAAATGTATCTGAAATAAAGCCTTGTCAAAACTAAGAAGTTTTATGTAGGTTTGCAAATGGTAGATGCTGGCCCACCCGGCATCGTCCGGTGAGATACCATTGCATCGGCTTAGGCGGCGTGAAGTTGCTCTTGAGTTATTCTTTGAGTCAACGTTTCGTCGCTGTGCCGATGTTCCCGGTTTCCAGGGTGGGAAGAAAAAGCATGATGGAAGCTCCAGGACCAAAATACTCCGGAGGTAAACTCGCCCCCCGATCGGATCTCCGGGTGGGGGCTGATCCTGTGGCCTCATCAAGCGATATTAACCGAACATCCACTGTCTCCGACAATATATTGGGTTCCCCTAACAACACTCAACGGAGAAATAGTGTGGCACCTACAGTTGCTGACACACCCAAAAACAGCAGCTTCAAAATTGATTTCTGCAATATCAGAGGGCTTAATACCAACATCAATTCAGTCCACCAGCACTTACAAACATCCAAGCCCCATGTGCTCGCACTGACCGAGACAAAGGTCAGTTCGTCAACGAACACCGTCAGCTATTTATATCCTGGATACGATTTTCATTTCCGATTTAGACGCAACTTTGGGGTCTGTCTCTTTATCCGAGATGATCTTTGCTGCCAACGAGAGGACACACTTGAACCAGCAGAGTTTGATGTAATGTGGTTTAAAATATCAACGCAGAAAATCACCAAGTTTATCTGCTGCCTTTACCGTCCTCCAAGTGACACCCATTACAGAGCACTCTTCTCGTCACTAGCAAACACAATTGACTTCTTGCAAACCAACCATCCTAATGCCGAAGTCGCTATCTTTGGTGACTTTAACGTCCACAATATCAACTGGCTCAAATACTCAAATACCAACGATGAACAGGGTCGTGAGGCGGAATCTTTTGCGATCAGTTCTGGTCTAACTCAACTCGTGGAAGAACCAACGCGAATTCCAGACCGAGATGGAGATTTTGCTAGTCTTTTAGATCTCTTTTTGACATCCAACCCTGACCTATACACAGTCACCGTTCATCCTCCATTAGGATCTTCCGATCACAAACTCATTTCAACTCTAAGCGAGCTGCCAATTTGTTCTGAACAACCTCCTAAACCTCGTAAAATTTGGCACTACACATCAGCTAGTTGGGAAGACCTAAGGGACCATTTTCGCACTTTTCCTTGGCTGGAAGTATGCTTCTCTTCAGATGATCCATCCGCTTGTGCTCAAGAGGTCTCCGATGTCATTCTTACTGGCATGGAAGCCTTTATTCCTTTCTCCAAGAAGCGCCCTTCAAATGGCAAGCCCTGGTTTAGCAAGGACTGCGAGCGTGCTGTCAGAGCTAAAAATCTAGCTTACCGACAATGGCGTAAAAATCCTACCGATGTGAATCGCACCATCTTTGTTACCGCTCGAAACCAGTGCAAGCAAACGATAGATCAAAACAAAGAGGCTCACAACATGAGGATCAAAAATAAACTTCTCACCAGTCCTAACGGATCTAGGTCCTTTTGGTCAGTCGCTAAGGCAGTCAGTCAAAATTTTACCAAATCAAAAATTCCACCGCTAACACGTTCTGACGGCACAATAGCAACCACGGCTGAAGATAAAGCGAACTTACTCGCAGAACTCTTTGCTTCACACTCCACGGTAGACTTTCAGGGAAAAACACCCCCGAACATTCCAGCAGTTCGATCGGAAATGACTGATATCGTATTCCGTCAGCGTCCTGTCAAACGAATTCTGAAGGGGCTCGATGCCAAAAAAGCTTCTGGTCCAGATGAAATTCCTATTATAGTGCTCAAGAAATGCGCCGATGAACTCACACCAGTATTTTGTAGACTTTTTAACTTATCCTACAAAAAAGGAATATTTCCATCTTGCTGGAAAAAGGCGCGAGTCCAGCCTATACCAAAGAAAGGCAAGAAAACCCTGCCAAACAACTATCGACCAGTCGCATTGCTTTCAGTTATATCAAAGGTGATGGAGAAAGCTATTAACCAACAACTTATAAAATACCTGGAAGGCCTTAAAATTATCAGCGACCATCAGTATGGTTTTCGTAAGTCCAGATCAACAGGAGACCTGCTAGCCTATGTCACTCATCTTTGGAGCAACGCAATCGAACATCATGGGGAGTCCCGGGCTATTGCACTGGACATCTCTAAAGCCTTTGACCGTGTCTGGCACGAGGGGCTCCTAAGCAAACTGCGTTCTTATGGTATGCCCGGTCGATTTTGTTCATGGTTGTCTAGCTTCCTCAAGGACCGCTCTCTGCAAGTGGCGATTGACGGGTTTCTCTCAGACACCTTCACCATCAATGCTGGTGTTCCTCAAGGGTCCATATTATCTCCCACTCTCTTCTTACTGTACATTAACGACCTTCTAGCGAAAACAGAAAATCCATTATATTGCTTTGCGGACGACAGCACACTTATCTCATCTTTTACTTTGAAACCTCAAACATCGGCTACTGACGCACATCTTCGCAGACAACATGAGGTATCACGCCTCAATAAAGACCTGGAAGAAATTTTGTCTTGGGGTGACAGTAACCAAGTCGAATTTAACGCTCAAAAAACCCAGGCTGCAGTTTTCTCTAAGAAGGTCAACATTGCAGAACCCGATATCGTTATGGCAGGACACGCAATTCCACTGACTTCGTCTATTAATTTGCTGGGTGTCAACCTGGGAGGAAATATGTCTTGGCATAATCACGTAGTGGCAATCGCCAGGGCAGCTTCTCAGAAGCTCGGTATACTTTTCCGTACCAAAAAGTTGTATACACCTCAACAACTTTTGACACTTTATAAAGCCCAGATTCGACCATCACTGGAATACTGCTCTCATATCTGGAGTTCTGCACCGAAGCATACCCTTCGGTTGTTGGATTCCATCCAAAGGAGAGCCGTTCGTCTAATCGGCGACCACGAGCTGACTAAGTACCTCGACAGCTTAGAACATCGAAGACAGGTTGGTGATGACTCTCTTCTACAGATATTTTCATGGCAAGTGTTCGACAGATATTGCCCGCTCGATTCCACCTAGAGTAATGCATAGCAGAAACACACGACGAACCACTGCCGCCCATCCCTATGTGGTTCAACTTAGTACACCCCGAACATCATTGTTTCAGAACTCTTTCATTTGGAGGACGTCATCTTTGTGGAACGGCCTTTCTGAGACCGTGTTTCCAACCGAATATAACCTCCAACGATTCAAGAAAAACGTGAATCGCTTTCTTCGCACACGCACCGCTCCCAGAGCGCCTTAAAGGACTTTCCTATAGTGCTTGTGAAAAAAAAAAGGTTGCATTGAGTATTATTTTGTAAAGTGGTGCAATTTACAAAATATGGGTAAAAAATCAAAATTATCTTGTGCAGTTAAAATTTTGCATGTGGGCTAGAAACTGCATTTAAATGAACTTTTTCTAAAAACTTTTTTCGACTTTTAGAAATTTTTGAATTATTTTTGGGAAAAAATTTAAATTTGGCAGATAATGCGAATCACTTGACTATTATTTGCGAAGAGAGTTATTAATAAAAAAAAATCCCATATGATGTGGACTTTACTGGTCACACTGTATATAAAAAATTGTTGATCGAAATTGATCAAATTTTACTTATTTGCACAAGATCTAAACTAAAATAAACCCAACGATCAAAAAGTAATTAAAATTTTATTACACAAATTAGCATGTTGAAGATTTTTAACGAAAGAAAACTCCTATTATACAAATTAGATTATTGTTTCCAAGCGTCCACCACTCATAACATGTTGTTTTCCTTGAATATAATAGAACACATACTTGCACCTAATAACCAGTACAACAAAAAACAGGTATCTTGACAGACACCTGCAATTAGCAATTACCGACTGAGCCTTTCATTCTTGTTGCAATATTATATACGCGTCATCCCACGCGGGATATTAACGACTTTTTGCGAGTCTGTTGAACGGTTTTCTTTTAAAAAATTTGCCAACCTATACCTGGTGTCTCAAAATAAGTCTGCACTAATCGGACCACGCTGAGATAAAAAGCCTTTTATTCCTTATAAGAATTCACATACTCTTTACACAACTGTTTAATACCGTACAGTGTCACCAGTAAAGTCCGCTTCATATTATGGGATTTTTTTTATTAATAGCTTTATTCAAAATTTGACTTTGGCGTCAAGTTCAGCTTCGATCGAGATGAAAATTGACCAAAAAATAGTAGTCACGTGATTCGCATTATTTGTCAAATTTTAATTTTTTCCAACAAATAATTTAAAAGTGGGGTTGTTTCTGAAAATATGGAAAAAAGTTATTGAAAAAAGTTTTTTTAAATGCAGTTTCTAGCCCACATGCAAAAATTTCAGCTGCATAACATAATTTTGATTTTTTACCTATAGTTTTTCTAAATTGCACCACTTTTGCAAAATAAGACTTAACGTATCCTACATAAAACTTCTTAGTTTTGACAATGCTTTATTTCAGATACATTTTCTTTAAAGTAGCGCCATATTAAATGTGTGTTTTTCTACAAAATCAAAATTGGGCTATTAAATTTTGGTCGCATGTGATCCAAAGTTTATTTGTTTTTGACCCTGTATAAGGTAACTTCATAAAATAAGTAGTTTTGAAAACGTAATTTGTGCCTGAAAGTAAAAAAATAAAGTAAAGGGATTTTAAATTAAATCGTTGAAAATAGATAAACTTTACGTTAAGTTAAACTAAAATTTATTTTCCACTTAAAAAACACTTTACTGAAGACACTGTGTTTTTTTTTTTTGGCTTAATATTAAGCTGTATTAGTTTCAGACACAAACTACGTTTTCAAAAATACTTATTTTATGAAGTTACCTTATACAGGGTCAAAAACAAATAAACTTTGCGTCACATGCGACCAAATTTTAATAGCCCAATTTTGATTTTGTAGAAAAACGCACATTTAATATGGCGCTACTTTAAAGAAAATGTATCTGAAATAAAGCATTGTCAAAACTAAGAAGTTTTATGTAGGACACGTTGAGTCTTATTTTGCAAAAGTGGTGCAATTTACAAAATATAGGTAAAAATCAAAATTATGTTATGCACCTGAAATTTTGCATGTGGGCTAGATACTGCATTGAAAAAAACTTTTTCTCTTAACATTTTTGGATATTTTCAGAAATAACCCCACTTTTGAATTATTTGTTGGAAAAAATTAAAATTTGACAGATAATGCGAATCACGTGAGTAGTTTTTTTTTGCTTAATTTTCATCTCGATCGAAGCAAAACTTGATGCTTAAGTCAAAGTTTGAATAAAGCTATTAATAAAAAAAACCATATGATGCGGACTTTACTGGTGACACTGTATGTAGTTCAACTTAACCATTGTTATTTTTTCTCGAATATTGTAAACCATGTTAAAACTTATAGAAAATAAAACGTCTAATCATAATTATTAATACTGGTGGTTTCATAGTGTCATATATCACAGTCGTATCATATTCAAATACGCGCAAAAAATTACATTCTTACCAGTTTGCGTTTGTTATAAAATTTCAAATATGCTTGTATCAAGATTAACCGGTGTAATGCTTTTCAAATACGTACAATAAGTAAATCACAATGGTTATCTTAAGTATTTCAGGTTATTCATTACTATAAACTATTTTAACTAACGACTTTGATAAGCGTAAGCAAACAAACAAAAGCAAATTATAAGAATGCATTTCATAGGCATGCAAATCGAAATTTCAAACTTACATAGATCCATATCGGTTTTCTACTCGACTTTGTGCTGTTGTTCAGGTTTCCATTTATAATGGCCATTGTCTAATAATAGAAGGGTCGTTCTTTATTAAAGAAGCACTATAAGTCGTTTTTGTTTTTGCAATGGTACACCGGAAAAAACACATTACCATTGAACTAATAAAGTGGTGTTATAAATCGATTCAAATATTATGTAGTAATGAAAGCAAAAATATTAACTTAAAACACTATTAACTAACTATACTATTAAAATGACACTAGTATTAAAAATATATACAAGGATCTTTATCGCTAGACGGTGACTAGACTACTGCACTGGGATCAGTCAAAGAGAAGATAGATCAAATAGCTAAACAACTTGCTTGTAGATGGACACAGCTGACCGCTGACCTAAGAAACATCACTGCCATAGTCACCGGACATTGCCAGTTCGGTAGACACGCTGAACGTATGCAAATACCACCTAACGATTTCTGTAGAAGTTGTAGAGATGAAGAACAGGAGGAAAATATTCGGCATTTCTTGTGTGAATGCCCCGGCCTCGCGAGAAGAAAGTTCAATGCCCTGGACGAACCATTCATTAATGATCTGGAGGAAGTGAGCAGCCTGCAACTGGGTCGACTCACTAAGTTTATTAACAGCAGTTGCTGGTTTGAATGAGCTGTGAAGATTCTTCTACGATCTACATCGCGTTAACCATCAGGAAGCTGATGCGGATAGGTTCCGCGGAACATGTGTGGTACCACAACAGTCCTTGTAGGACTACGTGTGAGTGTTTGGACAATGGACAGAGGTCTGCCACTCTAATCGAACCTAACCTAACCGAATCGTAGCCTCATTCATGAGTCATAATATGAATGAAATATAAGAAAAAATTCTTCTGATTTATTGTACAATTTCTCGATCACGATATGAATAATTCCTACTGCCGTTCCACTGATTAGTCATTTTGTTGTCATTTTATATGCTTGTGAAGGGAATGAAAATAATTATACTGGACGACGACGCCGTAAGAAGGCTTTTGGCAATTCTATTCATATTTTCCAATGAATTTTTAATATATCATTCAGCTACTGTTGAGAAATTCCATCCAACAGGTCTTTTGATATTTCTCAGATTAGCACCAGATTCTGTAAAGTGACCGACGTAAACAGTGACACCGATGTAAAGCTTTAAATCTGGGAGCTTTAATAATTCTACTGCTATCAGGCACCTAATAATACCAACTGGTTTCTAGCATATTTGTTATTTATATATTTTATAAAATTTTTGTAAGAATGTTCATTGTTTCCCACTAATATAGTAACCAAATGTTGCCGAATGTCCAATGAAACAGCTCGTCTCTGCTACTGTTGAGAAATTCCATCCAACAGGTCTTTTGATACTTCTCAGATTAGCACCAGATTCTGTAAAGTGACCGACGTAAACAGTGACACCGATGTAAAGCTTTAAATCTGGGAGCTTTAATAATTCTACTGCTATCAGGCACCTAATGATACCAACTGGTTTCTAGCATATTTGTTATTTATATATTTTATAAAATTTTTGTAAGAATGTTCATTGTTTCCCACTAATATAGTAACCAAATGTTGCCGAATGTCCAATGAAACAGCTCGTCTCTGCTACTGTTGAGAAATTCCATCCAACAGGTCTTTTGATATTTCTCAGATTAGCACCAGATTCTGTAAAGTGACCGACGTAAACAGTGACACCGATGTAAAGCTTTAACTCTGGGAGCTTTAATAATTCTACTGCTATCAGGCACCTAATGATACCAACTGGTTTCTAGCATATTTGTTATTTATATATTGTATAAAATTTTTGTAAGAATGTTCATTGTTTCCCACTAATATAGTAACCAAATGTTGCCGAATGTCCAATGAAACAGCTCGTCTCTGCAACAAGCAGCAAATATACCTAATACAGTGGCTACTTTTATAATAAGGTTATATATTAAGGTTATTATTGGGTCCTCTTTTGTTTATTATTTATACTGCTGATGTGGCTAATATATTGAATTTTAGTGACCATATATATGCTGACGACTGCCAGCTATACTTCTCTTGCTCACCGGAGGAGCAGGAAGATTCGGTGCAGCGTATAAATACTGATTTGGACAGCTTAAGTTTATGGTCGGAGAAAAATGCCTTATTACTTAATCCCAGTAAAACAACACCTTGGTACTTCTTGGTAGTTATCGTCAGCATGCAAAGGTGAATATTAATGACAAATTAGTCTTAAATAATGTTGTGATCCCATTTCAGTCAACTTCTCGAAATCTTGGTATTGTATTTGATAATATATATTATTTGATAATAACCTTACTTTAGACGGCTTGTTGAGCCGAGCTTATGGCAGACTCAAATTCTTGTATAAATTTAAATATGTTCTTAACACTCAGGTTACACTCAAATTAACGGAATCCCTGATTCTGTCATTATTTGACTATTGTGACACGGTTTATGGACCGTGTTTAAGTCAGCATGACGCACATAGAATTCAAGTCCTACAAAACGCGTGTATGCGGTTTTCGGCCAATGTCAGGAAAAGAGAACATATCACACCATATTACTCGACTCATGGGTGGTGTAAGAGGCACATTCGTAGGAATGTGCATTTTGCTTGCCTAATACATAAAATTATTAAAACAAATATAGCTAGCTATCTTCGGGCTAGGTTGACTTTCGGAGAGGACGTCTTTGGGCGACTTAGGCGAGATCCAAATATTTTGCATGTCCCAAGGCATACCACAACAACTTTTAGGGGTTCTTTCTCATATACAGTCGCTACCTTATATAATAGTCTACCAACTAATCTGAAATCACTAAATAATATTTCCACGTTTAAAAAAAAATCAAGGAATATTATAGCAATGAGGTCTGATTGTCCAGCCCAGTATCATTTTGTCTCGCCGAATCAAACTGATTTAAGCATAAAATTTGTACGTTTTATTTGTAAATTAGGATAGTTTCTCAGGAATTTCTAGCATTTAGTTTTATATTTGTATTGTAAAAGATATTTTCAGGTTGGGCCTAAGCAGCCATTTGCTGAGCCCCGCCTAATAAAGACTTTATTTATTTATTTATTTAATTTATCTGATGAATTTCTCAGGAGCTGCTCAATTTCTTATCTTTCGACAAAATCATAGTCTTTTAGGTTAATTGCATTTTCCTGTTGAATTAAAAAAACCGACAAGTTTATAATATTTGTAAATATCTAGATTGCAATTTAATTTTAAGATAGCCATACCTTAGATCACTCTATTTTTATTGCATTTTCGATCACATTGCACCCAAGCAGAAATTTTCCATAAGCAAATTTACTGTTCCTGTATCTGTTCCACCGTACTCGATGGAAAGTGTTTAATAAACATTGAGTTGCTAACCCTGCCTAAAGGAAGTTTATAAATTAATTGGTTTGTCTGTATTGCTCGTTATTGTCTTTGAATATTATACCCTACTTGTATCATGTATACACAGTACTTTTTTCGTTGAATAAACAACGATTTGCTGGAAATAATTTAAATAATTGAAATGGGAAACGAAACAATCCAATAATTAATTTATTTATCAATTTATTAATTTCTATTGACCTTTGGTGTTGTTTATTTATCTATCATTAAGCAAGTTCATTTATTTTTGTAATAAATATGGTATAGTCTGTACCATAAATAACAAATATCATTAAGGCTTTTCTAATTACATTAGTAATACAGGAGGCATTTCCAATTATTTTTAATTACTTGGTTGCACTTTTATAAGAAAGTAAGGCTGTTAAGATAATTAAAATAAACAGAGGCTATTCCTTTTCAATTAGTAACGAGTCTTAAATTAAAGCAAAGTTGTGCCTTTTGGAGTTTAATAACATATTGGACGATGATTATTGCATACAGAGTTATGATTAAAGGACGAAATATATTCAAAATGCATTTAATTTGATTTATTTTATTTTATTTTATTTACTGTAACTTTCTTGTTAAGTACAAAATTTTCTTTTTTTACTTACTTTTATCATATTTTGTTTCTGTGATTTTAGCAATATGATGTAAGGACCCTATGTTAGTATAACAATGTAAACACACCTTGTGATTGACTTGTATTTCTTTACTTTCTCTCTCTCTTTTGGATATTTTATGTTCTGACGCTTCGGTTATTTATCTTAGTATTGTAATATCATCTTATGTTATGTTTATATTGAAACTGCTTTGTAAATGAGATCTTTATACAATAAAGCATACTTTGACTTTGACTTTGACTTTGACATATAATATATGCATTTTTGGCATGTTTTGTAAATTTTTTAATAAAATGCATATTTTTCATAAATTTTTATTTTAAGAGCATATTTTATATATTCGGCTTTATAAAAAAATTTAAAACGTTAAAGGTTTAATGTCCAGTTCGGTACTTATTTTCGGGATTTTCCAATCTAAAGATTATAATAATTATATTTACATTTAGATTATACACAAGGAATTTATTGGGGGTTTCCGAGGTTTGCAGATATATTGTTAGGGGTTGTTTATGGTCACTTAATAATACGTTATTATTACCTGCTTAACAAACTGTATTTATATCGATTTGTAATACATACTTCTGTTTTAGTTTGTCGATAGATTTCAGTATTTTCAGTGTGAAACTAGTAATTTCAAATTTGTGTTCAGAGTGTCTAAGGTAGCGAAAACGTCTTCGTGGATAAAAAATTTTCAGAGTTAGAGTTTAATGGAGAAAAAAGTTTAAAAACACATATCAATGGTGCATACCAGCATTTAAGTGCTGATATTTTGTAAAAGATTGATGGTATATGCTTTATGCAAAATGTAAAAATTTTGAAATATACAATAATATGTAGGTACATTACACATTTAGTGGAGTTTGTTCGCTACAATACTATTAATGTATAACAAGATACATTATCGTAACGCACGATGCTTGAAGGCTTAACCCGCCTTTGGGTAGTCCAATTTGATCGAAGAGAAAGGCTAACGCCTTGCCATAACTCAAAACTGATACCCACCCATCATCAGATACATTATGACTCCAATATCAAAACATTGCATATCTGATGCTGAAATTACTGAATTACTGAAAATACTATTTATCGGCACCTGAACAAAAATATCAGTGGGAAACAAGACGAGTTCCTATTATGCAGGGTGCGTGTGATTCTTCAATCAACCAAACAATTTACTTACATATCTTCGAAGAGTTTTATACTGTTCATGCAATTGCAAATTATAGCGCCAATTTAATAGGACAAGATTATAGAAACGTTGGATAATTCTTTAAAGGAAGTGTTTTCTGCTAGACCTCCGAGCACCGAAAACATCTAGAAAAATGGATTTGTTTCCATTCCGGCTATTCTGACGTAAATGTTGCCATTGGTATAACCGTCAATAACAATAACAATTTTTAAATACAGAGTGTTTCACGGTGGATGGAACATTAGACGTTTATGGTAATACATTTTTTTTTTAAATTTGGTTTCTCCGATTGACGACCATGTTCTATCGTTTTAAAATATTTTCAGCAATGCGGCGTTGCCGCTTCTTCACAATACAAGTGAACACGTCGTTACTTTAAATGGAACACCTTATATATTTTTAGTATTTTCGAGCAACTTTTCTGAATATTGCCAACAACAAGTCCGCATCATATGGGATTTTTTTTTATTAATAACTTTATTCGAAATTTGACGTTGGCATCAAGTTCTGCTTCAATCGAAATGAAAATTAAGCAAAAAAATAGTAGGTAGTCACTTGATTCGCATTATCTGTGAATGAATTACTTTTTTCCAAAAAATAATTCAATAGTAGGGTTATTTCTGAAAGTATCGAAAAAAGTTTTTTTTAATACAGTTTCTAGCCCACATGCAAAATTTTTGCTGCATAAGATAATTTTGATTTTTTACCCATATTTTGTAAATTGTGCCACTTTTGCAAAATAAGACTCAACGCAACCTACATAAAACTTCTTAGTTTTGACAATGCTTTATTTCAGATACATTTTCTTTAAAGTAGCGCCATATTAAATGTCTGTTTTTCTACAAAATCAAAATTGGGCTATTAAAATTTAGTCGCAACTCGCCTATGATGCAAAGTGTATTTGTTTTTGACCCTGTATAAGGTAACTTCATAAAATAAGTATTTTTGAATACCTAGTTTGTGTCTGAAAGTAATACACCTTAATATTAAGACAAAAAAAAACACAGTGTCATCAGTAAAGTGTTCATTAAGTGGAAAATAAATTTTAGTGGTGGGTAAAAAATCAAAATTATCTTATGCATGCAGCTGAATAATTGTATGTAGGCTAGAAACTGCATTTAAAAAAACTTTTTCTAATAACTTTTTTCGATATTTTCGATTATTTTTTGGAAAAAATTAAAATTTGACAGATAATGCGAATCACGTGACTACTATTTTTTGCTTAATTTTCATCTCGATCGAGATATTTATGATGATATCGATAATTTTTTAAAATCACGATCCTAGTTTTTTATTGACTATTTTTGAAGTGCATATTAAGTTATATAATATAAGTACCAAATTTCAAATTTTTAAATTATTATATTCCTTGCCGTTTATAAGATATTAAACAAACAAAAATTAATTTAATATAGAAATACAAAAAAACACATTCTATCCATCTTTAATACTTTTTCGTCATTAAATGCTCAAAATCTTGTCCATTTACTATTTGGCACTAATATACTATAAGAGCCAGCAAAATTCGTTTTAAACATTTCTAATTACTTCAAGAAAAATTAACCCACACCCATGTCTTATTTGTCCTTTCAAATCACCAACACGTACCGGATTCGTACAAGAGAATAAAAATTTGAAATTGGTACTTATGTATTACTTAATATGCACTTAAAAAGTAGTCAATAAAAACTGGGATTGTTTGCCATTTAAAAAAAATAATCGATTTCGTGATATCTCTAATTGGGAACGCACTGTATAAATATTTTTTCTTTTATAAAAAAAATACCACAACTTCAAATATTAATATCCGTGCCGAAGCATTTTTCAAAAATGTACTGGATTTACTGCATTTATTTCAAGTCTCTCAATCACACTATAGTGTATTATAGTTGTATAGGTATCTACAAACGCACACTGTAGTTATAAAATCTTAAAATAGTTTCACTTTTAATATCACTAGTTTTTTAATTGTTTCCCGAAAATGTTTATCGAATACAAGGAAAACTAACCCGAAATACAATTACTGACACTTTTTGAAATAAAAGTTATTTTCTTGGTACTTTTGTCACAGGGATTTGTAAACGGGTTACCTTCTTTACCGACTGTTGATCTCTCTGTTTGTATATTTCAACTGATGTTGAACATGTTACTTTGTTTCAGCTGTAACAGTGAGATATATCTACACGGTGTCCGAAAAATGCGTGTACACAACAACTCCTATAAACAAGGACGCAGCGTTTATTTGTGACGTCATTATCCGGAGTCATATAAATAAATGAATACGCTATACCTATTATATGTTTTTCGGGATATATACAAGGATTTATATTTTTGTGTCACTTTTAAATTCACCTATACACTTGAAACTATCGTTATTTACATATTTAAGCTGGCATTTAGGTAAATTATGCGTTACTTAAAACATAACATAAGTGAAAACAGCTATACATATTTCAGTAGATATTTTAAAACTACTTACCTAACTTGTCTTAGATGTTTTTTGTATTTTTTAAGATACCTACCTATTAAGTATGTTCAGGTAAATATTATTACAATTTATAAAAAATAATAATCCATTAAATAGTCTACCCTCGCTATTACTTGCGACATGCATTTATACCATTTACTTAAAACCCACTAAACCTATCGAATTTTTTTCAAGATATATTTGCTTATTTAGAAATTATAAAGTAATTTTTATACACAAAAGTACCTAATAGCAAAGAATACAAGAAACCCACAGAGAAAACGTAACAAAAAAATGGCGCCGGGTCGGTTGTCGAGTGTATTTATATGATGTTCATAAAGAAGGAAAACCTAATAACGAGAGGGTTGTGCACATGCCGTTCCCTGTTGGGCGCCAAGGGATCTGACCGGCGAATCGTGCGTACAAATGTATCACCCATAAAACTTAGCTTTTGCTTGCGCACGAGATAAGCTGTACAGATCTAAAGATCCATGATTTAAACTCATAAATTCAACTTGCAGATCCTTTTACGAAAATTATTTTGTTCGAAGATTTACTCCTTCGTTGGTCATAAATTTCTTTTCAGCTAAAAAATCTTTTAAGTTTTGAGAACAAGTGAAAGCCCGACGCCGACGGAGCCAAAGTGTGAATGAGAAAGTATTTAAAAATTTTTCCACTTTTTGTTCCTATGGGAACGAAACTTTGTCATCTCTCGCCCGCCGCTTCGCTTGCGCAATTTAATTATTATCAATTTTCTATGTGAGCTCTCTAGGCAGCAGCACAAAAAATATCGTTAAGAACGTAAGTTCACAATTTTGTCAAGAAATCTATTTAATTTTTATAATTAGGGAATAATAATAAATACGACCCACTTTTGTATTTTAGTAATGTAGACGCTATTTGCTTAATTGTAAAAATTGTTGGAAATATTGCTCATTTTTTTCTTGACATACCATTAATCTAAAGTAAAATTCATTCTTGAGATTATGTACCATATCCGGGGTTATTTGGTGAATTTTGTGTACTTTTAAGTCGTTGCCGAAGTTCCTCTTAATTTCCTGGTTTTGTGTTAAGGTGGCCACAAAGGAAATAATCGAGAGGATCACCTTATCAATAACATGTTTCTTCTTTTTTAACAGTCTGAATTGGCAAAACCCAAATTGTAGTATCAGTTGTTGCTAAAATGGCCAGTTTTTTTTTCTGGCTTTTTGGATTACCGAAATGCAAAAGTAAATTATGGGTCGTTTTCGTCCTTTTTATGCCATTTCCAATGAGCATACACACAATTCATACCTTTACATTTGAAAAAAAAAGTTCGGGGCGGTTTCTACCCCCCCAAAAGAAGGGTAAATTTCATGAAGACACAAAAAAAGTATGCCAAACTAAAAATAAACGCAGCCGTAGTTCTGTGTTTTTTCAGTAAATAAGTAAATAAGTAGTAACATGGTTTAGTAACATGTGTTAAGCAAAAAGCTACAATTAAATATTTTTTAATAAATTTTTTTAACAACATTTTTAAAATTTATTTAAAAAAAAAACAAAAACAGATAGAAAAGTTAAACATTTTGTAAATTGTATCAAATATTACGTATCATTTTGTTTTTTAATTAAATGTAATTTAAAAGTTTTTTTTAAATAGTTTTAATAATTTTTGAGATTTAATAGAATTTTCCAAATTATTATATTCTATCAAACCTTTATAAGAAATAGATGTATAAGCTAATGTTTTGGACACTCTATCCACATGAAAATTTTGATTAGTTCTTGTTTTATAATTATTATGATGGTCATAATTAAAAGAACAAATTTTTTTAAACAATCAGGCAATAAATAATTATTTTTAATTTTATGTATAAAGATACATAATAAATAAAAAATTAAATTTCTGACATTAATCTAAATTTTTTAACATAAAATTTATTTTTGTATATTTGTCACAATTTAAAATAATCCGCATTGCCTTATTTTGTAAAATTTGTAATTTATCAAATATTTCCTCACTAGCACAATAGAAAATGGAAGAACAATAAAGAAAATGTGGTAATATAATAGTATTAAATACAGTTTTTTAGAAAACAAACTTAAATTAGAACTGATTCTTTTAAAATAACCTACTTTTCCGGCAATCTTCAATAGGATACTTTCAAAATAATAAAAAAATTTAATTTTGAATCAAATCCCTAAATATTTAAAATTGTTTACTAATTCCAATTTTTCACCATCAATTACAACATTTATATTTTGACAATTTAAATTATAACCCATAACCATACATTTAGTTTTTGAAATGTTTAATTTTAATTTAGTTACTTTTAGCCAATTTAATATTATATTTATCTCAGAATTTAGAGTATTTAGACCATCAAAAATATTTAAAACATTAATGTAAATTAAGGTGTCATCAGCGAACATTTGTAACTTACACATTTTTAAAACTAAAGGCATATCGTTGATGTATAAAATAAATAATATTGGACCTAGCATAATTCCTCGAGGAACTCCTATATTATTTATTTTTTTATTTGAATATGTTTTTGATATTTTTGTGACCTGTTACTTAAATAATTTTTAAACCATTTATAAACGTTTCCGCGAATAAATATATATATAATATAATAAAGAGGCTTTATACAAATGGTATAAATAAGAGGAAATATTATATACTTAATATTTTTGCTGCTACACGAAAAACGCCACTTAGTATATGATATGTGGACATTGTTATTTCATAATATAAAACTTAAACTCATTTATGATTTCATATGCAATGCAACATTATTTAGCAATTATTGACATAAAACAATATTTGTTTATAGTAATATGTTAAGACAGAGAAAGGGAAATGACCACCTGCCATTAATAGTTCCAATTTCTGTAAGAACGTGGGTGTCTACCAGAGTAATAGCTCACTTTGTAGGTATAACGTTGTCGGCTTACTCAATGAAAAACAAGTGGACTAACCTCATAAAACCACAAAAAACACAATCTGGCTACATTTTACTAAGAAACGTGGACCGCCTAAACAGGTGGGTCGAAATTATATTCATTTATTCGCATTCTTGCCACGGTTTACAAATCTCCATCACGTTGGCGTCGTTAAGAGACCGCATTGGATTGCATATTTCCTTGCGTAAGCGCCGCTTTTTTCATAGTTTACTATGGATTAAGGACGAGGGATTGCTTTTGAATAGGTCTGCTATATAGGTACCAAAATAGTGAACGCAAAAATAGAGTGGGAAGAAAAAATGCAAATTTTAGTGCAAGGCTGAAGTAGTTGCATATCTAGGAAATGTCAAACGTTTTTAGATGTAATTAGAATATGATAATAAGAAGTGTGTTTACTTAAGGTCTCTAAGAAATATGTGAACTGAACATGTTATAGACATTTTATTAACATATCGCGGAAAACCGCGATATGTTATACATCTCTTCGGTACGAAATCACGACAACCCCGATCTCCTCTTGAAAATTTCCGTCTATATAGGCGCTTCGGTGAAAATAATGTATGTATGTTGTCGTCGCCGTCAGATTCGACATTTCCACATTTGCGATTTTTTTTTTATCGGAAACGGTGAAACGGTTAGAGTGGGACGATTGAAACTTTTTAGTTTTAGAGACGGATAGGGGGGCGGGGTACATTGTGTGAAAATTTAGAATATACAGGGTGTGCCGGAAAAAGTTATTAAACCCCACAGTCGAAAAATATCGGATTCTCGTTGAGATTCGATACAGGTCGCAAATATTATTTTAATCGATTTAAACTTTTTAGACGTATAGACGACCGTGGTCTACAGAAACCTATTGTTTGTGAGGGCGATCGAAAGTTTGGAAATATTTTTTTTGATTTTTTAAATGTCGAAAATTGGTCGAAAAAGGTACCTATTGGATCGTTAATAAGTCAAATTGGGTGCATCCGATCGACATCAGGTTTGGATAATCGTTTAGGCCATCTCAAATACTACCTTTTTCCAATATGTCGTTCTATACCTAACTGGAATGGAAATTGTCGAAAATTGTAAGAAAGTGGAAACTACGATTTTAGACCCTATTTTTTGACGGTTTTTATTTTTTTTCGTACGGGAAACGACTTTCGATCGAAATGTTGTATTCTTTAGCGGAAAGAGCTCGTCAAATTGTATTAAGGAGATATTTAGCTTATTTATCTTTATTACGGAAAAACGGCAAGCTTTTGTATTTTCATTTAATGACTGTTCTTCCAGGTCGCACTGGTTCGCTTAAACACGTTTGCAAGTGTCTATAAATAACTTTTTGAATTTTTTCTTGATCCACTATATCAACGGATAAACAAGCTTTAGATTGCATAGTAAGCGCGCCCTGGGAAAACATATTCATCAGACGTTTTACTATGTCGACTATAACTTTTTTAATTTTTAATAAAACCGTTTTATTTTTCCCCCAAAACACGCGCTGATTTCTTCTGAACACCTCAGCATATCCAAACTTATCAAAATGTATTCGTAAATTTAAGAAAAATCAAATTTTTGAGTGCGGAAATAAGCAAACTTTACATATTATTCTAAAACCATTCTCTTTTGACTAGTGTGCTTTGGTTTTCATGATCTTAAAATCCAGCTATCAGAAATGGATGAAAAATGGGATTTTCAAGTTGATTTTCTAGAGTAATAAGAACATTTCGAGACTCATTATTGCGTGAAATACCTTTCTTAAACCTTCTTCTAATTTTATTGACCAAAATTTTTGCCCGAAATGTTTCAGAAATAGTTGTAATCTCGATTTTACAGAAGGCGTTCCGACATTGATAATCCGTCGCCACGTGGTCAGAGGCTGTTCTACATTTCGATATTCGCGATTTTTTTGTTCAAAAATGGTTAGAAAAAAACGATTAAAATTTTTTGAATGTTGAGAGGAATAGTAGGGGCACGTTCTGGGAAAACTTCCAATATACAGGCTGTATCGGACAAAATTTATTAAACGTCATAGTCGAAAAATATTGTTTTTTTGTTGTTGCGCGATACAGGTGGCAAAAATCATTTTAATCGATTTAAAATTCTTCGACGTGTAGACGACGCACGTTGAGCCACAAAACACTGTTCTTTGCGAACGCGATCGAAAGTTAGGAAGTAAATTTTTTGATTTTTTAAAAATTAATGTAGGGTCATGTTGGATCGTTAATAAATCCGACATACTATTGGTTTGTTCGGGTTTGTTCGGGATATTCGTTTAGGCCATCTCAAATACTACTTTTATTGTTGTAATATATTGTTCTATACCTAACGGTAAACGGTAATGGAAATGGTCGTAAATTGTGAAGGAGTGAAATAAACTATTTTAGACAAGATTTTTTTACGGTTTTTATTGTTTTTCGTACGGAAAATAACTTTTGATTGAAATGTTATATACCTTAGCGGAAAGAGCTTGTCAAACTAAAATAAAAAGTAATTTTTTTGTTTCTTCATCTTTAATACGGCAATAATATCCTGTATTATAATTTATTTTCAAAGTGGTCGGTGGCCTAGTGGTATATAATAGGTTACGACTTGTGGTCACGATGATCCCGGGTTTAATTCCAGGTGCGTCTTTTTATTTTTTTAATATTTCGTTATTTAGGTACTAAAAGTTTATTAAATTTCGAAGAATTTTGAAGAAACTAAATTTATTTTTTATCGCGAATTGAAATGTTTTGAAATTAGAGGTTGCTAAGTATGAAATTAAATGAACTTACTCGAACAGTGCAGTGCCCGAAGGGCTCGGCACAATAACATTCTCACCAATTTATTAGCTATCAATGTAAGAATAGTTTCTTTTCCTTATGTTTAAATTGATTGAGTACATATTTTTATAGGACAAACTTGGAAAGTATATCCCAAATTGTACAGCTTTGCTGTGCAATTTTAAAGAGTCGGTGCTGACAGGTTCAATGTCAATATCAATGTCATAATATTATCGTTAAGTCGTAGCAAATCGAGCGAGGCGCCATTGGAAATAGGACGTCGAGCACGATATGATGCCGTCTCCAAAAACTACCTATCTATAAGAGAAAACCATTGCACCATTTCTTTTTATTTTCTAGTTATGGTCAGTTGTTATAATGACAATTTGGCGATATGTTTCCCCTTCACGTTCCGCAGGAATGTGAGGCAAAAAGAGCAATAGAAAACATAGAAAAAAAGAAAATAAAAAAAACCCTTTTTTAATAGAAAGGAATAAAACCAGTTTAATTATATGTTTAAATGGCAGTGACAATAGAGCTTTTCTAAAAAGAAGTGGGTTGGCCTTTTATGTGGAATACTGCAGTATACCGAATAAAACTTTGCATGTTAGATAAAGCAATAGAATATTCTTATTTCGCACAACATATCATTAATATTATTGGACTTTATATTCTATGGACAAATTTTACGATCTCAGTAAACCATGTCGCATAATAGATAATGATATGCAATGTTAAACGACAAGAACAATATCACACTAGAATCTATTTACATTTTTGAGAACTACAGTAGGTACTGACTTTTGATGATAAGTATATGTTTTATTAACCGTAGCAAACAAATATTATTATTAATGTCAGGTTTCATTATAACTGCCAGTCGGAACTAATACAGTATAAAAAACTAGATTACCTACACCTCCAATAGAACTTGATAATTGCTGTGAGTATTCAGATCAATAATAGCTATAAACCATTCTATGGTAGCAGTAACTCCTATTTCCTATTAGCTAAATACCCGTAATATTATCACTACACAACGGTCTAGCAATTTTCGTCGCCTTACAGAACACATATAGTATCAAACAGTTGTATAAAGAGTATGTGAATTCTTATAGGAAGTAGAAGGCCTTTTTTTCTCAGTGTACAAACGTTTAATTCATTATAACTGTAAAAATTAATTAGCCTGCTAATTCGCTATAATATCGATTGTGTAATACAAACTGTCATTATAACACTGTCGCGTGTATAAGCAACTTTCTTCATCACTCTATAAAGCATTTTATCTAAATAAATGTCAACGTGAATAAAAATTAATAGTTACTTGTAAGTCCATTTAATAAATTAACAGTTTACTCAATCAATAAAAATCAAGGGTTTATATTCACAAGTAGTTCTAGGTGTATCAGCTGTTTATAAAATGATTATGAAAATTTATAAGCAAAAGTGGTTACTAGTGTTAGTGTTATGCCAATTTGCAAGTCAGATAAACCCGTAAATAACTAAGATCTACCCACTAGGTGGCAGCACAAATTTGTTTATTTTGTAATGTAATATGCGGTGACGGGTCATTTGCAATTTAAAGTTAGTAGACTAGTTAACTAGGGTGACAACATTAAGTAATAGAATATATACAGTGTGTCCTAGAAAGTGTGGTCAATAAATTGGGATTGAATAGATTGGTTAAAAATAAAGTAAGAACAACGCATTCTAGTGCGTGCCAGCGTTGATCTGTTTTCTGGTCTGCAAAATGACATATGTTTTCGGTGAAAACGCAAATAGCGTTCCCTATACTGGATTGTGATGCACTTCGTGGTTTATTTAGTTGTCTACCTTTCGATATTACCAGTATGACTGCCTTTTGTATTGGAGTTAATTCAGCTGGGATGACGCTCCGGTGTATTGATGGCCGCTTTGATTTTGCAAAGAGGCTTTTAAAACATTTTTCCGTCGTTCTTGAAATTGCTTGGGTGATGGCTGCCCGTAGAGTCCTAACAAGGACGAAACGGCCGTCGTGGTCTACCCGCCCCAGGGTATCCATTAAATTTGGATCCCTGTGTATGGGTATCCATTAAACTTGGATCACTGTGTATTCCAATATAAAAAATAGTTACACACTTGTCCGATATGCCACTATATTTTCTTTTAATTATTTTCGCGGACACTATATCACCGTCTAAATAAAGTAAGAACTTTATATAAAATTGGGTCTTCTGTTTATTTACTGCGAAACTACAGCCACCCAAAGGGGGTACTCTGACGATGGTTTTTCTAAATATTTTCGAAACCTTGGTGGATACAAATTTAAAATTTAGATATTTTGGTACACTTTCTACGCTGAATAGAACCGTGGTCTTAAAAATATCTATATTTAAGATTTGGGGTCAAAAATAGGGGATTGTGAGGTTAAAAGAGACATAACTTTTTTTTACGCTAACATTTATACATTTTTATTTCACATTAAAAAAAACTGACATATTTTACGAAAAAGGTACTATTGGTAAGACATGATTGGATGGGCCGTTTTTTAGGTAAATTTATTTAAAACTTTTCTTGCATTTGAAAAATGCATATCATGCGAGCATGGAGGAGCATCAAAGAGGGCTTTGCATCTAAGAACGTAATGCTTAGCCGTTTTTTTCCAATTTCTTGAACAATTCACTCAATGGGCTTTACGGAACACCAAAAAACATTCATGGTTGAAGCGTATTTTCCTAACGTTGCTTTTATTGCTGGGAATTTTTATCATTGTCTGAAAAGAACCGTGGCTGTGTTTAGGGAAACAGGTTCTATACAGCACAAAAAAGGAGCAGGAAGACCATCTGTAAGAACAGAAGAACTTGTTGCAAACGTTCGTGAAATAATGCAAATTATTAAATTTAATTACTTCGTTTTTCTCATTTAAAGAACACTATTTTTAAAACACCAGTTGCAAATTTAGAACAATACCAAGAAAGGATTATCCAAGAATGTGGTAACATTTCTGCAGAGACGCTGGTCAACACAACACTACTGATTTTTAGTGGTAAATATATGATTTATTAATAGCAAGAAAATATTATTATGATTAATGTCAAGTTTCATTACAAATGGGGTAACATATTTTTTCTACTTTATAGGCGGTTCTCACTGCATAAAATACGAAGTCTGTCGGAATTTTACCCATTCAAGTATTGTCAAGAGCCAAGATTTAATTCAAAAGTAAAAGGCGAATGCGATGCGGATAAGAACCGACTAGGTATAATAAAACATATATATTCGGTTGTACCGCCGCCGGTGGCAACATGTATAATTTACACGAGGAAAAAATAAAATTTTTAATGATCAAAAAGTTTCTGCTTGATTTTTGTAAATTTAAATGAACCTTAAGGCGATGACTGTCTGGTGGGCGTTTAAATTTTTTTTCTGCTTTCAGTCATTGTTATAATTCGGTATGGTACACTAAGAAAAATTATCTAATACAACAGGTTTGCTAAGACATAGTTTGTAATGATCGCTTATTTAGCCTATTAACCCATATTAAATAAATTGCTAGTGTATCAAACCCGCTTTAGTGCTATAACAATTCCAGATTTGCTAGAAAAGTATTTTTATTGGTAGTAATCAGTTCTATTAGCAGCACAGTCTTATTGAATAATGAACTACTTTTAATACAACAATTTTGTTAGGAAATAAATTATATACAATTAAGAAAGCAGAGCAGCGTCTCCAAAAATGAATTGTATATTCGTTAGAACCTATAATTCACAAGACGTTGGTGGGGGTTCGTAGCGATCGGCAATCGCCGCCTAACGTATTTGTTGCGCAGGTTACATCGTTGTTCGGAGTATTCTAGCTATCCTGTCTGAATTTGATTTCTATTGATCGTACCAAATTCTTTTATTTTTGCTTTGAATTTAAGTTTTTTTAAACTTTGCATGTCCGATGTAGCAATAGAAGATTCTTATTTCGCACAACCCATCACTAGTATTTATAATCTATGGACGAATTTTACCATCTTGGTAAATTGCATATTAGATAACCATATGCAATGTTGAACGACACGAAGAATATCACACTAGAAGCTAGTTACATTTTTGAGAACTTCTGTACTGCTTTTTAGTGGTAAAATATGCTTTATTAACCAGCAAGCAAATATTATTATAATTAATGTCAAGTTTTATTACAACTGCCGGTCGGAACTAATACAGTATATAAAACCAGATTACACCCTAATGGAACTTGATAATTACTGTGAGTATTCAGAGCAATAACTTCTATTTCCTATTGGCTAAATTACTGCGATACTATCACTACGAAACGGACTAGTAATTTTTGATGTCTTACAGTAGGAAAGCGCGTTGCTGTCACATATAGTATTAAATAGTTATATAAAGAGTATGTGAATTCTTATAAGAAATAGAAAACTTTTTTCTCGTGTATAAAGGTAAAGTAGTAGGTATAAAATATTTTAATAAAAATTAGATAACGTTTTGGAAAAACTAAAAAGGCAGGAATTGGTTTTGGTTCCATTACATTTTCTTTTTTAAATAAATTAAATCAATGGGTTCTAGGTTAATGAACTCAAATGTTTTTTTATGTATTTATATGTTATTTATTTTTGAAATTTTCAAAATAGTTGCAGATTTCAATTCCTTGGGAGGTTTGTCAAAAACTTTAGCTTTGAGGCTTAATCATTTGATTCCCAATTATTCCTGTTTTAAATTAAGCCGTTTCATATTTAAAAATGAAATTTTAAACACTGTCACCGATTTTTTTTAAAGTGAACTGCGCTGTACTGTAACGGTAGGTCCTGAAACAAAATGTTCGGATGCTGCGCTGCCTCTGAAAAGAACAGTTTTACTACCACAGACCCATATGTTTAAATTTTGTCCATTTCATTTTATTGCTCCATCGCCAGAGTTACACATTTGTAGAAAATACCTTGCAAAATCCTCAAAAAGAGATGCTTTATTTGGCAATAAAATTTCAATAGCTATTAGAGTTGACGTTGTTTGGTTGCTGGATTAGTCCACCTCAATTTAAATATTTTTACTGGCATTTGCACCTTTACTATTATTACTTACAGATAGCACTTTGGTGGTACTGTTCGATTGCTGTTATTCGGGAATATAAATGAATGGCAACACTGTTAGCCGTTCTTTATTTATATTTTCAAGCATCATAAATTAATTTATTTTGGCTAGAAATTGTCTTCTGTTTTAGTATTGAAAATACTACTGGGTGCGTATATACGGGTATATTTCATGAAAAATGAACGCGACATGCGACATGCACATAAATAACACGGCGGTGAAGTCTAAACAAACATCCGAGCAGCACAGGATCGGTGACATCATCTGCTGAGTATTAATATTGTTTTGTTTTGGGTTTCGGCATTTATTATTATATTTGTTGATATTAAGATAATATGGCCGGGAGAGAGAACAGTAGAAGTCTGAGAACAGTTAGTAGATAGTTATTAATAATACTAGTTCGATGAACACTATAATGAAGAGTGTGCAACGTTAAAACACGAGGCGTCAGCCGAGTGGTTTAATTGCACAAGTTTCATTAACAAAGTTCATATCGAACGTGTATCATTTAAAATTTAATCTACGACAGTGCAAATAGATTTTATTCGTCTAAATTTCATTGATATCAGATAACGTTTTCGTAATTTTTAAAATTTTCAGGTGTCCATATTAGTCGATATCATGGTAACCGCATTTTTGATTGTTTCAATTTCGATAAAGTTGGAAAAAAATAAACAGTGAATGTCGCTGAAACAAAGCGAAATAGCGCGGCGGTCTTGGCGTATTACACAGAAAGTCGGGGGAGAATGATGAAAAGAAGATATACCAATCCAAAACATTTCATAGCCGACTTAAGATTTAGACATTTCATGAACAAAGAGTACAAGGACCAGCAGGTAAATGGCTGTGTATAGCTAAAGAAATAATTTTGTCGCTATTTTTGAAAAGGTGGTTTTGAGCTCTCTTCAATATGTACTAATATACAAAGTATCCTATATTTTTTATTTTAACAAAACAGTCAAATTTACACATTTCTAAGTATAATAATTTAATTATTATTTCAAACTAAATAGGAGCATCCATGCCGTCATAATAACGCGTGATAGCGGCACGTTACATACTCACAGATAGGAGTAATCTGTGCTGTGACATAATGGTTTCCTTCTCGCCACTGTATGTGGTAGGTATTTTCAATACGCCTATGATACTTGCGTAAGATGCAAGATCTGTGAATTTTTTTAACACTGACCTTTTTAACTCACCATTAAGCTTTTTTAATTAGTTCAGCTCGATTCGAAGACATTTAATGTCATGTAGTGTTAATGTCAATGTCAAAAAAAAACATTACTTTTAACGGATTCAATTGATTTGCGAAGACTTTCACCGTTTTTTACGTCATTCGGCACTTTTCTAGACACTATATTATTTTAAGTAATTCGCTCTTTTTTAGCTTACTTAACTCTTTGACAATTAATTCATGTTCAGCCATGTTGCCGGACTTAACCTCATGCGATAATCCAAGAGACGATTTAAATTTACTTCGAAGATGTTAAACACCCTATAAAATGTTCCCGCATTACTGATGAGCGATAAGTAACTTTTTCGTGTTTCTTATAGCTCCATAGTCGCATGCCATGTTTGGAGATGCACGCTGCCGGTATAAATATGGTAAAGATTGCATATTTGTATCCTGTCTTATGACGACGGCGCATAATAGAAAACTTCTGAAGCTTCAAGGTAGGTATATTGCATTTGGAAACGCGGAAATATAAGGTAACTAATAAAGAAAAAGTTAAAGTAAATTATGTGGGAAAATTAACCGACGATAGTATGAAAATGTTTTATTCAAGAGTGTTCCTAAGGCTTAAGTTAATTGAACAGATGAAGTAAATAACTTTTTCTATTTTACGTTTATAATAAGCTCAGTCCGATACGCATTTGCGTATCGTAATGAAGCTATTTCGATACGCGTTTTTTCTTTATTTGATGTTGGTAATATTTAAATGTTTTATTTCATTGACTTGCGCGGCTTTTGTGATTTACGAGAAAACCCATTTTTCGCAGAGGAAAAATAGCTTGATAACCTACTTTTTTATTCTGTGTGGATAACAGTCATGTTGCATAAATCTATGAATCAATCTTTTGTAGATGCTTCAAGCTATTATTTTCTGCCAAATACTATCCAAAATTCAATCTACTAACCTTCCAATGTCAATTTTAACTTCAATTTTATTTGAATTTTCCATCTTCCCTATACTAAATTGCAATGCCGTGACGTAAAATCACGTCTTTTGAAATTCGACAAAACATAGCATAATCGCCCGAATTTCCGAACGCTCTGTATATGTACAACTTTAGAATCTCGTGGTGAAAATAGGTCAATAAATCAAAAAATGACAGTTGGCAAAGTAATTATTGTTGTCCAGAGGCTACTATGATAAAAAATAGTATTACCAATATAAAATTTAGACATAAAAATTTACAAAATTGGAAGGATTTGTTTTCTATTTAAATACCTATGTGTTTTTTATTGAAAAAACTACAAATTAGAAAAAAAAAGTATAACGTACGTGTTATATAAAGCAGTTTTAAGCACTTGTCCCGTTATAAAACTCGCCACAAGCGGCTCCGTTTTTTAACATGGACGCGTGCTATAAAATGATGCTTTATAAAACGTGTACGCTAATATACTATTTTAAACGTTTTAGCGGTAATAGGAGGAGAGGTGGCGGTCGAAAATTTAGGCTCATTTTTGGTAATTCTTTGCTATTTTCAAGCTGTGCTAGTCGTGTGCAAAATGCCGGTGTTCATGACAGTTGTAGAAAAAAACATTTATTTATCAAATAGACTAATCGCAAAAGTGCTCAACTAATTTAGCGAGTTTTCCACACAAAAATTACTGAAGCTAGTTAGTTATTTATTGAGAAATTAAGGACACAAACAGGTTCAGCTACCCATAAACTGTCTCCACGGTTTACGTTTTTTTAAAAGTATTTATATCTAATAATCTAATCGCACAAGAGCTAAATCTACCTGTATTACATGCTGATCATAAAGTTTTAAATTATTATACTACTTCACCAGATCCTAGCCTGACTGAGACTGAGAGAGACTGATGAGTTATGATATGGCGAAACGCGGCTGGGGATGGATATGACGAAATAAAAGGAAAAATCACTCTCTACATCAGATTTTACATTACAGTTGGGAAAGTACACTAAAAGTATTTTTTGAACAGTAGCAAAGAAATAGAGAACAGGTCAATGTTTGGATAATATATATGAAAATAATTTCTAGGTCTAAAAATGAGGGTCGTTTAGGCCTATATGAGTGGTTGTTTGAGACAAATGAAAATAAAACTGCTGTCTAGTGGTTCTAGAAGGTTCATTTAAAGAAAACTATTAAGGAAAATGAGGCGTGTTGTAAATGTCAATTTAAACCAAAAATTCTTCGGGCTTCCGAATTTAAAACATTCCTAACACTCCAGGGCACATTCGAGGGCACTTATTAGCAATATAGTCTATATGGGGGTTAAATGTAAGCTTACAGTCAAAAAAAACTCCGAGATTTTCCACTAGAGTAACTCGATTTAAAGGTTTATCATTTAAGTAACAATCAAACGTAAAAAAATAAATAATTCCTCAAGAAAGTATACTAGGTCCAATAATATTTATTTTATACATTAACGATATGCCTTTAGTTTTAAAAATGTGTTAGTTACAAATGTTTGCTGATGACACCTTAATTTGCATTAATGCTTTAAACATTAATAATTTTAGTAAAGGAGATAATAAAGAATTTTTGTAGTTTAAGAATGGGTTTTTTAAGGTCGGAGAAGGGATACAGATAATTAAATACCAAAAAAAGCTTAAAAATAAAAAATACTCAAGTGACCATAAAATAAACATTTTAGTTTCTTGCGTTAAAAGATCCTAAATACAACCAATAATATATCCGTTATACGTCGCCTTATAATTTCGTATCGATAAAAATACATTTACAACTTTAACAAGCACCAAAGTGTCAATTATTGTATAGGATATGGGATTCTTTGAGGTAACAACTTCCCCATTCCTGTCGCATTGTTACTGTCGTTAAGTATTGCGGTACAGCGCCTTGAGGTCAACTGTTGCACATTCACATCATTCGTTAAATGAAAAAGAGAATTAAAACATCAATAAAATACTTCTTAAATGGTTTTTAGTTATAAACAATATCTAATTCCTGTAAGAAAGTATTAAAAAGAACATTAAAACTAGGCACTTGGAATTTTTTTTTCCATTATCTTGATTTTTTTGTCAAACCAAATTGTATTATTATTATTATCATCAAATAATGTAAAATTATAAAATTACTTTGACTATTTTGGCTAAAGACACTTAACCAGTGGCTTAATTAAAAGTACTTTTTGGGGGAGGGTTGGCCCCAAGTAGTGATGTGAGGTGCGAATATTTCATGCGAATATTTCCATAAATTACGAATATTTCCGAACGAATTTCCTTTGGGAACATTCGGAATTTTCCGAATATTCGCTTTGAAACTTTCAGCGAATATTCGGATTTTAAATTTC
The DNA here is from genome assembly GCA_963969555.1 of Polydrusus pterygomalis. Taxonomy (NCBI): domain Eukaryota; kingdom Metazoa; phylum Arthropoda; class Insecta; order Coleoptera; family Curculionidae; genus Polydrusus; species Polydrusus pterygomalis. The sequence goes on from OZ018380.1 coordinate 24,627,808, forward strand.
CCGCCAACATTTCGTTCTTTGTGCTTCCTGTCGTATCGATGCAGTATATCTGGGCGTCGGTAAGCGAAGTGAACCCAATTTCTTGGTGGCTTGGCATGTGTAAAAAAACAGAATTAAAGAATTAGCTGTATCAATATTATCACTACCTCCATCTTCTGCTGCAACCGAAAGGTCCTTCAGCACATATGCGTTTATACACAATGCCAAAAGAAATAGGCATACAGTTAAAAGAGCAGGAATGATTACATATATGGCTCTTAATTTAAATTTTGAAGAAGTAGTCCATACTCAAAGTGGAGTTGAATAATATAGGGAAAATAAAAGCATAAAGTCTTTCTCCACAATTTTAATTCAATAGCTAGGCTAGAATCATGTCGATTCTAGCCTAGCTATTGAATTAAAATTGGCTACTCTGGCTATCTTGTCGAAATAACGTTAAATTATGAAGTAGGGAAAAGAAAAGCATAAAGTCTTTCTCCACAATTTTAATTCAATAGCTAGGCTAGAATCATGTCGACCTCAGAAAATGATACCAAGTCGATGTCAATAGGATCTAAAATACCGTTGACAACAAATGTTGGCAAAGCCAAAATATGGAAAGAAAAGGATGGCTCTAGCTCGGACCCAGATTCAGAATCTGATGTTTCAATGTCATTGTCATTGCATGACACAAACTCAAGCATTGGCGAAGAAGATTTTTCGGACCTTGAAAAAAGCGAAGATGAATGACCAAAATATGCCATGCGATTCTTTTTGTTTGATTATTATTTATAAACTGACTTACATTTTTTTTAATGACGCTTTAAGAATCAAAATGTTATTTTCTTGTAGAGGTAAGGTTGCCATATTGAAAACATTGTTACTTTGTTTCTTTTATATAATAAACACAATGCTTAATATTACAATTTATATTTAATTTATTTACCTACCGTGGAATCAATTTATTTATTAATCAATTTGGGGTACAAAACTGAATGTTCTCATAAATTTCAATATATTTCAATAAATTTCAAGAAAATCCGAATATTTCGGAAACATTCGGAACAAAAAATAAATTTCGGAAATTTAACATCACTAGCCCCAAGGCAATTTAAATAATCTATGCACTAGGATTTTACTGAGATAAAAGTAGCCTTTATTTTAATATATAACATTAATAACTCTATTTTAGACAGTGTCGATCAAATAAAAGACTTGGGTGTAATATTGGATTCCAGGTGGTCATTTTGTGGACATTTTGATAAAATAATCATCGAATCAAACAGAATGTTAGGTTTTATTGTAAGAACGTGCAGAGAGTTTAGAGATCCCAGAACTTTGATTACTCTGTACTTTGCATTTGTTTATAGTAGGCTATCATTAGCCTCGGTTATATGGAATCCTTTATATCTTACACCCACCAGACGTCTTGGAGCAGTTCAGAAAAAATTTCTTAAATCTGTTGCCCTTAAGGCTAACTGTACTGTACAAGGGATCTAAGAAGATTTCATTTATTTAATTTGCCTTATCAAAGAACTAATTTAGGACTGAACACACCTCTGACCAGGCTACAGAGAACCTATAACCAACACTGTGAGAACATCGATTTGTTTAATTTAAATTTATGCCAATTTAAATTAAGAGTAAGAAGATATTTCTTACAACAGATTCTTGTGTAGAATATTTACAAAGAAAAGTGCGTACTGCAGTATTTCATTTTATATTTTAGTCTAGCTTAGTTTTAGATAGTTTTAGTTTTTTTTACCTAATATTATGTAATACTAGTAAATAGTGGATGCTGTTTTTGGAACCCACGTAGTTCTGTTAGCATCCTAAACCAGTATAAATAAATAAATAAATAAATAAATAAATAAATAAATAAATAAATAAATAAATAAATAAATAAATAAATAAATAGTAGTAGTTTTTTACAAATTTTTATAGATTTATTTTTAATTTTAAAACGGTATCTTCTTTTAACAAAACAGAAAGAAAAGTTAAACATTTTACAAATTGTATCAAATATTACGTATCGTTTTGTTTTTTTAAATAAATGTAATTTTGTAATGTAGTTTTTTTAAATAGTTTTAATGACAATTATTGAGATTTAATAGAATTTTCCAAATTATTATATTCTATCAAACCTTTATGAAAAATAGACTTATAAGCTATTGTTTTAGACACTCTATCCACATAAAAATTTTGATTAGTTCTTGTTTTATAGTTATGATGGTCATGATCAGGTAATAAATTATTTTTAATTTTATTTATAAACATACATACTTAATAAAGAATTAAATTTCTGACATTCAACCAATTTAAATTTTTTAACATAAAATTTATTTTTGTATATTTGTCACAATTTAAAATAATATAAATATAAATAATATATAATTTATTTTATAAAATTTGTAATTTGTCAAATATTTCCTCACTAGCACAATATAAAATGGAAGAACAATAAAGAAAATGTGGTAATATAATTGAATTAAATACAATTTTTTTAGAAAAAAAACTTAAATTAGAACTGATTCTTTTAAAATAACCTACTTTTCCGGCAATCTTCGATATGATACATTCAAAATAATTAAAACATTTTAATTTTGAATCAATAATTACCCCTTAATATTTGAAACCGTTTACTAATTCCAATTTTTCACCATCAATTACAACATTAATATTTTGACAATTTAAATTAATACCCATAACCATACATTTAGTTTTTGAAATATTTAATTTTAATTTATTTACTTTTAGCCAATTTAATAATATATTATGGTCTAGTAGTCAGCGCAGCGGCCGCATAGATCGTAGACCCGGGTTCCATTCCCGGTGCCGGCAACGACGATGTTAAATTTGGAATTTGGTTTAAGAGGTGCGCCGTCTTTCGGAAGAGACGTTAAACTGTGGGCCCCGTGTCATGGATGTTGGCACGTTAAAGAACCCTACCCTCGACAAAGAGGGATTCGGCAAAATTACCAGATAGTGTGTGACAAATTCCCTGGCGTCGGTGATTGGCCTCGTTGCGGAAAAAGGCCGACGTAAAATAAATAAATAAAAAAAAATATATATATATATTTATCTCAGTATTTAGAGTATTTAGACCATCAAAAATATTTAAAACATTAATCGAGCAAGTTCTAGTTACCTCCTAGCAAAAACCCCTTCAATATGCTTTTAAATATGTTTTCTGCAAGTAATTGATGGGTGTACAATCACGACGAGCGTTGGTGCGATATCCAAGAACACAAAGTCTATTTTTGTTTGTAAAAATCTGGTTGCAATTTTACCATAGTAGATATATTTTGTCTACACATTAAATATAAAGATCGTATGAAATTATTCTAATTACTTATTTTACTTTCAAAATTCAGGTTATTTAGCCTAAAGTTGTTTTTTAATCTGTGGAAAAGAAAGAAAAAATTAAAAGTCTTTCTCCACAAAATGTAATAGAATAAAAATTCTTTAGGGGTCTCTTAATGTTTCGAACGTAGAAACGTTCATCATTAGGAGACGGAAAATTTGCAGATGGTTTTAGCAGAAAAGAAAAGGTGTAGAACCTTAATGGAGCTTTTATGGAATTAAAAAAAATGTATGTGTAGAAGTGACATAATATTTAAAGAAAATTGAGAAAAGTTAAAACATACTGAGTATGTGAAAAAGTCAGTAAAGGGCGTCTAAACCAACCAAATAAACTGGTGAAGTAGAAAAAACCGTTCTAAAAAGAAGGTGTCGAGGGTTATTTTAAAAAAAATTTCATAAAATTTTTTAAGTATGAGAGAAAGAAAATTGTTCATTTACTTAATTTAAATTTTACCGCCATACTATCTGTCTTTATAGCTGTCAATCGATTTATCTCTCATTCACTTTTGTCTTAACACGTGGACGTGAGCAACAATTTGACCTTTATTTTTTTTTAATGTGTGATTTTATAATAATTTATTTCATTGTAGGTATTTAAAATAACGTCTTGTGGGGTTACTGGGCTCTAACCCTCAGTACCCCACAAACCACTTGTTAGACAGTATTTTCGTAAGTACCTACTTACTTTATATTCAAAAAAAAATTTAAAAGAAATTTAACTTTTTCACTTTTTGATTTTCAATTTTTATTTTTACCGATTGTCAAATCTTCGTAAAACAAATGTCAAATTTTATCTTTATCATGTCTTACAGACATACTTAAAATAAAAATTTTTTCAAAATAACTCGACAACTTCCTTTTAGAAGGGTTTTTTCTTCTTCACCAGTTTATTAGGTTGGTTTAGACCCCCTTTACTGACTTTTTCACATAATCAATATGTTTTAACTTTTCTGAATTTTCTTAATTCTTAATTCCATAAATGCTCCATTAAGGTTCTACACCATTTTCTCTTCTGCTAAAACCATCAGCATTAAATAAATTTTCCGTCTCCTGATGATGAACCTTTCTACGTTCGAAACATGTAGAGATCCCTAAAGAATTTTTATTCTATTAAATTTTGTGGAGGAAGACTTTTAGTTTTTTCTTTCTTTTCCATACTTTCAACTCCACCATAAGCATGGACTTATTTCTTCATATTTTAATCTCTTTTTCTTTTAACTTATTATACAGGGTGATTCACGGGGATGATACGTTCGACTTATATGACGAACCACGCAACGAATCATTCTGAAAATTTGGTCATTTACATAAAGGGACATGCCTCATTTATCTAAAATATTTTTGACGATACAGTGTTGCTACTTCTACCAAAAAATAGTAGCAACTTTCATATTTCAAATGGAACATCCTATATTTTTTTCAAACCACCTATTAATTTCCTAACAATTTTCTTTAACATTATCCTATACCTATCTCTTACCGTTTCTAAAATAATAATTAATTAAATTACAATTTTTTTGACGAAAACAATACCAAAATAAATGTTGAAATTTGTTAACTTTGGTGAACAGTTAAATAATACTACGAAACTTTTAACCCTATGCCTGAATCTAAGTTGGGATATACAGGGTGGTTTAAAAGTACAGTTTATTTGGTTACTTGAATAGGGGGCCATAAGTATATTTTTTTAAATGTAACACTCTGTATATTATCATTGATTTGAAAAGCTACTTATATTCGTAAAAATATAATGTATACGAGTTTTTGTAAAATAATTATGTATCTCAACACCTACTCGTGTCGGAGGCCCATTCATTACCTAAAATCCATTAATAACTTTGAGCCGCCTTATTTTCCGAGAAGACCAAATTACCAAGTCTAACAACCACAAAGTGTCAATTATTTGATAGGAAATTCTTCGAGGTAACAACTTCCCCATTCCTAATGGATTGTTACTGTCTTCAGTACTTTGATGCATTACCTCGGGACCAATCGGCGCAGTTAACATTTTAACGACTTCGATATGTTTAATGTCCTACGAGTTGTCGTTTATTTCGACAAGAATAAAAATATATTAAAAATATTTTAGAAAAAGGTCGTAAAGTTCATTTGTAAGTGTTCTCTATCACCTGCAAGTCCAGAGCGGTACATAAAAATTCATTTTTTAATGATATTTTCGTATATATATTATTATATCATAAGAGAGAAAATTTTGCCGGTATAATTTTCGACTGGTATGAAAGTTTGTTGGTTTTTAGTAATTTCGCTCATGAAATTTTGCCGACACAACAAACAAATTTTCTCTCGAATGATATTCCACAAGACTATTTCATGAGAAAACAATAAAAACACACTGTTTATTTAGCAAACTAGAAACTTTATTTATTTATTACTAATATTAAACGTACAGTAGTTACAAGTAATAGTTTGTCCATTATTTTCTATTAAATCATGGTTTTGGGTATGATTGACTTGCATTTGAGAAGTCGAAGATACACATGCTTTTGTTGTTCTGAGATTTTCGATGAGCTTTAGATGATGACTAGGATCTAGCTGCAGATATAGTTTCAGGGAATTTGCGTTTGAGTGGCCTGTTATCTTAATCAACTCTTGTTCCCCAACACCTCGTTTTAATAGGGCAGACACAGCGGAAGATCGATGAGAATGATTTGTTATTTTATGCTTCTTCGTATCTATTCCAATTCTTTCCGCTGAAGTTTTGGTCCACTTAGATACTGTATTTATTCCTAGTGGAGTATTTTTGAACCAACATCCATTCTGCCAGTTTGGATGAACGGAGAGAAATAGTCTGTCTGTGGAAATGTTTGGTCCTCTTTTTCCCAATAATTTTAAAAATAATCTTACAGGGCATAAGTCTTTGTTTGATGAATTTCTTACCAACCATTTGCTGTTTGCCAATCGTTTTGACCCACCTTGAGCTGTCTTAGAAAATATACTGTTATATTTAATTCGTCCGGTCAATTCTCCCATGGTATCAAACTCCTTTTGAAAATATTGAATTTTGCAATTTACGGCCTCATTGCCTCTCCAAGCTAGTTCAAATGAGCAGAGAGTTTTGCATTATTGTTAGTAAATCTTTGGTAGATAATGCTCTTGAACTTACTTTCATCTTTTCCTGACAACTTTAGAGCTGCTTTCTCTTTGCGTCTCTTGCCATTCGCGTATTTTTAAAGGAAAAGTCTATCTTTATTTTGTATTAAGTACAGTTTGTTAAGCGGGTAATAATAACGGATTATTAAATGACAATAAACAACCCCTAAAAATATACCTGCAAACCCCGGAAACCCCCAATAAATACCTTGTGTAAAACAAAAATGTAAATATAATTATTATAATCTTCAGATTGGAAAATCCTGGAAATAGGTACCGAACTGGACATTCAACCTTTAACGTTTTAAATTTTTTGATAAAACTGAAAATATAAAAATATGCTCTTAAAATAATAATATATGAAAAATATATATTCTATTATAAAATTGATAAAATATGAAAAAAATGCATATGTCTATGCATTTTGCATATATTCCGCCCTTTATATACAAGTGTTTTTAAATTTTGCAAGACACACACTGCAGTGGATCGCATCGCGCGGTTTTTAAACCGCCTCAACGTAGCATCTATGCATCCTAGCTGTCTTGCTTGAAACGGTTCTAGAATACCTAGAATTATAGCTGCTTTCAGAACGTTGTTGAGACCCAAAACATCTAATTTTAATTAACGAACTGCCGTCAAAATGAATCTAGATTTTGTTTTGCCAATGTCGGCAAAAACCGCTTTAAAAACGCCTTTGTGTCATCGCTCTTAAAGACTCTATACTCTATACATTCCGGCGCCAACAATACGGAATCAACAATGTAAAGTGATTATTTAAATCTCGCTATAAAGTTATAGAGATGTTTAGTTAAATTACTGAAAGAAAAACCGCAGAGGAGAGTAAAAATACATTAATTTAGTAGGCTCAACTGCATACTTTATTTATAAATATGAATCAGAGTAAAAATTGTGCAAATTGTGTAGATTTTCGTAATTTGACCTTTGTGTGCATATTAAGTAGGTTCTCTCCCACATAAATTAATAATCTGCAGTAAATCTTCAAGAACATTTTCAAGCCAAGGAACGGACTTGACCAACTTGTAGGTATTATGTGATGTCTGCTAAACGGCTAATTAATTAGAGTTTGCCTAATTTATGACCTATTCAAGCATTGTAAAGATTTATTGACATACCACTTCTGCTAAGTCAACAACAAAAATAATTACTTATATAGAGACTAACTATTTTGGTTGAGGTTGGCTGTTACCTATAAAAAGCAACAATTACAGTCTTGTTTGCTTAAAGATTGGCGACATCAATGATGTTTCTTGAATGATGGAAGATACTTGCATTGTCTTTATTTGTTTATGGAAAGAGGCCCTTAAAAAATAAACTAACTACATTAAGACCGATCTCAACCAAAATAGTTACCCCATGAAAATTGACAAAATATTGAGAAATCGTAAAAATAGGCCAAACGCCCAAAAAACAGGAAAAGAGCCATAACCAACAATCAACATTTCATACATCAAAGCAGTATATGAGAGAACAAGAAGACTAGGACAACGATACAACAGCAATACAGTATTCAGCTCGAGAGAAACCTTAAAAAGCCACCTGGCGAAGACCAAATCAACAAGTCAAAAAGACATGAAGAACAGTGTCTGACAACACTGTGAGATACTTAGGCCGGCCATACACAGCCGGAATGTCTATCTGAATTCAGAGACGAAATTAAGCATCTGAATTTAGGAACGTACGGAATTGTATATATTTTTATTATACAGCACACACATTCTGATTTTTTCAGATTATGAATTTTTCGAATTTTCAATGGGCCGGAATTCAGATTCTGGATTCAGAACGTACGGAAATGTATATATTTTTATTAGGCCGGCCGTACACAGCCGGAATAATGTTTATCTGAATTCAGAAACGGAATCCAGAATCTGAATTCCGGCCCATTGAAAATTTGAAAAATTCATAATCTCAAAAAATCAGAATGTGTGTGCTGTATAATAAAAATATATCCTGAATTCAGATTCTTAATTCCGTTTCTGAATTCAGATAGACATTCCGGCTGTGTACGGCCGGCCATATACAGCACACACATTCTGATTTATTCAGATTATGAATTTTTCAAATTTTCAATGGGCCGGAATTCAGATTCTGGATTCCGTTTCTGAATTCAGATAAACATTCCGGCTGTGTACGGCCAGCCTTAGATCACTGGAAACAATGATTTAAGAGCACAGAAACGATCGCTAAAAGGAGAGACCGACAAGTCGGGTGCAGTTGACCATGACTGAACACGTGGCCATAATATCATGTGATCCAGAAGCCCTGCATAAAGAACCACACTGGAGGAAAAGAAAATTCAAGGAAGCTGCTGCTATGCACCAGAACTCAGGTTGGTTTAGTAAGCCATCACAGATAAGAAATATCTGGAAACCTTTGTTACTTAGATGTTATCTTAGAATATCATCGCGCATGAATTGCACCCATCTCAGTTATGTTTCAGCGCACCTAGCTAGTATAGAGGTATAGTTACTTTACTTATTTAGTATTTATCTGAAGAGGAATGTAGATAGTGACCAGTTGAAATGTTGTAATTAAGCTCTATTATTCAATTACAGACTTGTTATATTCTACCCTATTACCTACTATTAGATTAGTAGGTCATTGGCTTTCTTTTAGGATGTACTTAAGTTTCAAGATATGGATTAGCAGTTTCCAGGTTGCCTGAGGGGTTCTGCAGGGCTTTTATTTTTGTCTCATATTGTTTAACCTTTTTGTAAGTAATAACTGCTACGTTTTTAAGCCATAGGAAGCGGTTGCCTGATAATTTCATTTTCCATATTAATAAAAGATCAACTTTACACTTTACGGTTATGGTCAGAGTTTATCAAGTCAGTTAGCCTAATGAATAAAAATTAAGCAATTACTTGAAGCAATTATTTTTTAGTTAAAGCAATTGCTTGACTAGCAAATGCTATAAGTAAAAGCAATCGCTAGATCTGGATATGAATAAAATTTTGAAACAATTTTATTGCTGTTTTTCTTAAACCTCTGTAGCAAATGCTTATTCAACACAAGTTCAGACGTGGCTTAGCCACTTGTTCAGATTATAGATTTCATGTTCAGTTTGGTGCCTAATTTGCAAAATAGTTGACATAAATACAACAACGTTGGTCTATTTATTTAGTACAATAGTAATCTGTTACGTTTTTATGGAAAATAGGAAACTTATGGTGATATGGCAGATTTCAGTGAAAATGAGGAAGTGATGAAGAAATTAAAGACTAGCCACTGATATTCGTTCACAAATTGAAGGAACATAAATAAATCTCTCTGACCACAACCGTTTAGCTTCCACAACAGCTTCAGCACTTGTAGGAAATTTAATAAAAATATTGGCCTTCTCCAAAACTGAATCCATTACAGAAGTGTATATCTTACAGACAGTAGCTTGATGAACACTGAGTTCTACCAATACCCTCTGAAACAGAGGGTATTGGTTCTACACCTGCAGAATTTTGAAAGCCCGGATCCGACAATTTCCGCAGAAAGACTTTAATCTTATTTAAAGGCGACAGTGCAGTGCACCCCTCGTCTTTTACCAGTATCAAATTTGCCAACCACTCAACATTTTCGCAGTCAAATCGATAAAAAAATTTTGAAATCATCATATTATCTGCAATTTTTACGTACACTGTAGATTTTTCTTTTACGGACGTTCATATATGCAGGCATAATTGAAGACACAAATTAAGAGCAACGCACGTGTATGCCGCGGAGAACTAAAGTTGACTGCTACCAAGCAAATGATGCAGGGTCGAACTACCTTAAAAAGTTGAAAGCGATTGATATACTAGAAAAAGCGATTCCTTAATTTATTCATCACATTTTACGCAAACGATACCAAATGCTTGTATTTTTTAAGAAAAAGCATTGACTAGAAGCAATTCCTGCATTTTTAAGCAATTAAGCAATTGCTGGACGCAAAAGCCATTACTTTAGTTTTTATTCATTGACTTTCAAGAAGTAACTTCGATTTTATAAGAAAAAACAATTGCTACATTTTTATTCATTAGGCTCAATGGATATGTCTGATATTTTTTAAATACGTAATACATATCAAGTTCATCAACCCAGTTTCTTCACACCAGGACCCATAAATTCTTCAGTAAAAATATAAATCACCAATAAAACTATTCCAATTTCCTAAATGACCAAATAAATCAAAGATAGACTAATAGATTCAGAAAAAACACGGATACTCGCTATAGGAATACTAAGCCGGTAAACGTCCTAAAAGCTAATCAAGGCCACATTTACATTATAAATTACAAAATAAATCACTATTTCTAGACTCTGGGTCAGTACTACTACGTTCATCACGACGCGGCTCTTTCTTAATCACGATTTTTTATTGCTTTTTTCTATTTTTGGATGAATCACATAACGGGTTCCCATGTCTACATAACATTTCGATGCCGCTGTTGTGTTTGTTGTACTATGGTAGGTTCGGTGAGTTGCGCAAAAATTATTTATGAATGCAAGAAGGTAAATGAAATATTTTGTGGGTGTCGGAAAAATAACAACGTTTATAGGATAATATTAATATCCTGTGACCTTCTTATGTGGAGCACAGTAATAACAATTGTAATAATGGTTGATTTTTATACATATTAGGTCTAACGAAGAAAAAATTTTTTACACTCTCGACAAAAATAGTACCCTTATTCTCACCATTTTTAAAATACGGTTTGATCGTCCTGTTCACATTCTGTACACAAAGGTGTGTTTCGTTGCAAATTAAATACAGTGTGACCACTAAAGTCCGCATCATATAGGATTTTTTTTATTAATAGCTTTATTCGAAATTTGACTTTGGCATCAAGTTCTGCTTCGATCGAGATTAAAATTAAGCAAAAAAAATAGTAGTCACGTGATTCGCATTATCTGTCAAATTTTAATTTTTTCCAAAAAATAATTCAAAAGTGGAGTTTATTCTGAAAATATCGAAGAAAGTTATAGCAAAAAGTTTTTTAAATGCAGTTTTTAGCCCACATGCAAAATTTCAGCTGCATAAGATAATTTTGATTTTTTACCCAACACTAAAATTTATTTTCCACTTAATGAACACTTTACTGATGACACGGTGTTCTTTTTTTTGTAATATTAGGGTGTATTACTTTCAAACACAAACTGCGTTTTGAAAAATACTTATTTTATAAAGTTACCTTATACAGGGTCAAAAACAAATAAACTTTGCATCGCATGCGACCAAATTTTAATAGCCCAATTTTGATTTTGTAGAAAAACACATCTTTAATATGGCGCTACTTTAAAGAAAATGTATCTGAAATAAAGCATTATCAAAACTAAGAAGTTTTATGTAGGTTGCGTTGAGTCCTATTTTGCAAAAGTGGTGCAATTTACAAAATATGGGTAAAAAATCAAAATTATCTTATGCAGCTAAAATTTTGCATGTGGGCTAGAAACTGCATTAAAAAAAAATTTCTAATAACTTATTTCGATACTTTTAGAAATAACCCTACTTTTGAATTATTTTTGGAAAAAATTAAAATTTGACAGATAATGCGAATCATGTGCCTACTATTTTTTCGCTTAATTTGCTTCTCGATCGAAGCAGAACTTGATGCCAAAGTCAAATTTCGAATAAAGTTATTAAAAAAAAAAAATCCATATGATGAGGACTTTACTGGTCACACTGTATTCCAGTTGATCACAGTGGACATTATTAGGTATTTCTTAATTATCACCGCATCTGGTTTCTTTAGTAGTAGCTGTAACTGTTAAAATTTACAATGCGTAGTTGTGTGCAAATTGCCCTTGATGCATCATGTCTATTTTAGTCCACTGTGACCACGTAGCAGGCACTAGGGCTTGGTGCTCCTTTGCTGTCTAGGAAAATGTCCAATTTTGATCATATTTTATGTTCCTGATTATTTTTCTTTTATGCTGTTAATTTTGGTTTATTGGCGCTCTACATATTTTCCCACACTTCAATAAAGGTTCAGGTTTAAGGACTCTTATGAGGCATATCCTGGACGTATTTTCGTTTTATAATCATCTATGTAGATGTTCATAATATATGCCTTATCTGCATCTTCCTTCAGTGTCTTTAAAATAAGATGCTAAAAGGATTTATTACAAATACACTTCGACTCGCTATGTTCGCATGCAGTAATGCAAAGGATTTGTGTAGATTGCAATATTTCTACATATTTGTACAAAAATAATCATAGTTATTTCCTAAACATAGAGATCAATGGGGAGAGTTTAACTAGGAATCACCCCATTGTACTAAAAGTTTGTTTTTAAACTATATAATATATACTTTTTCTCTCAAACTACTGGGTAACATAAAACGCATTCCTCTTATTGGTTTTATTATTCCGTATTTTATATCTACATATGTCCTTTAGCCTAGCAACAATGTTCGATGAAGTGTGTAATAATGACTTTCTCAGATAAAACCAAAGGACATACGTTTACCAACATCCCACATCTATCATAGTGCTCAAATAACCACTTGTAAACTTGGCATGTGCATATTAACGGACGGATTTATAATTATTTAAATAAACAGGGAAAGTTATTGCACGTTTAAATTATATTGGAAGCTCCTGTTACAGTAACGCTCTATATTCAAACTGTTCTACGTCTACTATTTTTTTTTATATTATTATAATTTGCAATTATATAAAGAGGCCCTGAAATAAACCTTAATAAAATAGCTTCACTGGTCCAATTATTAATTAATCCAAAGATTTTTCCAGATAGAGAAACAAAAACTATGATAGGAATGTGCAAACCGTTCTTCTTCACAGGGTAGGGTTCAAACCTCAGATATAATATTTTTACGACGCGACGATACGTGCCAACTAAGATGGTGATTATGTCCGCTACATAAGCAACAAAAATATGGTAGGTCTAATAATAATTAGGATAGTAATAGTGTAACTTTAATCTGAGGCACCCAGTATATTGAATCTGTATTAGTACAACATATAAATAAATTTTCCTGTATCTGTCAGCTTGACTATAGTGGTCTTGAGATTGGTTCTGCAAATAAACTTTATTTTCTTTTTCACTTAGTTTTAAAAGCATCCGTGAGAACAAGTGATGGATTTGCGATTCTTGTCGTTTAATAACTGATAGAATTTACCGTTAGTTTTCTTGTTTTGAAAAAATGTAAACTTTATAACAAAGGAGTATTAGATATAATATACGTTTACAGAATACCAAATCCACAAGATTTTTTGAATATGAAGGAATGGAATTAGGTGAATCGTTCGAACACCATTTTTTGAATCTCCATTATTTGAAGACAGTTTTTTGAAACGCCAATTTCCGATCCAACACCGTGATCTTGCGAAAAGTTAAAGAGGATAGCCAGTATCAAAAATAAGGATCATTGAACCTATTGGTCCAGAATTAGACAGTAAAAACTGTTCTCCTCTGGCGGTGTGTTTATATTCATCAGGTAAAAGAATCTGTCTTGTTGTGAGGGGCAATTGATTTTCCTGGTTTCTGGAAGCTTCCCCACTGCATAGGTACTGATTGCACTCGAGAGATTGGGCGGTGAACCTCGGGTTTTTGGTACCGATTATCACAAGCAGGGCCCGCTCTAGGGGGGGGGGGGCAACCTGGGCCCCTGCCCAGGGCGGCAAGTTGGGAGAGCGGCAGTGGCAGTTTCTTCACAGGAGCACGTGCACCCCCATACTACATAAAGAATTACCCCATAAAGAAAAAATAATGTTAATTTAAATTTATCTTCTTATATGTATATGATACAGTAATATAAGTTAGAACCCTCATATTTTAACGTACCGTTAAACAATGGAACGAAAGGTGGTGTAATAGCTCTCGCCAAGCCGGTTGTCAATTATGCATCTTGTATTAGTAGGTGTGGTGGGGGAAAGCGCGATTCTATAGGAAAACTTGCACAATTTAAATGTGCGCCGTTGGGTTCATTGCGTGTTAATTGCTGTATGAATTTATTATTTGGAGTTTTCCTTGATATTTTTGTTATTATTTTGGGGCAGTAAAGACTTATTTTTATTGATAAGTTGGCTGCAAATAAAAACAGAAGATTGGACTTTACTATTAAACAATGTACCTACCCACTATTTAATGAAAAATAAATTGGCCTTTTTTATTTTTTTATCTTATTTCATTTTCAATAAAATAAGTAGGTACCTAATCATAAATTTTTAAATTATTTACTAAAAATTATTGAGCAAATTTGGGCGTGGTCTTAAAAAATTTTCGCCTGCGGCGCATTTTGCCTGCAGCGGGAGTTTAGTGCACCCCCAAGTTAAGAATTCACGAACCGCTACTAGAAAAAGGCGGCAATTTTTTCTTTTGCCCAGGGCGGCGTTATTGCTAAAGCGGGCCCTGATCACAAGCTATATCTCTAGGCATCATAGAGCTAATGCGGATAGATTTTGCGGAACACGTGTAGTATTACAATGATGGTCCTCAGAGGACTACATGGGACTGTTTGCTGAATTATCAGAAGCTTGCCTCTCCAACCTAACGTACCAACCCGGTGTGCAAGCATTATAGAATATTATTTAATTTGAACTAAATATGGTTTAAACTTCATTTCTCTCCTTCATATTATGTTAAGAGCTACTATAACATTTACCGTAACATCATTAAATACAAATAAGTAAAATTTATTGAGCTGAAGATGCCTATAGCTACTTTTCTTAAAAACTAAATAAATTAAGTAATTTTTTGTAATATTTTTCTTAGGGTCAATGGGTCGACGATATATTTTAAATAATAAATTTACCGTTAGTTATAGGCATAAAATGTAGGTATCTTCAAGTACCTAATTCACATACTATTTCATCAATACAAAGCATAAATTAAGCCATTTAGAATTCACCGGAATCGAATAAAATAAATAAAGCTGAGCGTCGACCACACACGACAATATATAAAAGGAAATAAACTTAACAGTATAATTTGTATTACTTGGAAATGTTTATTTAAGGGTCCATTAACTCTATGGAAACACAGTTTTAGCACGTCGCCGTCGACGATAAAAAAAAAGTGTCATCGCTTGCAATGAGTAACGTTTTAGCAAATTTATTTTATACCTTGACAGAAATAAAGTTGTATTGGCAGTATTTTTGGATTTTAAACGTGCATTCGAAAAATTGATAGATAAATTATTAAAAAAATTATATCAGTATGGATTAAGGGGAGTTTTTTTATAAATAATGGTTTCAAAATTATTTAAGTAATAGGTAGCAAAAGACAAAAACTGATAATATTTTTTCTAAAAAGGAATATAATAATATTGGGGTACCCCAAGGTAGCATTTTAGGTCCATTATTATTTATTCTTTATATAATGGATATGCCAAATGTTTTAAAACAAAGTTTTATTCAAATGTTTGCTGATGATACCTTATCTTAACCTAGTATAAAACAAAGTCGCTATCCTGTCTTGTCCCTATATGTGCTTAAATCTTTAAAACTACGCAACGGATTTTGAAGCGTTTTTTTTTAATAGTTACATTAATTCCAGGGAAAGGTTTTTATGTATAACTAGCGACCCGCCCCGGCTTCGCACGGGTGCAATTTCAGAGAGTGGCATGCCGGGTACTAATATCGGGTTTGTTCGGGTTTGTATTATACCAGCGGGTTGCAACGCATGCCGGGTATACGCTAGTTATATATAAAGGGTAAAAATATTCTTGATTGTATAGAGATTTTAAATTTTGAATTAAAAACTATATCAAACTGGTTAAAGATAAATAAATTAAAAGTTTCTAAAACATCGTTATTGGAAATAACGTGATTAATACAGGTATAAATATTTTTGTTGATGATGAAAAATTAGAAATTATACACTCTTTTAAATATTTGGGAGTAATTTTAGATTGTAAGTTAAAATTTGAATTGCATTTTGAAAATCTGGTAGGTATCTAAAATTGGAAAAAAAATTAATTATTTAAAAAGAATTAGTCAAAATTTAAGTTTATTTTCACGAAAAACAATTTATAACACTATAATTTTACCTCATTTTTTATATTGTTCAACTATTTTATACACAGCAAATGATGGGGTCTTTAATAGACTCCAAGTTTTGCAAAATAAAGATATGCGTATAATTTTAAATGTGGATAAATATACGAAAATAAATTTAATGTTAGAGAAACTTCAGTGGTTAAATGTTAAAAATTTTATATTTCTTTTGATTTGTACTTTTATTTTTAAAATACAACATAACTTACTGCATTCTTATTTGAAAGATTTACATAAATACGCTGCTTAAACCCTTTTGCTGCTTAAGTGCCTTTTAGTTAAATCAAATTAAAAAATTTGTTATTTCTTACCTGATCTAATAGATTCCTTATCGTCTTCCGAATCACTATCAATATGCGGTATCGACCCAACAAATTCGAACATGGGACTAGTCTGTATTGAACTATCTTTTTTTGTTACTGGTGCATCGGGAAGTCCACAAATGCACTGACAAGCGCAACCAACTATGTCGTCCTCCTGTCTGTCCAGAGGTAGGTACTGGTGACACTGAGGACACGGGAATGTAAGGTCATCTAAAGGCACCTAAAAAAAATTTAAATCACACTAGTATTAAGTATAGCTGAAAAAGTGTTATATTTTTTGTATCTGTACCAAGAAATACGGAAAAAGTTGCGAAAATTTAATTTATCGCTCATATTAATTTATAAATCAAAATTTTTGGGTTGAAATTTTATAAAATTGTGAATGTTTCACCAGCCCTAACTGCCTCATGTCTGAATTCTCATATTTTTACATATTATCCACCATATAACATTTTTTTACTTACCCGTTTAATGGCATGTTCTACAGATATCAGCAAATTATGAAGTAGTTCGGGTAATTCCGAAGCATCGCATTCATCTTTACAGCTGATCTCCAGATCCGATACTGAATGAAGATTCGAACACATTATGTCATCGATTGAGTGCAACGGGTTGCGGAATTCCGCTACAGTACGCCAGTGGATTTGATGTTGTAGTTTCCAGATAATTGCAACCTACAACAATCAAAGCAAGAGTTAACAAGGCCTAAGAAATTTAGTGGCATTCATAAAGAGCCATGTAAATCAGCAGTTAACTGGCAAATTCCCAGAGCTCAATAGATTACACATTAAAGCGCTAGTGGAATTGCTACCCCGCAGCAGAAATACTTAGATTTAACCTATTCGCTGATGTAGCTTTGCTGTTGGGAGACATGAAGAATGACTCCTCCAATACTAAAGCCCCATAGATCTTATGGTCACCATGGAGGATTATATTATTGTAACCCACTTACTTTCAACGTAAAATATCCTAATCCATTACAATAAAAGATAGGTTTTATATTGCCCTATCTACAATAAACTATAATATAGAGAGAAAGAGAATATATAGTGGATGCTACGCTTTAAGGCTTCAAGGGTTGTATCTCGAGAGTTGGGAGGGTTTATTGCGAGGAATGTGTATTTTGCACTTATAGAGAGCCACCTTTGATACGGGTTGTGTTTCTGGGGATCTTGCTCTCAGCACCTTTTCAGATCGGTATTTATTTTGCAAAAAAGAGCAATAAGGTGCATTTGTCATATAGGTCATCAACATCCTGTAGATCTTAGTTTATAAATTTAAAGATGTTAACCTTGGCTTCTCTTTTTATTTTCGAAACAGCATGTCTTATGCACAGAAAGTTTAAATCTGAAATTCAAACTCCCTCAGCAACTACCACAAGAAGCAAGCATATCATAGCTCTACCCATTCCGCCTTCTACTTGAACCAAAAACTCTCTTTTATATTATAACAGCAAGAAATTATTTAATCATCTGTCCCTTCGTTTATGGTATATTATTTGCGACAAGAAGTTTCGGAGAGGTCTAAAAAAGTTATTAATTGAGAAAGCAATCTATTCGATAACTGAATATTTCGAGGTATCAATAACTTAAAGTAGGTATATGTTCTCTTGTATTTGTACGGTGTTATTAACTGGATTACGTCGACTATCGTGCATGTGTTCTGCGGCGCTGGTTACTAAATGATGTCACAGCCTCTCACTGTTATATCGTTAGTTCTTTGTATCGTACCAAGCAGCTGCTTCTGATAAGCTGAAACTACTACAGGTATCATAACAGGACATTTAGCTATCAGAAACCTTCTTTGAATAAAATTCTTCCGCAAAGGCCTGGCCTGACTCTGGAGGCATGACAAGAGAAACAGTACATCATATATTCTGCCATTTGAATTCGGGCAACCAAAACCAGAACTGAAGCATATTTTTACCAATTCTTCTGCCGAGCTGCACAATTAAGTGCAAGGATCTGGGATAACCAAGTAGGTGCCTACAACACAGTATAACCAGATAACCCTGACCGAAATACATCCGGTTCGGACGGACCCTTAACGGAGAAATAAAAATGGTACGTTATCCCATACTTATTTCAGAAACCAAGGGACCTGAAAGATCTGAGCTGCACTCTAATTATTAATTAACAAAAATAAAGCTTATAAGGTTGAATACCATCTACCATTTTCTCTTTATCGCTTCTGCTAACACCACCAGCAAAGCGTTCTCTGTCTCCTGATGATGAACGTTTCCACGTTCGAAACGTATTTGAATATGGGCTATTTCACCAAGTTAAATAAAATATTAGACTTTAAAATATATTTTTTGTCGCATATGTACATACCTCAAGGCCTGGTTGACTCCGAGTTCGCACACAAAGATAGCAGTCGTTGTTTCGCAGATGACCAGGATCCAAAGGGGCAAATTGAACTACAACTCCGGACCGGCCGAGGCATAGTGGCCATCCAGATGGAGAGGTGGTATCATTCGATTGTTCATGCTGCAACAAATAACGGAAATTAATTGATATTTATAAGGGTTCATCGACGCATAAAAATTTGAATGAACGAATGAATTTGAAATTTTATCATTTCGATTTATCGTCTTTAATCTTGGCCACTAAAAAAATTAAAATTCGTTAACAAACGCTACAAGTTTTTACCCTGCAACTTTTTTCCTCCTAGTTCGGCGAAATTCGTATATAGCAGGTAATTTCCCCCATGGGGAAATAGAAAAGAAAAAAGCACACAATTTTTTATTCGAATAACTAGGCGAACCTAGAATCACATCGACATGTTTCGAGTGCAGTAACACTCATCATTAGGAAAACAAAGTGAAAGGCAAAATGCTGATGTTTTTAGCAACATAGAAAATAATAGTGGTATTGAGCCGTAATGGAGCTTTTAATGGTGTACAAGAGGTGTAAAATTGAATAGTCAAAAGACCGACAATCAAGACTTCAGCATACTGAAGGGTTAAGGGTTAGTGCAAAGGCACTGTCCTGGGAAGAAAAATGAGGAGAGCAAAAGAAGAATTAGGGAGTTTTAAAAAACTTATCTGTAAAAATCATTATTAAAGTAGTGAAAAATCTTGAGGCTTATTAAGCTTTGTCAGAAACATTTAAAAGTATTGAAGTGAGATGGAAAGAAAAAGAAAAAAAGTTGTTTTTCATAAAAGTCGAAGCATCATTTGGTTTAAAGTAAAAACATGTTGGGATACCAGGCTTTTTACGGCCCAGTTACCCCCGCAGGAATCAAAACATACACATTTTGTGCAAAACTAAAATTTTAAAAGTTTAAAAAAAGGTTTTTTTGTTTTACTAGAACATCTTTGTTGGAAAAGTTCCACTGCAACCAGCACGTGTCAGATGGAAAAGTGGAGGAAAATGGGGAAGTTTACTAATGATAAATTAAAGTAGAATTTTAATCTTCGCCACTAAAAAATTTAAAATTTTTACAAACACCACAGGTGGAATTGACACGTATCCCCAAGAGAAAACGTCGTTGCTGCATAAACGTTGCTTATAAGCGTTGCTAACTTAACACATGTGATTTCTTGTTTTTTTTGCTATTTTGGATTGTAGGTGTTAAATAGTTATGGATTTCTAGTTTTTGTGTTTGTGCCTTTAGTGACTCGGATACAATGACTAGCAAATGCCATTGTATAATTTTATTATGCCCAAATAGGGGTAAAATAACAGGTTCTTCGTACTTATATGCAATTTAATTTTATTATGATCAAGTTAAACACATCTAACTAGACCTAGGCTACACAAACAAAATGTTTAAGCCCGGACCTGTTTATTTTCCCCCATACGTTTAATGATAATTTTACAGTACGCATGCCTATTCCTGTTTACATGCGCAATGCTATAAATCTGCCACTTTCATGATTATTTTTTGCTTATCTAAAGGTCTACGGCTTATACCGCCGCCCGTGTGTTCCTGGCCTTATAGGTAATCATAGCCTACTTGATCTGTTTCGGATAAGTATTACCAACCCCTAGGAAATGGTGATTTTTATTATTTGGAAATAAGAACAGTCAATTTCAGCTAATTTTTTTACAATAAAAATTCAAAGATCTAACAATAAGTCGTAACTAATGACCATTCTTTGCCTTCCAGGGCAACGCTGCATGTCCTACTTCTAATGTAGCCCACTGTCTTTTATTAATACATTTGAAAAATGTAGGTGTTAGTAATGCGTAATGTATTTCTAAAGAAATGTATCCCAGTACGAAAGTTGGTACTACAGTAAAATTTCTTCACTATTTGTAATTTTTTAAAATTTAAAATTTAGATAAATTGCTTATCGTTACAAAATATCTGTTTTATTCAAAATTGTTGGTATCTATGTAGACATTATTTGACATAAACATATATTTATGGCTGAGTTTTACCAAAATTGTGATATTTTATGGTAATGTATTCTATTTGACATACTGCACTGTAAACAAATGGTAATATATTTTTTTCTTATGAAATTTTGAAGGCTTATTTTATTTTATTAACTTAAAATAAGCCAATTGTGTTTTCACCATGTCGTCATTGTTTTGATGATGATGTTGATAACAGTGAGTTTGTCTGACGATTTAAAATTACGCAATTTGCGTACTAGTTTTTACACACCCAGTATAAAAATTTCTATTTTGTTAGAAGCTACCATGCATATACAGGGTGGTCCATTAGTGCGATACAGTCCAATATCTCGCATATTTCCAATAACAGGAAAAACCCGTTTGTACCAAAGTTGTGCGGACCCTTGAGGGGCATATTGTAAACATGTTGTTTATTCTACAGGGTGGCCAAAAGAAGAAATACAATCGAAACCCAGGTTTCTTTAAATAGGACACCCTATATATTTTGTGATTTTCGAATACCCCAGTTAATTTTAGTCATATTGTAGAATACCTACTTACTTTTTCCGTCATTTATATAGTTGGAATCTCCTCTAGGTACACAACAACAATATTATGACATTTTCACTATAAAACTTGAAAAACTAAACAAGGAATGACAAGGAAGATGCGCTTATTATTAAATATGCATACAAGAAAATCCGTCATTGTTTTGATGATGATGTTGATAACAGTGAGTTTGTCTGACGATTTAAAATTACGCAATTTGCGTACTAGTTTTTACACACGCAGTATAAAAATTTCTATTTTGTTAGAAGCTACCATGCATATACAGGGTGGTCCATTAGTGCGATACAGTCCAATATCTCGCACATTTCCAATAACAGAAAAACCCTTTTGTACCAAAGTTGTGCGGACCCTTGAGGGGCATATTTTAAACATGTTGATTATTCTACAGGGTGGCCAAAAGAAGAAATACAATCGAAACCCAGGTTTCTTTAAATAGGACACCTTATATATTTTGTGATTTTCGAATACCCCAGTTAATTTTAGTCATATTGTAGAATACCTACTTACTTTTTCCGTCATTTATATAGTTGGAATCTCCTCTAGCTACACAACAACAATATTATGACATTTTCACTATAAAACTTGAAAAACTAAACAAGGAATGACAAGGAAGATGCGCTTATTATTAAATATGCATACAAAAAAATCCGTGCAAATACAAAACCAACATCGAATAAATCCAGCTAATTTCGTGAGGTCACGAGCCTCAGAGTTCATGGAGACGAAACGGAACGGACAGCAGTGCTATGATAAAATTATAATAATATTTCAGTTACTTGAAAATATAAAATATAAGATTTTATATACATACATAGTAAATACCACTGTGTCCTTCTTAAAATACGCACCCCACAAAAATTATCGCATCAGCATAATTTTTCTGTATTTCCGGCACACAATAACATTTATGTGAAAGTCCCTCGTATATTTTGGGAGTAAATAGTGTTTAAAGGATACTTTGTAGTCTAAAAAAAAATCTTCGTTTTTTGATTTGTTTATTTCTGATAAGCAGTGAAAGAATGTAAGATTTTTATTTGCAACATAAAGATTAGTACTGTAGCGTTTACTTTGTATGAACGTTAATTGCAATATTGTAATACTTTTGTGTATCATGGATGTTCCTGAGCGTTTAACACGTCATTTAAGCAATGAAGACGCGGTCCGAGTTGTTGCTCTAATTGAGGATGGACGAAGTTAAAGGTACGTTGCAAATTTGTTGGGTGTTCAACAAAGTACCATATCAAGAGTAGTTCAGAGGTACAGGGAGACTGGACAGTATTCCAGAAGAGAAGGACAAGGACGTAGAAGAATTACGACCGCTGTTGATGATCGTTTTTTACGGCTTACGGCTTTAAGAACTCGGCACTGCACTGCTCGAATGCTGCAAACTGAACTTTTAGCAGCTCGAAATGTACAACTATGCTTACAACAGTCATCTTCGGGAAGAGAACATCCGCCCAATGGTCCCAGTCAGAGGTCCCCGTCTTACCAGGGAACACCGAGTAGCCCGCTTACAATTTGCTACAGAACACAGTGATTGGGGTCTTGAAGAATGGTCCAACGTAATGTTTACGGATGAGTCAAGGTTTTGTTTATACACATCAGACAGACGTATGCCTGTATATAGACGTGAACGTTATTTTCAATGCAACTTTCGTCAAATGGAAAGTTTTGGAGGTGGATCAATCATGGTATGGGGAGGCATTTCTTTTTATGGGCATACAGAGCTAGTTGCTGTAAATGGGGGAAGAATGACAGCCGATCGATACATTAGGGACATCTTGAACCCTCATGTGATCCCATAAGGACCATTTATAGGCGAGAATTTTCTATTAATGCACGATAACGCAAGACGTACGGTTGCCAGGATAGTACAAGACTATCTGGCGGAAGTTAATGTTGCCACTATGAATTGGCCAGCTCGCAGCCCGGACCTTAATCCAATCGAGCATGTTTGGGATCATTTAGGGTGGGCGATTCAACATCATCCGGCTCCGATCAGAGACCTTAACGAACTTTAAAATGAAGTCCAAGTGATTTGGAACAATATGGAGCAAGACTACATACATAGACTATTTGAAAGTCTACCAAGGCGAACGGAAGCAGTCATAAGGGCTAGAGGTGGCAATACTCGGTTGTAAAATAAAGAATTTTACTCCTATATTTTTTGTTTTTTACATAAAAAGGGTATGATAATTCAATGATTTTTTATTTACCCTGTATATGCGAATAGTCTCTAAAACTTACTTCTTACTGATAATCTTCACATTATTTCAAACATTGTTACTACCTATAATAAAGTTTGATTGACTATTCTAGGCTAGAATTAAAAATGTTCACAAAATAAATGTGATGCGATAATTTTTGTGGGGTGTGTATGTTATCCTTTCGTAATAAAGATATTGCCAGAAAACACACACACACACAATTTTGGCAGCGTTGATAGATAATATAATATTTTCACGATAACTTTCCTGAATTTGGCAATTATTTTCAACGCATCTTCACAAGATTTCATAAAAGACTACAACTCCCTAGTTTTATAACTTTGGAAGGAATATTCACCACTTTTGGGCCTATAATTTAGTACATTATTCTATGGTGTTGTTGGATTTCCCTGTCTTAGCTCAAAAGTTAAATTTACAGCTAAATATTATGAACCAATGGCTTGTCCATAAAATAGCTTCTGTTTGGTACCCAACAAGAAATTATGACTATTACTTCCAGCTGTAGTTTGACAAGGAAAATAACATTTAAATATAATATAAGTAAGGTTCAAAGCAAACGAGTACTGTTGGAAAAGTTAGTTATAAAGTTATGCCACTTTAAGGTTATTACAGATGCAAATAAAAAGCAAAGAGTTGCAGATTTTAAATACCGGATTACAGCCAAGGTTGTCGCAACGTTATTCCCGCCAATGATTAGCTTTAAAAAAAAATTTGGGACAAGCTGTGACTTGGGCTTGATTGGTTTGATTATGTATATTATTTTTTTATTAAACTCAAAGGTTATTGACTTTGATGGTTCGGAACTGATGTATTCATTCTGTTGTATAATAAGGCGATGATACTTGATAAAAACTTAAATCATTTTGACCTGTATGACGGTTCCCAAGGTGAGAAAGGTATTGTCGGGTTATCTTTATTCGCGAAAAATCAGTGGTGATGTTTCCAAAAGGATTAACGGTACTGTTATGGTACAAAATGTTATTAGATTTATATCTTGTGAGAACATCCAGAAAAAATCGGACGACGGATCGTTTTGTTATCGTGGAAAATTCGGTAACGGTTCCAGGTCTTTATCTTTTTATGTCATTTTCGTATACAGGATAAGAATTATTACACCAGGGTCGATAATTTTTGAAACCAAAAAAATAATAGCAGGATGAAACCCATTGGAAAACACATAACAAAAATGAAAGGAAAAATAATTTTACGGGCGATCCGAGGTCGGGAAGTGGAAGAGGGTGAGTTTTTAAGGGTAGATAACGATTTATCTCGATTTCCGGCAAAACTACAAGTCCTATGGAAAAATGTTAAACGGCAAAGTTGTAGGTAATAAAAAGATCAACAACTTTTGTATTTACACTTTTTTCACATAAGCTCAAAATTTTTGTGAAAAATTCAAATAACCAAGTTTTTGGTTTTTTATTTTTATCTTTTACAAAAAAAAATTTTTTCACGAAATTTGGTGAAAACTTACCTTTTTATGTCCCAAACACACTGTACTTTTTTTATTTAAAATATTTTTTTTCACCTTATTTTGACTTAATATCGGAAAAGCACCCTAATCATCAATCGAAAATTCTCACGTCAAAATATCTGCTTTTTTAAAAAAGTCAGTGGGCTTTTTATTCGTTGAAATCTCTACTTTCTGATGGTGTAAAAAAAATATACATTACAATGGTAAATGTTCTCAAAAAATGCAAAGAAACGAAAAAAACTAGAATCCGAAATTTTTTTTTAATCATTATGTACAATTTTGAGCTATTTATTAAAATTTATACTTTAATTACTTGAAAAACGTAAGATTCCATGTTACATTGATAAACAAAAAAAAATACAAATCCATAAAACATAAAGATCGCTAAAAAACATGCGAAAATAGTTATTCTAAATATAATTAAAGGTAGGATTTAAAGGGGATTTCATCTAATTAAATTATTAAATCTATATTTTTTTACACCATCAGAAAGTAGAGATTTCAATGAACCAAAAGCCCACCGACTTTTTTAAAAAAGCAGATATTTTGACGTGAGAATTTTTGATTGAAAATTAAGGTGCTTTTTCGATATTAAGTCAAAACAAGGTGAAAAAATAAATATTTTAAATGAAAAAAATTTCAGTGTGTTTGGGACATAAAAATGTAAGTTTTCACCAAATTTCTTAAAAAAAAATTTTTTTTTGTAAAAGATAAAAATAAAAAACCAAAAACTTGGTTATTTGAATTTTTCACATAAATTTTGAGGTTATGTGAAAAAAGTGAATACAAAAGTTGTAGATCTTTTTATTACCTACAACTTTGCCATTCAACGTTTTTCCATAGGACTTGTAGTTTTGCCGGAAATCGAGATAAATCGTTTTCTACCCTTAAAAACTCACCTTTTTCCACTTCCCGACCTCGGATCGCCCGTAAATTATTTTTCCTTTCATTTTTGTTATATTCTCTTTTTTTCCAATGGGTTTCATCCTACTATTATTTTTTTTTCACTTTTTACCATTTTCAAATGCTTCAGCCCTTGTCTATATCCAATAATGTTCGTTATACATAACTTTTTCGGGTAATTCAACATTTTTACGGACACTTTAAGAGGAAGTAACCCCTTTACCACAATGAAAATTGCCGAACGTTTTGCTGGTCAAACAAAAAGAAAAAATAAAAATTGGTATTTAGAAAATAAATTCTACTTTAAATACCCCATCCAGAAAAGTAAATGACGATCGAAAATATTCCCAAAAATTTTTTTAGAAATTTTTTTTATTTTTAGTAATTTTGTAATATCTTAAACAATTCTTTATTGGTCAAAAGCAAAATGACTTTCCCGGGTGCAGAATGTTGTACAAAACAATTTTTCTTAAAGCCATTTTTCAATATCGGCCTTACTTTTTTCTCAAAAACTTTGGGCGCGTAAAGTGAATTTAAGCGTGTAAAGTGGGTTTACGCGCCCAAAGTTTTTGAGAAAAAGTAAGACCGATATTGAAAAATGGCTTTAAGAAAAATTGTTTGGTATAACATTCTACACCCGGGAAAGTCATTTTGCTTTTGACCAATAAAGAATTGTTTAAGATATTACAAAATTACTAAAAATAAAAAAAATTTCTAAAAAAAATTTTGGAAATATTTTCGATCGTCATTTACTTTTCTGGATGGGGTATTTAAAGTAGAATTTATTTTCTAAATATCAATTTTTATTTTTTCTTTTCGTTTGACCAGCAAAACGTTCGGCAATTTTCATTGTGGTAAAGGGGGTTACTGCTCTTAATGGGAGTTAGGCATTTATCAAATTAGGCATAAATAGGTACCAACCCCATTAGGCAAACTTTCGCTTGACGTTCGCCTGCGGACCGCTTTTTACCTCCATGGTACGCCAGTGTGTACATACGCTCTTTTTCTATATCCAAATAAATCCTTATGATTTAAGCACCTTAAGAGAACGTGTTCTGCCTCGTTGTGTTGTTACATAATTTTATACTCTTGTTCTTTATTGTGAAACTAACAAACTAAATGACAAATCCCATGCAACAAATATGTCTTCATTAAAGTGTATACACATTTGGTTTTTTCAGTGGGTAGTTGATTAACATAGTTAAAATACATAGAACCTGTTGTTCTGTTACAGTTACTTGGTAAATAGGTTAAAGGATTTTTTTAAGGGAAGACAATTAAATAAATAGACCAGTGCTGAAGGGTGGAAAACGATTTATCTCGATTTCCGGTAAAACTACAAGTCCTATGGAAAAACGTTAAATCGCAAAGTTGTAGATAATAAGAAGATCTACAACTTTTGTATTTACACTTTTTTCACAAAACCTCAAAATGTATGTGAAAAATTCAAATAACCAAGTTTTTGGTTTTTTATTTTTATCTTTTACAAAACAAAAATTTTATCCACGAAATTTGGTGAAAACTTACCTTTTTATGTCCTTAATACACAGTAATTTTTTTGATTTAAAATATTTATTTTTTAACCTTATTTTGACTTAATATCGAAAAAACACCCTAATTTTCAATCGAAAATTCTCACGTCAAAATATCTGCTCTTTTAAAAAAGTCGGTGGGCTTTTTGTTCGTTGAAATCTCTAATTTCTGATGGTGTTAAAAAATATATACATTACTATGGTAAATATTCTCAAAAAAATGCAAAGAAATGAAAAAAACTCTAATCAGAATTTTTTTTTTAGATCAATATGTACAAATATGTACAATTTTGAGCTATTTAATAAATTTATACTTTAATTACTCGAAAAACGTAAGATTCCATGTTACATTGATAAAAAAAGAGTATACATTTTAATATATAGCTCAAAATTGTACATATTGATCTAAAAAAAAAATTTCTGATTCGAGTTTTTTTCATTTCTTTGCATTTTTTTGAGAACATTTACCATAGTAATGTATATATTTTTTAACACCATCAGAAAGTAGAGATTTTAACGAACAAAAAGCTCTCCGACTTTTTTAAAAAAGCAGATATTTTGACGTGAAAATTTTCGATTGAAAATTAGGGTGTTTTTTCGATATTAAGTCAAAATAAGGTTCAAAAATAAATATTTTAAATCAAAAAAATTACAGTGTGTTTAGGACATAAAAAGGTAAGTTTCCACCAAATTTCGTGGATAAAAATAAAAAACCAAAAACTTGAAAAAATTTTTCACATACATTTTGAGGTTGTGTGAAAAAAGTGTAAATACAAAAGTTGTAGATCTTTTTATTATCTACAACTTTGCGATTTAACGTTTTTCTATAGGACTTGTAGTTTTGCCGGAAATCGAAATAAATCGTTTTCTACCCTTAAAACCCCCCCTCCCCCCCTTCCCGACCTCGGATCGCCCGTAATTTATTTTTCCTTTCATTTTTGTTCTATTCTCTTCCTTTTCCAATGGGTTTCATCCTACTATTATTTTTTTTGGTTTCAAAAATTATCGACCCTGGTCTATAAATTGTCTTACACAAATGAGATTAACTTCCAAAAAAAGAAACTTACACTTATACTGTTTCATTTGTAACATCAAATGACATTTGGAAAATGATCTAATACAGCAGGTTGGCTAAGACATAGTTTGTATTGATAGTTTATATTGTTTTAACCCATATTAAATAAATTGGTAGTGTTTCAAACCCGATTTAGTATTATGTCAATTAGAGATTTGCTAGAATAGTGTTTTTATTGGTAGCAATCAGTTTTATTAGCAGCACAGTTTTGTTAAATAATACAACAATTTTTGCAATAAATTGTATCTTCTCAATGCGACGCATTTTGTTCCCACTAAAGCGCTTTCACTACAATTAAGAAAGCAGATCAGCGTCCCCAAAAATGAATTGTATCCGTTAGAAACCATAATCCACAAGACGTTGGTGGGGGCTCGTAGCGATCGGCAATCGCCCCGCGTCCTAGTATTAATTTTAACTTTTAACGCATTTGTTGCACAGATCACATCATTATCAGAGGGTCTTCTATAGCTGTCCTATCTTTAAATTTTATTGATCGTACCAATACCTGTTTCAATTAACTTATTTTTACTTTGTATTTAAGTTTTTTTGGAAAACCTCCTATTGGCTAAATCACCGTGATATTATCACTACACAACGGTCTAGCAATTTTCGTTGCCTTACAGTAGGAAAGCGCGTTGCTGTCACATAAATAAACAGTGATATAAAGAGTATGTAAATTCTTATAAGGAATAGAAGGTTTTCTTCTCAGTGTAATCTAGAAGCAACATGATGCCGATGGCTTAAACAAAAAGCCCTTTTTCGGCAATTAAATCAATTTAGACATGTGAATCTTACAAATCATCAGTTTTTGAGTAAAGAATAAGGTAATCTCAAAATTAAAGTTTAAATTAAATTCTAATGGGTGTTAGATTCGTCTTCATATCATAATATTATTTCCCTTACAAAACGCTCAAAGAAGCCGATCTTTCTATTTTCTCGCCCCCATTTATACCCGTTG
This sequence comes from Polydrusus pterygomalis, assembly GCA_963969555.1. NCBI lineage: Eukaryota > Metazoa > Arthropoda > Insecta > Coleoptera > Curculionidae > Polydrusus > Polydrusus pterygomalis. The sequence goes on from OZ018380.1 coordinate 24,657,689, forward strand.
GTGGAAATGAGATGTTAAATATTAAGTTTACCTATTGGTAGTTTCGAAGTAATTTTTGAACAGGTGAAGATACAAAATAAAATCCAACATGATGCGACCTTTTTAAAGGATACTGCAGAGGCTAAACTCATTAAGCGATATTTGTATGTACATAAAAAATATAAAAAAATTATCAGTTATCATAAATAGCTTTCCAACAGACCCATCAATTTAAACAAAATGTCACCGGCGCAGAAATAATTTTAATTTACAGTCGTAAAGTCGCTTTTGCATAGAAAATCTTGAACTATTACATGGTTTATATCATTTTAAGTATGATTGATTATTATTCTTCGCTGCTATTAAGGTAGTGCAATTGAGGCCGAATAAAGAAAAGTCTTGTCATGTTTGGTTTGCTTCATTCGGCTTAAACATCTTCATTTACACGGTTTGGTGCATATAATTAATTGCTATATTTTCAGTGAGTTTTCCGTATTAAATTTATTATCTGCGACTAATAACATTATACGCATGTTATTTTAAAAGGCCATCATAATTAACTTCTTCTTCAATCTATCTTTCTCGTCATAATTCGGAATCATTAGATACTTTGAAATACGCAAGAAAGAGTATGATTCAAAGACAAAATTGTAACCAACATATCTAACTATGTAGCGTAGGGTACTACCGTGCGAGCAAAAATTATTTGCTTCAAAGAGGGCCTTGCATCTAAGGACGTAATGCTTAGCCGTAGAGTTTAATACCTGTTGGGTGTCAGTAACTACCTGAATTAACAATCAATTAGTTTTTCCGTCATTTTTGACAATCGTTACAAGTAATTTGATTAATCGCTAATGTTTCCAATTTCTTGAACAATTCACACAATGGGCTTTACGGAACAGCACAAAACATTCATGGTTGAAGTGTATTTTCGAAATGGGGTTAGAGTAAATGGTGAGTGGCAATACAATCCGGGTTTGTGCATGGATCTTCACGAACATTTTCCTAACGTTGCTTTTATTGCTGGGGATTTTTATCATTGCCTGAAAAAACCCGTGGCTGTGTTTAGGGAAACAGGTTCTATACAATACAAAAAAGGAGCAGAAAGACCATCTGTAAGAACAGAAGAACTTGTTGCAAACGTTCGTGAAATAATGCAAAATACGCCAACAAATTGTATAGGACGCCTGTCCCAAGAAGTGGGAAGATCTTATGGAACATGCAGGACTATTCTTAAGAAACAGCTAAATTTATTTCCTTATAAATACAAGCCGCAGATTTTGAAAGACTTCGTTTTTCCTCATTTAAAGAACACTATTTTTAAAACACCAGTTGCAAACTTAGAACAATTACAAGAAATGATTATCCAAGAATGTGGTGACATTTCTCCAGAGATGCTGGTCAATACTTTCGAAAATATGAAGAGCCGTGTGAATTTATGCTTGGATCATGACGGTGGCTAATTTCAGCAATTTATGTAATTATTTTTCTTTTTCTTTCTGTATATTCTTACTTTGTTAATTTTGTAAACAACAAAAATAAATTTGTATTTGTCTACCTACCTATTTTATTACTCACTAGTTTGGCATATCATGTCATAATATGAAGTTGACAAAATTTTAACCTAGATTTGGTTAGATATCGTCCCCATACCATTGTGATGTAAACCAAGCCCTACGTTTTTTAATCCAAGCCCTCTTTGATGCAAATAATTTTGGCTCGCACGGTAGTTGTACTATGGTAAGAAAATGAGTGCCAAATACATATATATATATATATTTGACTTTACATACTAAAAGTAAAATATTGCTAAAACTTAACTACACACACGAGCGGAATACATTACGATTTCCAAAATTCCCATTATGACATCTGAATTTTACTATATCCTTAGGCAAATTTTATAATTATTTGATCGTACATTTATCCGTATAAAGTACACATCATTACAATATCATAATTTTATTATTATTTGCTTAGATGAAGACATGCTCATAAAAAGTCAAGGATTACAACCGCCTCATACTTATGCAACGTTACTATATAGGGTGAGTTAGCAATGAGAGTTTTGTCAGAACTTGGGACAACCTGTCGTAATGTTTTTGCTTAAGTCGCACAGTTCTACAGCTACTAAAATAATGGTTTTGCAACATACATTGCTGTATTAATATTTTTTATTTAATTGAGAACTGCTGATCTCATCATACGCTTGCCTATACCTCTATTAAACAAAATGGGTAAGCGGGTCGTTAAAAATACTGAAAAACAAAGGCAACACATAAACATACAAATTCAGGAAAAAGATTCGAAAGCTTTTCTGCAAAAGCAGTACATACTGTAAAACTAACCGTTGGGGTTTTTACAACAACCAACTTGCTAATGACATGTGCAAAGACAAAATGAACCGGCACCGTTAGAACGACACGTATTGTTCAACGCCTACTTAGACTGCAGTGAGCATGCGCAATATGGCCAATGTGTATTATAAACAACAAATTTGAAATAATGTCAATCAGCTGTTGCTTCGATGCCAACACAACCCCGGTCATTTATTATTTTCACATAATATGTCTTGTGGTGTTTCCTATATAATAAATTAGTGTTTCAAAAATTTAGCAGCAAAAAATAGTTAAATACGTTTTAAGAGCAGTAACCCCTTTTACCACAATGAAAATTGCCGAAAGTTTTGCTGGTCAAACGAAAAGAAAAAAGAAAAATTGGTATTTAGAAAATAAATTCTACTTTAAATACCCCATCCAGAAACGTAAATGACGATCGAAAATATTCCCAAAATTTTTTTAAGAAATTTTTTTAATTTTTAGTAATTTTGTAATATCTTAAACACTTCTTTATTGGTCAAAAGCAACATGACTTTCCCGGGTGTAGAATGTTGTACCAAATAATTTTTCTTAAAGCCATTTTTCAATATTGGCCTTACTTTTTTAAGCGTTTTTGAGAAAAAAGTAAGGCCGATATTGAAAAATGGCTTTAAGAAAAATTGTTTGGTACAACATTCTACACCCGGGAAAGTCATTTTGCTTTTGACCAATAAAGAATTGTTTAAGATATTACAAAATTACTAAAAATAAAAAAAATTTCAAAAAAAAATTTTGGGATTATTTTCGATTGTCATTTACTTTTATGGATAGGGTATTTAAAGTAGAATTTATTTTCTAAATACCAATTTTTATTTTTTCTTTTCGTTTGACCAGCAAAACGTTCGGCAATTTTTATTGTGGTAAAAGGGGTTACTTCCTCTTAAGCCGGCTCTGTTAAATAGTTACATAATCCACAAAATGGTGCGAACTGCGCAAACTCCGTAACCCACTTTAGTCCTCCATAGGGGACACAATATTGCAATATAGCATTAGCGGTATACAGGGTGTCTGCAAATGATGAGCAAAAAATTTAAAGAATAATTCTAAACCGAAAATAAATGCTATTTCTTCCATTCCACATTTTTTCGAAAAATTATTATTAAAGGAATTACAGGGTGTTAAAGTTAAATTTTATTTGCCGTTTTTTTTGCAATACCTTTTGCCACGCTCATAATATTATGACGAAATCTCGTATATGGGGCTTTTTCGGGATTGGGAATACAAATTTGCCCACCGTTTTTTCGCATTTTGTAGAGGGCGCCATATCTTTACACGCCTATACTTTAATTTGAATGGTCCCAACTTTTTTGTCCTACACTGTATGCGCATTTTGACTGAATATTTTAATTCTCCTAACCTTTTGACATAAAAAAGGTTTATTCGAAAAATCTAACCGTTTTCGAAAAAAACGCTAAAATAACATTGCTTGCATGTGATGAATACGAAATCATTTTAATTTATTGTCAACTTTAAACATAGCATAGCAAAGGAAGGAATATTCCATGGATTCCGTCGGAATTTTTTAGGAAGAATTAATTTATGCATTGAAGAGGAATGACGTTACTTTTTGAACCTTTGATTTGAATGTTTAATTTATTGTTCTAGTAAAACTAGTAAGTATTTTAAAACTGCAAATAAAACTGAATTTTAGAAAAAATGTTATAGGAAGAGATAGCATTTATTTTCGGTCTAGAATCATCCCCTAGATTTTTTACTCGTCATTTCCGGACACCCTGTGTGGGTGGTACTCCCGACTGATCAAATCGTTGCGTGTTTCGCATGTGTCGGTATCTTCCAATGCATTTCATTATCCCTCAAATCAAACATGATTTAAAAGGTTGGCAAATTTTATACAATTATTGATCAGTATTGATTTAAAGAAATCAAATATGGTTATTTTGTGTAAGTAGCAACACAAGACATATCATAAAACTGATAAAAAGCTGATCAGTTTTTTTTAGCCTAATTCTTCGATCTCGATCTAGTGTTGACACATTTTTGTTACCATAATTAAATGGGTCGAGACAAAATTTTGGAATTTTCCTGAAAATATGACGCATTTTTACACAAAAAATGCAAAACACTTTCTTTTGATTGATGTGAACCTGTATAATTATTGTTGAAGTATACATTTCATAAATGAAAGTATTAGCCAAAAGTCAGCTGTAAACTGAGATATAAACAATGCCCATGACACCCAAAATTACCTAGAGTAGACATTTCTTCGACTATCGTCCATAAAACTAGGCTAAATATAGGTTGTATTGAAAATAATGAACACCTGCATTGTTTCTTTGATGTAAATTTTTACGTGATTCATATTTTACGCTCTCCGTTTCTTGTTTTCCGCCTATATTTACTATTTACTTTCGAATGTTACAAGATCGCGAGAAAAGGCTAAGTTTTTAATATACAATGGATCTTACGGGTCAGTAGTATCAATGTTAACAATAATAGTACCGTAAAAGCAATGACCTATTATCATCAGAGTGAGATTTTTATTTGAATGAAATTAAAAGTTCTAAGTTTCCACAAAGATGAATTAATTACACAGGCCTGCATGAAATTTGTGATGACGTGATTTTTGTTTGTTGAGTTCAGTTTTTATATAGAAATAACTAATTAAAATACAATTGGTCTCTATCACCCACAGATTTTTTTTTGCAAAAAAAGAGAAAAAATTAAAAAAAAAACTTATAATAGGCGTTTTAATACATTTTAAAATGAATGTAGTACTTCAAATTCTAAATGATTGAGGAATAAAAAATGATTTTCTGTGGTGTTACACACCTTCCGACTGGAGACTTTTTATCGACTTTAAAAAGAAGCTTTAAAGCTGTTCTTTTACATAATGACAATGTTTTTGCTTCTGTTTCGGTCGGCCATACACTTAAGTTAAAGGAAAACTATGAAAATTTAGAGGAATTACTTTTAAGAATACAATATAAAAATCACAACTGGAAAGTGTGTAAAGATCTAAAAATTTTAGGTCTTCTCTTAGGTGAGCAGTCTGGATTTACTAAATTTCCATGTTTCCTGTGGGAGTGGGCTAGCAGGAATCGAGAACAGCATTGGATAAAAAGAGACTGGTCACAAAGAGAGACTTTAACACCTGGAAACAAAAATGTAATTCGCGAAAGTCTTATTGACCCTCAAAAAGTTTTACTTCCACCACTTTACATAAAACTTGGACGTATGAAACAATTTGTTAAGGCATTAAACAAAGAAGGAATTTGTTTTAAATATTTGTGTAAAACATTTCCGGCTCTGTCAGAGGCATAATTAAAGGAGGGAATCTTTGTAGGGCCGCAGATTAGCAGCTTGATGAAAGATACAAAATTTGAAAAGGTAATGGAAGATAAGGAAACACATGCATGGAATGCTTTTAAAGAAGTTGAACCTCTACATTACTACTATGTTGAGACCGTTGAAAATATGCTGGAAAATTTCAGGAATTTCAGAATATGATCATAAAAATTCACTTTTTACATTCCCATTTGGACTAATTCCCGAAAAATCTTGGGGACGTGAGTGAAGAGCAAGGTGAAAGATTTTATTAATATATTAAAGATATGGAAAAAAGATACCAGGGGCGCTGGGACACGAAAATGATTTCTGTTGGACATTGAGAAGAGATCTTCCTTTAGCTGAAACAGAAAAACAACCAAAAGAAGCTTTTCTGAAAAAAGAAAACGTTTTTTAAAGAAGCGTAACGAATAAATAATCATTTATAATAGTTTATATGTGTATAATTTGTATATTTTTGTATTTTTTTCCTTAATATATAAAAAAACTAGCTTATAAATGAAATAAATAGTGTTTTTTCTATATTTTTGGATTTTACCGATTTGAAAAATAACCTTACGTGATATAAAAAAACTAAAAGCAGATTTGAAATCAGCGCTACCCAATTACTAGAAAACAGTTAAAATTTTTAAATCAACTTTCAAAGTGTTAAAAAATGCAGGCCTGTGTCATTTTGTTACATCTATACCGGGTTATGGATGATGTATGGTGGACAAGCACACCAAATTCTATTATTTTCAAATGAGCCAATTAAATCTTCGTTAAATTCTAAAAAATTTAATTTGGCATCATAATTGAGGAGCAAGCAAGCAAATCCCAATAAATCCACTTTTGAACAAAAATGAGTTAATAATAGATTCCTATTTCTTTTTATAAATCCAATGGTAAACTCAAATTCAACCTAACTGTGCTAAATCCCCTTTAAAATCCACCTTAAAGTCAGGCAAATCAAGCAAATCCAAATATATCCAGAAAATAAAATTCCATAGGTATATTTCGATCAAAAAGGAATAAATTCGTGAATTTAAAAATAAACGTTTTTCCCTTTTCTTTAAAAACTTGTTAATTTAGAAATAATAAATGTGTGAAAACTAAAAAAATTAATCTTTGTTTTTATATGTAGGTACAGTGTGACCAGTAAAGTCCGCATCATATGGGTTTTTTGTTTATTAATAACTTTATTCAAAATTTGTTTTTGGCTTCAAGTTCTGCTTCGATCGAGATGAAAATTAAACAAAAAAAAATAGTAGTCACGTGATTTGCATTATCTGTCAAATTTAAATTTTTTCCAAAAAATAATTTAAAGGCAGGGTTATTTCTGAAAGTATCGAAAAAGTTATTAGAAAAAGTTTTTTTAAATGCAGTTTCTAGCCCACATGCAAAATTTTAGCTACATAAGATAATTTTGATTTTTTACCCATATGTTGTAAATTGCACCACTTTTGCAAAATAAGACTCAACGCAACCCACATAAAACTTCTCAGTTTTCACAATGCTTTATTTCAGATAAATTTTCTTTTAAAGTAGCGCCATATTAAATGTGTGTTTTTCTACAAAATCAAAATTGGGCTATTAAAATTTGGTCGCATGTGATGCAAAGTTTATTGTTTGGTAAGGTAACTTCATAAAATAAGTATTTTTGAAAACGTAGTTTGCGTCTGAAAGTTATACACCTTAATATTAGGACAAAAAAGAACACAGTGTCATCAGTAAAGTGTTCATTAAGAGAAAAATAAATTTTAGTGGTGGGTAAAAAATCAAAATTATCTTATGCAGCTGAAATTTTGCATGTGGCCTAGAAACTGCATTTAAAAAAACTTTTTATATTATCTTTTTTCAATATTTTCAGCTTTTGAATTATTTGTTGGAAAAAATTAAAATTTGACAGATAATGCGAATCACGTGACTACTATTTTTTTGCTTAATTTTCATCTCGATCGAAGCAGAACTTGATACCAAAGTCAAATTCCGAATAAAGCTATTAATAAAAAAAAATCCAATAATATGATGCGGACTTTACTGGTCATACTGCACTGAATGTATAGATAATAAAAAAACCATTCTTTTTAACTTTAAAAAAAAAATGAATCAAAACAAAAAAAAGAAAAAAAAATATCTACATTGAAATAAACAATTTGACATCGTAATAGTAGAAAAAATAAATGTTTTAATTCTCAGCTGAAGCAAAAATAAATAAATCCTTTTTGTAATTGTTAATATTTTTTTTGTTAACTATAAAATTGAAACGTAAATAGTGTGCAAGAGATCTATAATGTCATATCTTTCACGTAGGCTATATTTTTTTTTGGTTACATTTAAAAACCTGCTAATGGCACATTTTTTGCAATTATTTCGAAACTTTACACAATGGATTTATCCGGTTTAGCTTACCTGCTCCTCAATTACGATAATGCCAAATGTTACTACACTGAAAAAAATGATCTAATACAAAAGGTTTGCTAAGACATAGTTTGTATTGATTATTTTGTTTTTATTAACCCATAATATTATAAATAAATTGGTAGTGTATCAAAACCGCTTTAGTGTTATATCAATTCCAGATTTGCTGCTGCATACAGTGTTTTTATTAGTAGTAATCAGTTCCATTAGCAGCACAGTTTTGTTGAATTATTAACTACTTTTAATGGAGCAATTTTGTTAAGAAATAAATCGTAACTTCTCAATGCGACGCATTTGGTTCCCAGTAAAATGCCTGCTCTACAATTAATAACGCAGGACAGCGTCCCTAAAAACGAATTGCATCCCTTAGAACGAATAATCCACCAAGACGTTGGTGGGGGTCCGTAGCGATCGGCAATCGCCGCGCGTAACATATTTGTTGCGCAGGTCACATCAATGTTCGGAGTCATCTAGATATCCTGTCTGAATTTAAATTTTAATGATCGTGCCAATACCTGTTTTAATTAATTTGTTTTTACTTTGTATTTAAATTTTTTTAAACTTTGTATGGCAGATAAAGCAGTAGAAAATTCTTATTTCGCATAACCAATCATTAGTATTGGACTTTATAATCTATGGACGAATTTTACCATCTCAGTAAACCATGTTGCATAATAGGTAATCATATTATGCAATGTTAAACGACAAGAACAATATCACACTAGAAGCTATTTAAATTTTTGAGAACTGCAGTACTGATTTTTAGTCTAATAAAAGTCTAATACAATTTTGATGTAAAATTAGTAGAGGAGCTAATACTTAATGGAAGCAACCGACTTTGGAGTGCCACAGGGCACGGTACTGTCAACATTATAATATTTAATTTAACGGAATTCTAATCCGCAATTACATCACATATTGTTTAGAAGGTGGAATATACTGATTTGCAGATGTAATAGGGATTATAATTGGTTGGAATTAGCAATGTATAAATTCAAAATATGGCTGGATAACAGTTTTTCTGTTAATGTTAAGAAGCCCAAGCTGAAGAAAAATTATATTAATCTGTTGCTGTCCAGTTTTCATGTGCACAATTTTTTTAAATTCCATATTTGGGTTTTAAAGTCATAAAATTTCAATAATTTTTACATATTTATTTAGAACGAACTACTTTGTTACTAAAAACCACAAAACATAGTTGCCTATTATACATTTCCGTCGTATTTACCTAAAAACCGTACAGTACCTATTTAAATTAAAGTTCATAAACAAACTTTCCTTATCTAAGCACATTTCTATGTTTCTAGGTTAAGAGACAATGTTAGCTAACCAAATATCTAACAAACGCACAGTAAAAGTTGTAAAACAAAACATAATAAAGATCCATGTACATTATTGTTTATCTTAAATAATTGTATGCACATTTTGGGTCAGTAGATTTGAAATACCTGTGTTTCACAATTATTGTTAAATTGACGTTAGTAGAGGGTCAATTATACCTGTAAAAGTATTTGGTCTTAAAGTGTAAAAAACTAATTTTTTGTCTACTGCCAGCCCGTTTTCGATGAGACTAAAGGGGTCCATTCGCTAGGTGATTATTGAGCAACCAGAGAGAGAATCTACTCGTTTGTGATCGGATTTCCAAAAGATTGCCCAATACACTGAGGAAAATGATCTAATACAATAGGTTTGCTAAGACGTAATTTGTATCGATAGCTTATTTTTTATTAACCCATATTAAATAAATTGCTAGTGTATCAAACCCGCCTTAGTCTTATATCAATTCCAGATTTGCTAGATCAGTGTTTTTATTGGTAGTAATCAGTTCCATTAGCAGCACAGTCTTGTTGAAGAATGAACTACTAACTTAAATAAATTGTATCTTCTCAATGCGATGCATTTTGTTCCTAGTAAAGCGCTTTTTTTACAATAATTAAGAAAGCAGAACAGCGTCCCCAAAAACGAATTGTATTCATTAGAACATATAATCCACCAAGACGTTGGTGGGGGGTTCGTAGCGATCGGCAATTTGTTGCACAGGTCACATCTTTGTTTGGAGTATTCTAGCTGTCCTGTCTGAATTTGAATTTTATTGGTCGTACCAATACCTGTTTGAATTAATTTATATTTACTTTGTATTCAGATTTTTTAAACTTTGCATGTCAGATAAAGAAATAGAAGATTCTTATTTTGCACAACCCATCATTAGTACTGGATGTTTTAATCTATCGATGAATTTTACCATCTCAGTAAACCATGTTGTATAATAGATAATCATATGCAATGTTAAACGACAAGAACAATATCACACTAGAAGCTATTTAAATTTTTGAGAACTACAATACTGATTTTTAGTAAGTATTCTTGGCCCCTTACTTTTTACTCTATATACCTCTCAACTAATTGCGAAACTGAAGTACGCCACTGTGCACCTTTATGCGGATGATACCCAATTATTATACATCTCCTTTTGCCCTGAAAACATTTTTGAGGCCATTGACAGATTAGCAGCTGACCTTGATCTTCTGTTAAGAATATCTACACAGCATTGTCTCAAACTAAATCCAAAAAAATGCCAGTTACTTCTGTTTGGTCATGCACAGAGTAGGGAGCAATATCGAAATATCCTTCGCGTTGACATTGGTGGTCAAACCTTGTCATGTTCAACCAATGCGAGAAACCTTGAACTGCTGCTGGATTTTAACCTAAGATTTACTGAGCATATCAATAACTGCATAACGAAAGCTTTTACCAACTTAAAGCTTATTTTTAACCAAAGGCACATTTTAAATATACACCTTAAAAAATCGTTATGTGATAGTCTGGTCTTATCACAATTCACATTCTGCGATACACTGTATGGTCCATGTCTTTTAGAGAGGGATGCAAAACGAATACAAATTATTCAAAACTGCTGTGTCCGTATGATAGGGGAAATTAGAAAGTATGATAGAGGGGTGAGTGCCAAAATGAGGGAGATTGGATGGTTGAATATGAGTGAAAGAAGAATGCTTCATTGCCTAGCACTGTATAACAAAATAATCGTTAAAAAATGTCCAGAATATCTATATCAAAAAATAAAATTTAGATATGACTCTCATGACCTCGACGTCAGACATAAATCCACAATTACTCCTCCGTCACACAAAACCTCATTGTTTGAAAGATCATTTAGTTATCAGGTGTCTTTAATATACAACAAAGTTCCAGTTAATTTAAAATCTGCGCCAATTCACACATTTAAAAATGTCATTCGTCCTCTTGTCTATCAAATATGTTCTGACACGTATTAGATCAGTCCAGTTGTACTGCCTCTCAATGCCCTTCACATGCCCACGTTAAAGTTAATAGGATTTAACTGTAAAAACTGTTACTATCATTACTTATTACGTAATTTTGTCAACCTATGAGTATCATAACTACTGTCAAATATTACTACTATGTTATTAGTTATAATGTTAGGTTAAGTGAGGAAGCCTAGCTTCAACTTCGCCTTTTGTAATTTTATCTTTAATTACAATAAAGACATTTATTATTATTATTATTATTATTAATAAGTATATACGTTATTAACCGTAGCATGTAAATAGTCAAGTTTCATTACAGCTGCCAGTCGGAAGTAATAGAGTATATAAAACCAGTTTACACCCCCCAATAGAATTTGATAATTACTGTGAGTATTCAGAGCAATAAACCATTGAAAATAAACCATTTTATGATAGCCATAACTCCTATTTCCTATTGGCTAAATTACCTTGATATTATCACTACACAACGGTCTAGCAATTCTCGTTATCTTACAGTAGGAAAGCGAGTTGCTCTCACATATGATATTAAACAGTTGTATAAAGAGTAAGTGAATTCTTATACGGAATACAGTGTAAGTGCGCTATTTCAATCAAAATAAAAGTGATTTTTTGGTTGCCGAATACCCATTTAATTTACACGACAGAAAGTAAATCGGGTTGCCATTGAATGCAATTGACACAGATTGCCAGAAGGTTTTGATTCTTCCTGATAAAACGAGTTCAACCACCATAATATTGAAATTATTATACAATTTTGTAGTATTAATATACTACTATTAACTAATTAAACTAATCAATCAAATTATCAATCATTTTAACGCCGAGTCAGAAATCTAACTTGTGTTCATGGGCTATATATACCAAAGTGTAAAGCCGAAATAGATAAAAATACATGTAGTGACTACTTCCTTAAGTGTTTTACCGTATATTATATACCTACACGAAAAGGCGGTATTATGTATCATCTAGATAAAAACACCTACCTTAAATGGAAGACCTAGATTTTTAACCGGCATTTTTTCTGTAACTATTATTGTTAAAAGCCTATTTAAATATTTGGTGTTCAGTGAGAAACATATTATCGAAAACGTATTAAAAATTTGATGATATTTAAAATGATAGTTTTATGAAGTGAATGAGATAATTTGTAATTAGTTTATGCGTTATGCGGTTAAGATGTCAATTATCCGGTCAAATGTGTCTAGAGCGTTGTACCTTTGTGTTTTTTTTACTCGAAATATAATAACCAAAGACAATTTGTACTCGAGTTGAAGCTCTCGGTATATACAGAGTTCCCCATTTAAAATGAAACAGCTAAATATCTGGTTCCCTAGGCGCGAGGGGGGGGGGGGAAGATCTAAATCTTTAATGGATACCCTATTTTATATAATTTTTTTGGATTCTGCATAAAATTCTGAACATTTTTTAATAAACGCATTATTAGTCTATCCTAAACAGTTTCCGAGATATTGACTCTTGAAAAATGAGATTTTTGAACTTTGACAGCGTCTAGCTTTCTAACTGTACGTCTTAGAGTAAAACGGCTTACATGTCCCTATCTTCGATTTTTATTATCTTTCCAATAGTGTCAACTTCCGGTCAAACAGGAAGTACTATATTTCTTACAACCGGTTTAACCGGAAGTTGTCACTATTGGAAAGATAATAAAATACGAAGATAGGGACATGTAAGCCGTTTTACTCTTAGACGTAAGTTAGAAAGCTAGACGCTGTCAAAGTTCAAAAATCTCATTTTTCAAGAGTCAATATCTCGGAAACTATTTAGTATAGACTAATAATGCTTTTATTAAAAAATGTTCAGAATTTTATGCAAAAAAAAATTATATAAAATAGGGGTATCCATTTAAGATTTAGATCTTACCCCCTCTCCCTCCTAGGGGCTTAAAGTAACAAGATTGACAATATACGCAAAAGATGTCCCCCTCGAAATAAAAATCTACGGGTCCGAGCGTTTTTTTTTAAATTAACGTGGAACGAGATATTTAGCCTGTTTCGTTAAATGGGGAACCCTGTATATATATAATAAGTGAAAATATGGTTTTGTAAAATTTTCAGGCACAAAAAATTAAAAATCCAAACAGCACACGAATTCACAATGAGCCTAATGAATAAAAATTAAGCAATTAATTGAAGCAATTACTTTTTAGTAAAAGCAATTGCTTGACTAGCAAATGCTATAAGAAAAAGCAATTGCTAGATCTGGATATGAATAAAATTTTGAGGCAATTGCTGTTTTTCTTATACTTCTGTAGCAAATGCTTATTCAACACAAGTTCAGACGTGGCTTATCCACTTGTTCAGATTATAGATTTTATTTTCAGTTTGGTGCCTAATTTGCAAAATAGTTGACGTAAATACAACAACGTTGGTCTATTTATTTAGAACAATAGTAATCTGTTACGTTTTTGTGGAAATTAGGAAACTTATATTTGTGATATGGCAGATTTCAATGAAAACGAGGAAGGTGATAGTAGTGATGAAGAAATTAAAGACAAGCAATTAATATTCGTTCACAAATTGTAGGATCATAAATAAATCTCTCTGACCACAAACATTTAGCTACCAAAACAGCTTCAGCACTTGTAGGAAATTTAATAAAAATATTGGCCTTCTCGAAAGCTGCATCCATTACAAAAGTGTATGTCTTACAGACAGTAGTTTGGTGAACACCGAGTTCTTCACCTACAGAATTTTAAAATCTCGGATCCGACAATTTCCGCAGAAATACTTTAATCTTATTTAAAGGCGACAGTGCAGCCCCTCGCCTTTTAGTCGAAAAATAATTTATCAACCACTAAACATTTTCGCAGTCAAATCGATATAACTTTCTGAAATCAACATATCTGCAATTTTTACGTACACTGTAGATTTTTCTTTTAAGGACGTTCATATATTCAGCCATAATTGAAGACACAAATTAAGAGTATCGCACGTGCATGCCGCGGAGAACTAAAGTTGACTGCTACCAAGCAAATGATGCAGGGATCGACCTACCTTAAAAAGTTGAAAGCAATCGCTACACTAGAAAAAGCAATTCCTTAATTTATTCATCACATTTTAAGCTAACGATAGCGATTACTTCTATTTTTTAAGAAAAAGCACTGACTAGAAGCAATTCCTGCACTTTTAAGCAATTGCTGGACACAAGAGCAATAATTACTTTAGTTATTATTCATTGGCTTTCAAGAAATTACTTCAATTTTATAAGAAAAAAAATCGTTACATTTTTATTCATTAGGCTCATTAACAATTTCACACGCAATACTAACAATAAAAATATTTATCAAAATAAATACATTACAAATTTATTTTTAAAATGGACTTAAATATAATCAGGTTTAGAGTCAAGCAAATCATTAATATTGTCATTAAGTTAAGTAGAACTATTCAACATAAATATGAGTGGGAAGGAACGTGAGGTCCTTTACACAGTGAAGTGCCGGAAGTTAGAACATCTTGGGCACATAATCCGTAATGAAGATCGATACCGTCTTATCCAGTGCATCATGCAAGGTAAAGTGTATGGGAGCAGAGGACCAGGAAGAAGGAGAATCTCATGGCAGAAAAACCTAAGGGTCTGGTTCGGAAAGTCAACCACGGGCCTGTTCAGAGAAGCAGTTAACAAAGTTATGATGGTTCAGACGGTCGCCAGCATCCGGCTCGAATAGGCATACGAAGAAGAAAAACATATGAGTAATAGGATCATTCAAATAATACAATCGTGTTCCTGCCTGTCCTAGTTAGTACCTTCATTAAGGTTTGAGCTCTGAGACACGCCAGAACTGGAAAAAATCGAGTGAGAAATATAACCTCTTGTCACGACCTTATGGTTTCTATTTGCTAGATAAGAAATAACAAATTTAGTCAGGTTCTGATGGAACCTAAATTCGCTCCAGAAGGACTGTGCGAGAACCGAGTGTGAGACCTTATCAAATCCCTTGGTATAATCCGTATAGATCACGTCTACTTGACCAAACGTATAAAGATTTTCCGAGATAAATTAAGAAACTTTACACAAGTTACTTGCCGTGCACCTTTTGGTCATAAAACCGTGTTGATACTATGAGATCTTCCTGCAGACTGAGTTCTAGATTTTATAGTAAATAATACATTCATATACCTTTACAATATTTTTAAACGTCTGTTATATTGCTTACCTATAGAAAGGAATATTCTCTTTCGCACTTTTCTCATGATTAAAATATTATGCACTAGATATATTTATAAATGGTTTAAAAATTATAAATATAAATTATAAGTAACAGGTCACAAAAAACAAAAATATCAAAAACATATTCAAATAAAAAATAAATAATATAGGAGTTCCTCAAGGAAGTATACTAGGTCCAGTATTATTTATTTTATACATCAACGATATGTCTTTGGTTTTAAAAATGTGTAAGTTACAAGTGTTTGCTGATGACCTTAATTTACATTAATGTTTTAAATATTTTTGATGGTCTAAATACTCTAAATTCTGAGATAAATATATTATTAAATTGACTAAAAGTAAATAAATTAAAATTAAATATTTCAAAAACTAAATGCATGGTTATGGGTAATAATTTAAATTGTCAATAAATTTTGTTGAAGATTGCCGAAAAAGTAGGTTATTTTAAAAGAATCAGTTCTAATTTAAGTTTGTTTTCTAAAAAAAACTGTATTTAATACTGTTATATTACCACAGTTTCTTTATTGTTCTCCCATTTTATATTGTGCTAGTGAGGAAATATTTGATAAATTACAACTTTTACAAAATAAGGCAATGCAGATTATTTTAAATTGTGACAAATATACCTACAAAAATTAATTTTATGTTGAAAAATTTAGATTGGTTGAATGTCAGAAATTCAATTTTTTATTTAGTATGTATCTTTATACATAAAATTAAAATTATCGACGGGAATTATAGAACCCCGTGCGACATCTTGCGTCCCAGTATGGTACCTTAGAAAAGGTCAGTCGTAAAAACCCCTTTACGACTGACCTTTTCTAAGGTACCGTACTGGGACGCAAGATGTCGCACCGGGTTCTATAATTCTCGTCGATAATCGATCATGACAAGTGATTTGCCTTTGATCCCTGTTTCTTTCTGCCAAACTGAGCCTCACTGATGAGCCGTAATAACGGCGAAACGCGTCTGGGGATGGGTTTGGCAGAAGGAAACAGACAAAACTCTTTTGATTTAATAAAATTAAAAATAATTTATTGCCTGATTGTTAAAAAAATTTTGTTCTTTTAGTTATGACCATCATAATTATAAAACAAAAACTAATCAACATTGTTATGTAGAGTGTCTAAAACTTGTATGTTATATACCTATTAATCTATTTTTTTAAAGGTTTGATAGAATATAATAATTTGAAAAATTCTATTAAATCTCAAAAATTTTTAAATTGTTTAAAAAACCTTTAAAATTACATTTAAATAAAAAACGAAATGATACGTAATATTTGGTACAATTTGCAAAATGTTTAACTTTTCTGTCTGTTTTTGTTAAAAGAAGGTTGCGTTTTAAAATTTAAAAATAAATCTATAAAAATGTGTTAAAAAATTTATTAAAAAACATTTATTTGTAGCTTTTTGCTCAATAAAGCATGTTACTACTACTACTACTACTTACAGTGGCATTATCATTACCAAATGTTAGATTAGACCTTTCCTAAAGATACTATCTTAAAACACAGGATCTTATAGGAAATAAGCATACTATTCGTTTTTTTTTAGTTCTGTGGTGTGCAATTATGAAAAAGGACATAAACGTTTACTTTCGTTTAATACTTCTTCTTTTATTTTCTCCATAAATCAGCGGGCTTATCTAAATGTAACTGATTTATCCAATAAAATCTAAACAAACGCTAAACGCCCACCAGGGGATAATTAACACAATAAACAAACTAAAAACGTAAAACAAAAAAAAACTATTTCACAGTCAAGAATTGTGATAACATGAAAGTGAAACTTTGACAAGAGGTTTCTTGCTTTTGTTTTATTACGTGGGTGATTTTATAGATAGATACCAACTGTGTTTCATACAGGACGAAAAAAAATTTGCAAACCTTTAAATTTGTTACTACTGCAATTTCGTGTTGTACCGTGCGAGCAAAAATTATTTGCATCAAAGAGGGCTTGGATTAAAAAACGTAGGGCTTGGTTTAGATCACAATGATATGGGGACGATATATCTAACCAAATCTACGTTAAAATTTTGTCAAATTCATATTATGACAAGATATGCCAAACTAATGAGTAATAAAATAAGTAGACAAATACAAATTTATTTTTGTTGTTTACAAAATTAACAAAGTAAGAATATACAGAAAGAAAACGAAAAATAATTACATAAATTCTTGAAATTGGTCACCGCCATGCTCCAAGCATAAATTCACACGTCTCTTCCTGCGTCTTTCAAAATCTGCGGCTTGTATTTCTTGGAATACTTGCACTTTATAAGGAAATAAATTTAGCTGCTTCTTAAGAATAGTCCTGCATGTTCCATAAGATCTTCTCACTTCTTGGGACACGCGTCTTATACAATTTGTTGGCGTATTTTGCATTATTACACGAACGTTTGCAACAAGTTCTTCTGTTCTTACAGATGGTCTTCCTGCTCCTTTTTTGTATTATATAGAACCTGTTTCCTTAAACACAGCCACGGTTCTTTTCAGGCAATGATAAAAATCACCAGCAATAAAAGCAACGTTAGGAAAATGTTCGTGAACAAACCCGGATTGTACTGCCACTCACCATTTCCTCTAACCCCGTTTCGAAAATATGCTTTAACCATGAATGTTTTGTGCTGTTCCGTAAAGCCCATTGTGTGAATTGTTCAAGAAATTGGAAAAATTAGCGATGACTCAAATTACTTGTAACGACTGTCAAAAATGACGGAATAACTGATTGCTTGTTAATTCAGGTAGTTACGGACACCCAACAGGTATTAAGCTCTACGGCTAAGCATTACGTCCTTAGATGCAAGGCCCTCTTTAATGCATATAATTTTTGCTAGCACGGTATGATATCACCTAACAACTCTAACTGTAATAATCACATAAATGAATTTGCCAGAATTCATTTTCGTACAATAAATACGATCCTGTTATATTGATTCTTGATTTACCAACTGGGCAACTTTGTGAATATATCAGTACTGTCACAGTCATTGATGTCACAGGGAAATATGTTCAGTCTTTTAATTATTGTTTAAATGATTGGTACTCAATACTCAACAGGGGCCACTCAGACGTTCATGATATATTTTAAGTTGTTCCAATCCAACAATAAACACCATGTCGTATTTCTTAAATTGTGCCAGACCAGTTAAACCAGCATTTGTTATATATTTTTCTTTTAAAACGAGACGCACAATATTTTTTAATTCCATGAAATGCAAATCATATTTTCCGAAATTATTCTGGACCAATAAAATGCACATCATGTTTTCCTAAATTGTTCTAAACTGAAACACTCATCGTCGAAATGAAGAACAGCTGCAAGATCATGATTATTATACAATGAACATCATGTCCTATTTCTTAAAATGTGCTAGACCAGTTAAACCAGCATTTATTACATATTTTTCTTTTAAAACGAGACGCACAATATTTTTTTAATTCCTTGAAATGCGAATCATATTTTCATAAATTATTCTGGACCAATAAAATGCACATCATGTTCTCCTAAATTTTTCTAGACCAAAACACTCGTCATCGAAATGATGAACAGCTGCAAGATCATGATGATTATTATACATCAGCAGAATCGGTAAATTTAAATCTGAGGATGTACTGCTTCGAGACTATATTAATAGGTTTCCAAAATCGCCAACGGATGACGTCGTTATTTCCATTTTTATATCATCCAATGGTTTTTTAGCTGTCAACGTCTAGTGTACCTGCAACTGTTGACACAAAAGAAGGCGTTTACTTTGGTGGTAACGCTATGAACTATCTGAACAATTTTGGTTAGTCCATAACGAAGAAGTTTTACACTGAAGCCTTCTGGCGTATTGTGCTCCCCAGTCTTGTTAGAAAAGATGTGTTTTTGCGCCCATCTGTTTTATGTTACTTTAGTTACCTGTTTTGATATTCCAAAGGCAAAAATCAAGCCCCTAAAATTTTAAGCATGTATATGAGTGACCAGGAAACCACAGGAGTTCAATCTTGTTGTTCCTGGTTGCTAGATTTCTAAAACTGTTTGTAACGTCTTTTATATAGACCTATAAATAATAATCTAAACTGAGAAAAAAGCCTTCTTTTCCTTATAAGAATTAACATACTCTTTATACAACTGTTTAATAATATATGTGATAGCAACGCGCTTTCCTACTGTAAGAAAACAAAAATTGCTAGACCATTTTGTAGTGATAATATCACGATAATTTAGCCAATAGGAAATAGAAGTTATTGCTACCATAGAATAGTGTATGGCTATTTATTGCTTTGAATACTCTAAGTAATTTTCACGTTTTATTAGGAGTGTAATAATATTTTATATACTGTATTAGTTCCGACTGGCAGTTGTAATGAAACTTGACATTAATCATAATATTTGCTTGCTACGGTTAATAAAGCATATAATTACCACTAAAAATCAGGACTGCAGTTGTCAAAAATTTAAATAGCTTCTAGTGTGATATTGTTCTTGTCGTTTAACATTGCATAATATGATTATCTATTAAGCAACATAGTTTACTGAGATGGTAAAATTCGTCCATAGATTATAAAGTCCAATGATAATGATAGATTGTGCGAAATCAGAATCTTCTGTTGGTTTATCTGACATGCAAAGTTTAAAAAAATTTAAATAAAAAGTAAAAGTAAATGAATTGAAACAGGTATTGGTACAATCAAAATTTAAATTCAGATAGGACAGCTAGAAGACTCCGAACAATGATGAGACCTGCGCAACAAATAGGTTAAAACTAATAATAGGGCGAGCGGAGATTGCCGATCGCTACGAACCCCCACCAACGTCTTGTGGGTTATAGGTTCTAATGGATACAATTTGTTTTTGGAAACGCTGTTCTGCTTTCTTAATTTTAGAAAAAGCGCTTTACTGGGAACAAAATGCCTCGCATTGAAAAGGTACAATTTATTTCTTAACAAAATTGTTGTATTAAAAGTAATTCATTATTCAACAAGACTGAGCTACTAATGGGACTGATTACTACCAATAAAAACACTGTTTTAGCAAATCTGAAATTGATATAACACTAAAGCGGGTTTTAAACACTAGCAATATATTTAATATGGGTCAATACAAAATAGGCTATCAATACAAACTATGTCTTAGCAAACCTGTTGTATGAGATCATTTTCTTCAGTGTAGGCGATTTCCCTATGGCATTGACCGTGAGGCTATGAACTATTTGTACAATTTTTGTTAGTCCGTAGAGAAATAGTTTTTTAATTCAACTTGCAAATTTAAAATGATCATCGTAGTGTCTAGGCCATTGAGCTATGTAGTGAAAGAAATGAAACTATAAATATATAACAAAAACAATAAATTTATGGAAACTTTTCCCCTTTTCCTTCTTGTCATTTCAGATCACCCTTGGACACATATTTTATGTATTAGGAAAAAAACGAAATAAACCCAAATATGCAAATTGAAAATTAATTATGACTTTCCCTGGTATTGATTCTGTTGTACAAAAGTGCTTATTTAAATTAATTGCCGCGAATTAAGTATTAATTATATTCCGATATAATAGCATATAATTACTTAATTTAAGCGTTTATTAAAGCATTTCAATAATTGGTTTGAGCTAATTATTTTCTCGTAAAAAGTTCTATGTAGTTATTATCGGTATTATGAAAAGGCATGCCGGTAGGTGTAAATAACTCAGTCATAAAAACGTAGAAAACAAACAGTTTCTGGTAAGAACGCATTATTAGCATTAAATTAAAAACGTCTTTAATAGAAAAGAAGAAGATTAAATTAATAGGATAACAAAGAAGGTTGAGTTCATTAATGGCCGACTATTTACTGGATATTATTTGGGTCCTGGATAGCACATCCATTTGGTGCAGGAGCGTGCGGTCCATGGAAGCAAGGGAAGCATTGCTTCCCCTAAAACCAATACGTCATCTTTATTTTATCCTAATAAATTCATTTTATCATAAATAAATAAAACAATTATTATACTTCGGGCAAGCCTCTAAAAAAGTTGGCCTTAGCCTGTATATCTCTCGTCTCTCTCCTCCTCTCATCGGAAAAGATCTTCGCACCCGTGTACGGCCGCGACCCGTGTGCCGGCCGGCCGCCTACCACCCCGACAATGTAATACTTACATAGCTTTGCTTACTGGTCTCCATATTCAAATTTCCGGGTCAAATGCAAAGGTTGAGAGTTCAAGTTGCGGGCGCTTTACTACCGAATAAGCAGTCGCTAGAATTGATTATCATAGATTTATTGGGTGTTTTGAACATCAGCTGATTATGTTTTGCTTCGCGGGCGGTTGTTCAGGTGGTAACTGTATTCTGCACACAGCATAGTTTTCTTACTAAATAAGCAGTAGTTACGGCTGATTATTGGTTTTGTTTTTATTATATTTATTTGTGAGAAGTGAGAAGTCTATGGTTTTATTGGGTGGTTTGTTTAACGGTCTACTATTTAGTTTAGGATGGCGTCGTCTACATCAACATCAGCCAATTTCGAGGTCGGGGCCGAGGAAAATCGTGTTTCCGCGGTTGAAACTGTAAAGTTGTGTGCTTGTGTTGTGTGTTTTTTGCTGAAGAAAAATTGTTCGTCACAAACTTTTATCGAAAAAGTAAATAATAAACAATGGTAGGGCTAAGCCTACAATGAAAAACCTGACGACCAAAATTAAGGCTTGTACACGACATTTTAATGCGGATAGATTATTTCAACAATCTATAGCTAAAAATAAACTTTTTAATTGGCCTTGCTTGCTTTTTGTAGGTACATGATAGCGGTGTAAAAGTGGTTTTGGGGATTTAAATAATTTGCATAAGGTAATGAAACGACATAACAAAATTGCTTCCCTTCTCCCAAATTTTACCGCACGCCACTGATTTGGTGCTTCAAGCTTTAGTAGCGCACCCTGGAATTTGTTTTAAGGAATGATCTAACCTGGTGTTAGCGTTAGCCCTGTCACAGCGGATAGGTGAACAACCAAAAATTTGGTTAGCAATAAAGTTATTTGTTTAGTCATTCTTGTTTTTCGTGACATACTATTATTATACAAGGATTATTCTCAGGGAAGGAAAAACAGTGAAAATAACAGTGTCTGTTTTTTTTTCTTTAAACTATTTTAAAACACCCTATAAAGTTGTTTAAAATATTAATAATAAAATATAATAAAATAAAAAATTACATATTTTAGTAGTACGTCGTATACATTAATGCATTGTCTATAGCATACTCAAGAAAACTAAATGCAAAAGTCGGTCTTTTATAGAATAAAATACATTCAAAAACATAACGTAGATTCAAACTCCGTTTTTGTTTAGACCCGTCAGATGCAATACTCGGTATTTGCCGTTAACCAATAATTATATATTATACTCATCACGTGACAATGGCCTGTTGATTATACCTGCTGCCTTATAGGTCAGATTTTTGGTCTGATGGTATAGTAAAAACAGGGAAACAACTTTCAGGACTAAACCCTAAAAAAGTTATAACGGAAACTCTTTGAGGGGAGACAAATCGTCAATTGCTAGTCTTTTGCAAAAGCACTTTGTCCCTGACTGGAGAGAAATTCCAGGACTAGAGTTCTACAAAATTGTCGATTTTCCAGGCGAGCTGAGTGGCCACTTAAGTGATACTGAGGATTTAGAGGACACAACGCCCGAAACGTCATTTTTTAGAGTTTAGAAAGTTAAACTTTGTTAACGTGTTTTCATTAAACTTTGTAAGTAATGAAACAATTATTTTTATTATTCCGCTAGTATTTTACATTTCTTAGTTGCAAAACTTGCTCTTTGAACGAGAAAGATGCCAAACTTTGTTTTTGATAAATTTGATTTGAATTATTTACTAAATTAGGTAATTCTAAAGAATTTTATTTACTTTTTTGGATAAAAATAACTTATAACGTATGTACTTTTATAGAATTTTTGCAATTTAAAACGTTTAGCTTATTCTTAAATTAGATTTTAGGTAATTTTCGTACTTTTCTCAGTAAAGGTATATCTTACTTAATTCTGTACCCTGGTATATTCAGCTAAATAATAATTGAACAAACAGTCCGCCCATCTGTTAATTATTTAATATTAAAGAAGAAATGAAATAGATAAGTGAAATTTATTACCAACTATTTATTGAAGAATTGCTGTGTTTAATATTACTTTTCCGACAACTGTATGCGTGGTTTTTCGATTAGATATTGTTAAATTAATTAATTCGTTACCGTGGTTAAGTTTGATCGTCATTTGTTTTTTGCCTACTTGATGTTGTTATAAAAGTTGTAACTTTAATCGAGGAAGAACAGAATGACGACGAAAAAGAAAAATAACAGGGAGAAGAAGAACAAAAATTAAATTAATTTAAGCAACGGTATTTAGTTACAAAACCTATTTTAATATTGATCTTAAGGTATTTTTTAATTGTAAAGTAAACTCTATTCCAAATATTTTAAATAAAATATTAAATAATCGAATATCCACACGAGAAAGATGTAAATAAACCCGTGGTTTTCCTATCTCAGTGACAAAGAACCCCGCACTTCTCTTATGAAAAATGGCCCTCAGTTAAATTACATGCAATATAAAATACAACGATTTAACAAAAAATATTAAATAATTCTCGTCACTCACCCGGTATATAATAAGAAATTTTAGACTATTTTTATAGTATTCTATCCTATCTACGACAGGGTCAACAAAAATCCAGAAAAACAGAACGAATTAATATTATAAACTACAAAAATATAATGTAGTGAAAATTTATATTTTGCAACTTGAACAAAAACTGGTTGGCAGATTTTGTTGTGACCATGAATACTTTTCATCAGAATGACATTCTCTACAACATACTAAAAATTTAGGAAATTCAACCGAGGGCCATTTTCCATAAGATAAGTGCGGGTTTCTTTGTACCAAAATATAAACTATTATAATAAAATAGTGTTTTGCAAATTATATTATAATTAAACAACCACCAATACTGGGGTATTGGTGATATTAACATACCAGTTAGCACAAAAGCTAATATTTTGATATTTTTTTTTATAAAAAATACTACAACTTAAAATGTTAATACCAGTGTCCAAGCATTTTTCCAAAAAAAAAAACAGCAGATTTACTGAATTTATTTCAAATTACACACTGTATATCGAAATTTTCTCATTGAAATTATTGCCTTCGCAAATTATTTGTACCATATTTATCATTTTTAGATATATTATTATTAAGTCATATTATAGTTAATACGTATTGCTCATATTTATTGTTACTGACGCTCCTTATTATACATTTAGATACTTCTCAAGGTTATGCTCCTAGGCGCCAGAAGCCTTAAGCAGACTAAAGCAAATTTAGCTTGCCAACAAAATCCTCTTTAATTCTTTAAGTACTCAGCATTTTGAATGGCAGAATTTACATGTAAAGTATTGCTTCATCATTAACAAGCCCGTTTTCCAGCCATCTGCTGCCTCCTTAAATCTCTTAAGATTATCAGCTGAAATTCTTCAACAGGGTAGCAATTTAGCTCTTTTTGCATTTAATTATTTTTTTAAAACTGTTGGCGTAACACACGCGTACAATCTTGTTGCCATCTTTTATTATGGCCGGTACCGCGTTACTCGTTGCACCTGTTAGTTTCTTAATCAGGTACTTCCTTTATTATCGCTTCAAAGTACTGCGCTGCTTAATCTATGGTACATAGTCTGCAGTTAAAGGCGTTTTAACTGCATAGTTTATACTGATAATAAAAATCTAAAGTCTTCATTCATAGGGAATGTTTATATCGAATCAGGTATTTAATCGAGACCGGTATAATTTTCAGTAATAAATAACATGACTGGCTAAAAAAATTACGAGACTAAATGTGATAGGGATTTAGCTTGTAATCATCGACTCAGAAGAGGGCGTATTAAAAAGTTGAAAAGGTTCTTTTACATGACAAGTCCATATGTTCATAATAATCGTATATAATTAATATAACCAATCTGATGTAATCGTAAAACCTTATAATGCATCTGCCCTGCATGTATTTTACAACAATTGAACGAAATTTTGGTTATTATTTATAACCTTAAAATATAATAATAAATTTCCTATGTAACTTTTTAATTATGCCCAGTTTTGTTTATATCGTTGTTCTTACGAATCATTTAACATAGTTGTTTTATTAGATTTTTAATACTGTGAATAATTTGTGAAGGACGCTCACTTATATTATCAGTCGTTTTTTTTTTCTCTTGGCATTGTTGATAACCATTCTTCTGTGTACCTGTTGAGAGTCTCCTTCGTAATAATCTTCCATGTCACTCCAACTGTTAACTCTTGGCATTACACGTACGTTTTGTACAAACTTTTCACCGATGTTAAGTTCCCGTTTAAATCGATATGTAAAAACACTAGAAAGGTGCTCACACAACTTTGGTTGTTGGGTTGGTTAAAGGCAAGGGTCGGGTGTGTGGTACACGCTTCTTACACTGCAACCTTCTGGCCTATTGTGCGCCCCTAGGTTGGTAGAAAAGGGTTGTTTCTTCTATAAGGTCCAACAGTCTCCTACCAAGTTTGTCATGCGGGAGGTTATTGCCGCGTTGAATAGTACTGAATATTTTGAATCTCCTGGTTCAGTGCTTCGCAGAGGTAATTGATGTGAGAGGTAGCTTCGTCCTCTTCACCGCAAAATCTCCATTCAACGGGTCCAATGTAGATTGCTATTCTTTGAAGGTGTACAATGCGTCACGGGCAACATGCAAGGATTTACCAATAACGACTTATCCATGTGTTTGAACAGGTGAACCATCGAGCTAGATGTTGATGTTGCGCTCATTGGTCTAATGTTGTTTCAGTCACCTGTTTTAATATTCCAACGGATGGTTCAGGACCCCTGAAATTTTGAGCAGATTCAACTCTCGCCAATTCATGCACCCTTTCATGGCCCTTTATCCCTGAGTGATCAGGAACCCATATGAATTCAACCTTGTTGTTTCTGGCTGCCAGGCCTTAGGCCTATCAGGTTGTTAAAGCACTCCATTGTCACCTTTATAAATTAATAAACTTAAGATGCATCTTATTTGCTCTAAATAAAGTCATGGATAAATTTAGTCCCCAATTTTCATGTGGTAATTCTTCGACAAGTTTGTGGTTAGTGTCCTCAATTTACATGTAAATTTTAATCCTAGTCCCCAGTTTACACACAGCGCTGCAAGTCATAGACGATGACATTATTAACACTTGACCAGTGGTCATATAAACAGGAAATAGATTTCAGTTCGTATAGAACGCCCTTTTCTGTTTGTTCTTAAAAGAAATTCATATTTCTACGACTTTTATTTTGGTCATACTAACTCTAAATGCTAAATTATTTAGAAAGTAAAATATGTTATTCTTACAAAAAACCTTTAATTATTGGTAAAAACAATGTAAAAGCTAAGAGCTATACAAAGCAATAGCAATAAAATGTAAGAGAATAATCAACATTCCAAAGACATATGATAACAGATATCTATTTCAAATTTTCTCCATTCTCAAGTTACAACAACAGTAATTTTACTTTACAAATTAATTTTAATGATATAGCCTGTCTATGAATAAATTTAAATGAACTCCCTATAAATTCAAATGGTGTCAGCTTGTCAGCTAATGCAGTTATAATAGAGGTATTGTAAGTTTTACGACCAGATTAAGCTCTATAATTGTTAGTAAATTCTTAGTCTTCATTTTATTATTGAAACGACAGGTAATAGAATCATCATAACATCAAAAATATGTTTTCTTAATGAATCTGCTTCATTGTGGACTAATAGCCGAAAATGACATTCAAATAATAGAGCCAAAATGAATGAGTGCAGCGCTAGATCACTACGGCACTTTAGCAGTTAAAGCAATAATTGGGCTAATTAATGATGAGGATGAACTAGTAACCGCAGAGGTTGATGGTGGTGAAAACACTGAATCGTTATGCCCCAGCATAGCATAGCTTAATTTTATATTGAAAAATATATTGTTATCACAAGTGGTATGTGTATCAAAACTGTCGTCGTCACTACTACTTCTTGAAGTATTCTAGCAATAAATGAGTTTATGTCTATTTGACAACAGAGGCATTTCAATTTCAATGGCTGCCAAATTGTCTTTTAGTTAAACCGCAATAGGCTGCAAAACAATTTTGCAGTATTTTTAATTTATTGTCGCTTGCCCATTTTATCACCAGATGTCTCTTCGGAATAGTTTTTTATCGCCCGTTCAACTGCACGTCTTTCCTTTTAATAGATTAAATAATACCTTTCAACAAGTATTTAAAAGTTCATTCACCTCCCACAATAAAAAGAGGCGCTAACAGCTTGCTCCAAAAATCAATACCGGACAATTAATATCTCGAGCGTTAAGATAACCTCGAAGGCCCTAGTATTACCAAACCAGTTAGGGTCATTGGAGGTAACTGAACGTTGTGGGTAAATTTGTGGAATGCATGCAGATCCGTTGACCATTATGATGGGATATTTGGTCCATATCCTCAATGGTGATTCTGAACGCTGCTGCGGGATTTCTATTTTTTAGAGAGATCAGTGGCTTTTTTAAAGTAACAATAAGAATAATGGAATTAAAATCAATAAAAATGTCCTTTAAGAAGTAAGGGTTTTCTAATAATTAACTAACTTCCACTTAACGATCATTAGGTTGCTAAATAAATGGGTATAAATCAAATAGGTTTCTTTTGATCAAAGTAACTGTTTCCATATGGCTTTTGGATCTTTTAAAACTATAGAATGGGAAGATAATATTATAGTGTCCGCGAACATAATTAAAAAGTGAATTTTGTGGCATATCGGACAGCCATAACCCAAGCAATTCCGACAAAGGCGATAAGATGTATTAAAAGCCTTTTGCAAAATCAAAGCGGTCATCAAGTACATCATAGCGCCATTCCAGCGGAATTAACTCCAATATAAAAGGCAGTCACAGAGATAATATCGAAAGGTAGACAACTAAATAAACCACGAAGTGCATCACAAGCCAGTATAGAGAACGCTATTTGCATTTTCACCGGAACATCTGCCGTTTTTGCTTTTAATACATTTTTACAGCCGTTGTGAAATTGCTTGGGTTATGGCTGCCCGTGGAGTCCTAACAAGGACGAAACGGCCGTCGTGGTCTACCCGCCCAAGGGTATCCATTGTGCTTGGATCCCTGTGTATTCCAATATAAAAAACAGTTACACACTTGTCGGATATACCACAAAATTCACTTTTTAATTATTTTCGCGGACACTATATTATCTTCTAAACATTTTTATTGCTTTTCTTAAACGGATTACGCGCATTCTAGTGGGTGCCAGCATTGATCTGTTTCTAGTCTGCAAAAACGGCAGATATTCCTTGTGATGCACTTCGTGGTTTATTTAGTTGTCTACCTTTCGATATCACCAGTGTGACTGCCTTTTATATTGGAGTTAATTCCACTGGGATGGCGCTACGGTGTATTGGCCGTCTTGATTTTCCAAAGAGGTTTTTAATACATTTTACCGCCGTTGCGGAATTGCAGGGTATCCATTGTGCTTGGATCTCTGTGTATTCCAATATAAAAAACAGTTACACACTTGGCACCGATATGCCACAAAATTCACTTTTTAACTATAGAATAGGTTGATTTAAATAAGTTTGGAACTAAATTGGTGCTGACAGTATTGCGATCTCGGGAGCTATAAGAGATAGAAAGACGGGTTTCAGAGGAATTAAATTCGTATACCTCATTTTGGACAAATCCCCATAAATAAAAGTCTAATGGGGTAAGATCCGGGGTCCTAGCAGGCCGGCGCATGGAACCTCCGGAAGATATTACCTTTTCACCAAAAGTATCTGCTAAAAATGTTTGTACTTTTCTGAAGTTGGGCGAGGGGTAACGATCTTGCTGCTATCTCTTATAGTTTCGGAGATCGCAAAACTGTCAGCACCAATTTGTTGCACCCTGTATATAACTTGCTCCAACTTAATGACTCTATAGGCAGCAAGTGAACACTTTCCTTTTTTAAATCCAATAAATGCAATATTAACACAAGCAAAAGGAGTTGTCCAAAAAAACGAGACAAAAGAAACTGCATAAATCTATTCTTAAATCTTCTCTTGACCTCAGGTAAAGTGATACCAGAAAAGCGGCCCTCAAGTTATTCATCGTGGTGGGTCTGAGAATAAAGCTTGGACACAACCACCGTGCAGGATCGAACTGGCTAGTGCTTACTTTTTAGCAATATATTTATATACATTAGAAAAAAGTTTTTGGTGCAAAACTTGGAAAAAAAGGATGGAAAGTCGGTATTTATTTTAAAAGAAAGCTACTTTTCTGATCGTTTTTAATTGCTTTACCATCAATGGCGATTAGGATATACCAAAGTACTTTCACAAAAAATCTACTCTATTAAAGTATCCATCAAGCTTATGGTGTGAATATTCCATGCAGAAGTTCACCCTTTTCATAGAGGAAAACATAGATATTTCCAAGTATCCTAAACTTCGAGCATTTTTAAAAAGAAAAACTAACGGATATAAATCCAAAAAATCTAATGTGTTTGACAGGGAAGATGTAAATAAATTCCTATTTGAAGCCCCCGATGATACTTATTCAATGATAATGGGAATTGCTGGAGCGTGCCGTTCTAGTGAACTCTGTGCAATGAAAATGGACAATGTTGAATTGAGGCATGAAGTCATATTTGTTACTATTCCTGATTCCAAAAATGGACGTGAATTTATATTGACGAAATTTAATCCTCGCTTCTTCTTGCGATATCAAAATGAAAAGTGCTTAAACCAGCCTGTCGGGAAAAACTCGATTTCTTCAATTCCAAGTAAAATTGCTAAATTTCTGAACATTCAGAACTTTAAGGAGTATACTGGACACTCCCCTGGAAGAACGTCGGCCACTTTATTAACGAATACTGGAGTTGATGTCTTAGCCCTCGAGCGACATGGCGGATGGAAATCTGCAACTATTATGGAAAGTTATGTAGCGGAGAGCGTCAACAATAAAAAGGAAGTTGCAAGTAAAAGTTTATACAATATAACGAAGCCAGAAGTCTTCTGCAGTACTTCAAGAGTAACAAAAACTTGGTTAAAGATCGAGAAATTATGGAGTCAGGACATTTCATACAAATTAAGAAAAAACGAGAAAACATTAATTTATCCAAATTTTGTAAATATTGATTATAATTGTTATAATAATTGTACTATTAATATTCATATTACTTAATATTACTTAATTTTTATAAATCATTGTTTTTATATGGCATAAATTATGACCACCCAAGGGTGGTAAGTTGATTTACAACCCGTCGTCAAGGGCAATCGATACCTTTTTGGTAATTGTTACTTACCTCCTTCAAACCAGTGTCAAAATACCTTGTTTACAATATAGGGAGGAGAAAAACGTATTTTATACATAATAAATGAATACAATTTGGCAATATAATTATTAATTAATTACTTCTTTATAATGCGACGTTTAGAAAATACTCTTTGAAGTAAGACAGACACAAGGGTTTTAAGTACAATAATTAAATTACTAGCCGTGGTTGTAGTTTGTGGGTACTTTGAAATTCAAGCAGTTTTTTCAATTTAAAGTAGGGCCAGTCCAACCCTGAACGTCACACGATGTGAGATTATCAAACAATTAAATGTCATTTAAATGTTGTATTTTTAAAGTCTCAGGTAGGATTGTCCTTGAATATTTCAAGGCACGTCTGAAGACAACCAGACAAAGTGGCGCGTTGGGACGATCAACTTGTTTAAGCAACATTTTCTTGATCAAATTAATAGTTCAACATGTTTTATTAATGCAGATTTAAAAGTTCGATTGAACCGAACTCTAATAACTATCTTACACACAATAGTGTACTAACTACAATATAGTAGCAGCAGTAGTAACAAGATTTATTTAGCAATGTGCTACAATTTAACAAGTTTTATAAAATATTTAAAATAATTTAACAATATCATGAATGAATTCTAATTTTTCATCATCAACAAAAATATCTATATCTGTATAATTCACATTATTTCCAATAACCATAAATTTTTTTTAGAAACATTTAATTTTAATTTATTTATCTTTAATTAGAATGATATATTTCTTAATTCAAAATTTAAAATCTCTATTCAATCAAGAATATTTTTAAGTATATGTAATAAAGTATTATCAGCAAACATTTGAATAAAACCGAGATTCAAAACATTTGGCGTATCATTTATATAAACATAGATAGATATATAAATAATAATGGACCTAAAATGCTACCTTGTGGTACCCCAATATTATTACATTCCTTTTTAGAAAAAATGTTATCAATTTTTGTTTTTTGCTGCCTATTACTTAAATAATTTTGAAACCATTTATAAACAACTCCCCATAATCCATACTGATATAATTTTTTTAATAATTTATCTCTATCGATTGTGTCGATTGCACGTTTAAAATCCAAAAATACTGCCAATACAACTTCATTTTTGTCAACGCTTCGCTTCCAATTTTCAATTACATACTGGACTGCCGTTTCTGTTGAATACCCTTTTTTAAAACCTGCTTGCATATTTACTAAAATTTTATTTTCTTCAATAAATTGGAGTATCTGTTCATAAACTGTAATTTCTAATCATTTTCAATATCCCATAATATATTTACTTGCCTCATTTCACAGCTATTTTTTGTATTTTTAATTTTTGGAACTGGTGTTATAAAAGAACATTTTAGATCTTCAGGTATTTTTTCATATTTTAGGCAGGTATTGATTAATTACTCTTAATATAATTTCACCTGTGCTTGTAAAAGTTTCTTTCATTACTTTTTTTGATAAAATTTTACTATAATTATTGTTTGATTTGAGGGTGTTAATTTTAAATTTTATTTCTCTTAATGAAACGTCTCGGAATTCTTCAATGATATTGAAACATGTAGCAATTTAAGGACATAATATTTCATTTCCAATCTCGATGACGTCAACTATTTATTTAATACTATTAACGTAATAGTAATATTCAATTACAGATTAGAAAAATGTTGATTTGGAAGAACTAGATAGTATGAAAGTAGATAGAAGAATAGTAAAAACCCTTTGATACTATCTAATTCTTCCAAATTCCTAAATTTATTCACCACGAAGGTGCTCTGTATACATTCGGTACGGTTTTCACTTCAATCAGCCCTTAGTGCCCATCGATCAAACAAATGAACAGACTGTTTCAAGGGGAATTTTTAAGGATGTGTCAGTGAGACAACGCCCAACCCCCCCTCCCCATTCCTTCGGCCCTCAATAATTAATTAGGTTTGCAGCCACAAATAATAAAAACAACAGTTGAATATTTTTAAATTAAAGACAATATATATGGTCCTGCAAATATGGATCGATAAATAGCAGTACAACATTATCACTAGCGATATTTAATAATAATCAGAATATTTCAACTCCCGTTTCAAATAATAATTTATAATTAAGTACTTTAAATCCCCATTCGTTCTTCGTTGTTTGCGATTATTAATAAACTATTAAGAAGCGTCCTTTTAAGCAAGCTAATTTGATGACTAATATCTTTGTTGCAAAGCACTGCTGCAGTTTACCATAATATATCACAATTAGCAAAGTTTTTGCTGATCCATATAAACTTTTACTGATATTCATTGTGTTAAAAACTTAACTTAAAATTTATGGAACTTTCCTTGTATGTGTAATCATGTACATCAAAATCGTCGAAATATAAAATGGAAATTATCGGGGAAGTCAATGAAGTTTGATAAATGTATGGAATATTTTAAAATACCCATTGAAATCCTACTTTTTATTATGAAATTAAAAGAAACGCAACCCATACACCCACTAATCCAAATACATAATTACTTTTTAGAAAGTAAGTACCAAGCATATCCTTAAAGAAAAGTAAAACTCGTCATTAAACTAAATGAATTAAAAAACTCCCTTGGGAGGTCGGCCTACATCTGGGGTCTCATTCATTCACCAAAAAGCAGAACTACACCGAATGTCACTTTAAATCGTGTAATTGAATATAGGAGAAAAAAAAATTTATACAGAAAAATAAGCAGAAAATATAGATCAATATAAAGGTTTATTTATTAAATTAATTGATTAAGACGATACTAGGTGGAAATCCATAATTATAGTATTATGAGATACAGTAAGACAAAGTTAAACTTGTAACTTTCCACTATGTTAACTAGAAAAATAACATGTTTCGCTAACACTGTAGCTTCGTCAGCTGACAATGATTTAAACCACTATTAAACTAATGTGTGTGTAAGCCAAATTGTTAAACTAATTATTGTATGTTGTTGTTCTATAACTCTTTTTTTAAAGTGCTGTAAAGCTTTAAAGCACATCTTTTTGTCAGTCTAAATACTCGACCCAAAACCTTTGCTTTCTTGGCAGTATCCTACACCTGAAATTGATTTCTATATCCGTCTACCCCAAATTATATGTCTACACCTCCCTCGATGTTGTTCTCGTATCACAGGCACCACTGGTCCTCTAGCCAGACATACAGACTTTGCTGAGTGTATATGACTTTTTGTTGACGTTTTGTTTCAAGAGTTGCTGCTTCCTGCAACATCTGGGGAATTTTTTTGTCGATAGTTTTCAATAAACTTTAATAAGCCAGACTTAGAATGCTCGCAAGATATAATAAAATATGTAGGAGGTCGTAGCTTCTCAAACAGAAAGTCTAGTACAAATTCGAGATGCTAGGAACTTTTTGACTGCGCTACGTAAATTCTTCCGGCATTATATTTAATCAGTAGAAAGTACAAGAAACAATTAAGAACAATATCTTTTATTCCGACTCGAGCAAAAAAAACTTCAATCAAAACGAACTTTAATACTCTCATGAGGCACCATCTTTACGTTCCTCACGCCATATTTGGATCGGTTGTAAATATTTCCTACGTGAATGAAATTGGAAAGAATTCTGCGGACGATCCGATGTCGCCGATTGTTTTGTTTTGTAGCCACAGCCTACGCTAAATTTGTTCGGACCTTGTCGGATGTGTCACACAGATTGTAAATTTACTTTGGAGAAAAGATTATGGTTGTAATGGAATTCATTGACCTGAGTCGTGTGAACTCTTGGTTATATTATAAGATCTCATCGTTGTAGTTCCACCGGGTTCTTAGATGATGTGTTTTCAACCCCTTAATTACTGACCGGACACTGCAAGCTGAGGAAGTATCTCTCCATAATCGGTGTTGAAGAAGACCCAATTCGCGCTAGATGCCCGGAGGAAGAGGAGATCCCGCTGCACTTTCTGGGTAACTGCGAGGCTCCGCAAGGACTCAGGCAACGGGTGCTGGGATCGGCGTGTCTCCAAAAGGAGGAAATTACGGCTCTGGCCTCGAGCGACATATTTGCCTTCATAAGGAGGTCGAGATAATTTAACGAACGCCAAGGTGGTTGGAGTTGTTGGGGGACTCTGGGGTAGTCAGAAAGAATTGACGTTGGTCTACTAGCCAGGTTTCGGAACCTCCTCTCAATTACTACTACTACTAGGGTTTTACACCATCACCATCCTAAATTCTTTGTAGATAACTTAATTATGATACTCCAGTAAGAGATATATCTAAAGCTAAAATCTTAAGAGATGGAAGAATGGAGAATATGCTTGTAATTTTTATACTTACAATAAAGCAATTAGTACTTCACGGACTTAAAAATTGAAGGGGCAAGTGGATGAACGAGTTATGTTACAAAAAGTAGTTTCTGAATAAACTGAGTTTTAGTTCATATTTCTGGTACTTTTTTAAAAAACAATATTTTGAATTGAAACCAGCCAAGCAAGAAAAAGAATTAATATGCTTTTTTAATATGCATAAACATTTTGGTTTTTGTAATTTATTTTGGTCAAATTTGATGTTTGAATGTACATAACCCCTTCTTCCAAATTCTCCTTAGGCGGTATTAATTAAAATGTGGGTCACGTACTTTATTGCAATTAATTTAATTAAAAAAATACAAATAATAATATTTATTTGGTACGACGACGTGCCTTTTTTTTTCTTTGGGACCTTCTGCTTCAATACCAATAATGTTTTTATAAAAGCCTCTATGTTATGGGTACATATACCCTTCTTTTACAGTAACGTATCTCATTATTTAAAGTGGATGAAGAGGTTATGGGTACATAGTCCTTTCTTCCACAATACCGTTATTTATACAACGTGGTGATTTTAGGCAAATGCGGGGCTTATGGGTTCATACCTCCTTCTTCCACAACAGAATTTAAAAGTTTTGTAACATAACCCCTTCCTACTACTTCATATTATGTGCTTAACAAAGGCAAGTAGAGTTAAATGGGATTGGGTATAAGTTGCATATGTACATAACTCCTTCATCCACAACAATATCGTGATTATTCAAAAAATGTCACTTAACCCCTTCATCCACTTGCCCCTTCAATTGTCACTTGATTAGAATATTTAGATAATTTAGTGGCTTGTACCGTGCGAGCAAAAATTATTTGTATCAAAGAGGGCCTTGCATCTAAGGACGTAAAGCTTAGCTGTAGAGCTTAATACCTGTTGGGTGTCAGTAACTACCTGAATTAACAATCAATCAGTTATTCCGTCATCATTGACAGTCGTTACAAGTAATTTGATTTATCGCTAATTTTTCCAATTTCTTGAACAATTCACACAATGAGCTTTACGGAACAGCAAAAAACATTTATGGTTGAAGCGCATTTTCGAAACGGGGTTAGAGTAAATGGTGAGTGGCAATACAATCCGGGTTTGTGCATGAACGATTTTCATGAACATTTTCCTAACGTTGCTTTTATTGCTGGGGATTTTTATCATTGCCTGGAAAGAACCGTGGTTGTGTTTAGGGAAACAGGTTCTATACAACACAAAAGAGGAGCAGGAAGACCATCTGTAAGAACGGAAGAACTTGTTGCAAACGTTAGTGAAATAATGCAAAATACGCCAACAAATTGTACAAGACGCCTGACCCAAGAAGTGAGAAGATCTTATGGAACATGCAGGACTATTCTTAAGAAGCAGCAAATTTATTTCCTTATAAAGTGCAAGTATTCCAAGAAATGTGGTAACATTTCTCCAAAGATGCTGGTCAACACTTTCGAAAATATGAAGAGACGTGTGAGTTTATTCTTGGAGCATGGCGGTGGCCAATTTCAGCAATTTGTGTAACTATTTTTTTTTTCTTTCTGTATATTCTTACTGTACATTTTGTAAACAACAAAAAGAAATTTGTACTTGTCTACTTATTTTATTACTCATTAGTTTGGCATATCATGTCATTAGATGAATTATTTGACAACATTTTAACCTATAGATTTGGTTAGATATATCGTTCCCATATCATTGTGATCTAAACCAAGCCCCGCGTTTTTTAATCCAAGCCCTCTTTGATGCAAATAATTTTTGCTCGCACGATATCTTAGGATCATAAAAGTGAATTAAAAGTTACTCTTTTGGAAATAATTAAAGTTAGCTTAATAATACTCCCTGTAAACAATACAACGTATAGAACTTTAAAGCAACAGCAACAAATTTTCTTATATTAACGTTAAAACCGTTAAAATGATCTTAAAGTATTTTCTAATACCATAGACAATTGCTAAAACGAATTAATTTAAGTTAACTGACAAAACCCACTAGAATTGCGTAATGTTTTATAATATTTCAGTTACTATAATACGCAAACAATAATAAATCAAATCCAACAATGAACAATGAGTTTTTCCAATTAGTCGTTTCCATTTAACCCTCAAGCAGCACATTTAAATCCAAAAACATGTATATGTAGGCCATAAATCAAAAGAAGCTGATGCGTTCCTAACTCATTTATTTCTTTTTAAGAAGTCACAAACAACAAATAGCAAAGAGCGACAGATAGTAGCGCTACAGGTGGTCGAGAAGCAAAATAAAAAGTCAGTGTTGGTCGGCGAAGCAGTTTATCATCTGTAATGGTGGAGGCCTTAATAAATAACAATAATTATTGTTGACGGTCTTCTATTAATAATATAGGAAACAAGAAAGTATATAATTAAAGAAGTAAAAAAGTAATATTTAAAAAAATATAAATAGAAAAATCGGAACCTCAATAATACATTGACTGACTATCACGAAGATACCGCCTAAAATAAACGTGTCAATTATCCTTAATGGTTGCTGGGGCTTTGACTAAAAACTAGGTTGGTAAGTTGGATAACCTGCCAAATTGTTGAAATAATAAAAATAATTTTGGGAAAGAAAGAAAAAACTAAAAGTGTTCCTCCACAAAATTTAATAGAATAAAAAATGTATTCAAGGGTCTCTACACGTTTCGAACGTAGGAACGTTCATCTTCAGGAGACAGAAAAATTTATTTTATGCTGATGGTGTTAGCAAAAGAGAAAATTAGAACCTTAATGGAGCATTTATGGACTTAAAATTCAAATTCAAGTGTACAAGGAACATGATATGAAGGAAATTTATAAATGTTAAACCATACTGACTATGTGGAAACGTTATTAATGGGGATCTAAACCAACCAAAGAAGGTGTCGAAGATTATTTAAATTTAAAAAAAAAACTTATCAAACATATGTCTGTAAGACATTACGAAGATAAAATTGTAGGGTATCACAATAAAATCACGTGCGAAAAAGCGTTTTTGGGATACTGAGGGTTAAACCTCATTAACCCCGAAAGTGGTTACTTTAAAACCAATAAAAGCAATCAAAAAGTTACACATTTTTAAATTTAAAAGTCAAAAGGTCATTCTTTTACTTACTACTTACTTTTAATTTTAAAAATGTGTAACTTTTTGATTGCTTTTATTGGTTTTAAATTAACCACTCGCGAGGCTACTGAAGTTTAATCCTCATTACCCCAAAAATGCTTTTTAGTACGTGATGTTATTGTGATACCTACAATTTTATCCTCATAATGTCTTACAGACATATGTTTGATAAGTTTTGAAAAAAAAATTTAAATAATCTTCGATACCTTCTTTGAGAGGTTTTTTCTGCTTCCCCATTTTATTTGGTTGGTTCAGACCCCCATTAATAACGTTTTCACATAGTCAGTATGGTTT
Organism: Polydrusus pterygomalis; assembly: GCA_963969555.1. NCBI lineage: Eukaryota > Metazoa > Arthropoda > Insecta > Coleoptera > Curculionidae > Polydrusus > Polydrusus pterygomalis. Next base: position 24,696,311 of record OZ018380.1, read on the forward strand.
AACATTTATATATTTCCTTCATGTTTCTTCTACACTTCAATTTTTTAAGTCCATAAAAGCTCCATTAAGGTTCTAATTTTCTCTTTTGCCAACAGCATCAGCATAAAATAAATTTTTCTGTCTCCTGAAGATGAACGTTTCTACGTTCGAAACATGTAGAGACCTTTGAATACAGTTTTTATTCTATTAAATTTTGTGGAGGAAGACTTTTAGATTTTTCTTTCCCAACTCCACTTTAAGCATGGACCACTTCAAATTAAAAATAATTTTAAAAAAGCCAAAGTTTTAAATGTTCTTTGTATCTAATTGATAGTAGGTACAACACATGGCTTTATCAATGAGCTCCTAGTTTAATTGGATAAAAACGCTAACGAAAAATTACTGCCTATTAATTACACAATTGGTCGTTGATATTTGTTTTTCTCTTATCTACTAATATTAGTATAATCTAGAAATGTTGGGCAAAGTTTAAGGATATTATAAATTATAATTAAACAATGATTTATATTTTTTTTACTTACAGCCTTAGAATGTTGTTTTGATTAATGCTTACCTGAAACAAATCATAAATATTTATTAGTAAAGGGCGGAATATATGCAAAATGCATATTTTGTCGATTTTATAATAAAATGCATATTTTTCATAAATTATTATTTTAAGAGCATATTTTTATGTTTTCGGCTTTATCAAAAAATTTAAAACCCTAAAGCTTTAATATCCAGTTCGGAACCTATTTCAGGGATTTTCCAAGGGCGATGGTAAACTCGGCCGCTTTAAGAGATTATGTACTAATCCCGCAGGTAAACTCGGCCTGCTAGAAACTTTATGCCTTAATCTTCAGAGGTAAACTCGGCCGGTAGGTGACCCTAAATATGATTTACGCCCTCTCCAATCGGTTCTAAAAGGTGTATTGGCAACCGGTTTGTTCGTTGTTGCCAGAGCATTTTTTTAAATTTTAAATATTTGTTGTAGTAATGTATATTTTTTTTTCACCATCAGAAAGTAGAGATTTCAACGAACAAAAAGCCCACCGACTTTTTTAAAAAAGCAGATATTTTGACGTGAGAATTTTCGATTGAAAATTAGGGTGCTTTTTCGATATTAAGTCAAAATAAGGTTAAAAAATAAATATTTTAAATCAAAAAAATTACAGTGTGTTTGGGACATAAAAAAGTAAGTTTTCACCAAATTTCGTGTATAAAAAATTTTTTTGTAAAAGATAAAAATAAAAAACCAAAAACTTGGTTATTTGAAATTTTCACATACATTTTGAGGTTATGTGAAAAAAGTGCCAATACAAAAGTTGTAGATCTTTTTATTCGCTACAACTTTGCTATTTAATGTTTTTCCATAGGACTTGTAGTTTTGCCGAAAATCGAGATAAATCGTTTTCTAACCTTAAAAACTCACCGCCCCCCACTTCCCGACCTCGAACCGCCCGTAATTTATTTTTCCTTTCATTTTTGTTATATTCTCTTCCTTTTTCAATGGGTTTCATCCTACTATTATTTTTTTTGGTTTCAAAAATTATCGACTCTGGTCTATAAATATTTAAAACTGTTTACTAATTCCAATTTTTCACCATCAATTTCAACATTTATATTTTGACGATTTAAATTATTACCCATAACCATACATTTAGTTTCTGAAATATTTAATTTTAATTTATTTACTTTTAGCCAATTTAATAATATATTTATCTCAGAATTTAAAGTATTTAGACCATCAAAAATATTAAAAACATTAATGTAAATTAAGGTGTCATCAGCGAACATTTGTAACTTACACATTTTTAAAACTAAAGGCATATCGTTGATGCATAAAATAAATAATATTGGACCTAGTATACTTCCTTGAGGAACTCCTATATTATTTATTTTTTTATTTGAATATGTTTTTGATATTTTTGTTTTTTGTGACCTGTTACTTAAATAATTTTTTAAACCATTTATAAACGTTTCCGCGAATACCATACTGATACAATTTACTCAATAATCTAGCCCTGTCAATTGTTTCGAATGCCCGCTTAAAATCCAAAAATACAGCTATAACATTTTCCCCTTGATCAACAGTTCTCTTCCACGTCTGTAGTAGTTACTATGACTATTTTTTTTAGTTGTAACTACAAAATGTAACAACATGGGCCCAGAAAAATCTACTTTATACACCAGAAAAGTAGGTGACAGTAATTTCAAACGTGGCCAGTGCAGCACGCCTCTCGGGTACTAAAAATATGTAAGTAAAACGCAATAATTTTTTTTTGATTTGAATAATTTGGTTCGCAACCTACGCACCTGAAAGGTGCGACAAATTGTTCGAGATTTGTATGCAGCAGTTTTAAGATTAAGCGACCCAATTCTTAAATGCACAGATGTATATAATGTTCGGTATGTCGACTTCCTTTTTATTGTTGGACTACCGATCGTTGGTGTCAAATTAATGTTTGAATATATTATTAGCCTATGCTAGTTAATAGGTTAGTAAAGATATTAGAAAATGAGTAAAATATATTAGGAGGTCAAAGAGTTGTTAAAATGATGACAAGGAAATGTATACGACATTATTTAAAAGAATATTTCCCTCACATGTTAAAGTTCCCATAAGAGAAATGCAATTTTCGCAAAATTACAGCGAATATTTCTCTAATGTGTAAAAACTACCATATAAAGCGGGAACAGTATATATGGAGACAGTTCATGGATTTTATTAAAGAGAGAAATTATATTTTAAACGAAAATACTTTAATACCGACGCTGGCCAATATTCTGACTGACTGGGCCTACAATATGAAAAAGAAAAATGGTAAGGATTATAATAAAATAAATAAAAAAAGGGTATAAACTTATTAAAATGTATCATGTAGCCACGTGCTAAATAAATCTTTTTACTACTACTACTACTACTACTACTACTATAAAGATTTTACTGTAAAGACTATTGGGGTTGAAGAAAATACGCTAATAAAAATTACTGGACATTCCAACCCAAAATCCATAAAGCCGTATCTTCAACTAGACGAGGAACACCACTCTAATATAATAGAAAAAATGAGGGAAGACAATGATAAGGCTAATCATAACCCAGAAACTAATATCTGTATGCCAGGTTCTACAAGTTCTAATTCAATGGCAAACTCACATACATTAACAAGTAATGCAGCAGACTCCAAAAATAGTAATTTTTTTTTTACAATAATTGTGTTTTCCACTGCAATTCATGCAATTTTCAATTTGTTTATTTTCATATAATTAAATATAACGTTTAAATAAAAATATTAAATTTTGTGCTTTCATTTCACGTACTCGAGAAATATTCTACCAAATTACATTCGTGCATCAAAATAGACCTGATAATTTTTCATTCAAGCATGTTGTCAGTAAAAAACTGGATTCGGTTATTTTCATATTTTGTTTAAAGAGCCCTCCACCTTCGGTGTCGGGCTCTTTTGCCAAAATATAAAAATAAACTCATCCAGTTTTAGACAACATGCTTTCATAAAAAAGTATCGGTAATTTTGATGCACTTATGTAATTACTTACGAAAACAGCACTGCCAGAAATTGAAAATCGCATCGCAAGTTTATATTGTTGACGAAACGTCAAAGCGGGATTTTATTGTTAACAAACGTCAAAAAATGTAATATTCTGACAATTAACGTCATCTTATTTATTATTATACGAGCAACCGCCGTATCAAAACTTGCCAAAAAAGGTGTTGGAGAACAACAGTTAATTAAACTAAGTGGACACTCAAATACCAAGTCACTGACGCCTTACATTCAGATGGATGAGAACCACCATATGCTGTTGATTGAAAAAATGCGAGACAATGACCAACCGTCAAGCTCAAGAGAGTCCCCCGCCGAAATAAGCTCTCGCTCGTTGACTGCATCAACCGCCATGTCTACGAATTCAAAGCAAAATATTGTTAATTACAATAATTGTACTTTTCATTGCAATTCTTGTAATTTTTAAGCATTTTAATTTTATTGTTAGTATTTTCTGTTAAATAAAATATTTAAATTTACTTAATTCGAGTTCTTAATTAATTTGGGAAATATTCAAATAAATTACACTCGTGCATAAAAATAACCAGATAATTTTTTTATTCAATGTGTTTTTTTTACAAATTGCAATCGTTTGTATTCATATTTTACGAAAATTCCCTCCTCCTGCGGAGTCGGGCTTTTTCGCGAAAATATGAGAACAAACTCTTGCAGTTATAAAAAACACATTTAATTCAAAAATTATCGGTAATTTTGATGCACTTGTGCACTTACCCCCGAAAATTTCATAAATTTTTTTTTCAACCAATTAGAAGGCTCCTTTTTGTTTAGTTGCTTATAGCAACGGGAGACTATCGCGATAGTCTATAGCCTATTAACCTAATGAAATTAATAAGTGATAATTTTTCTTAGGTATGCTACTACGACTTAATTTTAATTCAAATGTCAAGTCATTTCGAAGTGACAAGTGAGACAAACCAGCAAGTAACAATCAGTTTTTTAGTCGTACCCGTGATATTTATTGTTACAATAATATTGTGTAAAAAATTATTCGTTTTGGTAATGAATTAGCAAGTTCAATTGCTAAATAAATTGAGCAGTTAGTAACTCATTTTTATTACTAAAATGTGAGAAACATTAAATAACAAATTTGTTATCTGAAATCGAATGTCTTTATAGCTTTAAATTCAAATAAAACTTTAAGAAACACATTTTCGATGAGTTTAGTTTAATACGACGCACTGTATTTTTACAATAGAAGTTGATTTTACCTGTTAGTAACTAAGGTTTATTACTAAAATTTCAGGAACATTAAAAGAAATTCCAATTTATGAAATTTTCTTACCGAATCTCCCACGCAGCAGAATTAATTCCCGATAATTTTTTTCGCGGTTTCACTCATGTTTTTGTTATCAACAAAACCATTCGTGACCTTAAAAAAAATTATCGGTAATAATTCTGCTGCTAGGGAGATTATAAGTGATGATTTTCCCCGACTTTTGCTTGCTTTCTAGGCTATGTATTCTAGAACGGGATGTAGCGAAGAAAGAAAATTGAAAGAATTGTTAGAAATATTTTAGTACAAAGATATCAGTTCTTTTTCACACATATCCACAACACTTTATTGATAATTAGCCACCACTAATCACAGTCGCAATAATAAGAACATAACACAATTATAATTCCTTTAATAACACTGGCCGACAAGATTTTTCTAACACAGGTCAGCTCTTTATTTTTAAAATGGAAATACCCTTCTAATATTAGAAAAAATATTCGGAAAGCCCCAATACATACCATTTTTTAATAGCTTAATAAGACCATTTTACATTAACAGGTAGTCAATTTAATTAGGGGATGGTTAAAATTGATGCATTTTATAACAAAAAAATTACCTGAACTGTAGGAATTTTAGTAGGACTTCAGGGAGGATTTACAAAATATTTCTGTTTTCTTTGTTTGTGGGACAGTCGTGCAGTAGATCAACATTATGTAATAAAAGATTGGCCACAAAGAAGTGAATTTCAGCCGGGATCTCAAAATGTTAAGTTTGCACCTCTTGTAGATCCCAAAAAAGTCCATCTGCTTCCTCTTCAACATTAAACTTGGGCTGATGAAAAACTTTGTGAAAGCTATGAATAAAGACGGTGATGGATTCAAATACCTAAGACAAGTCTTTCCCCAGTTAAGTGATGCCAAATTAAAGGAAGGGATTTTTATTGGGCCACAAATCAGAAAATTGCTGGACGATGTCAACTTTACAGATAAGCTTACCAGGCAGGAACTCAAAGCATGGAACTGATTTGTTAGTATAGTAAGGGGATTTTTGGGCAACAATATGGATGCAAACTATCAACAGTTAGTTGATGAACTACAAATCGCTTGGTGCCCGAATGTCATTAAAAATTCACTTCCTCCATTCCCATGTGTCATTTTTTCCTGAAAATTTGGGAGCTGTCAGTGACGAGCAGGGTGAAAGGTTTCACCAGGATATCAGGACAATGGAAATTCGCTATCAAGGACGATGGGATCCAGCCATGATGGGTGATTACTGTTGGTTTTTGAAAAGAGAAGATATGACCCCTCATAAAAGGAAAAAATAAAATTTAATTAGTGTGTTCAGTTAATATTTGTAATGTTTGTGTTTTTCTTAGATGTAAGGTATGTTTAGTAGGTGTAAAAATTTAAATATAGTCGATATACACAGTTAGAAAATTCTTAAATTATTTTTTCAATGGATATTAAATATTGTAACATTAAATGTGGTACTATAAATGCAACAAGAAAACGTTACGTATTAAAACTTTTTTTTTCTCATTTTCGTATTTGGATAGGTCCATTCTACCACAAGATGCTATTTAGCTTTGTGTTACAACAACAAAAATTTTTTTGTCGGCCATTGTAATTAAAATGTAGACATACCTAATACATTTTCATTCCATTCCCCCACAGTTTTCTTTTAAATTCGCTACATATCTTGCAGCCATAATATTAGCAAGTATTCGGTTAAATTCATTGAATTCTTTATGAAATAATGACAACACAGTTGTCTTTTTCCTATCATTAGCACTTCTTCTGAATCACTCGACAGAGGTGCTCATATGCTGCTAGATAAGCTGGGTCACGCTCTATAGACCTTTATTTTATTTGTCAATGTGACACAATTACACACAGTAGAAAGAATGACGATGATAATAAATGATTCCGATTCCATTTACTTATAAATTAAGAATCCTTAAGGTATGGGTAATAATAATAATGCTCTGAATTATCCTCTGGAACTAATTTAAAAAAAAAGTGTCGAAATATTATTTCAGAAACCAAATGGCGAAAAAGTTACTGACCCTATTTTTCAATTGTTTTGAAACCGGTCAAGGACTGGAGAAAAGCAACAAATAAAAGTACTTCTTTTAATTATTAGAAAAAATGGTATGTAGAAACTACAACTGTTTTTAAAAGGAAGCAGAGTTTTCACGATCACTAACAGCTTTGAAAAAATATGGTAATACATTTACTATATTATACATTGATAAAATCATTGACGGATCATATTATTATTCATGCTTCAATCTCTAGTAAGCGAACAAGTAAACGATATGTTCAGCTGATTGCAATCACCGATAGCGTATTTTATTTGATTGACCACTAAACTTTTATTTTCAATTGAAGTAAATTATTATATTATATAAAGGGTGTTTATAGATAGATGAATAATTGAGCTTGTAAAATGCACGGAGGTTAAAAATCTCTGTATCTTAATATACCAATGATTTAGGCGACCTTCAAACTATTGCAGGATCAGATCAGCTTTATTATATATTTGTTAAGATTGCAGGATGATAACCCCCCCCCCCCCCGCCCACGGGTTCAAAAATTGCGCCACAGACAATATATTTCCCAGAATACAGCTTACAATGTCCACTAATTGAAATTATTGTAAAAATAGGTCTTCAGGCGAAACATTTATTTAGCTGTAGTTAAAATTCGTTTTCAAGTACTTGCAGGTAAGTAAATAGTTATCCCGTAAAACTGCCTTCTGCCTTGCAAGGATGCCGTACATTAGCCTCTTTAATGCAATCTACAGGCGGCAGCCTTGCAGGAAATTTTACACTATGCGATGTAACATCGCATAACTATCAAGGCTTTGCGAGCTTTCAATTCGAAATAAGTCGAATTAAAAGTTGAAAAAGGAATTTTTGGTTTCATCTCCCGATGTCAAGGCTCAGTTATATGGTGAATAGATAAGTCCCTTTGGACCACTCTGGAATAGGAAATAGTAGTTAATGCTACCATAGAATGGTTTATAGCCATTATTGCTCTGAATACTCACAGTAATTACCAAGTTCTATTGGGGGTGTAGCCTGGATTTATATACTGTATTAATTCCGACTGTCAGTTGTAATAAAACTTGACATTAATCATAATAATATTTGCTTGCTACGGTTAATAAGGCATATTATACTTACCACTAAAAATCAGTACTGTAGTTCTCAAATATTTAAACAGCTTCTAGTGTGATATTGTTCTTATCGTTTAGCATTGCATATAATTATCTCTTACGAAACATGGTTTACTGAGATGGTAAAATGCCTCCATAAATTATTAAGACCAATATCTACTAATGATGGGTTGTGCGAAATAAAAATCTTCTATTGCTTTATCTGACATGCAAAGTTTAAAAAACTTAAATACAAAGTAAAAATAAATTAATTGAAACAGGTTTTGGTACGAGCAATAAAATTTAAATTCAGACAGGACATCTAGAAGACTCTACGTTAAAACTAATACTACGGCGAGCGGCGATTGCCGATCGCTACGAATCCCCACCAACGTCTTGTGGATTATATGTTCTAACGGATAATAATCGTTTTTGGGGACGCTGTTCTGCTTTTTTAATTGTAGAGAAAGCGCTTTACTAGGAACAAATTGCATCGCATTGAGAAAATAAATTTATTTCTTAACAAAATTGCTGTATTAAAAGTAGTTCATTATTCAACAAGACTGTGCTGCTAATAAAACTGATTATTACCAATAAAAACACTGTTCTAGCAAATCTGGAATTGATATAACACTAAAGCGGGTTTGATACACTAGCAACTTATTTAATATGGGTTAATACAAAATAAGCTATCAATGTGTTGTCTTAACAAACCTGTTATATTAGATCATTTTCCTCAGTAAGGCTTTATAGATCAACATATTATTATTACCTATAATATTAAAGTACATTTTAATTTAACTTTAAGGTATGAAGAAAAACGAATTAATGGTAATTCCTCATAACATTTATTTTACAACAACTCTTTCACTTTCTAACGGAAATATAGATATTTTAATATTTGTTCAATATAATATAATGTAATATATATAATAACTATATCAAAATCCAACATTTTACTCGTTTATTTCGTCTATGCCAATTATTTAATATAATAAAAAGTAAAAACGAAACCATGTCATAAAAAGGTTTAAACCACCTGTTTCAAAGAAATCATCTGACGTCTAAAGATCGTATCTGCAAGAAAGAAGAATGCCACTTGTATTCCAAACTGGTTTGGTGAAGCTTGAAGCAATAAAAGGTTTTAATATGTGCCACCCACATTGGTCGCGAACGGCTGTTAGGTTGGTTTGGTGCAATCATCAATCGACGTTTGCATTGGTCTGTCAATTTTCATTATTTAAGGAATGTCACTGGCTTCACAGAAAAGTTCAATGACTGAATCAGTTTGTTGACATATTAAGAATATTAATTCAATCAGGTAGGTATATACCGGGTGTCCACGGAATGTGGCTCGCCCCTCTAACTTTTTTGTTTTTCAAGATAATGAAATAAAATTCGGGGGATTTGTATACGACATAAAACTGCATTATTTGACAGGTGACTCAATATTATGGAACTTCCGGTTTAACCGGAAGTGACATAAACTTTCGATTTTTAAATGAGACACCTGGTATATTTTTAGTTTTTTTGACTCCATATAACATTCTTAATACAACGATGTGTCACTTGTCACTTTTTGTCACCAAAAAAATATTTTTTTTCCAAATTTATTGTTTTATCTAGAGGGCTATGAATACCTTAAAATCACTTATTTCAGTTCTGTAATCTTGGAAAAAATACAATTTTTATATTTTTGGTCCAATGCTATGTGCTATGTAAAATTTAATCTTTAAAGTTGTATAACTTATTTTTTTTTAAATGGCAACATGGTGGCTCGTCGGGTTAAGAGAAAAGAGGATTTTATTACGATTATTTTGATACCATAACACTATTAGGTTTTAGAAAAGCTGCCATTAAAAACATTAAAAAGTAAACTTAAAACTTTCCTAAAATGAAGCATCTTTTGAGAATAAATTTATATTTAAATGCATCAAGTAGCCTCTGACCAGCAAAACTGATAAAACAAAATCATGCCTTGAAGAAAATTGAAATGCCAACAGCTTCTGCCAAAGTAAATTAGTTTGTTGTTTAAAAAACATGGAAAATAATAGTTTTACAAGGAGTGAAAAAGTTGATATGTTATTAGTGTTTGGAGAATATAGAAATAATTCAACCGATGCTGCACCACTTTACGCACAAATATATTTTAATCGGCGTTATCCAACCCAGCACTATTCGGTACCCAAAACTGGTTCCGAAAATGCGAAAAGTAGAGGGAGATGATTCCTTCTGCGCCAATTTACGCACACCCCTTCTGCGCATGCCCGGGCAGTGCGCAGACGTGGGCGATACTAATTATGACGTCACCTGTCATCTGTCACCTGTCATCTGTCACCTGTCATCTGTCATCTGTCATCTGTCAATGTCAATGTCAATGTCAATGTCAAAGTCAATGTCAAAGTCAATGTCAATGTCAATGTTAAATGTCATACGTCATACGTCATCTGTCAAACGTCACATTGTTGGGCGTTAGCAACTTTGGGCCTTAGCTACTTGGGCGCTAGTTACATTGGGCAATAATATTCTATATATGGAATGTGTTCAGGATGACGTCATATTACGAATAGAAAAAGATGGCGGATGCCACCTTTCAATTAAGGCAGCTCAAGGTCACCTATCACTTGTCAAATGTTAAAATTAAAATCTATCACGTGATATAGGTTCGGAGCGATCTAACAAGGCGCTTAAAAGAAACCCGAAGTCGAACGGCTGACTGGTTCGGGAGATATAGTTTTTGCCATTATGGTCCTTATGTTCAAAGGTATAGAGGTGAAATTTGGTAAACGGGTAAAAGTCTTAAAGACCTATCGCAAACTAACCAAAAAACATAATGGGTCAGGCGTTGTATTACACCCTGTATATGAAACATTGATTCCTTAGTATTATACGTTCGGATTAATATAAAAATATATTTAAACCTCTTATAGAATACATTTGTCAATAATACAAACTATTTCCAACTAACAATGATCGCAGCACGAGGCGAGGTTAATGAGGCAATTAATATTCAATGAGTGTTATACCACAGTAACAATATTAAAAGTCGGGGACAATTACATCATCTTGGAAATATACAACATTCTAATGAAATAAAACACTCAAGTAATAAAATAATTATTTATTCAACCATATTATACATTGACTTTTAGCAATCTTATATACATGATATGCTAACAATAAGAAACATGTTATAGCTATGAATACAATTAAACCATAATTGCTGCTTGAATCATCAGAATAATCCATCGATGTCGAATTATTACATTGGGAGAGAGTGGTGTTCTTGTAGTCGCTGATTAAAGTCTTCCAGTCTGTTTCACCCACGGTATTATCTCGGAACAGGAACCTAACCTTGTAGCGAAGCATCTCGACAGCCGAAGATGGGACCTTCGTGTAAGAGGCGGGCGTAATTCTTTTATCAATCATCTCAAAATGCGTCTGCATCCATGTATTATTAGATGAAAAGTCGCTGGTCTCAATCATTACTGTCACATTCCGAACGTTAAAGGGAGTGTAGACGTAAAACACATTTTGAACCAACGCTACAAAGAGCACGTATGATGAACTTAACACGGCCATGACTGGGATATTAATGATCTAAATCCTCTTCCTCAAGGCACTTATAGCTTCATGGCTATTAAATAGGGCTCCTATAAATACCATCAGAAGAACTATTAGGTACAAACCGCGCCATCTGTCGCCGACGGGTTCTGGTTTTTGAGTCTTTTCTTTAACGGGGCGAGGCGTCTTGGCTACTTTAAACTGCCTACATTTCCATAAAATTTTAGCTAATTCACAATGTTTAGCGTACTTGTAATGATCTGCAAGAGGATCGTCTCCTTCCTTCCAACCATCAAATTCGCAGTAGCAAAAAGCACATTTGACTACGTCAGAATGTTGTGTAAAATAGAAGCCTGCATATGCTAAGTCTTCAGGACTAACTTTATTGCGCCAGCCTACAAATGTAACTAATCGGTCTTCAAAATTTCGAATCAAGCCAAGGCCATCATCGCCGCAATCTATGCAATCTACACTATACATGTTTCCAGCTAAAGGGTTGCAACTATACTAAGAAATAAAACATAGAAGTGTTTATTTATACATTTATTAGTCATCAGTACACATATATATCTTATCAAAATCATCCACCACCTTCTGAGGATTATCATACAATAGCTCTAGCATATAATAATTCTGTTCAGACATGTTTAAATTACAAATACTTTTAAGGACATCAATAATGGGATTATTTACAGTAACATAAAAACAAGCATATCTTAATAAATCATCATAAACGGTTCTAAAACCTAAATTTTTAACTAATTCTAACCTATAATTAATTAAATGCTTAATACGTAAGATAGCATGAATATCATTACAGCAAAAACATAATGTAACATTATCACATTTGAGGTTAATTATTTTTTCACCCAAAAGTACTACAGCAGACATGGTAAAATTCTCAGCTTCAGACATCATGGTTGTTACTGCTTCATTAGAACCGTTGTCGGCAACCATCTTAGAAACCATTTCCAAAAACTCGAGCCAGTCAAAGTTGACTAGGGAGATTGACACTTGCTCATCGGGTAGATTCAAGAGTGTATTTGTTAATTTTACACTTGGCAGCATTCCTCTGGCGACGCTAAGTCCCACCACTATCTTGAAATGTCCAGCAGAATAGCAAACTTCATTTAAAAACTTTTTTTCACTTCTAATCTCTGCATTGCTTCTTAAAATCATACTGTCGAGATACTCCCAGTATGGTGTTGAACTTCGGGAAGCCTCATCATCTACTTCACTAAAGTCTGCAGTGGAGTCGGGAGTAGCGATATAACTAGCGTCGTCAAACATGGTTGAAATTAAACTGAGAGTGTTAAATATGCGGATGCTTATATTACATTTACCCCCACTCCTCGATTAAATTTATTTATGTTGAGTTCTAGAAACAAAAGCTTGGATAAAGCCCAACCGCTCCCCACCTCTCTAAATTCTGAAGCCTTGCAGAGCAAAATATTTTGATATTCGGCATAAAAATCGTCTAAATTGGTATGCTGATCAATTACACCATACCTAGAGTTGAAAGATTTAGTTTCTTGCTCTTTTGTAGAACTTAGTAGATATCGGCCATATAGCTCCATGTTAACTTTTATTTTTTGATCCGTAATTAAAACCTTCGATAGCAGGCAAATAACTTTATTTTTTAGCGCTTCTAAATACAGCTTAACATCAGTCAAGTATGAGTCACTAGATATATGATAAGTAACAATCCGGTTTTTGAAAGCCGTATAGACAAGTTTAACATTAGAGTCAAATACCACACTACAATTCTGCTTGTGTTTGGTGGTGCGATTATGTCTGCTAAGAGACACAACTTTAGCGTCGCACTCTTTACAAAAAGGCATGATGGCATCTGACAATAGTTTAAGAAACAGCTGGTTTTATACAAAATTAAAGACAGAGACATGAATAAATTTAAACCACATCCTTGGCCATATCAACCCAACTGTTGTGGGCCTTATCAAGGCCAAGCCATTTAACGTACATTCTCCGTCCTTTCTTACGTAACACCTGCTCGATAAGAAACACATCAGGCTGTTTAGTTTTTTGCAATTCTTCTTCATAAAACCCACCACTAATTGGGTGGCCTTGCATATCTTCCAACAAATAAGTCGTAGGATTGGTAATTTGTACTTTAGAAACCTTAAATAACTCAGTGGTCCAATTAGGTACATATCCTTTCTCAAACACATGTTTAGCTTTGCTTATACGAACAACATCACCAACTTTGAATTTCTGCCTTCCTACAACCTTGAGATTATTATAAACAGAATTTAACAACCTGGTCACGTCCTTTTTGTTAACATCCTTAGGCTTCATGCCAATTGTGCGATGCTTGGTGTTGTTGTAACTTGTCGTAACTTGTTCCAACAAGTCTAGCCATTTATGATTGCCGTTCAAGGTGAACAGCTTAAACAACTTTTCCTTTATTGTGCGAATAACACGTTCTGCAATAGAAGCCTTCAAAATGCTAAAGGTGCTGTAATGATGAATATTATGTTTTCTCATAAGATTCTGAAAGCTAGAGTTGTAATATTCCTTCCCATTATCGGTAACCAACTTTTTCGGTATTCTTTTAGACTGTTTAAAAATCTGCTCCATGGCATTGGTTACATCTTGAGCATTTTTGGACTTGAGAGGCATTGTCCACAGAAATTTCGAAAAACAATCAATTACAACCAATATGTATTTAAATCCTTTGTTCTCACGCGCATACTGATCGAGCTGCGCAAGATCCGAAGCAAACGTATCATCCAAACCATACTGAAGAAATCTACGACGCTTAAATTTGTTTCTAGCCGGCTTATGCAGCTCGTTAACAACTTGCTCTCTAGCCTTGGTAATGTTCTTAGCCATATTTCAAACATAATAAACATATTTGAACCGAGCAGCTATTTTTATACTAGTTGAATTATTTCGGCAAACCACCAGATTGCTTTGATTTAGACATATTATTATCAATAGCTTCCAACCCTTTAACAATAGGTTTAAGAGCATTTTTAACAGAAGTATCTACATATCCCTTTAAAGTATTTTCAAGAGTGCCAAATCGAGATGATAACCGGGTCACAGATTGCTGGTGAGCAGATTTAACCTCGTTTAGCTGTTTTTTAACTCGGGCGTCTAATTTTGTAACCTTCTCCGACAACTTGTCATCAATAAGCTTAAGCGAATCCTTATGAAGCAGCAGCTCTTTCTTCAACTTATCTATTTGCTCTCTCAACGCAACACCTATAGACTCGACATAGACTTTGTTAGAATTTGCAGCAGTGTTTGCTTGTTTCAAAGTATTAAGAATGGTGTCGCCCATTTTCTTCTCAAGACCATCTAGGTTCTTCTGTGCTTGCAAGACGCAATCAGCTGACGAACTATCAATTTTAGCTGAAAGTGTAGCCGCAATAGCATTTACAAATTTTTTATTTACACCATCAGCATCATCTGTTGGAGAGCTAACGTTAACAAGTCTATGATCCCGAAGGTTATAATCACCATCTTTAGTAACAGCAATTGAAGTAGGTCCTTGCAGCACTCTAGCACCTTTTTGGTGAGAGGCTGAGGGTAACGACTGACCGAACTTATTCATGGCTAATGTGATAATGAGAAAGAAAGCTTGAACTGTTTTATTTATAGAATTCAATTATCCCAAGTTTTTCCAATTGGTGTAATATACTCATTATTTCATTATGATTATTATTGTTACCACCCTGTTGAGAGGATTCCAACTTTTTGAATCGTTCAACCAATTCGTTAATGCTGTCGTAATAAACATATTCCTTAGGCTTGTTGGTGTATTCCATAAGAGCAGATCCGGATTTTGTTTGCGATCTAGTTCTGGGAACTGTGATAGATGGAGATGGAATCTTACTCGTTGACGTACTAGAAAGTAGAGGTCTAACGATTGTAGCGTATTTCTGTGTTTTATTCGAAATTAGCTGACCTTTCTCCCCCTTGTATATGCCAGACTTCCTAAGTATGTCTCCATACTGTGCTGTATCGTCTTTAGTGTGATACTTTGGTTCCTTTAAAAACAACAAGTCGTACAAACCCAGAGTACCCTTGTAAGCTATAGGACCTACTTGGATATCCCCATTCTGTAAAAAATTTACGGGTTCGCTGCCTATTCGCCAAGAGTCAATCGCAGAATCATAGCTCACTCCTCTAGCGTCTATTTGAGAAGAGTGAGACCAATATTTTCTCACGTATTCTCTAGCCATCTCAGGATATTGAGCGATAAACTCATCCATCATCACCGGGTTATTTTTAATAAGAGCTTCAAACTCAGCTCTAATATCTTCCACCGATCGTTCTGGAGGGTCTTGACGTGTTTCTTGAAACACTTCATCATCTACAGCATCACCATACTGAGCTTCATCGGCTAGAAATCGCACCGGCTGGTTCTTATTTCGAGACGTTGAAGGTTGTTCGAGTTTTAGTTGTGGTTTCACGTCTTCACTCTTCTCGGCCTTAATTTTGCGTTTCTTAGACTCTGCCTTGACTGAAACTTCTACCAGCTTGTTTAATGGGGTGGTTATAGGTGTTAAGAACTTATTTAGCGATACATCTTCCAACCCTCGATCTAACTTGAATGCCAGATACTTCTTTCTTATAGTTCTAGATGCTTGTAAAATTCGGCGCTTCACGTCTTTATCTAGCTTGCTAAATTGGGTAGCCATAGCAGCTCTGAAACACCGGATCCCTGCTTCCGGACACGTCTAACTGCTAAGGTGATAGTTGGTATACTGAGTGTTGGATACTTAGGGAGTGATATAAGTATCAAAATTACTACGATATCGCCCCTTGGCTATATCATTATCTTTAACAATTACCAAAAACCCATATCTATCTTTCCAGCATTCTGAACAAACACGTTTAAACGCATCAGAAGACATATCGGTGTTGACATGATCATCATAGACATGTTTCAAGTTTAAGTCATCTTGTTTGAATAATATCAGCACATTAGCATTATCACGAACCAGCTGTTTGGGTATTTTTGAATAAGTTTGCGACAAATAGAACGAATCAATATCATTGTGGCGACCCATACAGAAATAATTACGTATTTTATCCTGCTTCTCGCAAGCCACATCGTCAAATATAAATATGGAATGAGGTCTAACGCTGGACGGGTCTAAAACATCCTCATTATCGCTATAGCCAAAATATCCTAATCCTGAATGTCGTAAGGCATGGCTTAAAAAATTATACTTGTCTTGCTGTAGAGATTTCGAATATACGTATACGTTCTCAAATGTTAGCCCGTTTTCATCAATCAGTAGGCTCATCATAACAGCAGTCTTACCACAATTACTGGGACCACATATTAAGGCCCTTATGTTGGATGGTAACAAGTGGCCATGTTTGTTGTTGACTAACTTGTCTTGCTTCATATCGAGATTATAGACCTTAATACCAAGTTTCTGTTTTTCTTGACGCATCGTTTCTATAAGTATCACTCTGCACTCACCAACGACTTCATTAGTAATGCAGACGTCGCAAGGTACAGGTGTGTTAAATAGCATTATCAACAAGCTCCCCGTCGAACTTCATCTGCCTGGTTATTCTTATTGCGGACCTGGTACTAAACTTCAAGAACGACTAGCACGAGGAGATTCTCCAAAGAATAAATTAGACAGTTATTGTCGTACTCACGATATCGAATATTCCAAGAGTCAAGACTTGGCGCACAGACATAAGGCTGACAAAGTATTGGAAAACAGAGCTTGGGAACGTGTAAAGGCCAAAGATTCAAGTTTTGGTGAAAAGACAGCAGCTTGGCTAGTAACCAACGCCATGAAGATTAAACGCAAGTTAGGTGCTGGTACTAAGAAGACAACAAGACCTGTCTGTCTGTCTTCAGTTGTGAGAAAGATTAGGAAACAAGTTAAACATACTGGTGCGGGGGATGTTGGTAAAAAGAAGACGCTAAGTAACGTGCTAAAGGCAGCCAGAGTAACAGTGAAAAAGGTGGGCGGAGCCAAAAGAATCAACGTGCCTCGAGTTATCCCTCTGCCAAAACAAGGTGGTATTTTACCGCTTATTCCGATCTTCGCAGGACTTTCTGCCTTGGGAGCGCTGTCAGGAGGGGCAGCTGGCATAGCTAAAGCAGTCAACGATGCCCAGAGTGCCAAGGACAAGTTGAAAGAATCCAAACGACATAATGAAACAATGGAGGCTATAGCATTGGGGAAAAAAGGTAGTGGTTTATACCTAAAGAAACACAAGACAGGATATGGTTTATTTCTGCGTAAAATGTCAAAAAACTACCAATAAAGCTACCCAACCGCCCCCTATCTGACCAAGATATCAAGAAATATGTTGCCCGATTAAAAATACCTAATTTTAGAGGTGTATTTATGCGGGATACATTACCAAACACACCTCTAAATATAGAAAGCGGTGTTGTAAATTTAGATCGCAACACAGGAAACGGAACCCATTGGGTAGCTTACAAGAAACATGGAAGCAAAGTTGTATATTTCGATAGTTTTGGTGACTTGAACCCGCCAAAGGAGTTTATCAAGTATATGAAAAAAGCAAAAATTTATTTCAACTATGATCAGTATCAGGATTATGGTACAACAAATTGTGGCCATTTGACCTTATCATTTCTCTACAATAAAACCTTATAAAATACAATAATGTCTTTTACTATCATCAGTCATGTCTCAAACATTCACGTTAAAGGGTCGTTCGCACCTGCTTGAAGCCTACTTTGTACCTCCAATAGTGCTTGATTCCAGATACGATTACTCTCTAGCATTAATTTCGCTAAATACTTGGAACACGATTCCAAATATTGAACAGGGCCGTAACAAATTTTATTACACAGACAAAAACAAAAACGAGGTAGTTTTGGAGATTCCCACAGGATCCTACGAGTTGGAGGACATTGAGCAATTTTTGCAAAACAAGCTTGCTAAGACGGGGGCTACTCCAGAAGAACGACAGAACATTTTATCGCTTAAGCCTAATAACAACACCCTAAGGTGTGAGCTCAAGAGTGCTTATAGTATAAATTTCGGCCCAAAGGATAGCATTGCTCAGTTGTTGGGATTCTCTCCACAAGTGCTAAAGTCTAACCAGCAACACGAATCAGATATACCAGTCGAAATTATACAAGTCGTTACCATCAGAGTAGAGTGTAATATTATTTCCGGATCGTATTATACCAATAATCCATCACATACTCTATACGAATTTTCGCCAACTGTTGATCCTGGATACAGCATCAACATTGAACCGAGGAATTTAATCTACCTGCCAGTTCAAGTAAAACATATCTACAATATTACTCTAACGCTGTTGGATCAAGATTCGAGGCCGGTTAATTTTCGAGGTGAGGAAGTGGTAGTCAGATTAGAACTTAGACGCAATGGTTCTCGTGTTTAAAAGTTATTTAAACACTCTCCAACCCTCTGCTGATTCATTACGTGTTCAGAAGTTGAAGGAGACACTCACGTTTGCAAATATAGTTTTTTTACAGTCTCAAAGTAAGAAATATTATTACCATGTCAGACAAACTTCAATTATTTAATGAAATTAAGAGTGATGAGTCAATCATTCGAGAAGAATGGCATACTTATCACCCATTCACCAACTCCTTTAATAACAACGACGAAATTGAGATTGTTATTAATCAGCAAGATGTGTTTTTGGATATGGGGGAAGCCCAGCTTTACATTGAAGGGACGTTTAGGGAAGAGGTACGAGCTGGTGCAATCGGTGATTGTACATTAACCAATAATGCCGGCGCCTTTCTATTTGACAACATATCATATGAAGTGAATGGTAAGGAGATTGAAAAAATTCGTGATCCTGGCATAGTTAGCACTGTTAAAAACATATTGTGCCTAAACGAGCCAGAAAGCCGAGCTTTGGACATTGCTGGTTGGAACTGGCCTACTGGTATTGTCAAGACCTTGGATGAAACTTCTAAAGAATTTAATTTCCGTATACCGCTCTCCTCTTTGTTTGGTGTATTTGCCGACTACAAGAATGTTTTAATGGGTAAACAAAAAATTAAACTGGTTCGAGCTCGCCATGACGACAACTGCTACAAGTCGAGTGGTGATAAGAAGGCAACGATTACATTAAAGACTGTTGAATTAAAGGTTAGACACATCTATCCTAGCGACGCAGTCAAATTGCGTATTTTAGACGAAGTTGCAAAGAACAGATCGATATTTATTCCGTTTAGAAATTGGGAGATACACGAATTACCTGCTCTGCGAACAACCAAGAGAGATATTTGGACCGTCAAGACCATGTCTGAGAGAGCAAGATATGTTATTGTATTTTTTATGAAGAATCGTAAAGATAATTATAAGGCCGATTGTACTTATTTTGATAATTTAAACATCACCGACGTCAAGCTGCACCTTAATTCAGAGGTTTACCCCTACGAAGCACTAAATTTAAACTTTGAGAACCGACAATTCACCGAGGCTTATAAGATGTATACGGATTTCCAGAAAACTTATTTGGACAAGCAGTACAGCGAACCGCTGATGGATTTTACAGCTTTCGCCAATAGAGCACTTTTTGTTATTGATTGCACCAAGCAAAATGAAGCTCTCAAAAGCAACACCATTGATGTCAAGTTGGAATTTCAAAGCTCCGAAAACTTTTCTGTTGAGTCACGTGCTTTTTGTATCATCGTGCATGATCGTGTTCTCGAATACCAGGCTTTAACTGGACAAGTGCGGGATCTTTTGTAATCAGTCATACTTTGGTCCTTGCAAGATGAAGTTTGTGGTAGTAGACATACAAGGGTTCAAAATTCCAGACTTTTGTGCCAAGGAATTGGCTATTTATGATGGAAAAAACATGAAGAGCTATCTGTTTAAACCAGCCGTCCCCTTTCACGAGCTATCTTATGATTGCCAACAGCAAGCACTATTTCTGTATGGAAACCGCCATGGACTCTTCTATAATTATGGTGAGACCGAATACAACCAGCTTTATTCAATTATCCTCCAGGACCTGCTAGATGTTGACGTAATTTACGTAAAAGGGCATGTGAAAAAGGACTTTTTAGTTAAGATTTATTCTGATGTAATAGTTAGACATAAACCTGATATTATTAACTTGGAATTTATTGTCGATTATGTTAATGTACCCAAACTGCCTAGAGATGTAGTTACTTGTTCTTATCATAGTATAGAAGTTTGTACTTGTAGTGTTAGGAATGCTTATATCTTGTATGATTATATTTATAGTTTTATACCCAAATAAAGATTAAAAAATATCTGTTGTGTGTCATTTTGTTCTATATTAATTACAACCCCTAGCAGAATTTAGGCATTTAGTCTCGAACCCATGTCGAGGACAGTCGATTTTAGAGTTAAGCCAAAGACAGTCGATTTAAGAATTAAACTCCGAGAGCATCTGCGCCAAATACGCAAACTGAAAAAAGCCATTCAGTGTTACGAAGATAGAAAGTATTTAGTTGAGCTATTTTCAAAACTTACTCTTTTAAAAAGCCTTCCAATGACGTCCTCTGCTTGGGATAAGGTGTTTGAATCTCCTTCGCAATGTCGGGAAGACGATACAGTGCAGTGCAAGATTAAGCCTAACACAGTATACGAGATCGATGATTACATCACCGTTATATTTAGCACTACAGAAGAAGAACGCAAGCAAGTAACATTGGACACTAGTTACTATGGCAAGATTTATTTCTCTAGTAAGGAATTTGAAGAATTTCTAAGTAATTTTGATTGTTTCAACACTCACTGGGTAGACATCTTTCTGATTATCGGCAAGTACACTTTAGTGTTTCATCAAAATGACGAGAAGCGAAGTCTCAAGTTTGAAGATGCCATGACAGACAAGTACCTGTTTCGATGGACTGACAAGCTAATACGATTATTTGCAAGACATATACTTCAATTGTATAAGCTAAACACTGATTATTATAAAATTACCAAATAAAAGTTCTTATTGATATGTGCTGGTTTTCTTTATTGTAAGGGAACGGATGGGTAAAATAAAACATTGATTTAAATACAAACAATCTACTGTTTATTAAACAGCTATTACAGCAATAATTATACTAATACAATAAGTCATACAATAATACAATAATTATAATAAATAACTAATACAATAATAATAATAATAATAATATAATAATAAATAAGACAATAATAAATACCTAACCTAATATCACAGCCCTCTAAAGGCAGCAGCTATCAAAAGAAATTGGCGCAAAAATAGCTGCTCTAGTCAGTCTTGTCTCATGGAATTTCCAATGATTCCTTATATTTTGCGATATCTCTGTGACCCCAAGCAAGCGTGTTCTCTAAATCACCGGGTATAAGGTAACGCTTGTCGTCCGCGTATGACAGCGCTACCTTATTTTTAAGTTCGACAAACATCTCATGTTGATGGGAGCGGAATGTATTCATCTGTCGATGAATCAGAGTCCCCTCTACGTTAACCGCTTTTCGATAATCTTCGATAGTTAGTTCTTTTTTGGTAACGTAGTCAGGGACCCCCTTTGCCTTTTTCGTACATTCCCCTTCAACATCAACACAATACGCCTTCGCCCCGGTGCCGACAAATTCCCAAATAATCTTTCCTGCATACTCATCTTTCATTTTGCCTAATATTGATTGGTTTACAGGAACATTATGTGGGTTATCGTCAGAGTAATTGGATGTATCGAATCTATCTAAATTAGCCGTCATGTCATCATAGAAATTTGGTGTTGTTACTTTTAAAATAAGGGAGTCGGTGTCAGTATACAGCAAGACCGCGTTGTTGCCATATTTTGGCTTAATGTACCCGTACAAAAAGTCATACATAATGGTCTTGGATACCTCCAAGATCGAAAAGCCTACGTAAATAGGCTTATTATATACCACTTTTTGTTTCTTCATCTGGATTGCTACCAGATTCTCGTTAAAAATGACTCGATCTTTAAAATGGGGCTTCGCGATTAACGCTCCGGCCCCCAACCTCCTACCAATATTTTCCCAGTGGGAAACAAGTTTCACATCTACCCGTTTCTCCACGTTCTCCATCGTTTTCCCGAATACAGCGTTGTTCATAAGCTTGAAAAAGTCCTTTTCAAACTTATTTTTAGCCTTATTTCGCAACGCTGTATTCAGATCGATGTATTTTTTAAGCCACGGAGATTGATCGAAAGATACAACGCGATGAATTTTAGTAAGCTGAAGGCCATAATTTAATGCTTGCTGCAAATTTTGAATATGAATAATGTACTTTTCTTTTTTGATGAAATTTGGTATCAATTTTGTAATTTTTGGAAATTTTGACCCGGGTGGTGCGATGGATTGTGGGCAAAAGGGTAGTTCGTTGTGTAAATAATGCAAGTTTTCCGGGTAGTCCAAATCAACTTCTAATATATAGCCTGTTGGTGATTCAGGTGCTATATTTCTATAATCTAAATTTTGAATTTCGGTTTCGTTTAACCACTTGAAATTTCCCGTTGGTAGATATTGAGACATGGCTGCACCATACAGATTGGTCGCATCCAGGTACATGATGTAAGAGGTGGGTTTAGAAGCGTCATAATTCGGTATAAATTTATTGTTCGCTAAAGCTTGTCTAACGCTACACTGACTGACTCCTCCGCGAATCCCGTGCTTAAAGAAGTGCACCATGTCTAAATCAGTTAAAAGTTCTAATTGGATGGACGTGGCCTTAAGGGCCGCGTCCATCGAGAGACCCGGCGCAGTAAAATACTGCGCAGGATCGAGGCCGTAAGTAGCCAGGCACACGTCTCTAAAACTTTCAAATACATCTGTTAAAATTAATACGTCGGATTTTAAATAAATGTCTGAATATTCGCCTAATGTTTTACATTTAAATAGATTCCATACCTTCCAAGCGCGCTTGTAATCATCTGCGCTGATGTCTTCTTTTTTAAGTTGGTTGTAAAAGTCTTTATGTGGTGGAAGTGCCGTTTTGTCCAATTTGGAAAAAGAGTCCACGTAGTTATACGGGAAGACACCCTTCTGTCGAATAAGTTCAAATTTCTCCTGTTCCGCGAAATATTTTCGAACTGTTCTGCATTGTTCCGGTTTTAAATTTTGACTGAGTTTATCCAGCCCAGTGGCCATGAAACGAAAACTATCCAGAAACCGTAATTTTAAAAATACCTGGCGTTGTTTCCCTTCCTTGATTTCGACGTTATCCACCAAGACATGTTTAGTAAAGGAAATATACTTTTCTTTATTTTGGGGGATAACGTCCAGCTTTTCCTCATCGCAGGCTAACTCCTTGACAAAAAGGTGGGAATCAAAATTGGACATGTTGTGGAAGAAAATAGGGATAAATTGGGGAATTTTATAATTTAGATTGCACACAGAGTGGGCGGGGCCTCGATAGAACCCAGTCAAATGGTCATGATCATGTACCCTATCGTTTGCTTCTACCTCAAATGGCTTTTCGCAAATGTGGCAGGTTGGTGCTTGTCGATGCGCATTCTCCTGTTCCGCTGTCATAGGTAACATTGGCACCACTTCCTTCATAAAATGATCATAGATTGACTTGCAGTCAGTCTCTAATCGTTTTATAAATTCTTTGTGTGCGTCCTGCCCTCTATAACTTTGATACTTTGAATAGGCATCGTCAAAGTCACATTTAATGTAGTATGCAAATGAGTAGGGTATATGTTTATGTGTTCTAACAGTATAGGATGTATCGGGGTCCTGCTCATTTTGCTCTGTATCCAAGGGTTCAAGGATTGTCTCGAAGTCAGCGTAAACAACGAAAGGCACCTTTAATTTCTTTTCAAAGTTTGTGAATTTGAAAATATTCTCGGGAATCTCTTCACCGTATTTATTCTTTTTTAAATCAGTTGTCGGTACTTTAGCCAAAACGTGCCCGCAATCATGTTCTTGATGAGCTTTTAGTTTTTGCTCTGAATAAAAATATGTTAAACAACCATCACATAAATACTTTGTAGCGCGTCGTGACGATAATTGCATTGAGATCAGGCGAGACATGCTTCTTATTAAGCAGTAATGACTGTTCTCATAATCATCGCTGATTAATAACAAATTTACATGTCTCTCCTTGCGAGATGTCGTAAAAAATAAGGGACCAACGACTTCAATACTATTTTTACCATTGTCGAACACTTTTTCTAAGCCGTAGACATTAATAGAAATATTATTAAGCCGTTCAAATTTGGTTATATCGCCAAGTTTAATTGGAAATTCCATACCTGTAAAGTCCAGCTCGTTCTCAAAAGGCAGGTAGTTCACGACTCTATTTGCATGTTGAGCCCGATCAACGGGATGCAAGGCTGCCAAGACTGACCACTTGAAACACTGCAAGTCGGTGTTTTGAATATTAAGAACAGCTTTCTTTGCGTCAATCTCCTTTGGTAGCGGGATATAAGACGATGCCTTTAGAGGGTTGATTTTATTAATACCTAATTCTAAATGTAGGAGCTGCTGCAGAGTCCACCCTGTAACAATAGAAACATTTCTAAGTATTATGATTAAAAAATATGTTAGACTTTTTTAACGCTTGCAATAGTACTTACCACTATCCTTTTCCGAAAACTCTGAATATTTCCGGTCCAGGATGGCTGCAAACTGCTGAAACAGCTCTTCCAAGTCCGTCGCTCCATTCACCATTACATATTTGGTATTGAAGGACTTGTCCTCTGACGACTCGTTCGTCTGCAGGAGGAAACGGCCGAAAAGCTCTACCCCGACTTTCAGTTGTTCGTATTTTGCAACAATTCCTCCCACCAGCCTTACGAATTTTTCCCTTAGATGATCCAAGAACCTGGGGACGCTGGTGGGGTCTTGGCTTGAAGAAAGTCGATAGGTAGCAATTCGGCTCCGGAATGATGTTTTGACCAGTTGTACCCCTTCCTCCTGCTCCACGCAGCAGCAGTTCTCCCGATGGCTTTGGGTCCTTAGATGGCTGGACCACCGGGAGATAGTCACATCCACTTGACAATCATTGCAATGCTTCTGCTGCGCAGATGAAGTTGATGGTTCTGAAATAAATTGTCAATAATTAGTACTTATGTAATATTTCACAATATGATGCAATCTTACACAATATGATGTAATATGGTGTAATATGATGCAATATATAATCTTACACAGTATGATGCAATAACTTACCATCTGACGAAACGAGTCTAGCCCTCTTGGCCATGGCTACTTGCGAAGACGTTGCTTGTCTTTTTGGGGCTCGGTGTTTCTCTTGACGATGGCATCGAAGAGCCCACATCGATGTAAAGTTGTCTCCGCAAGTTTGACATTTTTTGATCACCGATCTACAGTCCCCATGGCGCTTGAGGTCAGCCTTCCTGGTGAATGAGCGGGAACAATGATCGCAAACAAACATTTTCTAGAAAAGTAATACAGTATTACGGTCTTTATAACGCGAATTTTAATGCAATATCGATTATTATACAAATAAACATCTACAGCGAAGCATAAGCATCCTGTATTGGCTTACACAACACGTTAGAACCTGTATTTAAATCAATTTAACAAACTTTCATAGTAAAACAGTATTATGTCCCTTATAGCCCCCAATTTTAATGCAATATATCGATTATCATACAATTAAACACCTACGGCGATGCATAAACACCCTGTATTGGACTACGTAACACGTCAGAACCTGTATTTAAATTACTTTTAATCAAATAAAATAATTTTTATTATCCACTTGCATGCTGTATCAACTTAACACTGTAATATATTAAAAGCTACTTACATTTTATTAATTTTTTGATCGTTCACTACACTTTAGTACTATAGTCTTCAACTTCTCGATGATAACTGATGTGGCTTGCCCGGGTTCCACTGTATTTATAGCAGAGCCTTTCACTTCGGCTACGCCCGTCGTCATTGAATATTAATTGCTTGCTCACTGCAAATAGTCGTTTGCATATTAATTACCGCTTGTCCTTACCTCGTGTTGAATAAAATTATAATGTCGTATATTTCCAAGATGATGTAATTGTCCACGACTTTTAATATTGTTACTGTGGTATGCCACTCATTGAATATTAATTGCCTCATTAACCTCGCCTCGTGCTGCGATCATTGTTAGTTGGAAATAGTTTGTATTATTGAAAAATGTATTCTATAAGAGGTTTAAGTATATTTTATATTAATCCGAACGTATAATACTAAGGAATCAACATTTCATATACAGGGTGTAATACAACGCCTGACCCATTATGTTTTTTTGGTTAGTTTGCGATAGGTCTTTAAGACTTTTACCCGTTTACCAAATTTCACCTCTATACCTTTGAACATAAGGACCATAATGGCAAAAACTATATCTCCCGAACCAGTCAGCCGTTCGACTACGAGCTTCTTTTAAGCGCCTTGTTAGATCGCTCCGAACCTATATCACGTGTTAGATTTTAATTTTAACATTTGACAAGTGACAGGTGACCTTGAGCTGCCTTAATTGAAAGGTGGCATCCGCCATCTTTTCTATTCGTAATATGACGTCATCCTGAACACATTCCATATATAGAATATTATTGCCCAATGTAACTAGCGCCCAAGTAGCTAAGGCCCAAAGTTGCTAACGCCCAACAATGTGACGTTTGACAGATGACGTATGACGTATGACATTTAACATTGACATTGACATTGACTTTGACATTGACTTTGACATTGACAGATGACAGATGACAGATGACAGGTGACAGATGACAGATGACAGGTGACAGGTGACAGATGACAGGTGACAGATGACAGATGACGTCATAATTAGTATCGCCCACGTCTGCGCGCTGCCCGGGCATGCGCAGAAAGGACCGGCGCAATTGGCGTAGAAACCCCCATCTCCCTCTACTGCGAAAGCCTGACAATATCAACTTATCACCTTTTTTACTCCTTGTAAAACTAGTATTTTCCATGTTTTTTAAACAACAAAACTAATTTACCTACTTTGGCAGAAGCTGTAGGCATTTCAATTTTCTTCAAGGCATGATTTTGTTTTATCAGTTTTGCGGGTCACAGGCTACTTGATGCATTTAAATCTAAATTTGCTCTCAAAAGATGCTTCATTTTAGGAAAGTTCTTAGTTAACTTTTTAATGTTTTTTAATGGCAGCTTTTCTAAAACCTAATAGTGTATGGTATTAAAATAACCTTAATAAAATCCTCTTTTTTCTTAACCCGACGAGCCACCATGTTGCCATTTAAAAAAAATTAGTTATACAACTTTAAAGATTAAATTTTACATAGCACATAGCATTGAACCAAAAATAGTAAAATTGTATTTTTCCCAAGATTAAAGAACTGAAATAAGTGATTTTAAGGTATTCATATCCCTCTAGATAAAACAATAAATTTGGAAAAAAAATATTTTCTTGGTGGCAAAAAGTGACAAGTGATACATCGTTGTATTTAGGAAAAATATACCAGGTGTCCCATTTAAAAATCGAAAGTTTATGTCACTTCCGGTTAAACCGGAAGTTCCATAATGTTGAGTCACCTGTCAAATAATGCAGTTTTATGCCGTATACATATCCCCCGAATTTTTTTTCATTATCTTGAAAAACAAAAAAGTTAGAGGGGCGAGCCACCTTCCGTGGACACCCGGTATATTGTGGATTTATTTTGCTTTTTTGTATGGAAAAAGATCAATTCTAACATTGTAACGGTTAACAAGTAAGAATGATGATTTAACTTATTTGATTATATTTTATGATTTACGTTTTAATAAATTTCTAAATTACTTGTATGATTTATACTGTTATTTACATAAAATAATCATATTGTCGTTAAATCGATACTAATCAATTATATATTTAATCGATCACAATTTGTGGCAGTGAACGGTCACCAGTCTCCTGTTAACAATGTAACTTATGGTGTGATCCAAAATTCTCATTTGAGGCCTTTACTTTTCAATATATATTTTTTTTTAAAACCGACCAGAAAATTTACACTTTCTGGACAATTTTTCGTCTAGAAAATAACGTTTTTCCGATCGCAAGACCGGAAAAGTGACATTAGAGACCGAAAATAGTGTTACAAGACCGGAAAGTAGTGTTTTTCAGGTCGAGACAATTCCAGGGCGAGCCATAGGCGAGTCTGGAAATGCTTGTCTCGACCTGAAAAACACTACTTTCCGGTCTTTTAACGTAAATTACTATTTCCTACGACCACCTATGAAAATATGAAATAAAGCACGCCTAACTTGGCTAGAAAGTCCTTTATATCACACGCGTGTTGAAATTTTTTTCATTACGTGTGTTGAAATATAAAACAGCTGATGGCCGACGAATTTGACAGCAAAACTATTTAAAAAAATAACAAACTTACGGGACCCGTGGAGCGAATTGGGGTGATGGGTGGGGTAAAATACACTAGGGCATTACTGAAATTATAAAAAATCCTTTTTTTTCGTTATTTTTGGGAACCTAAGAGTATTTATGATAAAAATAACAATATATTAAAAAGGGGAAATATGTCAGGCAACTCAATTGTCAACTGTGTTGAACCACAGAAATAAAAGGGGCAGCTATAGAGCAGAAATAGAATACCCTAGGAAATACCGATTTATAATTTTACAGATAATTGTAAAAGTTGATAAAAATATCCATAGAATGTTTAAAGATATGGGACAAGTTAATGCTTTAAGAAAGTAAATTTATTTTAGCAATAATCAAAACAAATCGAATATAGATAGAACTTTTATAATTAACAAGCTATCGATATTTATTTCCATCTCTATCTTTCTATAATGTTGAGGTTATGTTTTAGTTTTGTGTTTTGTTGTTTTTGTATGTATATTTAGGTATATTATTGTTTTATTGAAAGAATGCAAGCAGCTAAAAAATCAGAAACGGAATTTATTCAGTGTACATGGATAGTAGGTATGATGTGCGTAAGCAAATAGGAGAAAAAGTTATTCTTTTTATTTAAATCTAGATAAGTTAAAATATGTGAGTGGACATTGTTTTTATTTTTTCAACTCTAGTGTTAAAAAAATTTGTGTAACACAATGGTGATGCCTACAAACTATTAAAAACAAATCAAACTCTTTTTGGTTATTTCGTATGGTCGTAGTAAAAATTGTGTACATTACTCGTGTGAAAGTTATTTTCTCACACTCGGAGAATTTCCGCACTCGGCTGACGCCTCGTGCTAAATACCTTCTCGTTTGGAGAGTAGCACTTTCAACACTTGTTATGTAATATACTATAAACGATGTGAAAAAATGTTTTAACTTTTGTAAAATTTTGCTTTACTCGGATGAGATGATTTTTTTTTTTACAATTGGGGATTGTTTACTGCTACAAAGTGAATTGGATTTGTTTATTGTATTTTACATTCTCTGTGAACTTAGATAAATGTATCGTTATTTCGTTCTCAAGAAATGTAAATTTTACTTAAAAAAGTAGATAAGATAAAGGATCTTGGCGTGATTTATAATAAAAAAATAATTTTTAACGAGCACATTAGTTATGTTGCTAACAAATGTAATAACATTAGGTTTCATATTTGGGTCGTGCAAGTTTATGTTTTCCGTACACTCTTTAAAAGTTCTGTACTTTGCCTATGTTTATAGTAGACTAAGTTTTGCCTGTGTCGTCTGGACACCTCAGTATGCGGTATATTCAAAACAAGTTTCTCAGATTTTTAAACACCGGCATTTTCGTCCCTTACGCCAATTTATCAGGAGTTCAACGGACTTTTCATCAGCAACATACTCTTATCTTACAACAAAATAAAAACCTTTTTGAGTAATAGACGTGTTTTGGACTTCCATTGCCTTTAGTTTTTCATATCACAACGTTTCAACTGGTAAGTATCTCCAGTCGTCTTCAGGTGAATACTAAGTAATATATAATAATACTGCTACTGAAGAGAGACACACTGTATTCGGGAAGTCAAGTAAGAGATCAACAAGCTCAGAGGCAGACCCCGAATTCCATATCGAGAAAGCTTTTCGATTAGAAGCTCGTGAGATACACAGTCAAAGGTCTTGCTAAGGTCACAAGGAGTAAAATCCACATGCTCTCCCCTCTCAAGGCCCTCCACTACGCCGCTCACAATCCTCGACACTGCCTGGATCGCCGAGCGACCATCCCTGAAACCAAACTGTGAGTAGTGCAATTTTGATTCAATATACTGACTTATGTTTTTTTTTATGATTATTTCGAAAACCTTTCCAAACAGAGAGATTATGGAAATTGGTCGATAATTATCCGCGGAGTCGATGTCTCCCTTCTTAAAAATTGGGACCACCCTAGCCACCTTAAAACACAGTCCGGAAATTTTCCCTGCTCTATACAAACATTAAAGAGAAATGTTGGGGGCCCAACCAGCCGCACACTAGTCTGCTTTAAAATTACACTATTTACATCGTACGTATCGTAAGAATATGTTTTTTTTAGTTGAGCAATAGCATCCCGTACGTCGCCCTCCAAAACAAAAGATTTCTTACTTTTTGGAATACGATCTATGAGCCTTTTTTGTATATTCGGATATGCCGCCAGTAACAATTTAGAACATTTTTTCGATCTAAAATTGCAAGGCGTGTAAAATTTGAGATTTTTATTAAATGCTTAAAAAGAAAATGCAGTTATTCAAGTATTAATGGAAACCTACATCTCTACCTATACCTCGTTATAGTTACATTTAACTAACCACGCTTTTTTACCATTTTTGGACAAAATGAGAAAAATAACTTCGCGTATTCGTGTCTAACAAACCTAATTAAAGCAGAACCCCAAGACTAATGGTTAATTAACCACAGAAAAGCATTAAAGAAATAGGTATCATATTTTGATAACACCGTGGCAATCTACAAACCGAATGACCCACTTTTTAGGTCAATTCTGTACCCGATATGGTCAAAAGACAAGATTTTCTTCTTGTACCGTCGTTTAACTTTAGCTTATTAGGAGTACATACAGATTTCCATTGTTGATAGTAAAAATTGTAAATTATCATGGATATAAAGCTTTCCTCTTCTATAAAGGCATTTTAAAAATATTTACCTAAGAACTAATACTGATTTTCATAGGCGTAGATTGTACTGGATGATGTTTTTTTAATATTGTCGACATTAATATGTGTTTGCCATCGATGCCTAAAGTTATACGATGTTCACCTCTAGATATTAGATATAAAGTTACTAATTCATTTAATGTATAATTTTTGAACTTACAAATAGAACATAATAGTAAAAATTGGATGTGCTCATGTTCATGTTCTAAACTAAATGATGTAGTTATTATAATATACCTCTCTAAGGCAAGGGAATGCGGAAATGGCAAGAACGTTAAAGCCCTGGATACACAAATAGGGTTTCAAAGAGGATTTTCATTTCGCAGGCAAAAAAAGGCAAGAGAAAAACAATGGAATTAAATTATAAACATCAATGTTAGTTTAAAATTGACGGTTGTTTCCGACGTCAACATCGACAAATCAAATGGTTTTCCTGGATGTCGAAGGAGATTTGTTTTAGATCACCAAAGCGATTTCCTTATAACAAAAATTGTTAGTTGCTAACTTGAACAGGAATAATATGGTGTTTTTGCGGCTTAACAAGAGAACTAATGATATGATCCATCAAAAGGACAAGTAATAATAGTTCGTGTTATTATGAAGGAAAAAATTGTTGTTGCCAATTGCAACATAGTCAGAAAAATGTCCTGGCCAAAGAATTTGCAGGTATGGAAGAAGAAGGAGGAGCAGAAGGAGGGGCAGAAGGAGGGGCAGAAGAAGAAGAAAGAAGAAAGAAGAAAGAAGAAAGAAGAAAGAAGAAAGAAGAAAGAAGAAAGAAGAAAGAAGAAAGAAGAAAGAAGAAAGAAGAAAGAAGAAAGAAGAAAGAAGAAAGAAGAAAGAAGAAAGAAGAAAGAAGAAAGAAGAAAGAAGAAAGAAGAAAGAAGAAAGAAGAAAGAAGAAAGAAGAAAGAAGAAAGAAGAAAGAAGAAAGAAGAAAGAAGAAAGAAGAAAGAAGAAAGAAGAAAGAAGAAAGAAGAAAGAAGAAAGAAGAAAGAAGAAAGAAGAAAGAAGAAATCTGGTCTATAAAAAATATGTAGAAAGCAATGTTTGTTCGAAAATGTTCTCGATTTCTAGATGTCATCGAGGGTTAAATTTTGGTATTGGGTTAAAGTTATAACCCTAAGATAAGGAAAACTCGAAAATTAGTAAAATCCTAAGACGAGTTACAGAATAAATGAATCTGTCTGTAAATAGCATTGAAAGAAATGATTTTACCACAATTAAAGTATCCCGGTGAGCTTAATTATTCATTTACTAAACAGGCAACTTTAATTGTGAATAAGTAATGTCTGACAATGTCATCTTTGACACAGTAAAACTTGTCTGATAGTTAATTATTTTATAAAATATTTGTGAAACCCATGCAACGACTAAGTTCTGTGCATCAAAAGGTTTGAAAATCACAGTAGATACTACTCGTATAAAACTTATGATTTTCTTTATCACTAAATGTGGTTACAATTCTTAATCGCCATAAATAATGTTTATTTGTGTAGTGTTATGTTGTTCGTTAACGTCATGATCTGTCGATTGCGGTCTGTACAACGGATTTCTTCATAGCCCGGGTAGCTCAGCCGGTAGAGCATTGGACTTTTAATCCAAGGGTCCAGGGTTCAAGTCCCTGCTCGGGCGTAATTTTTTTTGTAGCTGTAAAAAAAATTAAACAAAGATATTTGAACATGCATTTAATTTTTTTAAATGGAAATACACTTCGAGCTAATTTTCTTCAGGCGTAACTAACCAGAAGCAGATAAACCTTCGACACACCAAATTATTATAATCTATAGTTTTTAAATCAAAGATGTCATGTTCCTTTCCTACAATCTACACGGTAACTGATCTAGTACAACAGTATTAGTATTAAAGGCATATGAAATTTACTAATACCAATAATATTAATAATAGTTGTAAATATTTTAAAAATGGTCACCTAAATTACAAGCTGTTTATTAATAGTAACATTAAATTTCATTATAGTGTTCACAAATCTAAGTATCTTTTATTTCTTTATTTTACAGCTGTTGCTGTCTATACAGGGTGATTCAAAAGTACTTTGACAAACTTCGGGAGGTAATTGCTGGCAATATTTTAACATGAAAAGTTCTTATAAACAGTGGTCCTTGGCGACTTCGTTACGGAGATACAGGGTGTTGAAATGTTAAAAGGAATAGTAATAATGTTTAAATAACTCCTTAACGAGTTTTTTTTTATGAAATTTGGTGAATTAAAGAAGCATCTAACGACACTTATTTTCAAAGTAAAACACGTTTGTAAATTTAACCAGTGGCGTCGGTACAAAATAATTTTTTGTGAAAACTATGCTACACCACTGACTTATTTTATTTTAACTTTCTTTTTATGTACCCCCCCTTCATTTACAACAAAAAAGATCACGTGTGTTTTTTTTGATACGAGGGACGGTTTAAGGGTAAATGATTATTTTATTTGACCATACACAAATATTAAAAAATGTGTTTTAAACTGATCAACCACTCAAATATTTATTAAAATATTTTAACGAATATCTACATACATACTAACTAATAAACAAATATGTATATGCCTAAGGAAGGCATCTGAGGATGCCTATTTTCTAAGTACAACACGTTTTCAGTATTTATTGGTATGTTATTTTTTAATATTTTGTGTTTTGACAAGGCGGCTTTGGAAATGCATTTGTCGATAAATTAAAATATATTTGACAGTTAGTTACCATTGAGTTTTATTTCTTCAGTTTTGTTATTTTCATTGGATATGTGTGGCGTGAAACTCCCTGTTTCAGCCAAACGGCGGTGAAGATTCGTAAATGTTGCCGCAGCAGGCAGTACTCGGTTAGGATATCGCTCCTGATAAATTCGTCTAGTTTCTCGTGTATTTCCATCGGCAAGGCCATATACAAAATGCATGTCGGCTAAATGCGCATTATTTCTTAAATAATCCATACCTTATAAACAATACTAATAATATCCAATGAAAATAACAAAACTGAAGAAATAAAACTCAATGGTAACTAACTGTCAAATATGTTTTAATTTATCGACAAATGCATTTCCAAAGCCGCCTTGTCAAAACACAAAATATTAAAAAATAACATACTAATAAGTAAATATGTATGCCACTGAGAACGTGTTATACTTAGAAAATAGGCATCCTCAGATGCCTTCCTTAGGCATATACATATTTGTTTATTAGTAAGTATGTATGTAGGTATTCGTTAAAATACTTTAATAAATATTTGAGTGGTTGATCAGTTTAAAACACATTTTTTAATCTTTGTGTATAGTCAAATAAAATAATCATTTACCCTTAAACCGTCCCTCGTATCAAAAAAACACACGTGATCTTTTTTGTTGTAAAACAAGGGGGGCTTCATAAAAAAAAAGTTAAAATAAAATAAGTCAGTGGTGTAGCATAGTTTTCACAGAAAATATGATAGTAACATTTTGTACCGACGCCACTGGTTAAATTTACGAACGTCTTGTACTTTGAAAATTAGTGTCCTTAGATGCTTATTTAATTCACCAAATTTCATTAAAAAAAAATAACTCGTTAAGGAGTTATTTAAAAATGATTACTATTCCTTTTAACATTTCAACACCCTGTATATCTGTAACGAAGTCGCCAAGGACCACTATTTATAAGAACTTTTCATGTTAAAATATTGCCAGCAATTACCTCCCGAAGTTTGTCAAAGTACTTTTGAATCACCCTCTATATGCATTTATAATTTTTAATGATGCTCCATTGATATCTGTGAAGAAGCGTTTTAACATGCATGTCACTGGCTTACGGTCAGACATTATCATGTCGTCTATAATATTTTGCGGATATAATCGGCAATGTTTAAGCTTTTAGTATGTTCTGTGAAACAGTTCTTGTGGAACACAGCAACAGTCTACTTGGTTGAGTTTAATCAATAACTTTAATATAATTTGGTGCATCTACCAAAGGTCAGCCAGAAGGTGTTACAATTTAGCACGATAGACAACCGACTATGGTCTTGAGCATCTTAACATGTATAATTATTATAATCTATTTAAGTAACAACGATAAATAAAAGCCTTTATAAATTTTAATGATGCTGCATTGACATTTGTGAAGGAGTCGTTGGAACATGCATGTCACTGCATGCAGTCACATATCATCACCAAGTTGTTTGCTGTAAGTTACATTACAGATAAATATCTGCAATGTTTAATCCTTATTCAGCTGAGTAAAATATGCGAGAAATGGATTATTGATGATTGAAGAAGAACATGAAAGCAATTTTATCTAAATGAAAGGAAAATAAGGTTCGATTAGCAAATAAAGTTCATGAAATCGTTAATTTAATCAGTTATTTGGGGTGATAAATAAAAAGTCAATGGACAAGTAACCTGTATTCATAAATATACCTAGTGCCGCAACCAATAGAAAAAAAATAAAACTTTAAGGGGGGCGAAATAATACGCTAATCTTCTTCTACCCATGCGTGGGTAGTCATGCAAATGTCCATCCAAATACTGTGTTTCAAAACTTGTAGGTAGAGCGACATAGAGCAATGGCAGATAGCTCAAGGGTGCAGATAAGTTCTGGCCAAAAAATACTAGGCTAAAATGGATCATAAATAGAAGTCAATATGTCCTGAATCTCCTAATACGAATTTTAATGGAGTAATGCAAGCTGACAAAGCAACTGGCTCTGATCAACATCGAAGAAGACCAAATCTACACTGGATGTTTGGTGGAGGCGGCTCCGCTTCATTTTCTGAGCACCTGTGAGGACTTGGAAAGACTCAGACATAAGGTGCTAGGATCGGCGATTCTCTTAAAGGAAAAAAATACTTCCCTGACCTGGAGTGATATATTTTCCTTCATAAGATGGTCGGAATGTTTCGGTGAGGGCTAAGATGACGGTTAGAGTGGTTGGGGGACGACGACTCTGGAGTGGGTAAAAAGAACAGATAAGGGGTATGGATTCAAAGTGTACAATCTTCATGTTTCCTAAATTATCAGTAGACGAAGAAAACGTATAATTCATTAAATACAAACAATTACGATAGTTTTTCTTTTTTATTGTAAAGGGTTTTCCAATAAGAACGATATGATTTTGAAACGATATGGTAACCATGGTAATAAAGTTATATCTGTAACCAGTTGTCAGTTATTGTCAGTAAACTATAACAATTTATTATGGCTAAATACGCACTTCAAGAACGTTTGGTTATTATCCAAAAATTTTACGAAAATAGACGATCTTTTGTGAAGACTTATCGCGCACTTCGCGAAAACTTTGGTGTAAATAATCGTCCCCCTTTGCTTGCCATTCGTCGCATCGTTGAGAAATTTGGAAATAATTTTACTCTTCACGATGTAAAAACACCAAGAAGACATCGAAACGCAAGAACTATTGAGAATATTGCTGCTGTAAGAGCTAGTGTTGCAGTGGATCCAAATTTATCAATTCCTCGTCGTGCTCAAGAGTTAAGGATTAAAAAAACGACAACTTGGCGTATTTTGAAAGAATGCTTGAATTTACACCCGTATAAGATTGTTTTGACCCAAGAACTTAAGCCACTGGACCATCGTCGGCGCAGAGAATTTTCTGCTTGGAGTTTAGAACAACTTGAAAGGGATCCTAATTTTGCCAAAAAAATTATCTTTTCAGATGAAGCTCATTTTTGGTTAAGTGGATACGTTAACAAGCAAAATTGCCGTTTTTGGTGTGAAAACAATCCACAACAGATTCATGAGAAGCCTTTGTATCCGCTAAAGATAACTGTATGGTGTGGTTTATGGTATGGTGGCATCATCGGACCATTTTTTTTCCAAAATGAGGCAGTTACAGTGAATGGTAAACGATATCGACAGGACAGATGTTAAGAAATTTTTTTTGGCCAAATTTAGATGCACTTGATTTGGAGGATATGTGGTTCCAGCAAGACGGTGCCACATGTCACACTGCTCATGAAACTATCGATATACTGCAAGAAAAGTTTGACGAAAGGATAATTTCAAGGAATGCTACTGTTCAGTGGCCTCCAAGAAGCTGTGATTTAACTCCTTTAGATTACTTCTTGTGGGGCTATTTGAAATCTAAGGTTTATGAAAACAGACCACAAACACTTGATGCCTTAAGGTTGAACATTGAACCCTGCATTCGTCAGATCACGCCCGATTTATTGCCTAAAGTCATCGAAAATTGGGTTCGTCGAATTCGCTCGTGTACACGAAGTCGCGGAGGACATTTAAACGATGTATTATTCAAAACATCAATGTTATCGACTATACTTAAGATTATATTATCTAACGTTTTGTTATATCTGAAATTATTTTAATTTTGAAATCATATCGTTCTTATTGGAACACCCTTTATTTATGGCACATCTAAAAAAATCAATTTTTTTCTTTAATATTTTTAAATAATATCAAAGTTATTTGGAAAAAGGAGATGGAGATTGTACGTTTTGGAAATAACAATTGGAGTTTGTCTATTTTAAAAATAGCAAACATGGAGTTTGCCCACTTTAAAAATAATTGAAGGATAATTTTTCACTAAATTTTTAATCTTAAAAACAATACATTAAAATTCCAAAAAAAAAATACTAAACAACAAACAACCACTATTTAATGCTTCACGCATCACATGCCACTAACCTAAGAAAGTAAACTCGGAATGGGTTTGGCGCGAATTATTATCAACAAGTCTGTGCAGGATTTTGCACGCTTTGAAATAATTCGAAATTAACACCAAAACAACCCATTGGAGATTGTACCCTTTGATTTTTGAATTTGAACAGGAGATTATACGGTTCGAAACTTAAATGTCAGTGGAGCTTGTACATTTTGAATTTAATCCCAATTTTCTGCCATCAAAATACGTTGGAGCTTGCCCGTTTTGACAAGAATTTGTTAGTTGTTTCGATTCAGGGCTACAATAACCATGTAAAACGACATCTATCTCATTTTTAATGAAACATGGAGATTGTACCCTTTGAATCTATACCCCTTAGATGCTATTTGCTGGGTCTCGGAACCTCCCCTTAACTACTACTGTAGGTACAGCCAAAGTAATTAATATCACGGTAATGACAGAGTTTTGTTTTGTGATAATTGCTTCTTGTTAATAATATCTTTTGCTTGCAATAACTTGATACCCCTGGACATGAATCGGAAATATTGGGATCAGTTATTAGTTTTTTTTTTAAATGGTTGATGACGACAAATTAAAATGGGAGCCCATATCCAACAATATCAAAATAGAATATAAAATAGTGACCTAAAATTATAGTAATTAAAAATGGAACGGTAAAAGAACCTGACCTTTTACTCCATTGTTTTAATGTAACAAAATAACGAACCATTTCATGTAACCTCAGAATAGCTCTTTATACTTGCATTAGTTCTCGGAAATAGCATTGGTGTCATACTAATTTGTCATGCAGTACGAAATTAAAATAGTGTCTTTGAAGTAAGTTTATTATTAATGTTCCTAAATTTGTCCCACTAATCAAGTTAAATGTGCTTTATGTTTTAAAGCAATATTACTCATTAAAAATAGCAAATTTTTTTAGAAAATAGTAGCTGTGCACGCCTAATTGTTTACGGTAGTTATATTTTTAAGTATAGAAAAATATTGATTAATAAATCCAGACACTTTATATATTAACAAATCAGACAGTAAGTTTAGTAAAGTTTTCTATTAAGAGTTTCTAATAAACTTTAACAGTTTCACGTAATTCATTTACTGAGACAAATTTAATAAAAGCTATTTAATTCTATTTAACATATTATGTTAATTTAGTTTTATTAAGCGCAATACAAGTGACTCATTCGCAATTTCGTTTTTTGATTAATATTTCGTTACTGCATTTCATCCAAAAAACGGCCAAATACCCATTTTTGTAGTACCGTGCGAGCAAAAATTATTTTCATAAAAGAGGGCCTTGCATCTAAGGACGTAATGCTTAGCCGTTAAGCTTAATACCTGTCGGGTGTCAGTAACTACGTGAATTAACAATCAATCAGTTATTCCGTCATCTTTGACAGTCCTTACAAGTAATTTGATTGTATAAGACGCCTGTCCCAAGAAGTGGGAAGATCTTATGGAACATGCAGGACTATTCTTAAGAAGCAGCTAAATTTATTTCCTTAAAGTGCAAGTATTCCAAGAAATGCAAGCCGCAAATTTTGAAAGACGCAGGAATTACTCTCAATGGTTTACCCAAAATTTATTGGAAAGAAATAGTTTATTAGACCTGACATTTTTTTCGGATGAAGCCTGGTTCCACCTCTCCGGTTATGTGAATTCTCAGAATACACGCATGTGGAGTAGTGAAGATCCCAATTTTTTTGTAACGTCCACATTGCACCCTCAAAAAATTGGTGTCTGGTTAGCTGTTTCCCGAAGAAGAATCGTGGGTCCTATTTTTTTCCATGACACAGTTACAGCACAGCGGTATAGAGACAATGATCACATAACATATAACACAAAGAAGCACATGTAAGTCTATCGATCTAAATATAATATGCTGTTGTTAGTTTATGTTGTCGTGAATGAGAGAAGCTAACACATACAATCACATACAGACACAACGATTCATAATACCGTGTGAGCAAAAATTATTTACATCAAAGAGGGCTTGGATTAAAAAACGTAGGGCTTGGTTTAGATCACAATAATATGGGGACGATATATCTTACCAAATCTAAGTTAAAATTTTGTCAAATTCATATTATGACAAGATATGCCCTAACTAATGAGTAATAAAATAAGTAGACAAATACAAAATTATATTTGTTTTTAACAAAATTGCACTGTATAAGGAAATAAATTTAGCTGCTTCTTAAGAACAGTCCTGCATGTTTCATAAGATCTTCCCAGTTCTTGGGACAGGCGTCTTATACAAGTTGTTGGCGTATTTAGCATTATTTCACGAACGTTTGCAACAAGTTCTTCTGTTCTTGGAGATGGTCTTCCTGCTCCTTTTTTGTGTTGTATAGAACCTGTTTCCCTAAACACAGCGACGGTTCTTTTCAGGCAATGATAAAAATCCCCAGCAATAAAAGCAACGTTAGAAAAATGTTCGTGAAAATCGTTCATGCACAAACCCGGATTGTATTGCCACTCACCATTTACTCTAACCCCGTTTCGAAAATACGCTTCAACCATGAATGTTTTGTGCTATTCCGTAAAGCCCATTGTGTGAATTGTTTAAGAAATTGGAATAATTAGCGATGAATCAAATTACTTGTAACGACTGTTAAAGATGACGGTATAACTGATTGATTGTTAATTCAGGTAGTTACTGACACCCAACAGGTATTAAGCTATAAGCTAAGCATTACGTCCTTAGACGCAAGGCCCTCTTTGTTACAAATTATTTTTGCTCGCACGGTACTTAGTTGTTTAAAATCCACATCTACTTTCAAAAACTGTCTTATTTGTCAATCAGATAAGGACAACCATAATAATTAAAAGTAAATTCATTAAAATTTCTAAATGTTTCGTACTTGTCTTATTATTACGTGTTATTTAGTAAGCGTTAACAGTAATTATAATTTAATTAATTGATTTTTTATTGATTTGCTTGCTTCCTTCCTCCTTTTTTTGCCGTATATTGTAAATTTATGCAATCAATTTACTTTACCCACAACAATTAAATAACTAATTATACATGACAGAACAAAAAGCAATCTACAACCTAAAGTAGGTACTTTATTTATGACTATAATAAAGACATAATTGTTACGTTTTTGTCGATTTTATCATTATTTTTGACAAGTACTGTGTTAAGCTGTATTGCAAATTTTTAACGACAATACAGATGTATGAGAACCACTGTTGTTGTTTTGCACACACTGTTGTTTCGTTTTGAGCTTTTCGTGTTTTTTTTATTACTTTTCACCGTCATTGAAAGAAAAAATTCACAGATCTTGCACCTTACGCAAGCATCCTATGTATTGAAAATACCTGACACAGCTTTAAAATTTTAATGACCTATGTCATGTAATTAAAGCCCACATTCTAATTTGGATTTTGTAAAAGTTTAAAAAATGTTCTTTAATTTTACAGTACTGGTTACATAAAAACTATGGATAATTTTAAATTCCTCACCTCAAAAAACCCCAAAATCCTTAATTTCGTGCTGCTACCTATGTCATTTCGTTAGGAAATATTCCCAAAAAAACGAAAACAAAAATAAAACTTTGACACCCTGTATCTTGGTTGTTATCAATTTTGGGATAATGCAAGTTTAAATAAACCGCATTATTTCGCCTTAAGAAGCCTACTGTTGCTCTGTGTCCCATTACGTTTGGGACACCCTGTATATTAATTAAAACATATTATAAATAATCCCAAAAAAAACGAAAACAAAAATAAAAGTTTGACACCCTTTATCTTGGTTGTTATCAATTTTGGGATAATGCAAGTTTAAATAAATCGCGTTATTTCGCCTTAAGGAGCCTGCTGTTGCTCTGTGTCCCATTACGTTTGGGACACCCTGTATATTCACGAAAACATATTATATTAAATGTATGGTTTTATTTCTAAGAATAATTAATATAAATTTGTTTATAAACAATAATATTCACATAGCAGACCAACCAAGGTGAACTATAAATAATCCCAAAAAAACGAAAACAAAAATAAAAGTTTGACACCCCTTATCTTGGTTGTTATCAATTTTGGGATAATGCAAGTTTAAATAAATCGCATTATTTCGCCTTAAGGAGCCTGCTGTTGCTCTGTGTCCCATTACGTTTGGGACACCCTGTATATTAACTAAAACATATTATATTAAATGTATGGTTTTATTTCTAAGAATAATTAATATTAATTTGTTTATAAACAATAATATTCACATAGCAGACCAACCAAGGTGAACAATTGCCTTATATTCAATCGGTCATATTGTCTAAGCCTACTTATGCTATGTTTTTAAATTATACTTATTTACCCAAGCGTTCAAAATAGACCATGAAGATTTTCATGAGATTGGTAGGGGTGCAAAATATAACCAATCACCCGGTACAATAACATTTTCTGAGAAGTCAATAATAAAAAAATTATCCCATTTGTTAACCAAATTTGGGCGGACCCTGTAATATGCAATTATTGTGCTACAACTTTTTGCCTCCCGCTTTTTTTTTTCGATATAATATTCCGATTTAAATAACGTGTACTTACCTTAGTTATAACTTATCTCAATAAAACACTTTTTAACAAAGTTACTATGGCGTTCTTTAAAACACAAACAAAACTAAACATTATTCATTATTTACTTGCCGACTTTACGCTGATTCATATTTATATTTCTACCAAGTCTTATCAGAGTATTATGTTACAAGACCGATCTAGATATTGCGCTGTTGGCCGCGACAGACGGCGCGGCGGAGCGACATCGACATGAGCGACATCGACATGCAATGCAAAGTTTGGGTAAACACGATCCCAATAGTATTTTCAATACTAAAATGTTTATTACTATTTTTCACCAATCGTTACGTCTACCTTGCAAACCTACCTTTTAATTCCCTTTAGGTTATGTTTCACTATTTGTAAGTAATATTCAGTAGTAGACAGTATAACATTCATAAAAAATAATATTCCAATTTTAATTATTCAAAAACCTGACTTTCAACAGGTATTCACCAGGTATTACAAAGGTTACAAACTTTCTTATGCGATCTTTTGAATTAAATTGTAAATAGAAAAATATTTAGTACATTTTCCTAATTTATTACTATTGGTTCTATAT
Organism: Polydrusus pterygomalis; assembly: GCA_963969555.1. Lineage (NCBI taxonomy): Eukaryota > Metazoa > Arthropoda > Insecta > Coleoptera > Curculionidae > Polydrusus > Polydrusus pterygomalis. The sequence goes on from OZ018380.1 coordinate 24,739,548, forward strand.
CTTAATAATTAGATACCCATTAAGACATTAATAATATTTATTAGACATGTTTAATTGTTCGTGTCCGTTGCTTTTGCAGTGAAATAAAGGAATTAATATTTTGATTAAATACATAACTTCAAGAAAGTTCTGCACTCTGTTTAATTTCATTGACTTTAATCAGGTAAATATTTATTAAATTAAGTGTCAATTTTTTACTGTCAATAAGTTTCTAACGATTTTACTGTAAATTCATTGCACTATTTTAAGTAGGTATCGATAAATTTTTATAGCGATTAAGTTGAAATAATCTCTTGTACATAATAAATAATATTTATTAGTCATTGCTTGACTACTGGGTAGAAAATTAGGTTTATTTTACATACTATGATGTCCTAAATCCTATGACCCAATTTAAAGAAAGTCAGTGACAAAAGATGGAAAAAATTAGTTTTTTTTATACGCGATAAAGCTCTACAAACATTTTTGCAAGAAGAATGCTTTTTGTAATATATGTTTAAATAGTAAGCTACGATTAGTTGTTTAGTTGCCAGTTGTTGAAAAATAGCAATTGTTATAGTCAGATCTGGTCTTAACGTGCGGGTCCAAAGGTCACTGATCATATGCGTCAAATCAGACAACACAGAGGCTATCAAAATGTTATGAGATTATTTACAAATATACCGAAGGAAGGAAAAATAGTTTCATTATTTTAGCTATCGTGAAGATAGCCACATATACCTAATATTATTATTTTTGTAAAAATTATGTACAGGGGAGTTGAAAAAGTGCAAAAAAAATTATATAATCGTTAATTATATACCTACTGTACACTTTAATTAAAAACGACAATAATAAACAGTGCAATTTATTTTAACAATTTTACTACTAAAACCTAAAAATACAATGGCATTTAGTCTGATAAACTATTTCGATAATGAAAGAAAAAGTGGAAATTTGCAAACCAATATGCAGGAAACCGTAATGAAAACACTGGGAATTAGTTTAAGGACTATGCAGAATAATGTGCATGAAAAAAAAGCATAATATAATACCCAAGAATACTAAAAAATGTAAACGAAAAACACCGTTTATAATTATAGCCTAAAAACTCTCATCGTCACTTATAAAATCTGAAAAGTCCTCGTCGTCTGAGTCGTCTTCGAATGAAGCAATTATCATTGGCGCTACTTCGACATCTAGTACTTGTTCTCGATCCCACCAATCCCTTATTAATATTTCTGTATGTTCCACCGATTTCTTCCAGTACTCTTGTGTAATATGATCTAACGAATCTTGCCAAACTATTTGTACTTGGTCGGATTTAAGACCATCACCTACATGTTTTTCATAATAAGACTTTGCACCAGCCCATATTAATTCTATTGCGTTAAACTGGCAATGATATGGCGGCAGTCATAGAACCTCATGACCATATTCACGCAGTATTTCATCTACCGCGTATATTTTGGGTTTTTTAAGAGACTTTGCTATTGATAGGAGTTCCGATTTAAGCATATTTGGTAAAGGATTTTGGTTGTGTTTTTCCAGCCACTCATAAATATCACTTTTCCTCCAAGATGAAGTAGGCTGTTTATTTAAAATTCTTGAATGATATGATGCATTATCTAATACAATTAAAGACGGAGCATCCAAATTTGGTATCAATTAAACTTTTAACCATTTTTCAAACATTTCGCAATTCATATTATCATGATAGTCAGCACTTTTTGATGTTGAAGAAAAAATTAAACTCGCACCTGCAACATATCCTGTTGCAGAACCGGCATGCAAAATAATAAAACGCTTTCCCGTACCGCACCCCTTCTTCCTTTTAACACTTTTTACAGACTCATCTTGCCAAGATTTTGAACCACTTCCATTCGAAAATATCCACGTTTCGTCTAAAAATACCACTTTTCTAAATTTCGATTTGTAATTGTCCGTATATTTTTTTTAAAAACTGAACACGCTGACTCACTATCTGTGGCTTCTCACATAAAAATCTTCGGTTACAGTCTTTTTTATAGCGAAAACCTAAATTTTTTTATTAATTTTGATATCGCTTCAAGTCCAATTTCCAAAACACCCCAAATTTTTAATGTTTTTTGTAAAACTGGAAGAGTTACATTGGTTTTTGATTTGTATAAATCGTAAATCACATTTCGAACTCCCATTTTAATATTTTCGCTTAAATCCTGAGTCTTTGGCTTTTTTCGTTTACACTTTTTAGTATTCTTGGGTATTATGTTATGTTTTGTTTTATGCACAATTTTCTGCACAGTCCTTAAACTAATTCCCAGTGCTTTGGCTACTGGTTCCTGAATATTGGTTGGCGAATTTCCACTTTTTCTTTCATCTTCGAAATAGTTTATCAGATTAAGTACTTACCATTTTTTTTGATTGGGGATGCAAAAACCCAGAAAATTGTTTCATTTTGTCATAAACTGTCAAAGTCACAAAACTGGCATATTTAAAATTAAACGTAGCTGGTGCTATTATAAGCTTTTTTAGAATCGCTGGAACGTAAATACATATCCTTTTTTTTTATGTCAAAATGGAATAAGTCTGTCTCATTTATCTTACGTGTTTTATTTAGAGGGTAAAATTAAACGCAAGTAAAGAAAACAAAAACTGAGAGTATGTCTTTCTTGAATCGTATGACCCGCACGATAAGACCAGATCCGACTATAGTTGTCATCTTGATATGACAAGAACATCATTTTTAATAAAGATCTTAAGAAGATAAAGTTAGTATTTATCAAGAACTATTACACTTTTAATGGTAAGTACAGGGTGTTTCAATAAAACTCCCACGACAGTTATTTAGAAAACTAAAAGCGACATGTAAATTCTGTAAACGCCAGTTTTTAGCCTCTTTGATTGGCCTCACAACTGTGTAAAAATGTGCTTGAATAAAACAAGATGTAGGTGGCGCCACGGTTCAAAAAAAAATTTTCTATGACAGGAACTTTAAAATGTTGTCGTTCTTAAAAATTATTAATTTTTGGTCAAATTATGTCCCATAAAAAATTTTGATAAATCCAACATGAAAGAAGATATTTGGGGGTTAAGTTTTTTTTAAAAATAATTTTATTAATAGTATTTTGATTATAAATATTTTTAATATTTGAGCAGATTTTAATTTAATTTTGGTAATGATCATTTTAGTGATAAAACGCTCGTGTAGCGCTAAATTATTACGTCCAGTGACGTCTCAGGGGGCGCCTTAACAGATAATATTGGCAAAAAATAAGACGCCACTGAGTTTTTGGTAATTTTTATATTTTTTTTGAGATTAAGCAACCAAAAACATCCTTTTCTTGTCTGTTAAATTGTTTTCTTATCTTGCTTGGTTTTCGAGAAATAAAAATAAAACCAATTTTATTGCATATCTCTGGAAAACAAAAATCAAGATCTCCTTTCATGTTGGATTTAACAAATTTTTTTATGGGACATAATTTGATCAAAAATTAATTATCTTTAAGAGCAATAACAGTTAAAAGTTCCTGTCATCGAAAAATTTCTTTGCACCGTGGCAACACCTGCATCTTGTATTATACAAACACATTTTTTAAACAGTTGTAAAGCCAATCATAGAGGCTTAAAACTGGCGTTTACAGAATTTACATGTCGCTTTTAGTTTTCGAAATAATTGGCCTGGGAGTTTTTATTGAAACACCCTGTATATCATCGTTCTTTTTTCCTCCATCGATTACATAGATTATTTTTATCGCGGTCTGCATAATATTGAGAATTGAGAAGTTCAAAACAGAAGTTTGCTCTTTGAATTTCATCACCTTACCTCATCGTCTGACTTTTTGATATTTATATTTATGTAATTTGCACCGTATATTGTGGAGTGTGGAGTGATGCTACAATTTTGATAAGAAACCTGGCGTTAATTCCATTATTTTCTTCTGCGTAGAGTAAAAGTTCTAAATCTGCAATATTGTCTTGTGCTCTACCATCGAGTACATCATTATTTTGCACTTGCATTTATTAATTACCTTTACTCAGTACCTTTACTTTTAAAATTATGAACAATATTCAGGAATGTTGTTTGGCTTGGAATGGGTGTGTCAGAAAACATGGCAGAGAATATTTCGGATAATCTCCGAGAACTATTTTCCATTTAGTATCACTTAATTATTATTGTTTTGTCTTGAATACTGTAAAAGCCAAACCGTGCTAATTAGGTTCCATTAGTCCATAAATGTAATAATAATTCTATCAGTAAGTAACTTAAAGCTTGGAGCAAAACGTATTAATTATAACAAAAAACCATGAAATGAAACGAAAAAACCGTTAAAGCTTTGACTAAATAAATCAACACGGTAATCAGCAAAATCAGTTTTCCATATCATGCAGCTGTCTAAACATTTTGTTGGCTGTCCACTTCTCGGCAGAGTTTAAGAAATCTCTGAGACAGTGTAAAAAGACCTAAACCTCAGTTGAGAGCATTTCTAATGGGGCAGTCGAGCAGAACAAGTACCGTTTACCTACTTCGGTACTTTTTAAGTAGGGGAGATCTGGTATAGTTGTCACATATTTTTCTTTAAAACATAAAACCTGGCGAAGACGATACCAGTAAACAAAAAAGATAGGAAAAACTGTGTCTATCGGATTCTCTGCGTGTACGGCCCATCTATTATTGGTGAGACACTAAGACCACTCGAAACAATGATTAAAGAGTGTAGAAACAATACGCTAAAAGTTGAGACCGAAAAGTTAGGTGCAGCTGATCATACCTGGGCAGATAGTCATCATATAATGCGGTTAGAAGCTGAAATCCTGCATAAAGAGCCACACTGGAGGAAGTTCCAGGAAGCTTCTGCTATTCACCAGAATCCAGGTTCTTTTGTTAAGCTATATTTAGATATAAGACTTATCTGAAAACATTTGTTAAGTAAATGTAATCTTAGAGTAATACCGCGCACAAATTAAACGCAGGACTTGACCCATATCAGCTATGCTACTGTGCGCCTAGCTAGTATAAATAGAGATGTTTACTTTGTTTATTTATTATTCGCCTGAAGACGACTGGGGGTACTTATCAGTTGAAACATTGTGTTTTAAAGCAAATAAACTGTTATCATTCAAAAAACATCATTAAACCTAATGAATAAAAATGTAGCAATTGCTTTTTCTTATAAAATCGAAGTAATTTCTTGAAAGACAATGAATAAAAACCAAAGTAATTGCTTTTGCGTCCAGCAATTGCTTAAAAGTGTAGGAATTGCTTCTAATCAGTGTTTTTTCTTAAAAAATGGAAACAATTGCTATCGTTTGCTTAAAATGTGATGAATGAATTAAGGAATTGCTTGTTCTTGTGTAGCGATTGCTTTCAACTTTTTAAGGTAGGTCGACCCCTGCATCATTTGCTTGGTAGCAGTCAACTTTAGTTCTCCAGGGCATACACGTGCGTTGCTCTTAATTTGTGTCTTCAATTATGGCTGAATATATGAACGTCCGTAAAAGAAAATCTGCAGTGTAGGTAAAAATTGCAGATATGATGATTTCAGAAAATGTTGAGTGGTTGGCAAATTGTTTTTGGACTGATACTGGTAAAAGGAGAGGGGATGCACTGTCGCCTTTAAATAAGATTAAAGTCTTTCTGCGGAAATTGTCGGATCCGGGCTTTCAAAATTCTGTAGGTGAAGAACTCTGTGTTCACCAAACACTTCTGTAGTTGATGCAGTTTTGGAGAAGGCCAATATTTTTATTAAATTTCCTACAAGTACTGAAGCTATTGTGGAAGCTAAACGGTTGTGGTCAGAGAGATTTTTTTGTGTTCCTTCAATTTGTGAACGAATATCAATTGCTTGTCTTTAATTTCATCATCACTACTATCACTTTCCTCATTTTCACTGAACTCTGCCATATCACAAATGTAAGTTTCCTATTTTCCACAAAAACGTAACAGATTACTATTGAACTAAATAAATAGACCAACGTTGTTGTATTTACGTCAACTCTTTTGCAAATTAGGCACCAAACTGAACATGAAATCTATAATCTGAACAAGTGGATAAGCCACGTCTGAACTTGTGTTGAATAAGCATTTGCTACAGAGGTGTAAGAGAAACAGCAATTATTGCTTCAAAATTTTATTCATATCCAGATCTAGCAATTGCTTACATTTATAGCATTTGCTAGTCAAGCAATTGCTTTTAACTACTAAAAAGTAATTGCTTCAAGTAATTGCTTAATTTTTATTCATTAGGCTCAATGTCTTCAACCTTTAAACAGATATAAAAGTAATAATAGATGTGCTATGCACTTTTGACTTGGTCTTTACTCAAAACGTTCTGTAGATTCACTTCTAAACAGAAAAATTCCAACTTGTCTCAGGGTATTCCCCCTGACTGAAGATGACTAACCGAAGTCGAAACAAGTATCCAAACTTAACAGGTTTTCGAACCAAAGAATACGTTTGCTTCTTTGAATTCTCAGACTTTTGCTTTTGAACAAAAGGGTCAAACGCGCCACAAAATTCGTGGATTTGCGAAATCCCAAAAGTTCTTTTGCTTTTGTCAAATGAATTCGAAGCAGTAAACTGGGATTCGGGTTTCACCTTAACCCAACGATATTTAGGATGCATTATGGATGCTTTCGTCCTTCCGGGTCTCATCACTCAGGCGAAGAAGCCTAAGAGCTAATTTTGATTATGATTTTAATCTTGTTGGTTTAAGAAGTAGTTCTCAAACGCAAAGAACAAAGTTTGTTCATTTTACCAAAGACACAAAGGCTGTGCCAGTGTTCGGTATCTGCGGAGTTCTACAATTTCGAGTGACTTTTGTCTTTTGTGCTATGCACTTTGACTTGGTCTTTACTCAAATCGTTCAATAATAGATGTATTTAATTTTTAATGGAAGTAAATTCAGAACTAAGATTGTTGTGAAAATGTAGGCGAGAGGCACCCAATATCTATAGGGTTCCCAAATAACAGATTGACTTATTGCTAGGCAATTATATAATTATATAGCTTTCTGTTAGAGCCTCTTTACGGCAACCTTTCTATGTGACAGCTAGACCAGATCTCCCCTACCGTTTACCTACTTCGATAGATTTTAAGTAATTGCTTAATCGACTGTCGCGGTTTTAAATCATGGTCACGAACATCGTAAAAAACTTAAGAAATAACAAGTGAAGCTTTGTTAATCTTAATCAATGAAGGCGAATAAAATTGCAACAGTCATGTTCTACTGAATGGGATTTACGCTGATATATCTTTTGTCTCTATTTAATATTGTAATAGTCATACAAATTATTTATAAACAAAATTTGAAATGAATATTTCTACTTTGAATCGACTACTATTAATTTCTTCTTTAATATTTTTCCAATTTTGATAAAGCCCATTTTTTATAAATAACAATTGTAATGAGGCGCCCCAGTAAAAAATCGTTTAGTGAAGCATTAAGAGACCTAGCTGGCCAATTTATGGTACATTTTAATTCTAATGTGCCTCCATCGAAAAAGTTTTAGACTCCCTTACTCCTTCTGCATTGTGAGCATTACAGCCGACCATTATGATTGTTTAACCCAATATATTCATTCTCAGGAGCATCTTCTTCTAAAGCAGCTCCAATTTGATTTTGTAATAGTTCCGATAATTTTTCTGTTCCCAAAAAAAAATAACGATAATCCGATGTCAAAATATGCCCGTCCAAAGTTTGATGGTAATACGTCCTTGTTTGTACCAATATGTGTTCATTTCCTGAACTCCAATGTCTACAATTTTAAACATTTGGTTCATTAATTTGAACAAATAGTCAATGCTTAAAGTGGAGTGGACAGTATGGGAAAGAAAGAAAAAACCACTCTTCCTCCACACAATTTAATAGAATAAAAAATTCTTTATGGGTCTCTACATGTTTCGAACGTAAAAACGTTCATCATTAGGACGCAGAAAATTTATTTAATGCTGATGGTTTTAGCAGAAGAGAAAATGGTGTTGAACCTTAATGGAGCTTTTATGGAATTAAAAAAATGATGTGCAGAAGTGACATAATATGAAGAAAATTGTGAAAAGTTAAAACATACTGAGTATGTAAAAAGTCAGTAAAAGGAGTCTAAACCAACCAAATAACTGGGGAAGAAGAAAAAAGCCATTCTAAAAAGAAGGTGTCGAAATTTTAATAAAATATTTTTTTAAATATGTCTGTAAAACATTATAAGGATAAAATTAGGCATATTATTACGAAGATATCACGTATGGTACTGTTACTGGGCTTTAATTCTCAATACCCCACAAAACACTTATTGGATAGTATTTTATTGTGATATCTTCCTAATACTATGCCTAATTTTATCCTTATAATGTCTTACAGACATAATTATTTAAAAAAAATATTTTATTAAAATTTTGAAAAACCCTCGACACCTTCTTTTTAGAAGGATTTTTATTTCTTCCCCAGTTTATTTGGTTGGTTTAGATCCCTTTTACTCACATTTTCACATACTCAGTATGTTTTAACTTTTCACAATTTTCTTCATATTGTGTCCCTTCTACACATTAATTTTTTAATTCCACAAAAGCTCCATTAAGGATCTACACCATTTTCTTTTCTGCTAAAACCATCAGCATTAAATACATTTTCTGTCTCCTGATGATAAACGTTTCTACGTTCGAAACATGTGGAGACCCATAAAGATTTTTTATTCTATTAAATTCTATTAGTTTTTCTTTCTTTCCCATTTGGTTAATTGTTTAATGTGAAGATGTATTCGTCGGTAAAACAAACGTTGCGTTAGAATTCCCTATCATTATTTATCCCTTCCATAACTTCAAAACGAAAGTTGGCTTGTATTTTATCCCCTCTCCTCAATTCCTGAAGTTTTTGATATTTATATAGATGATATTATACTGACGTAATTTGGGTACTATTGTAGAGTAATGCTTTCTTACAGTTTTACCAAGAAGCCTGGTACTAATTCCATTATTTTCTTCTACATGAAGTAAAGTTCTAAATCTACATTATGCGTTACCATCAATCTCGCTAAGACAGGTGCAGCACTAAAATTCACAGGACCCGAGGCGGTATTAAGTATATCTCATGCTACGGCCAAGAAAACAATACTAGCTGAAGCAAAAAGCAAATGGGAAAGACACTGGTTAAATCTACCAGGTCTAACACACTCAAAAGCATTTATAAACAGCCATACACTGTTAGAAATCCTGGACGTGAGAATCAAAAAAATGTATAATCAATTAAAATAAATCAAATTTAACTTAAAATGTATAGTTATTTTAACTCTTTTGTGTTTAGTAAAAATCAGATTTTAAGAACTAACTTTTCTGGAAGTCGTTTTAACATAACAGCTAACTAAAATTAACATGCAATTCTTTTACGGTTCAAATGAACCAAATACTAGTAACTTTGATAAAGTTTATAATCATTATCAATATCTTTTTTAGTTACAATTTTAAAATAAGTTAATACTAGCATAAAAAATGTGTCAAATTAACTAATTAAGTTGTAATTTTTACTGCACAATAAAATCAGATTAATGTCAAAATAGTAATAACATATTTTATGAGTTACTGATTGACTGAAGTGGTTTTAGTTAAATTGACAAAAAAACGGGAGTGGACTTTCTGGGACATAAAAAAAAAGTTAAATTTGATTCTTTTCTTTTAACAGTGTATAAACCAACTAACTGACAATTAACTAGTGCTCAACAGGTCATGCCTTAAAGCCCTAATGGGATTATACACCGGCCACTGCAGATTGCGACACCATATGCATAAAATTAAAATATCCCCAACTGATGAATGCCGGCTTTGCATGGAAGATGCAGAAACAGCAGAACACGTACTGTGCGCTTGCCCCGCAGCAGGAAGAATCAGATTCGCCCTATTCGGCGAGGTGACTCTGCTGCCGGATGACATGAAAAATGCATGTCTTTCCCAATACCATCATTAAGTTCATTCAAAAGTTAGACCTATTGGGGAAAATATAAACAAGGTGTGAGCCACAATAGATTGCATGGTGGCAGTGGAGGGTTAGCTATAACCCACTTACTTTCAACCTAACCTAACCCAACATCGAGCTAAGTTGGCTCTAAGAAGTTGCTTTTAATTATTTCAATCACTTTACTATCAAAATTATAAAGTTCCAGGGTTGTTGTTGTTGTTTTCATTTAAACTTTTTTTGAAACTATTTTCGGAAGTAAATGAAAGATATTTGATTTTTACCAGCGTATAATCTAAACTGTTCCACCACATTTTACGTCAAAAATTTATATATACTCATCGTTTTTATCATTCAGAATAACCTTACTAAAGCTTGTGTGCTTTAATGTAATACAAATAAACAAAGCATCCATTCGATCAAACATAAAGCCAAACAAACACCCAAAGAAAAGAATCATCATGAAAATCCTTACTCAATCAATGCCATAGTGCATTTTCCCTTTTTTATACAACACGCATCCATTTATTACAATTTCAGTCATTGGTCTCTTATTTGATGTAAGATGTCAAGAATACTAAAATGATAAGCATAAAAAAGCTATGTATATCACGAAGTGTTAACAAAAAGTCCTATAATACGATAAGCTTCGCCTATAAGGTTTTCGTTTTTACGGAACCCGATCAGCAGGTATTCTATGACTATAATAACATTTTCACTTGCTGAACATCGATATAGGTACTAAACTATTTCATTGCATATTGCTTTGCAACATTGTACTGAATATTAGTTTATTTTCTGGTTTATGCGTGAGTATGCAAATATTTGCAATAGTACCTTTTTTAGGTGCAATCTAAGAAACCACAAAGGAAATCACACGTACAACATTGTTCTATCGTATCTGAAGATTGACCTAAACACCATTGAATTTTAAAACCATGAGAAAACCCAAAACGATTTATTTTTATTTTCTTACGTAACATAAGTACTTCTAAGTTTCGGGCCTTGGTGGCAGTTTTATCCAGTCTCCCCTACAACCCAAGAAACCACAAAGAAAATCACCTGTACCACGTATATCTAACCATTCAGTAAACCTCTACTTAAAGAGCATTGAAACTGAAGCGGACTCTTCCATTTTAAAACCAAATTGGTAGGTAAAAGTCTCCTTAGGGCAGCCTCCAAATGGTTCACACGGAGACTATCTAGCGATGATCACCCAGAGGTATATCGTGTTATAGAAGCATTTTTTTTTACTTTAATTATTTCGTGGTATATGGTGCTTGCCTATATCAGTATAGTTAGGATTTTTGATCAAGAATCCAGTGGAGTGCATACAATGTAAGCAAAAAAGCGACGAGCAACATCTAGATAAAATTTAAAAAATCTTTTTTTCCTTTTCTTTAGTTGCTTAAAAATATTTTTATTCTTCACTCACATCATTTTTACTATAACTATATAATATACAGTGTGTCCACGGATAGAGTTTCAAAATGGATAAACTTTTTTCTTAGTAGGTATGTATAGAAGAAAAAAATATTCTTTATGAAAACGTCTGCTTGTGCTGAAACTATAATTTCAAATATCAAATTTGCTATTACTATACAGGGTTCGTCAAAAATACCATTTTTAATTTTTAGAATTTTTTTTCAATTCTAGTTTTCAATTCCCTGATTTATTTAATGAATTTTGCTTGCGCTGAAACTACAATTTCAAATATCATATTTGCGATTATCTACTATAGAGGGTTCGTCAGAAACTTTCTAGTTTTTTGGATTTTGTTTAAAATAAATTTATGTATAAACAAACAACTATTGTTGCTTCTTTACTTCGAATATGATTTTATATCTGGCCGAGTAACGATTTTGTTGTAAAAAAAACATTTTTTAGTTTCCTACTTTTAGAGTACTTTTATTATTACATGTAAAAAAAGTCTACAATTTATTCAATCATAAATTATAAAACTTTTATTCAAACGTGGTACCACCGAGTTAGCGCATAGTTCAACTCGACATATGTATCCCCAAAAACAGTTCCTAACTAGCTGTATTGGGACATTTGTAATAACTACTCTTATTTTTTCTTTCAAGAGATCTAAGTTATTATTGAAATTGGTTTTATACACATGTGGCTTCATATATCCCCAAGAATGAAAGTTGATAATTGTGAGATTGGGACCCCTACGTGCCAACTGATTTGGACCATAAGATACCTTCCAATCCATTTGTTCCCAAAGTAATGATTTAGCCAATAATCAAAAGGAATTGTCTTCAATTCTAGAATTGAAAAAAAAATCGAAAAAAGAACCCTGTATAGTAATGGCAAATCTAATAGTTGAAATTGTGGTTTCAACAATAGCAAAATTCATTTAATTTATCAAGGAATTGAAAAAAAAAAGATCCAAAAAACTAAAAATGTTGTTTGTGACGAACCCTGTATAGTAATCGCAAATCTGATATTCGAAATTGTAGTTTCAGCCCAAGCAGACGTTTTTATAACGAATAACTTTTTCAGGTTTTTATAAAGAATAACTTTTTCTTCTATACCTACGAATAAAAAAGTTTTTCTTCTTCCAAACTCTATCAGTGAACACACTGTATATAATTACATCTTCAAAATAATTTAATAAACGACGCCTAGCTAATTAAATAGCTGTATGGGTCGTATGCATGTATACAGGGTGACTGTTTAAAAACTTCCAATAGCTCTATTTCTATTTCCTACACTAAGGAAGAAATCAAAAAACCAAAAATACCATTTCTATAAAGTCGCGGGGGAATAAAAATGAGATATTCTGCGGACCACCCTCGTCCACCTCTGAAGTACTACCCTTATACACATTAAAATCGTAATTGTCACTACCCTATTTGTGACACTTCGGTAGAAACCTTGTCAAAATTGCTTTTTAGCGACACCAAAATTAATGAGATTTAAGAACGAAGTGTTAAGAAAATTATGAGAAAATGTCTTAAAACTGTTTTTTGCAAAAGTTGGCCGGAAAAATTAGAAAATAAATGTAAAAGAAGAAAAATGATCGCAAATAATTAATTTTTTCAACGTTTACGTTCTCTATATATGTAATGTGACCACGCTATACTTGGTGACAGAACAAGTATCGACTGTTGAGTGTATAGAGACATAGTAACCGTATTACCATGGCTAGTGTGGCTCCCCACCAACCGGAGATTTACTAAATCTGGAGAAAGGAATGGTTTAAATCGATGTTTGTATACTACTTTACTACGTTCACTATTTAATATTTTTTATCTATGAAAATGTTTTGTCCCCTGCGACTTATGAAAACTTTTTAGAAACGGCACAATGAATAAAAACTACTTCCACTAATGCTACTGCAGACCTACGTATTGTTTTGTAAATTTCGATCAAACTTTATAGTTTTTTTATAGTAAATTTTTTAACTTTCTATTAGATACTATGTATATCATGAGGCGTAAATGATTCTCACAGTCTAATTCGTATTAACTGTCCTCAAAAAACTATTTCACACGGTCCACCTATAGCTTTTTTTTAATATTCTTTAATAAGCTATAGCAAAAAACCGTCTGCTTGAATATAATAGAAAAGTCCGTCTCTTTTTGCCGCCATTGTCTTAAATCACGCAAACTAATAAAAGAATATATTTTACCGCTTATTGTGGGTACATCCTTTCTATGGTGGATATTGTATGGTAATTTTAATATCTACGTTAATATCTATATTGATTGACACCATTTAATTTGTGTAAAGTCCCCTCTTATACTTTCTTCCTTGTTGGTAGGCAATTTTGGTTTTGTACACGAATGTTTGCCTATTGTGTTCATTTACACCTCTTTTTATTACAATAATCTTTGTTAGAATCCGAGCGGTTTTTTAGTAAATAATTCCATTACTCTACAGGGTGTCCGGGAAAATGTGGGTAATCTCCCGGATATGAAAAAAATACGTGAAAAGAATACTACAAGTTCATATAAACTTCTTTCGTATCGGCCTCCTCTTCGAAGATATAAGCTCCCAAAGAGCTCCCATGGAATTAAGTTTTTGACACATAATTATTCAACCAACAGGTATATTTCAATTTTTTTCTTCATATGATTTATACCAGGTAAGACCCTTCAAATTACTACCCCAGAAAGTGTTGCGAAGTACTCACAGCTGCAGGGACGGACTAGCTGTGATACTAATGTGCCAATTTTTTTACGCCCTGTATGATAAAAACTTTGGACAACGTTTTTTACATACCTTTAACTATTGACTAAAAATTAAGTACTCTTCAGTCATGTCGCTAATCCTAACCGTAGACTGGTCAGTCTACTTCCAGCACCGGAGATGGAAGGACCTCTGAAGAAGCTCGCCACTCGTGCTAGCGAAACGTTAGGAAGCAATTCCAACCGACGACGGCCTTTAGACCCGAATGATGACTACACTAATCACCAAATAGTCATAATATTTATGGGAGGGATGCATTTGATGGATTGACAGCAAATTATCAATATTTGGCTTTAATTTTGTTAGGAATAACCGCAAATCTACACGTTCTGTAATAGTCAATCTGATCCTTTTTTTTGGTTAAAAGGTTTGTAACGACACTAAAACTTTTATCGACAAGATATGACTAGGGAAACGCTATCAAAAGTTTTCTCGCAATTCCCAACAGTCCAGAGGATATTTTTCGGTTATTTCTGCCTGCAGCCAAAATGTTACCTTCAGCTCCTCATTAGTGCTAAGCTCGTGTAGCTCCTCCTATAATATCACATTCTCCACTTCCGTTTCCTCAAATAAATTTATGATCTAGGATGGTATTTCTATCGTCAGAATATCTTCAAATCTGATTTTGAAGTCATCATGCAGGCCAATTAAATGTTGCTTACGAATTGTGAACCCCCATTTTTTTGTCATGCCAACGTAGACCCCTGTCAAGTCTCCCGTGGACCCCTGGGGGTCCACCTGGACCACTTTGGGAATCACTGGTCTGACGCAAAGTTTCGCTTGCAATAATACAAAAACATAAGAAAACAAGCTAGCACGGAGGAAAATGATCTAATACAATAGATTTGTTAAAAGATAGTTTGTATTGAAAACTTATTTTTTATTAACCCGTATTAAATAAATTGCTAGTGTATCAAACCCGCTTTAGTGCTATATCAATTCCAGATTTGCCAGAACCGTATTTTCATCGGTAGTAAGTAATCAGTTCATTACACTCCTGTTGAATAATGAACCACTTTTAATACAGCAATATTATTAAGAAATAAATTGTATTTTCTCAATGCGACGCATTTTGTTCCCAGTAAAGCGCTTTTTCTACAATTCAGAAAGCACAACAGTTTCTTCAAAAATGAATTGTATCCGTTAGAACTTACAATCCACAAGACGTTGGTGGGGTCTAGTATTAATTTTAACGTATTTGTTGCGCAGGTCACATCGTTGTTCGAAGTCTTCTAGCTGTCCTGCCTGAATTTGAATTTTATTGATCGTACCACTACCTCAATTCATTTATTTTTACTTTTTGTTTAAGTCTTATTAATTTTTGCATGTCAGATAAAGCAATTAAAGATTCTTATTTGGCACAACCCATCATTAGTATTGGACTTTATAAGCTATGGACGAATATTACCATCGCAGTAAACCATGTTGCATAATAGATAATCATATGCAAAGTTAAACGACAAGTACAATATCACACTAGAAGCTATTTAAATATTTGAGAAGTAAAGTACTGATTTTTAGTGGTAAGTATATGCTTTATTAACCATAGCAAGCAAATATTATCATGAATAATGTCAAGTTTCATTACATCTGCCAGTCGGAACTAATACAAAATATAAAACCAGATTACACCCCCAATAGAACTTGATAATTACTGTGAGTAGTCAGAGCAATAATGGCTATAAACCATTCTATGGTAGCATTAACTCCTATTTGCTAAAGTAAATTACCGTGGTATTATCACTACACAACGGTCCAGTAAATTTCGTTGTCTTATTTTAGAGTGGGAAAGCGCGTTGCTGTGATATATCGTATTAAACAGTTGTATAAAGAATATGTGAATTCTTATAAGGAATATAAGGCTTTTTCTCAGTGTATAAAACGTGATGAGAACAAAAATGTCAGTGAAGTTTCACAAAAGTCTTCAGCAAAGGTTACTATTTATTAAATATCTGTACCTATTTCAATTTAATGATATGGTGATCACTTTGTTTTGTGTGTACATTTTCGTTACGCTTTATTCCATTTATTTACTTACATCGGTGACCTTTCTTAAATTACTTTGCACATTCATAAATTTACGTGTAGAGTACTTGCTACGTCATTCTTAGATTATAATGGGTTTTGATAGGCTCTCTTGTAGTTTATTACAACTTAACATACTTAGACTATCGCAAATTTTTCACGGTCATGATTATTTTACCATAATTTAAGATTTTATTACCGATATTTAATTATCTCGAGAAAATAACAACATAAACAACATTTAGCTCCTTACTTTCAGTTGCTAATGGAATAAAACGGTTTTGTACCTATTTAGTGTACATTTTTAATTGATATTTTTATTGCGTTTACGCCAAAATGATTTTCCGGGCTACAATAAACAAATATACGAAACCAAAAACGTGACAACATATAACACTGAAAACTGGGTGTTGAGAATGTACACTGAGGAAAATTATCGTCGGGGGGTGAGTCGTAGCGATCGGCAATCGCCGCACGCCATAGTATTAATTTTAACGTATTTATTGCGCAGATCACATCGTTGATCGAAGTCTTCTAGCTGTCTGAAAATGAATTTTATTAATCGTACCAATACCTGTTTCAATTAATTTATTTTTACTTTGTTTTCAAATTTTTTTAAACTTTACAGGGTTTTTCCGTATATTTTGGAGCACCCCTGGAGCTTTTATTTGAAGACCTAGAAAAAACTTTAAATTACCAAAGTTGCATTATTTCTCCTGAACTGCCAGAGTTTGTTATCGGACAAAACAAATGAACATCGTAAATTTGTTTAATAATGCCAATGTCGATTTTTTTAAATGGAACACCCTGTTATTAATGTTATTAATTTTTTTTTTAACTCCTCATTCTTTTCTGATTCCAAATATCTATATATGTTATATGTTTGTTTCATAAATTATTATCATTATTTATATTAATTATTGTTACTGAATAAGCATTTTCTATTATGTTTTCCTCACACCAATATAGATTTTCTAATCCGCAATATTTTGAAATGCAATTTTGCCTAAACGACTAAAGTAAACATATAACATATATACATATTTGGAATCAGAAAAGAGTGAGGAGTTAAAAAAAAAATTAATATACAGGGTGTTCCATTTAAAAAAATCGACATTGGCATTATTAAACAAATTTACGATGTTCATTTGTTTTGTCCGATAACAAATTCTGGCAGTTCAGGAGAAATCATGCAACTTTGGTAATTTAAAGTTTTTTCTAGGTCTTCAAATAAAAGCTCCAGGGGTGCTCCAAAATATACGGAAAAACCCTGTACATGTCAGATAAAGCAATAGAAGATTCTTATTTCGCACAACCCATCATTTATAATTTATGGACGTAGTTAACCATCTCAGTAAACGATGTTGCATATTAGATATTAAATAATCATATGCAATGTTACAGCGAACTCTATACCTAGCGATGAACAGACATTTAACACCGCGCCCAACCAACTCAAACAGTCGACTGGGAACAACGACTAACTTCCGAATCATTAGAATTTGCTTGAAAACAACATAACAAATTTTCAATTTGTGACCACCTAGTAAGTTTCAAATCTATGGGTAAAACCCATTTTAAATTAATAAAACTTAATTCATTGGCATTAACAAAAACTTTTACTATCATATTTCTGTCAACCGAAATTTCATTACTAATACTTAAACAATCCTTTGTCAAATTTAGCGTATAAAAGGAAATTTTTGAATTATGTACTATTTTCATAGGCCAGTTATCTGAAACCTTAATTTTATTGTTAATATTTAAAATAAATTCTTCAAAATTTTGAATTAGATCTGATTTCTCAAATTGTTCGTTTGCTTTATTCGAACGAGCAATTTGTTCGCTTTGTCGTTCCTGAGGAGTTTTTCTAGAAGCTACAACTGCTTTCGTCAAATATTTAGGCAAATTTGGAAAAATACAGGGGAACGCATTTAACTTTAGTTTTGGTCTGCCGGGAATTTTTTTTTAAAGTTCCATCAGGTTGGAGGTGGTCATCTTCACGACTAATTTTACATTCTGGAAAGTGTTTACAGCAAACGACGGCTCTTTCTGACGGCTTAAAATTTGCTCTCGGAATCGCACTTATCCATTTTTGTTTTAAATTATCATCTTTGGGAAATTGAAAAACCGAAATGAGCTTCCATCCTTGCTCTTGTTTAATAACGCTATTATAATTGGATTTGCACCCAGCAATACAGCAACAACTAGGCATATTTAAAAGCTATAGTACCTATTTCATAAAACGTTATATTATAAGTAAATAACTTACCAGAAATCCCTCCAAACGACAAAATTACGTGGGTATTAGGTATACCTCAAAACCTCGACATTATAAAATAAATTTTAATACAAACCTCGATATACCGACTACAAACAAATCAGTGGGTACAAACCGAAACAGTAGGTACCTAAACACCTACATACACACACAGCACTGTTTAATACATTTTA
This sequence comes from Polydrusus pterygomalis, assembly GCA_963969555.1. NCBI lineage: Eukaryota > Metazoa > Arthropoda > Insecta > Coleoptera > Curculionidae > Polydrusus > Polydrusus pterygomalis. The sequence goes on from OZ018380.1 coordinate 24,758,129, forward strand.
TTTCACTGTGGTTATTAAAACTAAAAAATAAAAAGAATGCACTGCACTAAGGTAAATAATTGTCTATGACTTACACAAACGCCATTGTTGCTACCGTATGACCGTCCGGTGACCGGTAACTATTAATCACATTATTTGGTTTACATTAACTTAATTTAAGATTATAACACTTGTAAGACTTAGGTAATATCACTATACAAACTATACACTATTCGTTTTATAAAAATCGAATTTGAATTCGCGTTTTTCAAACGGATTTAGATATGAATTGCACGTGCAAAAAACGTATTACCTACCATATGAAAACATACTGAAGGTCGCGTTCGAGACGGCAAAAATGAACTGTTTCGCGCGATGCCAAATTTCCTTTTTCATCGCTAGGTTTAGAGTTCGCTGTGGCAATGTTAAATGACAAGAACAATATCACACTAGAAGCTATTTAAATTTTTGAGAACCACAGTACTGATTTTTAGTGGTAAGTATATGCTTTATTAACCGTAGCAAGCAAATCTTATTATGATTAATGTCAAGTTTCATTACATTTGCCAGGGAACTAATACAGTATATAAAACCAGATTACACCCCCAATAGAACTTAATAATTACAGTGAGTATTCAGAGCAATAGTGGCTATAAACCATTTTATGGTTTCATTCCTCACTCCTAATTCCTATTAGTTAAATTACCGTGATATTATCACTAGACAACGGTCTAGCAATTTTCGTTGTCTTACAGTAGGAAAGCGCGTTGCTGTCACACATAATATTAAACAGTTATGGAAGAATGTGAATTCTTATGTGGAATGGAAGGTATAGCTTTTTTTGGATAAAAGATGCCAAGGAATGAGAATTTTTAACTAGAAATTTAATATAACGAGGCGTAATAAAGTTATGAAGCTATGTATCAAATTTCATTTAATTAATGCTGTTATTAAGATAACTATTTACAAAAAAGTTAAAACAAATAATAATTTTGACACCGTGTATTTTGGAAACTATCAACTTCTGGACTAAGATACAGTGAGTTGAATCCTTACATTACCAATTCTTAATATGAAACTTTCAATTTTCTAAAAAATAGTACCATTTAACTTATACATCGTTGCCTTAAGATCCTCAATTAAAATATTTGCACAAACCGCACCTTTAAAAGTAAAGTGACACAACTCGCAAATTGTATATTTCTAAGATTAATCATAAAATGACACTAAATATCGACCTCTATTAGCTGCCGCTTGACATAATACCAAATCGAGGAACCTAATTATGCCTTTTTCATATTGACGGTATTCGAGCGTCTTTTTAATACTAAAGAGTATAATTTTAGTATGTTGTCGCATGCGACGGAAAATTGACACTGCTTTAAGTCTAAACTGACTTAAATCCAAACATGGTATAAATCCAAATAATTCGTTCTTTGTTAAAAAAAATTGGCAGTAAAAAGACCTAATTTTTTATTTTTTACTATTAAGGGTAGGTTTTAATATCAAATTTAAATAACTGTCTTCTAGTAAAACCATTTAGCTTATGTTTCCCCAAATTTAACATAAAATTTAATTTATTACTTGGGCTTAGGAGACAAAAGAGTTAGAGGGGTCCAATATATTTTACAGTTTTTCCTGTTTTCTCCAAAACTCTATTTTTTAGATTGTGTCACTTTAATTTTAAAGGTGCGAAATGTCCAATGATTTTTCCTTTCTCTCTCTCTCTTCCCCCTCTTCGATTAATAGTTTGCATAGAAAGCCACAAGGTTATTTCTATTTCTTTCTGGCCGAGAGAATTACATTAATCTTCATACATTTTGCCTTTTTTGTCCTGTCAAAGATACAAAAGTGTGGTACGTCATCATTTATGCAATAAAATGCATATTTTTCACGCTCAATTAATTTTTACAAGTCAAGCCTCCGAAAGATGAATGGCTCTCGATGTCCAGACAATAGCCATAATGCGATGGTACGAATACCCATAATGGTACGGTTACGAGAGTAATCAGTGTTAATAATAATTACTTTTTAATTAAGCGAATGAACAAAAGATTTTTTCTCGCGACCGTTGCCAAGGTCGAGTGTGCCATGTAATTATCACTGCAGAAAACAAAGAATGGCTGTGTCGTTGATCGTTATCTTGAGTTTGTTGATCTCTGCTATTTTTATTTGCAATTAAATTCTTAAAATTGACTGGGATAATAACTGTTTTTTGATAAAAGTAAGACTACTTTTAAAGGATGTTGCATAAAGATGCCTCAGTATAACGTACGATCTCACGAATACAGATTTATCCTCCAAACCTCTTTAACTTTCTGACATTATGGACTGCAATTCATAATAGTATTAAGTATTCCTCCTTCTCTTTAATTTTATTTAAAAAATATTAATCAAAAACGGTTTTTGACGACATGCGACTGTAGCATAGAAAACGACGAACCAAAACGTAATATTTTATATACAGTGTGTATCAGCCAAGTGGAATAAATTCGATTATAAATACATACACTTTTTATACAGGGTATGTCATCTAATAGTGGCCAATACTATCTTATTTTAAATGCAACACCTTGTATATTATTCAATTTTTGAATTTTTCAGAAAATTTTAACATATTTTATGTACAATATCCTTTACCTATCTTCAACTGTTTCGGAAATATTAATAAAAAGTAATAAGATACAATTATCTTAATACTATCCATGTACCTACAATGAAGCTTGATGACTCCGCCTACGTGCTTATTGGAGTGTGAAGTTTGAGCTGTTGGTTTTGGACAAGAAGAGGCTTCCAGATATTGGGGATATCTATACTTGGTTTACTAAATATATGGGTATTTTGATTCATCAAAGCTGCTTCTTTGAATTTTCGTTTTCTCCAGTGCTGTCCAAAACCTTGGCTTCTGACCACTGTATATTATGTTGTTTGGTCCATACATGTTTCGCTATACGTGATCTCGAAGTTTCACCTCTTTGAGTATGTTTCAGATGTTCTTTAACTCGCACGAAAGAGATCTTTATGTTTCTTCAATGTACGATTCGCCACACTCGCAAGGGATTTGATAGATACAATTTTTTGATGTTTTCATTAATTTTTTTGCCTTCTCATTTAAGTTTCCTCGTATAGCATAACCTTTTAGAAAAATCCACGCTTTACGAAACTCTGTATTTGAAACTCATAAAAGTTCGCTCCGGGCAACCAGATGAAGAGTATAATAACAAAAGTAATCGTGTTGTTCCACGATGCTAGGAACTATATGCTTTTGATATCCTCGAATCTGTACCGGGTGGTCAACTAAGAATGGCCGCCGGCTATATCTCAGAAACTACTAAACATAAAAACTTGGGAAAAAAAAATTATGATTAAAGCGATCATGAGAAAATTCTGGAAATTACTTTCAAGTTCCTCATTTCGCCGCAAGGGGGCACAATTAAAAATTATTTTTTTAAACTTTAAATTTCTACGAAAATCCCCATATTAAGGTATAACTCTAATTACATTACTGGAAAGCTTAGACAATTCTGCATCATTTTGGTTTAAGGCTCGTTGACGTACCGACCTTGATAAGAGTGGGGGAAGCTATTGAATGTGTAAACATTAAAATCGCTGTAACTTCTAAACGCCCTATCCGATTTTACTAAATTTAAGCTTGTTTGGAAGGGACCTTCAGTCGTCGTATCCAATGATACACGATAGTTTCTAATAAAATTGCTAGAGGGCGCAATTTGTAATAATAACAGTTTTTTTGATTTTATCCCGAAAATTCAAATCATATGGTATACTTATGACATCATAATCGGAAAGTAAATGAAATTTACAAGAAAAGACGTGAAAACCTCAGTTTGATATCTTTGTTCGTTTCAGAGTTACTGCCAAAACAATAATTTTTAATACAAATTGCGCCCTCTAGCAATTTTAATAGAAACGATTGTGTACCATTGGCTATGACAATTAAAGGTACTTATATTTTTCTTCCAAACAAGCTTAAATTTAGAAAAATCGGATAAGTCGTTTAGAAGTTACAGCGATTTTAATGTTTACACGTTCACTTGATAAGAGTGGGAGAAGCCTATTGAATGTGTAGACATTAAAATCGCTGTAACTTCTAAACGACATCCGATTTTTCTAAATTTAAGCTTGTTTGGAAGAAAAATATAAGTACCTTTAATTGTCATAGCCAATGGTACACAATCGATTCTATTAAAATTGCTAGAGGGCGCAATTTGTATTAAAAATTATTGTTTTGGCAGTAACTCTGAAACGAACAAAGATATCAAACTGAGGTTTTCACATATTTTCTTGTAAATTTCATCTACTTTCCGATTATGATGTCATAAGTATACTGTATGATTTGAATTTTCGGGATAAAATCAAAAAAACTGTTATTATTACAAATTGCGCCCTCTAGCAATTTTATTACAAACTATTGTGTATCATTGGATAAGACGATTGAAGATACTTACCTTTCCCTTCCAAACAAGCTTAAATTTAGTAAAATCGGATAAGTCGTTTAGAAGTTACAGCGATTTTAATGTTTACACTTTCAATAGCTTCCTCCACTCTTATCAAGATCGGTACGTCAACAAGCGTTAAACCAAAATGATGCAGAATTGTCCAAGCTTTCCAATGATGCAATTAGAGTTATACCTTAATATGGGCATTTTCAGAGAAATTTAAAATTTAAAAAAATAATTTTCAATTGTGCCCCCTTGCGGCGAAATGAGGAACTTGAAAGTAATTTCCAGAATTTTCTCATGTCCGCTTTAGTAATAATTTTTTTTTCCAAGTTTCTATGTTTAGTAGTTTCTGAGATATAGCCGGTGACCATTCTTAGTTGACCACCCGGTACTATTACAAAGTGGGTACCTACTTTATCCATTTATTAGTTTTATCTTTAGCCGGTTGTACAAGGCTAAACTCATCACGATGTCGTGTGGGTATTCATTCGCTCGGGTTATGGTGGACAATATTAAGTCATGGTCAGCTTTTGCTCTTAAATATTTCGCATTTCTCATTTTTAAAACATTAAAAAGAAAGAAGATAATATAGTGTCCGTGAAAATACTTAAAAGCGAGTATTATGGCATATCGGACAAGTGTGTAACTGTTTTTTATATTGGAATAAACGGGGATCCAAGCACAATGGATACCCTGCGACGGGTAGACCACGACGGCCGTTTCGTCCTTGCTAGGCCTCTACATGCAGCCATAACCTAGGCAATCCCGACACAGCGGTAAGATGTATTAAAAGCTTTTTTACAAAAGCAAAGCGGCCATCAATACACCGTAGCGCCATCCCAGCGGAATTAACTCCAATATAAAAGGCAGTCACACTGGTAAATTGAAAGGTAGACAACTAAATAAACCACGAAGTGCATCACAATCCAGCATAGGGAACGCTAATTGCCTTTTTACCGAAATCATCTGCCAATTTGCAGACTAGAAACAGATCAACGCTGGCACCCACTAGAATGCGCGCAATCCGTTTAATCCATTGTGCTTGGATCCTTGTGATTGTGCTTGGATCCTTGTGTATTCCAATATAAAAAACAGTTACACACTTGTCCGATGTGCTTATGCCACTATATAATATTCTCTTTTAATTATTTTCGCGGACACTATATTATCTTCTAAACATTTTTATGGCTTTTCTTAAACGGATTGCGCGCAGTCTAGTGGGTACCAGCGTTGATCTGTTTCTAGTCTGCAAAATGGCAGCTCATTTCGGTGAAAATGCAAATAGCGTTCCCTGTACTGGATTGTAATGCACTTCGTGGTTTATTTAGTTGTCTACCTTTCGATTTACCAGTGTGACTGCCTTTTATATTGGAGTTAATTCCGCTGGGATGGCGCTACGGTGTATTGATGGCCGCTTTGATTTTGCAAAAAGGCTTTTAATGCATCTTACCGCTGTTGTTGGGATTGCTTGGATAATGACTGCCCGTAGAGTCTTAGTAAGGACGAAACGGCCGTCGTGGTCTACCCGCCCTAGGGTATCCATTGTGCTTGGATCCCTGTTTATTCCAATATAAAAAACCGTTACACACTTGTCCGATATGCCACAATCTTCGCTTTTAATTAAAAATAAACTTATGATGCCTGGCTCTAAAATTCGACTCTACTACTAAGCCGTCATGTTCAGACCTATTGAACCAAATGTGACTTTTGCATTATAGGAATAGGTCTTTTGTCTTTTGTAATAACAACAGCTAGGGTAAACTAACAGCAATTTGCTGGTATTAATCGTTACTTACGGTGAATATTTCATTATATATAATGTCATTTGTTGTCGCGATCGTGCTGCATTCACAATCGTGAGTTGCGATTAAATGTAACCTGTCAAAAATTTAATTGAAGTCGAACGAGTGGTAAGATTTGAGAATTATGACCGCGGTTTGTTCTTATTGCAAAATATTCACAAAGTACGGCAACAATAATTTGTAACCATAAATTGGATTAAGATAAACCAAATTTGACATTTTTATTTGATTGTTAAGTTGGAAGTGAAAATAATTGACGAATATAATATATCTAAGTGTATATTTTTTTAATTTGAAGAAATAGTCCATGTTTAAAGAGTATGGGACGAAAGAAAAACGTAGAAACGTTCATCAATAGTGTTTCACGAGTCCAGAAATGTCGCCTCGCTAACCTCTCGCAACATGTTTTCTCGTCTCGTCTCGCGAGAGTCTAGCAATTTCTCGTTCTCGCAATATTATGACGTTATAAAAAATTTTTGCAAAATTTGGGTATAAACGTGTTTGGTTATATTGGTTACAGGCTTACCAGACTCAACAATATTTTGCTATTGTGATGAGTTTACCCAATGAACGCCATCTATTGGCAATACTTACCTTAGAATTGAGTTTTCAAGGGGCGGTTAACTGCCACCTACTTAGCTCTGTTTCAGGATCATCTCATTCAAAACATAGAAAATGGTTCTCAAATTGACGTAATCGACACTGATATTTCTAAAACGTTTGACAGTGTTTCTCATACCCTCTGTTGTTAGAAAAGTTAAAAACATACGGAATGGCAGGCAGTTATCTAGATTTCATTAAGAAATAGCTAAACTTATTAAAACTCGTGATAAACATTATGCCAAGAAAAAGAGGAATCCTAACAGTATAATATATTATAAAGGAATTTATGATAATTATAATAAATTCCTAAAAAAAAATTAGAATAACCAAAGAAAATTATTACAAGGAACAATTTTCCACTAGTAATCAAAAAAGAATCTGGGAAAATTTAAACTTGATTTTAACAAATCGACATAAGAAAGTCAAGCCATTGATTAATTACATTAAAATTAATGGAAATAAAGTTGAACATCAGCAAATTATATGTGAAGAAATCAACAATCATTTTGTAAACGTAGGACAAGTACTGGCTAAGAAAATTCCGCAAGTCCAAAAATGTATCGAGGAGACAGAAGAAAAATCTTTTTTTGTTAATCCTGAGGAAATATCCCAAAACGAAATAGAACAAATTATTGACGACCTTGAGACAAAAAAAGCAAATGGATTTGACAATATATCGGTTAAAATTGTAAAGCGTTTAAAAAATGAAATTACTCCAATTTTATTTCATTTAACTAAATTATCTCTAAAAACAGGTATTTTTCCAGAAAAAATGAAAATTGCTAAAGTAACTCCAGTATTTAAAACTGATAAAAGATATAAATAAATAATTAATAAAATTATCGCACTGTTTTACCAATTTTTTCAAAAATATTAGAAAAAATAATAAATAATAAATTATGCGACTTTCTAGAAAGCCAAAATTTACTTTTTGCTAACCAGTATGGTTTTCGCAGATCTAAGGATACAGAAATAGCTGTAGGAGATATCATAACAAATATTCAAGCTAATGTCGACAGCAGTAAAAAATGCTGTTTACTATCCTTAGATCTGTGTAAAGCTTTCGACACCGTAAATCATGATAATTTATTAAGAAAATTATACAGTAGATAAGGGGAAATACACACAACCTACTTCAAAGTTATTTAAGCTATCGTAAACAATTTGTTCAAATTGGGGAAAGAAAAAGTTCGAAAAAAGAAATAATATGTGGAGTTCCACAAGGATCAATATTAGGTCCGTTATTATTCTTAATTTACATTAATTCTGTTTCTAAATTGAACTTAAAGGGCAATATAAAGCTATTTGCAGATGATACGACCATTATTTATTTTGCTGAAACTCTTGCAGAAATGTATTTTGATATTAATAATGATTTAAAAATACTTCTTTCTTCAAATAAACTTACGTTAAATTTTACAAAATCTTCTTTTATGTTAATAACTATAAATAAAATAAATTCCATCATTAAACCCTTAACATTTAATAATGAAAATATTCAATATTCAAAAACGACAAAATTTTTAGGATTAATTTTAGACAAAAATTTAAATTGGAAATGCCATATCCAGTATATTATCAACTCGATATCTCCTTTGGTATCTGTTTTGTACAGAGCTAGACATATCATTCCTTTGAAATACTTTTAAAATATATATTTTTCATTAATATATTCAAAATTACAATACTTAGGTTCTGCATGGGGATCTGCTTGTTTATCAAACCTAACACCATTACAAAAATTGCAAAATAAAGTTATTAAATGTATACACAAATTACCACATTTTGAACCAACTGTAAATCTATATAGACCGAAAGGGTATTTACACGTTCAAAACATTTATAAATTAAAAATTTGTATTCTAATTCACTCTATTATTTTAAAAGAAAAAAAAATCAAACATAACACTTCAGGAGAATAAGACATTACATGATCATAACACCAGATATTGTATAAATTATCAAACTGTACCAGTAAAAAGTAATTTCGGAAAAAAATCGCTTTTATATGGCGGAATAATAAAATATAACAATCTTCCAAAAACTATCACAAAAATTGAAAAATTGGCAACTTTTAAAAACAATTAAAGAGATATTTACTAAATTAAATTATTTATATTATTTTTTTTAAATTGATTTTATTAAAGATTTAAATTGGATTAACTTCCATTTTTTTTTATTATTATTATTTTTTTTAATGCTTATAATTTTCTATATTATGTTGTCACTTTCCATGTAATGAACTGTAAAAGTTAGTTTGGAATAAAGACATTTTGAAAGTTAAATCCTATCTGACTGATCGAAGACAATATGTCGGAATGAATGGCATAACATCAAGAGAGATTGTAGTCAAATCCGGAGTATCACAGGGATCACATTTGGGCCCTATACTGTTCTTGCTCTTTGTAAACGATGTAACTTTTAATTTTTTTAAATGCAATTGTCTTTTGTATGCGGACGATCTCAAGTTCTATTACGTCATAAATTCCATGAAGGATTTCGAGGTGGTTCAGTCCGAGATAAACAGGTTGGTCCTCTGGTGCGAGGGAAACTATCTTTACCTTGATGTAGGAAAATGCAAAGTTATGAGGTTGTATCGTCGTAAGGAACCAATACTCTTTGATTATTTCCTGAGTGGAAAAATTATTGAAAGTATTACCAAGATAAACGATTTGGAAGTTACCTTCGATCGAGAAGTAACTTTCAACGAACACATTTCTAATATTACCCTTAAAAGTTATAGAATGCTGGGGTTTCTGAGAAGAAACTGTAACCATATGTATACGATGTTTCCGCCATAAAATGCCTCTACAACTCCCTTGTTCGGAGTATTCTGGGATATAGTAGTATAGTTTGGTCGCCATCATACGAGTGTCATATAAATCGCCTGGAAGCAGTCCAAAACAAATTTGTTAAATTCCTCTTGTATAAACATAGATTTCCATATAGAGATTTACTATATACTACTAGGATACAGTTAGTTGGACTAGACTAGAGAGTCTCAAAAATCGACGAAAAAATGCTATGGTGCTTTTCTTACCTAAAATTGTGAATGGCAAAATAGACTGTGCTAAATTACTTTATAGTATTAATTTTCGCATTCCACAAAGAGATACTCGAAGTAGGCTGCTCTTGCAAGAACCACGGCATCGAACTAACTATGGGTTTCAAAGTTCTGTGGAAAGACTAATGAAGAATTATAAGTCGAACTTCCTGGATTAGGTACGACCTATCTCATCACTTATTCCAAACTATGAAAAGAAACATTTAAAAATTTTAATCCGTTGTCTCTGGTCTTTGCTAATGTATTATTTTCCTTTTGTATATAAGAATAATGTTTTTAATTTCCTACCTATACGATTTGGAGAGAGATCTCTGTAGTGTATTATTGTGAATAAATAAATAAATAAATTAATATTATTATGTAGGTATGTTTCATGTAACTAGGCATGGCCATAAGGAACAAAACGCACAAATGATTACATAAAAAAAATATAGATGCAGAGGGAAATCTCTTTTACGATATGACAATTCCTCTCCTCGACCCACCTGTTAACTTGGGATAATGACTTTGTATTATATTTTAAGATGTCTTTTTTTTAGTATGTCGCCAGCCAGTAGTATGTATTATTATTTAAATGTCAAAATTGCTCCAAGTTGCATGATCTTCTATAGTAAGTACTATTAACTTTGAGCAAATAATAATTACATAATTTTATTATTATTGCTTGTGTAACTGTTCAATTAATGTGAAATAATAAATTCATATTTTTTTCAAATGTTTTTTGATAGTTAAAAATCACGATGTGATATTATAAAGATGTTTTGCCAAGATTATAATAAAATTCTTTTTAGCACGGATATTTCAAAATAATTCTCACAAAAAATGAGAAAGTACAGATATTATCTGTATTACAAAACGTTATGAATGGGAACCAAATTTTATTGACAGGTGTAAACAATTTTTATTGTTAGCATTGGTTTTTTTAAAAAAACTTTCGTTAGCGCGTGTCAAAAGTTTTTGATATTTTATGTAATTTTGACGATTGGAGCAATTTTTCTATACAGTGCGAGTTTGTAACTTGGAATAAATTCAGCAAATCCAGGACAGTTAATTTTTTGGAATAACGCTTGGGCAATGGTGACCTACGGGTCTTACTGCTCCTTAGCCTAACTCTTGTAATTGAAGACCTTGGTGCAAAAACCGGACAAGTCCATATTTTATAAGTTTTGGGAAATTGAAAAAAACTTTCTATTTTTGGATATTTATAAGGAACAGATAGCATACATGTTTTTTTTGTGGTATATAGAATAAAATTGTTAGGGAAACATTAAAAAACAATATTATAAAAAACATCAGAGCTAGAATTTTTTGAAAATTTGAACTTGTCCGATTTTTGCCCCAAAAATACGATAAAAAATAAGTTACAACGTAAATGATAACTTTGAAGAGCTTTATTTCAAAAACTGAAAACTCTTAATAAATCACAGCAGTTACTGAATAAATAAACCTATTGCCAGCGAGACCCTGACTGTTCCGCATATTCCCCCACCCAGCCAAGTCCCTACGATTTGTGAAGCTGTTGATGAAAATACCGTACAAGTCCTGGACTTAGCTGTTTCTTGCACCCAAGAATGTAGCGGCCAAGTCCTAAAGATATTAACGTTGCATTCTTTTGGACTTGCCTGATTCTTGTACCAATCGATCGGCGATATTTTAATACATACATTTTAACGGAAATCGTTATTTCGACCAAAAATGAACTTGTCTGGTTTTTGCACCAAGGTCTTCAATCGTGACTTTGGTCTTAGCAAATGATTTTCTCTTAGAAAAAAGTATTTACGATAAAGTGTTTCCTTATTTTTAAAATTATTTAAGTAACAGGTCACAAAAAAGAAAAATATTAAAAACATATTCAAATAAAAAAATAAATAATATAGGAGTTCCTCAAGGAAGTATACTAGGTCCAATATTATTTATTTTATACATCAACGATAAGCCCTTAATTTTAAAAATGTGTAAGTTACAAATGCTTGCTCATGACACCTTAATTTACATTAATGTTTTAAGTATTTTTGATGGTCTAAATACTCTAAATTATAAGATAAATATATTACTAAAATGGCTAAAACTAAGTAGGTTAAACTAAAATATTTCAAAAACTAAATGTATGGTTATGGGTAATAATTTAAATTGTCAAAATATAAATGTTGTAATTGATGGTGAAAAATTGGAATTAGTAAAAAGTTTTAAATGTTAAGGGATAATCATTGATTTAAAATTAAAATTCTTTAATTAGTTTGAAAGTAGCATATCGAAGATTGCCGGAAAAATAGGTTATTTTAAAAAAATCAGTTCTAATTTAAGTTTGTTTTCTAAAAAAACTGTATTTAATACTATTATATTACCACATTTTCTTTAATGTTCTTCCATTTTATATTGTGCTAGTGAGGAAATATTTGATAAATTACAAATTTTACAAAATGAGGATTATTTTAAATTGTGACAAATATACAAAAATAAATTTTATGTTAAAAAATTTAGATTGGTTGAATATCAGAAATTTAATTTTTTATTTAGTATGTATCTTTATACATAAAATTAAAAATAATTTATTGCCCGATTGATTAAAAAAAAATTTTTCTTTTAATTATGACCATCATAATTATAAAACAAAAACTAATCAAAATTTTTATGTGGATAGAGTGTCTAATACATTAGCTTACAAGTCTATTTTTCATAAAGGTTTGATAGAGTAAGTATAATAATTTGGAAAATTCTATTAAATCTCAAATATCATTAAATTTATTTAAAAAAACTTTAAAATTGCATTTAATTAAAAAACAAAATGATACGTAATATTTGATACAATTTGCAAAATGTTTAAATTTTCTGTCTGTTTTTGTTAAAAAAAGGTTGTGTTTTAAATATTAAAAATTAATCTACAAAAATGTGTTTAAAAAATTAGGTATAGCTTTTTGCTAAATAAAACATGTTACTACTACTACATTTATATTCCAAATCTTGGTTAGTTTAAAAATGTGGTTTTGTACCATAAAATGAAAACTTTTGTGCGTCTTTTTATTGATTTAATTTGTGATTCAATAATATTTATATTAAATCACAAATTAACTCAAAAAAAACTCGATCAAAAGTTAATAATAAAATTCAAAAGTTCTAAAACCGCCGTTCAAATTTCACGCCATTGCACCCCTGGTGGCCAGCAGGCACACTAAAACCCCCCTGCCTCGCTATCTCTTCTTTCTCCCTCCATTTTGTTGCGATTGTTTAATATGGAGTTAACATTTCTAACCCTATAAATTTTCTTTGTGATGATATATGACGAAACGTGTCTTGGATGGATCTGATGCAATTAAAGGAAACATTTTCTTCTGTGTTACACCTATGGAGGACTTGAGGTAGGAGGCCAATCGCAATGCATTGGATTCGGTCCCAAATTAGCATCGGTAATTCAGCTTTACGAGTCGCTGTAAGATGGCGCGCGTGTTCGAAGTGGGCTATCAAATAATGGTTTCTTATGGACGCAATAACTATTTTTATTTAAATTAGTTCTTTAAGGAACAAATAAGGACTTTTATATGAATTTACACTTACTTTGTTATACTTATTAGTAAACTCGGCCTGTATAAAGTTCCAACGATGCTTGGTTTTTAAAATACAGGGTATTAAACATTCTAGCTACAAAGGTTTTTTTTTAAAGTGAGCTTACCTTTGGAGCTAGAAAGAGACTTATTTGGCTACATTTTCTCTCTGAAAAAGATCCTGTCTTACACCCCGACACAAAGCAAACTCTACTTTTATAAATTGTACCATTATTCATTATAAATATGGAAATTAATTACAATACAACGTTATTTGTCTTGTCTTGCCTTCAAACATTATTTGTTATTTCGAAAAATAAAATGTCAATTGTCAAAAGTAAAAGCACAGAAAAATAACGGGTTTAACTAAAAGTTAAAAACTATGGAGGATCTAGTTTTCCATATTAAAAACGAAGAAGAAGAAGACAACATCAGCCCACTTCGGACGCGAGAGCCATCTATCGGCAAATAGCGAACTAACCAAAAACCGGGACAGAATTTGAAAATGCTGCCATTGTCGATCGGCCTCCTACCCTATAGTTCTCCATAGTTACACCTATGGAGAACTAGAGGGTAGGAGGCCGATCGAACTATGGAGAACTATAGGGTAGGAGGCCGATCGACAATGGCAGCATTTTCAAATTCTGTCCCGGTTTTTTGGTTAGTTCGCTATTGGCTGATAGATGGCTCTCGCGTCCGAAGTGGGCTGATGTTGTCTTCTTCTTCTTCGTTTCTAATATGGAAAACGAGATCCTCCATAGTTTTTAACTTTTTCTTAAACCATTTATTTTTCTGTGCTTTTACTTTTGACAATTGACGTTTTATTTTTCGAAATAACAAATAACGTTTGAAGTAGTGATGGGAAAAATCGAGTTATTTCAATAATCGATTACCGAGAATTCTAGTGATTTAAAAAACCGAATGATAATTGATTGTTTACTTAAATGCTATATGAGGGGCAATTTAAACAAAATCCATTTTTTTTAATCACTTAAAAAATCAACCACATATATTTTTAGACTTCTAAAAAAAAAAAAAAAAAAAGGTCGCCAGTTCCATAAACTAACTACTTTGTATAGCCCCGCAATGAGTGATCGCTTATTTTTTTAACTCGAGTGATCCCATCACTATCAAAAACCATTATGTTCATCACTCATTTCGTCAGTCAAATGATTTCCGAAGATAATCGAATAATTCGAGTGATTGAAAAAACCGAGTGATCGGTTATTTTTCACTCGAGTTATCCCATCACTAGTTTGAAGGCAAGACAAGACAAATAACGTTGTATTGTAATTAATTTCCATGTTTATAATGAATAATGGTACAATTTATAAAAGTAGAGTTTGCGCTTTGTGTCGGGGTGTAAGACAGGATCTTCTTCAGAGATGAAACGCAGCCAAATAAGTCTCTTTCTAGCTCCAAAGGTAAAACCCTCTAGCTAGAATGTTCCTGTATTTTAAAAACGAAGCATCGTTGGAACTTTATACAGGCCGAGTTTACTAATAAGTATAACAAAGTAAGTGTAAATTCATATAAAAGTCCTTATTTGTTCCTTAAAGAACTAATTTAAATAAAAATAGTTATCGCGTCCATAAGAAACCATTTATTTGATAGCCCACTTCGAACACGAGCGCCATCTTATGGCAACTCGTAAAGCTGAATTACCGATGCTAATTTGGGACCGAAACCAATGCATTGCGATCGGCCTCCTACCTCAAGTCCTCCATAGTTACACCCTAACGTTGTCAAAAATGAAGAATTGTACATTCTACTCATAACCACACAAATTTAACATTAAAAGTTCAACGTTTTCGTAGGCATGTCTTTGGCATTTCTGGTTTTAAACACTAGGGTTACAGTTTTAAATCATTTCGGAACAGAAAGTATGAAAGTTGTTGAAATCGTTTAGCAAATTATCTGCTAACGATCATTTGAGGTGCTATAATAACTTAATCTAGGGTATTATGGATGCCAGAGGCGTCGCGCTTGTATAATTTAATAATGTTTAGTTTACCCAGGCTGAAAACGAAATATTTATATACAATTTTGCCGACTGTTACACAAAAATAATTTAATCCGTACCTTGTTAAAAAGCTTTCATTTAAAGTCCAGAGGCCCTTACATTGATTCTAGTTTATATCGATTTTTAAAATCATTTTTGGCAATATTCGCGTTAGAACAACAACGCAACGGTAATGTTAGTTTTTGTAACATTGTGGATGTTTACATTAAGTTATATTAGCGTAGACGTTAAGTACTATAACGTAGGCAAGCCTGACGTTACAGGACGGCTTTTAATATAATGAAATGAACACAAAATGGCGCTGTTAAAAAGAGATCGCCTACTTCTGTTCCGAAATTCAGACTTAATAAATACGTTTAGGCTAACTTTTTTTGGAAATACTTAAACATGCTTCTTCTGGACTTTGTCTAAAATCTCTGGACAGGAACACAACGGCCTACAAGACATTATTTTAAACAAAAAACAAAAAAAGTTTTTACTTATAGAATATACGGAATGTGAATGTTCGGAAATAATGAGCAAGAAATTTAGGGGATAATTCTAGACCGAAAATAAATGCTATCTCTCTCTATAACATTTTTTGAAAATTGATTATTAACGAAGTTACAGGGTTTTAAAATTAAATTTCATTTGAAGTATTTTTTGCAATACCTTTTGCCAGGCTCATAACATTTTGACAAAATCTCGTATATGGGGCTTGTTCGGGATGAAGAATACAAATTTGCCCACCGTTTTTTCGCATATTGTAGAGGGCGCCACATAGGAGCCTATACTTTAATTTCAATGGTCCCAACTTTTTGTAATACACTGTATGCGCATTTTGACTGAATATTTTTGTTTTCCTAACCTTTTGACATAAAAAAGGTATATAACTTTTGTTTCGACAAATCTAACCGTTTTCAAGAAAAACGTTAAAATAACCTTGCATGTGATAAATACAAAATCATTTTAATTTATTTTCAACCTTAAACATAGCTGCATAGCAAAGGAAGAAATATTTCATCGAGTTCGCCGTCATTTTTTTAGAAGAATTAATTTAAGTATTGAAGAAGAAATATGTCACTTTGAGCCTTTGATTTGAATGTTTAATTTATTGTTCTTAGTAACTTATGTATTTTAAAACTGCAAATAAAATTTAACTTTAACACCTGTAACTTCGTTAATAATAAATTATCGAAAAAATGTTATAGGAATAGATAGTAATTATTTTCGGTCTAGAATTATTATCCCCTAAATTTTTTGTTCATCATTTCCGGACACACTGTATAAATATTTATTATGGAAACAAAAATTCAAAAAGAATAAGTAGTATAGGCGTCCAAAAAATTATAGTTAGTTTTATAACAATACACTTATTTTTTAAATGTGAATATCTAAATATACTAGATACCTACTACGCCACTGATTTGAAATTTGCTTAAATTGACTAACTTCCCAAAATGTTTCCAAGTCAGTTAATAATAATGCCCCCACAGTGAACATGATACCGTGCTGTGTTATTACACCAAAAAATTGTTATTTATTATTTTATTAGTGTTATGGCTTACACTTTCTATTATTGTATTGTACACGGTCGCGTGTATTATTACAATTCTTGGCATGTGATTATAACAGGAAAATGATATATCATAGTGAAATTTTGCTAAATTCTTTCGGCCAACATTTTTGGTAGTGAATTAATGATTGCAAAAAATATAACATATAATTTTTATTCTATTAGTTTTTAATTGAGTATCCTCCAGCGTACAACACTATTTTTGATTAAACATACTTTATAGTATCTACCTCACAAAGTAACTAAGTAATATTATTGCCATTACAAAAGCTAAATAAAAGTAGTATTTTTCAGTAAGAAGCCATTCTTGTACATTATTATTTTAACTGACATTTAATATCAAAAAAATTACCTTGTTGGACTTCCATTGTCTTTATTTTGTTACTTAACACAACGTTTCGGTTAGTTAGTAGCTCTAACCGTTTTCAAGTGTAATTCTAAGGCTACTGTCTTAAATACTATCCATGTGCAATGAAGCTTATGTGCTTATTGGAGTGTGAAGTTTGAGCTCGTTTTGGAAAAGAAAAGGCTTCCAAATATTGGGGATATCTGTACTTGGTTTACTAAATATTTGGGTGTTTTAATTCATGAAAGCTACATCTTTGAATTTCCGTTTTCTCCAGTGCTATTCCATGACCAAAACCTTGGCTTCTGGCCACTGTCTATTATGTTGGGTGGTCCATACATGTTCCGCTATACCTGATCTCGAAGTTTCATCTCTTTGAGTATGTTTCAGATGTTCTTTAACTCGTACTGGAAGGTCTTTTTGTTTCTCCAATGTACGATTCGCCACACTCGCAAGGGATTTGATAGATACCATTTTTTGGGTTTTCATTACTGGGGGGTTTTACTTTTGTAAGAAAGCTTCTAAGCGTATTTCCGGATTTAAAGGCCGTTTTGATATTATAGTTTTTGGTTATCCTTCTAATGTTTTCATAAATCTCCTTGACATAAGGTATTATAAGAAATGCTTGCTCCTCTTTCGTTTATGTATTAGTTTTTACTCCCGTAGTCTACTACTTCACTGATCGATAGGGAAAAATCGATCTATAACATATGTATTAAAAAACAAATAAATTATCTCATCGACTAAGCGAAATTCTTTCAGTAATTTCAAAGCCTTATTTTAGGAAATAGCATTGCAGGAAATATTTTTCGCATTGCAGGTGTGTGCTAATATGCTATTCCAAGCTTTAAACTTTAGGTTTTTGTGATATCCTTTTGTTTTAACGCTAGTCATAAATCGCATTGTGTGCGAAATGCCTAATAGTATGTAGTTGTAGTAGTAGTATGTTTTATTTAGCAAAAAGCTACAATTAAATATTTTTTAATACATTTCTTTTAACAAATTTTTATAGATTTATTTTTAGATTTAAAAACGCAACTTCCTTTTAACAAGAACAGACAGAAAAGTTAAATATTTTGCAAATTGTATCAAATATTACATATCATTTTGTTTTTTAATTAAATGTAATTTTAAGTTTTTTTAAATAGTTTTAATGATATTTGAGATTTAATACAATTTTCCAAATTATTATATTTTATCAAACCTTTATGAAGCAAATGTTTTAGTTAGACACTCTATACAAATAAAAAATTTTATTAGTTCTTGTTTTATAATTATGATGGTCATAATTAAAAGAACAAAAAAATTTTAAACAATCAGGCAATAAATTATTTTCAACTTTATGTATAAAGATACATACCAAATAAAACATTAAATTTCTGACATTTAACCAATCTAAATTTTTTAACATAATAGCTATTTATGCCATCAGTTACGAAATGCCTAATTTTGTTGCAAGTTACACAAAATTTCATTTCGTAACCTATTGCATACAAGATTTTTTCTAATTTTGAAGAAAGTAATAAAAAAATCAAATTTAATATAATTGATAAAAATTTGGAAAACATAAATTTAGTTTTTCTAATTTTGACATATAACTGATGGCATAAATAGCTATTGTTGCTGTTACTTCATGTTACTTGTCAGTTTGACATTTTGTAAAAAAGTCTAGACGGAAGGTTTTTAGCGAGATTGATATAGCGATATTGAAGAGGCAGCAGGTAATGCTCTATTATCAGTAATTCCCAAAAAGTCAAAGGCAGTTTATGTTTTGGCATACGAAAAATTTGTTACGTGGTGTGATGAGAAGAAAATTAAACATGTTAATGAGAAAGTTTTACTTGCATATTTCTAGGGTAAGAAAGATCTAAAAGTTTCCACATTATGGACACTTTACTCAATGTTAAGGTCTGAACTAAATCTGAAAAGGAATATTGATATTAAAAAATATACAAATTTGGTAGCATATATTAAAAGGCAAGCGGACGGGTACAGTGCTAAAAAGTCAAAAGTTTTTATTAAAAAAGATTTTGCCAAATTTTTATTGGAAGCTGATGACAAAGAATACTTAATGGCTAAGGTTGCAATGATAATTGGAATGGCAGGAGCATGCAGAAAAGTAGAATTAACTTTTCTTCCAGTAGAAAATGTTATAGACGAAGGAAGCCATTTTCGTGTTGATATCCCACCTTCAAAAACAAAAGTTATACGGCAGTGTGCAATTACCACTGGAGACATTGAAAATACGAATCTTGTTGAAATATTAAGAAAATATATTAAGTTGCGTCCCCAGATTCTTAAACACAACAGATTTTTTGTAAAATATGCGAATAGAAAATGTACCAGAAATCCTGTGGGAATTAACACATTTAGCAGTCTGCCAAAAGTTATTGCACAATTTCTTGGTCTTTCAAATCCTGTTCTATATACTGGCCACTGCTTCAGAAGAAGCTCTGCCACTTTCCTAGCAGACAGTGGCGCTGATCTTTTAAAATTAAAGAGGCACGGAGGTTGGAAATCTAGTTCTGTTGCGGAGGGATATGTTGAAAATTCCATGAATAATAAAAAACTTATAGCGCAAGAAATATTTGGTGAAACATCTAATGCAATGTGCGTCGCTTCCCAAATAACAGCAAGTTCGAGCAATGAAAAAAATATGTCGTCGGGAATTAATTTGAATAATTGCAATAATTGTGTTATCAATATTTATAATAATTAATTAATTTATAATTTATGTTTTTAACTTCTATTATAACAGTTTAATAAATAGAATAATTCTTTTTGTCACTAATTTTGAAATACATTTTTCGTCACCAATTGCATAAAATTTTACTTTATGCAACTAGTTACAAAAAGTAAGACGTTTCATAATGTCAATCAGTTTTAAAAAGTGTCACTTTATATGTCAAAATTAGAAAAAATTTATTTTTGTATATTTGTCACAATTTAAAATAATCCGCATTGCCTTATTTTGTAAAATTTGTAATTTATCAAATATGTCCTCACTAGCACAATATATAAAAATGGAAGAACAATAAAGAAAATGTGGTAATATAATAGTAATAAATATAGTTTTGTTCGAAAACAAACAAATTAGAACTGATTAATAAAATTATTAATAAATTTAAAATTTAAATTTTGAATCAATAATTAAAACTCTTTAGTAATTCCAATTTTTCACCATCAATCACCACATTTATATTTTGACAATTGAAATTATTACCCATTACCATACATTTAGTTTTTGATAAATTATTCTGTATTTAATTTTAATTTATTTACCTTTAGCCAATTTAATAATATATTTATCTCAGAATTTAGGGTATTTAGACCATCAAAAATATTTAAAACATTAATGTAAATTAAGGTGTCATCGGCAAACATTTGTAACTTACATATTTTTAAAACTAAAGGCATATCGCTGATGTCTAAAATAAATAATATTGGACCAAGTACCTATACTTCTTTGAGGAACTCCATATTATTTATTTTTTTATTTGAATATGTTTTTGATAGCTTTGTTAAACCTGAAGGTTCCCAAATTTCAGTATTTTAATACAATACCATTAAGGGATTCCTATTTTCACTAATAATTTGGAGGATTTTTTAAAAAGAGTTGTAATTCATAAAAATATGGGTACTTATAAATAACTCAATCTTAGAGAGCCCTTCATCCAAAATTTTCAAAAATTCAATGAATGGCCTATTATTAAAAAATGAAGTCAAAGATTTAGTGTAGAATCGTAAAATAGACACAGAGAGTTTTCGTTTTTTTTTTCCAAGGACAATATCGTTAAAAAAAATACATAAATTTTTCCTTAACGTTTTAAACAGTGTTGCAGGTTCCAAAGTCGTTATAAATATTTTCTATACCTGAGGACAAATACCATAAAAGTTGCTTGGAACAATTTTAATCCAAAAAGGAAACGAGAAAAAAGGGTGAAAAACTTTTTTTTTAAACTGAAAGAATAAATTTATAATTTTCCCAACCAATTATCACCAAATGTAAGACTGATAAAAATTGCGGTTTCCGGATATTTCTGTATTAATATTATGCCAATTACGATTCAATTCTCAGGCATCAAAGAAGAACAACTTAACGTGCTGAGTTAAACAGGAAATGCATTTTATCCACCACATTAGTTTAATTAATTATTAATATACATAATTATGGTTTAATAAAGATAAACTGCTATGTAAAGTAGGTACTTGTACTCGTACATACAATTTTTAATAATTCTAGTAACAATATAATATACAGGGTGATTCATTAAGGGTGGCGACCGGCCATATCTCGGAAACTACTAGGCATAGAAACTTGGAGAAAAAAAAATTATGATTAAAGCGGTCATGAGAAAATTCTGGAAATTACTTTTAAGTTCCTCATTTCGCCGTAAGGGGGACAATAAATTTTTTTTTTTTAAATTCTAAATTTCTCCGAAATTTCCCATATTAAGGTATAACTCTGATTACATCATCGAAAAGCTTAGACAATTCTGCATCATTTTGGTTTAAGGCTCATTGGCGTACCGGCCTTGATAAGAGTGGGGGAAGCTATTGAATGTGCAAACATTAAAATCGCTGTAACTTGTAAACGACTTATCCGATTTTACTAAATTTTAGCTTGTTTGGAAGGGAAAGGTAAGTATCTTCAATCGCCGTATCCAATAATACACGATGGTGTTTAATAAAATTGCTAGAGGGCGCAATTTGTAATAATAACAGTTTTTTCGATTTTATCCCGGAAATTCAAATCATACGGTATAACTATGACATCATAATCGAAAAGGAGATGAAATTTGCAAGAAAAGTTGTGAAGACCGCAGTTCGATATCTTTTTTCGTTTCAGAGTTATTGCCGAAACAATAATTTTTAATACAAATTGCGCCCTCTAACAATTTTATTAGAAATTATCTTGTACCATTGGATACGACAATTGAAGGTACTTACCTTTCTCTTCCAAACAAGCTTAAATTTAGTAAAATCGGTTAAGTCGTTTAGAAGTTACAGCGATTTTAATGTTTACAGTTTCACTTGATAAGAGTCGGAGAAGCTATTGAAAGTGTACACATTAAAATCGCTGTAACTTCTAAACGACTTATCCGATTTTACTAAATTTAAGCTTGTTTGGAAGGGACAAATAAGTATCTTCAATTGCCGTATCCAACAGTACACGATAGTGTTTAATAAAATTGCTAGAGGGCGCAATTTGTATTAAAAATTATTGTTTTGGCAATAACTCTGAAACGAACAAAGATATCGAACTGCGGTCTTCACAACTTTTCTTGCAAATTTCATCTACTTTTCGATTATGATGTCATAGTTATACCGTATGATTTGAATTTCCGGGATAAAATCGAAAAAACTGTTATTATTACAAATTGCGCCCTCTAGCAATTTTATTAAACACTGTCGTGTACTGCTGTATACGACGATTGAAGGTACTTACCTTTCCCTTCCAAACAAGCTTAAATTTAGTAAAATCGGATATGTCGTTTACAAGTTACAGCGATTTTAATGTTTGCACATTCAATAGCTTCCCCCACTCTTATCAAGGCCGGTACGCCAATGAGCCTTAAACCAAAATGATGCAGAATTGTCTAAGCTTTTCGATGATGTAATCAGATTTATACCTTAATATGGGAAATTTCGGAGAAATTTAGAATTAAAAAAAAAAAAATTTAATTGTGCCCCCTTGCGGCGAAATGAGGAACTTAAAAGTAATTTCCAGAATTTTCTCATGACCGCTTTAATAATAATTTTTTTTCTCCAAGTTTCTATGCCTAGTAGTTCCCGAGATATGGCCGGTCGCCACCCTTAATGAATCACCCTGTATACAGGGTGTTCCTTAATGACGTGCTAATATTTTAGGGTGTGATTCCTCAAGTCATTTTATGAAGAAAAGTTCATATAAACATATTATGTTGTAAACGGCTTAAATTTTTTGCTACAGGCTGTTGAATTTTTTCTTTTTTAACGAGTTTTTTGTAATATCTCTGAAAGTACTTTAGATAATATTTTCAATTTTTGCATGTGCTAATAGGACATAAAACCACATGTTTTAGTTATAAAAGTTATTTTTTTGTCCCACCAGTGGCGTCCCTGCAAACAGGTCCTCTGACATTGTTTAGAAAAAAAGTGGTACGCCACTGACATTTTTCCATGTGGGTATTTTTTTTGGTTAGCCGGATCAATTCTACATAAAAATAGTCTCTTGAGTTTTTCTCCTCAGGCAGACCGTTCTTAATTAAAATAATTAAATTAAATTAGCTCTACTATTTATTATTATTAACATTGATAATGCAAAATTTTGTTTTATAAAAATTGTTGGAAATTACCACCTTCACTTAATAGGCATGCTTTCGCCTGTCTTTGCATCGAATAGCGCACTCGTTCAAATATCCCATCCAAATTCCGTATTGTTTCACAGAAGGCAATTATTCGCTTCCTTAAATTTTCTAAAGTGTTAATGGGAGTTTTATACACTAGAATTTTAAGATGACCCACAAAAAAAAAATCCAAACTATTGAGATCAGGGGATCTTGCTGGCCATTGTTGAGCTCCTCCGCGACCTATCCAACTTTTCGGATAAATTGCATCTAAATAGTCGCGAACGCTTACACTGAAATGGGCAGGAGCTCCATCAGGCATGTACCACATTTGATTCCTTAGCGCATATGGTACATCTTCAAGTAACACAGGCAAAATTTAGTTATTCTTGAAGGAAATGCAGATAAGACTGCCGTTAAGGCGTTAATTATGTTTTTAAAGACGTCACCAGGATAACTAGATTTATGTGATCAAAAATTATTCGTCAATACTGCAAAAATAAGCTAATTTTATTTAATTTTAATTATGAACGGTGTGCTTGAGGAGAAAAACTCAAGAAACAATTTTTATGTAGAATTGATTAGGCTAATCAAAAATAATATCCACATGGAAAGATGTCAGTGGCGTACCACTTTTTTTCTAAAAAATATCAGGACATGTTTGCAGGGACGCCACTGGTGGGACAAAAAAAACTTTTATAGCTAATACATGTAGTTTTATGTCCTATTAGCACATGCTAAAATAGAAAATATTATCTAAAGTACTTTCGGAGATATTACAAAAAACTCATTAAAAAAGAAAAAAAACAACACCCGTAGCAAAAAATTTAAGCCGTTTACGACATATGTTTATATGAACTTTTCTTCATAAAATGACTTGAGGAATCACACCCTAAAATATTAGCACGTCATTAAGGAACAAACTGTATATACAAGGTGTAGTCGTTATCACGTAAGTTTGTAATGGCCGCTGTTGCCATAATATGTAATTTCTAGTAAAGTCAAATTAATCTAAGAACTCGCCACATCGCCTGTCATTAATGACCATTTTTTTGAGAACATTTACCATAGTAATGTATATTTTTTTTAACTTCATCAGATAGTAAAGATTTCAACGAACAAAAAGCCCACCGACTTTTTTAAAAAAGCAGATATTTTGACGTGAGAATTTTCGATTGAAAATTAGGGTGTTTTTTCGATATTAAGTCAAAATAAGGTTAAAAAATAAATATTTTAAATCAAAAAAATTACAGTGTGTTTAGGACATAAAAAGGTAAGTTTTACCCAAATTTCGTGGATAAAAAAAAAAATTTGTAAAAGATAAAAATAAAAAACCAAAAACTTGGTTATTTGAATTTTTCACATACATTTTGAGGTTATATGAAAAAAGTGTAAATACAAAAGTTATAGATCTTTTTATTACCTACAACTTTGCGATTTAACGTTTTTCCATAGGACTTGTAGTTTTACCGGAAATCGATATAAATCGTTTTCTACACTTAAACACCCCCCCCCCCCCCACCCCCCCTTCCCGACCTTAGATCGCCCGTAATTTATTTTTCCTTTCATTTTTGTTCTATTCTCTTCCTTTTCCAATGGGTTTCATCCTACTATTATCTTTTTTCACTTTTTACCATTTTCAAAGGCACTGGTCTATCTTGCGTGTTGTTTCATCTTTAAAACAAATTAAATAATAAATATTAATACCGGTAGCATCGATATTCCCACGATAAAGACGTGTTATAATTTAAGCAATACACAGTTATTCGCTTACCTTGAGAATGAATTTATTCAAATTTTATGCCAATCAGCACAGAAGAATGAAGTGTATTCATGACAAAATACTAACCTGAAACAAAACAATAAGTTAGTAAATTTATCGGTTCTGGCTCCTGATTTTACATTAATACATTTTCTTTTTACAGTTTAATAACATAACCGTTTACATAACATTTTCTGAACTACAAATTCTTTGGTAAAAAAAGTTTATGAAAAAATATTAACATATTATACAGGGTGATTAAAAAAAAAATACAGACCAAAGTTGTAAACATTTTAATGGACTACCCTGTATATTAATACATATTTCGATAGCGCAGAGTAAATAAAGGCAAGCTACTGTTATAATACCTATACATTGAGGAAAATAATCTAATACAACAGGTTTGTACATAGTTTATAATGATAGCTTATTTTGTATTGACCCATATTAAATAAGTTGCTAGTGTATCAAACCCGCTTTAATGTTATATCAATCAAGTCCAGATTTGCTAAAACAGTGTTTTTATTGGTAGTAATCAGTTCCATTAGCAGTAAAGTCTTATTGAATAATGAACTAGTTTTAATACAGCACTTTTGTTCAGACATAAATTGTATCTTCTCAATGCGACGCATTTTGTTTCTAGTAAAGCGCTTTTTCTACAACTAAGAAAGTAGAACAGCGTCCCCAAAAACGAATTGCATCCGTTGGAACCTATAATACACAAGACGTTGGTGTGGGTTCGTAGCGATCGGCAATCGGCGCGCGCCGTATTATTAGTTTTAACGTATTTACTGCGCAGGTCACATCGTTGTTCGCAGTCTTCTAGCTGTCTTGTCTGAATTTGAAGTTTATTGATCGTACCAATACCTGTTTTAATTAATTTATTTTTACTTTTTATTTAAGTTTTTTTTAATTTTGCATGTCAGATAAAGCGATAGAAGATTTTTATTTCGCACAACCCATCATTAGTATTGAACTTTATAATTTATGGACGAATTTTACCATCTCAGTAAACTATGTTGCATAAAAGGTAATCATATTCAATGTTAAACGACAAGAGCAATATCACACTAGAAGCTATTTTTTCACATGTCTTATGTACTGTTAATTATTTGACATGTGAAAATAAGTAGAATAATAAAAGCCTTTTGAAATTGAAATTGAGAAGCTATTTAAATTTTTGAGAACTAAGTACAGTACTGATTTTTGGTGATAAGCATAAGCTTTATTAACCGTAGTAAGCAACTATTATTATGATTAATGTCAAGTTTCATTACAAATGCCAGTCGGTACTAATACAGTATATTAAACCGGATTACATCTTCAATACAACTTGATAATTACTATAAGTATTCAGAGCAATATTGGCTATAAACCATTTTATGGTAGCAATAACTCCTATTTCCTATTGGCCAAATTACCGTGATATTACCACTACAGAACGGTCTAGCAATTTTCCTTGACTTACAGTAGGAAAGCGCATCGCTATCACATATAGTACTAAACAGTTGTATAAAGAGTTTGTGAATTCTTATAAGGAATAGAAGGCTTTTTTCTCAGTGTACCTAGGTTATGACGTTTCTGAGATATGTAACATTTTTTTTAGCTCACAATTTAAGAAGCATACTTGCCGTACATATTGGAGATGTGTGTTTCAAATTGTATTGATACTTTAGCAAAAATATCCGATTCAATTCTATAATAGAGATCTCTTCAAAAAAGTGTACCTACAGGGTGTGTGAAATGTACTTTTTAATTTCTTAACTTTCTTATTTTAAATGGAACACCCTGTATTTATTATCTATTATTCAAATTCTAATAACCTTTGACTTCCAAAGGGTTGAATGGGGGTTATTTTATAATTTATTAGTAAAAGTGGAAAAAATATTCTTTGAGGGACTTTCTTGAAACGCAGCATACCTATTATATTCTCTACAATTAATAAAACACTTGTCTTATTTTTTGGAAATCGACCCCCAAAGCGTTGCGTTGAAATGCTAGATGGCAAGTAAACATTGAAATAAGTACATAAATTCTATACTCATACTTAGGCGGTAGCTTATATTAAAAAGTATAATTATATTATTATAGTTTACTTTTTCATAATACAGCAAATAAAAAAATATGCCATTAAATTAAGAAAGTCGCTGACCTTTAATATAGCAAACATTAATACAAATCTCGCAGTTCCTATAATAAAAAATATGTACATACATAAAAGTGTAGGTACACAATAGATATTGCAATAAATATACCTTTAACACCCAATGTCGTACGCCTTAATCAACAAATAAATTGAATAAAGTAAGTTGTTAAAGACATGAAAATTAATAGATTACATAACTCAGTCACCTACAAAAACAATCAAGAGGAAAAGTTTAAAATCCGGGTATAGTCAGACAAGTACTTGACGTTAATTACCTCCTGTCTTTTCCTTGAGTGTTATGAATTAATTATTGCAAATATATTCAGTCTAACTTAATAATATATTCATTACATTTCCTGCGATCGCATGTAAGTAGTTAATAATATTTCCTAAAACAATTATATAAAGATAATATACCTAATCGTAGCTTTCTTGGATATATTTGTACTTAATAGTAATGGTAAACCCTTAATAATTTTATCAAGAACCAGCTAGAGGTAACTTTTTCTTAAAACAACGCGTTTCGACAGAAGACTCGTTTTGACATTAAAACAGTTGATCTGGTTTCGTCGTTAAAGTTCCCAGATCAGCAGTGGGCCGTAGCCAGCTCACGCGTCAGGTTGCGTCATATTATTTTCTTCTTTTTTTGGTGTTTTTAAATGTTTCTGTGGCTGTTTTTTATGAAGTGTGTGTTTTAAACATTTTGCTTCTGTAATTTATATATTTCAGAGACAGATTTTCTTGGTGTTTATTATTTAAGTTTAATAGTGAGTACAATTTTGATTAACTCATCTATTATCAAATCAATAAAGTGCCTAGTTAAACCATTTACTTATCGTTATATACAGGATGACTCATAACTAATTAAAATATTGATATTAATGAAGTAGAACTTTACTACATACCTATAATAGTCCTCTCATTCATAACTTGAGGTGACGCAGTCAGAAATTAAACTCATATTGTATAAGCAATGTCCTCTAGGAGTTATCTTTGAAATAATTGTCTTTCTTGTCCTCAAAAACATAATTACATCAAATTTGATTCATATTCATTGAACCATTTTCAGATTGATATATTTTCTAAAATACATTTTATTTAGATATTGGACCACCCTGTATTTCTATAATAGTAGAAATTTTATTATAAAAAATTAAACATAAATAACCTATTTTCAAGTCTTCTATCTCCTGTGTCTTAGTTATGTGACTTCTTTGACCAAAAAAATCAATAACAATCACAGTAGTGTCCAGTAGTGTTTAAATTACTTTCTAGTATACCAATATTTTTAGAATTATCCAGAATCTAAAACGAGGCATAAGTAACGTACGTAATTTTCGGACACTCAGTGTCAGGGTTGAAAAAAAAAAATGTATTTTTTAATTTTATACAAAACACATGTTTTTTTTTGTTTTAAACGTTTTTTTTTTTTTGTTTTAAACATGTTTTTTTTTGTTTTTAAATTTTATGTTTTAAACGAATAAAACTTAGAAAAAAACATTGTTTAAATCATATTTTTTCAAACATATTATTAATTAAAAATGTTTGATCTATTATTCTACTAAATAATAGATACCTTATTTAAAGTCCGACTCTGTACTAAACTGTCGCGATCAGCTGTTACGAACTACGTCGCGCCACCGCCGTGAGACTGTGCCGGTGAATCCCCAAAATAAGAAAACCAATTGCAATGAGAAACTATTGGCCTGGGGGAACCACAGACTATTTATAAATTCGCATTATTGCAAGTTGGCTATTGCAATAACGTCTACTGCAAGTTATTTTGTGGTGTTCTTTGTTCTTTTTTTTTTAAATGTCGTCTACGGGAAGAAAGAAAGATGCCATTTGGTCATACTTTGATGTTGTTAGAGATAATAACAAAAAATCAGTGACTGCTAAATGTAAAAAATGTAAAGTAATTATAGCTGGACTAGTGCTGCGTATGAAGAAACATTTAAAAATGTGTTCCATCTGAAAATTCTCAGCTACCAATGTCAATTATCTATGATTCCGAGTCAGATGAGGATTTAACGCTAGATGAGATATCCAAAACCCAAAAATATTCACACCATTGGAATGGTGGCGTTCTATGAAAAATATAAATACGATAGCAATGGAACTTGCTCAACAGCTTCATACAGCTGTTGCATCGTCAGCCAACATAGAAAGACTCTTCTCATTATACGGTTTAGTCAATTCAAAACTACGTAATCGGCTGGGCAATGTCAAAGCTGCTAAGTTGGTTTCAATTTTTAAAGAGCTTAATTCCATCAATGTTGACGTGACTGATCAGATATATCAGATTGATGACTTAGATGAATATGAGACCAGTGGCGGCTCGTGACTAGTGAGTCAGGGGGGCGCTGGCTTTAAATTAAAAAAAATTAAAATGTCTATTATTTTCGAAAGTACGTGTCTGTTTTTTCTAACTTTCTCGTTGTGAATTTTAATTTCATCAGCATACCTAAGCAGTACTTAAACAAGTTAAAATATTAGTTTCTCCTAACATCTCAAAACTTGTCACATTATAACGATGTTTTGCACTATTTTCATGTTTTTTATTTTCTCTGAAAGATGTTTTATGTCCTGCACCCCATTTTTAGTTCAATTATCATCCCCGCCAAAAAGGAGACACACGAAACAAAAAAAAAAGAATTTTTGTCCTCACAACCACATATCCAGAATATTTTATTATATATTTCTTTGTAAAACTTACGCGTAAACTGTGCCTTACTTTTATATTTTGATTGCACTTGTACAATGTTCAATATTGGTAGTGGCCGCCCTGCATTTTTTAAATCAAGTTTTTCACTTAAGCTCAGAGAACTAAACATAACCTTCTTTAAATCACTGACCTTTATAGTAGACGAAATTTTCCAACTTTATAAGAACTAATAAATAACTCAAAAATTGGAGCTCTCCGTGGCAGCTCGTTGTGCGATGTGTAGGTGACGTCAGGCCTCCGTCGTCATGACAACCCATCGAGAAGGCGCGTTGAATCGGGACGGATAATCGGTCGCCCGCCGCCGTCCGCGCTTAGTACAACCTTGTGAGCGCGCAACTCGCTTGTCTATGAGTATAGCCTGCCCGTTAGAATAGGGCTACGTTTGGTTTGAATTCTTTTAATTGATTGCTTACATACATTGCGTTATTGGTTTTTTAAGTAAGTATTTTTGGATGCTGTTTGAAATAATTGCAGGGAGGGCGGCGCCCCAGAGCCCTTCATTAACCAGCCGCCACTGTATGAGACTGAAAGAGTGTGAGAAATTTATTAACGCTTGTATGCAAAATGTTTTAAGTTTTCTAATTTTTGTTGTGTTCCTATTATTAATAAATAAATAATATGTAAATGTTAAAAAGTTTGTTAATGTATTTGAGGATTTTTCCTACTTTTATTCATTATATTAATGAAGAAAAATGAAAGAAAAAAAAACGCTTGTTTAATTTAAGTGTTTTAAACATGTTTTAAACTGTTTTACACAAAACATGTTTTAAACCTAGGCAAATGTTTAAAACAGATGATTAAAACAAAATGTTTAAAACGAAACAACCCTGCTCAGTATGTAGCAAAACTGTAATATTTTTATAGAAATAAAATTATTAAATACATTTACGAAATGGCGAGCCAACAAATCGTCAATAATCTTAACGCCAGGCGTAGGTAAATAATATTGTTGTCATTGTAGGAGTATTTTCGTATAGGATAACTCTTTGTCCTCCAAAATGGCAACGCATTATGCGCCCGCACACACCTACTAAATAAAGAAAAAAATCGTGTTATTGCATTTTGGTTACGGTTACGATCGGGGAAGCCAAGAAAGGCAACGACTCGTTTCTGTTCAGATACCTTTGAATCTTACCTACCTTGAAAAATTTCTTAATCTTTTAATAAAATAAAGACGTGTTATATACAGTGATGGGCTAAAATATGGAAATTTGAAAAAACGCTCGGACACGTCGATTATAATTCTTTCTTCCGGATTTTTTGCCTCAAAAAGAAATTATACCGGGTGTGTCAAAAAGTAGATGTAGCAAAATTTTTTTGTTTTTTAAATAAAACCCCCCTATTTTTACTTATTACCCTAATTCTACTTCAAATTCTGCGCATAATTCATGTAGCATACTCTATCCTTATCTCTAACGGTTTTAGAGAAAAATTACATCATAAAAAAAAATTCTTTAAAAAAAGGTACCTACATGTACCTACTTAAAGGTAAACAGGTAAATTTATTTTTTTTATTTTATAAATTTAAATGAATTGTTACTACGATAGCAAGTCATGTGTCAATCAAAAATTAGTTTAGGTATAATTTTGAAAAACGGTGATCATGGCGCATTTAAATGAAACACAAAGAATCGAAATTTTAATTTTAATTGGATGTGGAGACAAAACAAGAAGTCAAGAAGAAGTTTGTAACTTTTTTAACGCTAAGTATCTAGAACGGCCGATTACAAGATCTACAGTAAGTAAAATTGAGAATAAATTCAGGGAAACAGGGAATGTAAAGGATCGTCTACGGCCAGGTCGTCCAAAAATTAGTGAAAACTCACAATTAAACATTTTGTTAGAGGTTGAAGATAATCCTCATAGTGCATTCACTGAAGTAGCCCTTAATAATGATGTTAGCCGACGATCTGTGTTGCGGGTATTGAAACAAGTACCATCCGTATAAAATTAGGTTGCTGCACGAGCTAAACGAAGATGATCCCGACCGCCGACTACAGTTTTGTGAAACTATGATGGAAATTTGCAACTTAAATCTATTTTTCCATCGCAACATACCTTTTAGCGATGAAGCCACGTTTTGTTTGAATGGTTCAGTAAACAGACAAAATTTTCGGTATTGGAGTACAAATAATCCCCGTTGGATGAGAGAACAGCATACGCAATACCCACAAAAAGTAAATGTTTGGGCAGGGATATTAAATGATAGAATTATTGGACCTTTTTTCTTCGATGGAAATCTTACAGGAGACCGGTATTTACAATTTCTTCAAAATGAATTAATTCCCACACTAGCAGCGAATTTTCCAAATCCAAATCAGCCTCATCTACCAGAAGCATCTATTTGGTTTCAGCAGGATGGTGCTCCGCCTCATTTTGCTCGACAAGTACGAGAGTATTTGAATACTGTATTTTCCGAACGATGGATAGGTAGAATAGGACCCATAGAATGGCCTGCAAGATCTCCCGATCTTACACCCATGGATTTCTTTCTTTGGGGTTATTTGAAATCAAAAGTGTATAAGGATAAACCACAAAATTTGGAAGACTTAAAATTTAAAATTAGAAATGAAATTAGGCAAATTAATGGAAATACTGTAAATAATGTTTTAGAAGGGTTTTTAAGTAGATTAGCATATTATCAAGAAGTTAATGGTTTGCATTTTCAACACTTAATAAATTTTTTAACCTTTTTTTAAAGAATTTTTTTTTATGATGTAATTTTTCTGTAAAACCGTTAGAGATAAGGATAGAGGATACATGAATTATGTGCAGAATTTGACGTAGAATTAGGGTAATAAGTAAAAATAGGGGGGTTCTATTTAAAAAACAAAAAAATTTTGCTACATCTACTTTTTGACACACCCGGTATAATTTCTTTTTGAGGCAAAAAATCCGGAAGAAAGAATTATAATCGATGTGTCCGAGCGTTTTTTCAAAAAAAGAATACCTGATTTTTAAATGAATTTGTTCCATATTTTAGCCCATCACTGTATGTGATAATAGTATTAACAGGGCATCGTGTAATGTCGAATCGAATATTTAAAATATATCTGTTAGTTTTTAACCAAAAACATTAAAGGTCATTAACCTATTCAAGATGACTAAAAATGTAATGGTTTTTTAAAAAAAAACAATTAAGGGTGTTTAAGGAACAAAATATTATTCAATAACGGAGATTTTTAGCTACCATTTACATTCTAACTCCACAATTCGAAATCCAGCAACTTTCAAAATAAAAAACAATGTAAACTTCTTAATAGGTAAAAAATAAGTACCTATCAATTTACTTATTATGTGAGTGCCCATAGCCCCTGTATAATGATTATTGTATCCTTTGTTCAAAATAATTTTTTTAGCACAATTACTATCATAAACCTAATTTCCAATACTTAGTTTTGGTCAAATCCTGAACATAATTTACATTTTTTCAATCGTCGAAGAATAACTTTCCGATAAAGCTATTAGTCATTTATAAACAATAATGTCAAGGTAAAAATGTGCAAAAAACACTTCTTAATGTCTTCATTAAGCTATTTAAAAGCATTAAGATGATCATTTCCTCTTACGCTAAGGTGATTTCTTCATTAGCTTAAGTACCTACTGCCTATTATCACCGAATAACACCATAGTGTGAGGAAAGTTACCA
Organism: Polydrusus pterygomalis; assembly: GCA_963969555.1. Lineage (NCBI taxonomy): Eukaryota > Metazoa > Arthropoda > Insecta > Coleoptera > Curculionidae > Polydrusus > Polydrusus pterygomalis. Next base: position 24,792,111 of record OZ018380.1, read on the forward strand.
GGTGTAGTCGTTTCTTTTTAATAAAGCGGCATTGTTTCAATAGCATTTAACGAGGTATTGTCAGGGGATTTTTGATAATAACATTGTGTCTTTTTATTAGAAATTGTTTAAGGTGTAGCTGAAGTTTAGTAACGTGCACGTTTTAAAGCTACTGAAAAAATGCTGATTTGAAACGTACATCGCTGTATTGATGCTTTCTTATATAGTTAAACACCTCTGATGAACATCTAAATTGATAATTTTAATACCTATACAGCTTACTTATTTATTTTTTAGTTAAAGCATAGTTAAAACTACTTTTCAGGCATTTTATTCTCCTGCTTCTTCGGATGTTGTAGCTCTAAAATTGTACGACTGATTTTAAATTATGCAGACTCTTTTTGATTGTGATGCCAAACGTCAACCCAAGTCACTACACAAGAAATGATTGACAAAATCCATGACATTGTACCAAAATACATCAGACATGAACGTAAGTGAGATAGTTGACATACATCTCGCATAAACATGAAGGTTTGGATATTAAAACGTACAATGGGTGGCTTGTTTATCCAATCGATCAAAAACGCACATACCTGTGACAGCTTCAACGGCTCGTGATGTTCAAGGGTGATAAATAGGATATTTTGTGTCGTTTTATACCTGTTGATGAACATGGATCCTAGATCTATCATTTAAGACCAAGAAACAGCCGAAACAGTGAATTTATGCTGGTGAACATGCCCCGAAAACGAACGGGGCGACCTTATCAGCTTACAAGATCATAGCTGCATTTTTTTGAGATGCACGCCGTATACTTATTGATACATAATATGTTAACCGGACGAGTTTATTTTAACTTATTAGACAATTGGATCGTTTAACGACGTCGTGAAGGAAAACATTGGTATTTTGCAAAAGAAAAGTTCTTTTTCATCAAGACATCATAACTTTACGAATTTTTCCAACTTAGCTCTAAACTACCAAAAAGGTATGTTCTTGGAAACCAACTTCAAAAAGTATATTCATTTTAGTGTTATTTACGAACAACCTTGGTAGATTTTTAATAATCATCTGGTATCTTAATGCAGGAAGAAAGTTCGAACTGATTCAAAGCAAGCAGGCTTAATGGCGCTAGAAAAACACATAAGGCCTTATACGCCGAGCTAGAGTGCGGGCACGTAAAACGCATTCAATTCTTAAGTTTCCGGTTGAGAACCTTTTTCTAACAGTGAGTCACAAGAAGCAAATGAGCTTGAAAGTACATAAAAGGTTTTGCCTCTCTGACATTGATTACACAAAGATATTTTACCTCATGACATCAAGTTAAGACAGATAACCTGCAAATTACATAAGCTTAATAATGATAATTAATGGAATGTTAGTGGAATGAGGCAGATTTGTTAATTTCTTTATAAACCTAAAAATGTGTAAGAATAAATTCAACTATACTTAGTAGATCCCATTTAAACGGGCGGTGCATAAAATAATTGGAATTATTAATCTTAGCCTTGCATATGGAGAAATATAGGGTAGGAGGCCGATCGACAATGGCAGCATTTTCAAATTCTGTCCCGGTTTTTTGGTTAGTTCGCTATTGGCCGATAGATGGCTCTCGCGTCCGAAGTGGGCTGATGTTGTCTTCTTCTTCTTCGTTTTTAATATGGAAAACTAGATCCTCCATAGTTTTTAACTTTTACTTAAACCCTTTGTCATCTTATGGCAACTCGTAAAGCTGAATTACCGATGCTAATTTGGGACCGAATCCAATGCATTGCGATCGGCCTCCTACCTCAAGTCCTCCATAGCCTTGCATATAGCTGTTAGACAAAGACCGAAACGATGATATTTTTAGGTTATGTTATATGTCAAATATGTATAAGGCAATCCAACGATGTGTCAAAAATGACAGTGGTTGGCAAATACTGCTTTATAATTGGTGCAAGTGGCTTAATACTTTTTGCCCTTAGGGATGTTCCGATACGCTGAAAGTATCGATCTTTTGTATCGATCCAGATCGATACAAATATATATAGGTATATAGAATATAGGCAATACTGGCATTCTGTATACCAAGAAAGGATAGCCAAAGCTTTGTGTGCGCGCGGATTGAGGGAGAAAAGCAGCAAATGCAGCAAATGCAGCACGAACGACGCGTGGGTTTTGGAATTTTGGGATCTATCGATACTATCTGAACGATACTGAGTAAAATATTTCGATACTCATTATATATCGAATAAAAAATATCGATACAAAATATCGGAAGGTAAAATATCGATACTCAAAAATATCGTATCGTATGGCACATTCCTAGTTGCCCTCCACTGTCATTTAAAGTCACGTGGTTTGGATTCCCTAATTAAAAAAACCAGTGCGATACCTATACTATTATTGTCATTGATTGCTTTAATTTTTATTGTTTGTTTAATGTGCTTGCTGTATCGATCACTTCAATCGACCTAACAAGGACGAAACGGTCGTCGTGGTCTACCCGCCCCAGGGTATCCATTGTGACACTATATTATTATCTTCTAAACATTTTTATGGCTTTTCTTAAACGCATTGCGCGCATTCTAGTGGGTGCCAGCGTTGATCTGTTTCTAGTCTGAAAAACGGCAGATGTTTCGGTGAAAACGCAAATAGCGTTCCCTATACTGGATTGTGATGCACTTAGTGATTTATTTAGTTGTCTACCTTTCGATTATTACCAGTGTGACTGCCTTTTATATTGTGAGTTAATTCCGCTGGGATGGCGCTACGGTGCATTGATGGCCGCTTTGATTTTGCAAAAAGGCTATTAATACATCTTACCGCCGTTGTCGGGATTGCTGGGGTTATGGCTGCCCGTAGAGTCCTAACAAGGACGAAACGGCCGTCGTGGTCTACCCGCCCCAGAGTATCCATGGTGCTTGGATCCCGGTGTATTCCAATATAAAAAACAGTTACACACTTGTCAGATATGCCACAAAATTCAGTTTGTCATATTGAATTAATATTATTGGCGATTAATGCAAACTGAATACTTTTAAATAATGAACTTTAATTCAATGAATACGTAGATATAGTGGTTTTTCTTTGTCCTCCACACCACGGGCGAGGCGCAACCACATATATACAGGGTGGGCTTTTTAACTGGAATAAATTCAGTAGTAGAAAGCCTCTTTATTTGCTAAAAAAATTCAGACTTACGCCTGCGTTTGTTTTTAGTTTGGCATACCTTTTTCGTGTCTTCATGAAATGTATCCCTCTTTTGGGGGTAGAAACCGTCCTCAACTTTTTTTTCAAATGTAAAGGAATGTATTGTTATGTAATGCAAAAGTAAAGAGTGGGTCGTTTCTTATGCCCTTTCCAACGAGCACAATACATACCTTTACGTTTAAAAGAAAAAGTTAGGGGGGGAGTCTTCCCCAAAAGGAGGGGTAAATTTCATGAAGATACGAAAAAAATAAGCCAAACTTAAAATAAACTCAGCCGTACTTCTGTCTTCTGTATTTTTTCAGCAAATAAAAAAGAAAATGACAAAAATTTATTTTCAACCAATTAGAAGACTCCTTTTTGTTTACGTTGCTTATAGCAACGGAAGATTATCGAGATTATTTTGTTAGTTCCTATTAACGTTTAATAAGTGATAACTTTTTTGTCAAAAATGTGCTTTAGGTATATCTATTGGCGAAAATCACTCGGAATAAAATCAAAATACATTTTGTTGCTAACAAAAGAGACACATCAAAAATTTAACTAAACTCATCGGAAATATGTTTTTTTAAGTTTCATTTGAAACCATGTAGACGTACCTAATATCAGATGTTATGGTTGAAAACGAATTAATGTTTTTAATGTTCCTGAAATTTTAGTAATAAACCTTAGTTACTAACAAGTAAAATCAACTTCTATTGTAAAAATACAGTACGACATATTAAACTAAACTCATCGAAAATATGTTTTTTAAAGTTTTATTTGAATTTAAAACTATAAAGACATTGAATTTCAGATAATAACAAAATTGTTATTTAATGTTTCTCACATTTTAGTAATAAAAATGAGTTACTAACGGCTAAAATGAACTTCATTTCTAAAACTCTAATTAGTTACAATTAACTAAAGCCGTCGGAAATATGTTTTTGTAGCATTTTAGCAAAAAAAAATACAATAAGAAAAAACTGCAATTTATGAAATTCTTTTACCGAATCTCCCATGCAGCAGAATTAATTCTTGATAATTCTGCTGCTAGGGAGATTATAAGTGATTATTTTAAGGCAGCAACACTTTTTCAATATTTTTCGCTGGGTGGCGCCTCCTAATCCTCCTATCGATATGTGACAGATGCGCTAACTTGCTGAATATAGTGTTTATTAAATAAATTGATAAATAAAGATGGTATCTACAAATTACTCTAAATGCACTTCAAGGGTGGAAGGACTTAACTCATGTTTGTTCAGAAAATATGTTTTCAATAATTTTAAACCAATGCAAGTTCAAATGAAAATTAAAAAAGAAACATATAAACCACCTTCATTGGTAGTTGAGGCTGCTTAGACGTTCTGTTCATGAATATAAAATTGCCTTTTACGGTAGTTAGCCGTTTATTCAAATTACTTGAAATATCCTGTGGCTTATCGCAACGAATTTAAGAAATGTGACTTCCTGAACAATACTGAACATTCTTTGTCGGTCTCACTATCGCATCCATAAAATTATTCTAAATGTGGAAAAATAAACATGTTATCAAGGTAATATAAGAATAAGAATGAAGTAGGTATTCTCTTTCTTTGCTGGCCACTATAACCAAAGTACAAATTATCAACCGTGCTATAACGTCATCTTAATTTTGAATAACTACCTGGTTGGTAGAGTTGGTGACGTGATTCCCCAGGTCCGCGAAACAATTAATTAAAAAATTCTCCTCTTCCTCTTTATTTAACTTATTGAAACGACGATACCATTATAATCGAAAACAAACATCAGTATCAAATTTCGTAGTATTTCTAACTATGAAACCCATTATTCTTTGTACCTCCTGTATTTTAGTTGTTTCATGTTCAGTAAATGACATTTGGATGTCAAATTTAATACCCAAGCCATCGATTATCTACTCTATTCTAATTTTTATCACCTATGGTGTAATTATTATTATTAATATTGTGATTTAGAGAGCAAAACATACAAGAACGTTTATTCACATTAAGGGTAAAATCATTTGCATCAGACACAGATGGCAGTCAACTTGTCGCAATCATTCGTGTAGGAATTTTCAAAAACAACCTAAAGTCATCTGGAAACAATACCTAAATCCCCAGAGTACTTTATCACACTAACAGTGCCATTTATGGCTAAAGTCAAATTAAAGTAAGAACTGGCCACATCCCCTGTCATGCCATTAATGCACCCTGTTGAGGTCTGGTATATTTCACGTTAAGCGGTTGGCTACAGAAACAGAACCGGACTAAGTTGTATTACCTTTGCATTCGCCATGTCTAAATTTTGTAAGGTCTTAATATTTTGTAAAGATATAGCCTAGATACCAATTTTATTATTTATAAAATGAAATAATGACAGACCCGTATTTAACAAAATAAGTATGTGAAAACAGTATAAAACTAAAGAAAAAGAAGACGACATTTATTTGTAACAAGCAAGAATAGGTATTTATGTATTTATTATACAAGGAAAAAATTAATACATTTTTGCGAGGTGTAAACTTTGTGGTGCACGTCTAATTAAACACCAAATATGGTGTTTCCATGCAATAGATCCATTTTCGTATTGTTACTTTTGTGGGAATTGTATACAAGGGTGTTCCTTAATGACGTGCTAATATTTTAGGGTGTGATTCCTCAAGTAATTTTATGAAGAAAAGTTCATATAAACATATGTCGTAAACGGCTTAAATTTTTTGCTACAGGGTGTTGAATTTTATCTTTTTTATTGAGTTTTTTGTAATATTTCCGAGAGTACTTTAGATAATATTTTCAATTTTGGCATGTGCTAATAGGGCATTAGAAAAAAAGGGGTACGCCACTGACATTTTTTCATGTGGATAATATTTCTGACTAGCCTGATCAATTCTACATAAAAATGGTATTTTGCGTTTTTCTCCTCAGGCACACTGTTCTTAATTAAAATAATTTGATTGGTTGTTTGATAAATACTCGCATATATATTTTTTGTCTCTCACCTTATGTGTAACCGCTTTATTACCTTAAATTATGAAAGAATAATCTTTTATACATAAAAAAGTTGTACTTCATTAATCTCGATACCTATTTCAATTAGTTTTTGAGATAATTGCGTTTAAAATGACCAGAAACATTTAAATAAGCACCTTTCTTAACGAAACATTTTTTTATTGAAAATTAACCGTACATTCTTAAGCATAAATGACATATTTTCAAGTCTACTATATCCTGTTGCTATATTTGTCCCTTAGTTATGAGACACCCTGTATATAACGACAAGTAAATGGTTTAACTTGGCACTTTATTGATTTGTTAATAGATGTGTTAACCAAAATGGTGTTTGCACTCACTATTAAACTTAAATAATAAACACCAAGACAATCTGTCTCTGAAATATATAAAATCCAAAAGTAAAATGTTTAAAACACACATTAGGTACACAAAGACAGTCACAGAAACACTTAAAAATCACCAAAATCGGAAGAAAATAATATGACGCAACCGGACGCGTGAGCTTGCTATGGCCTTGTGACAGGATTGATCTGGTATATCACTAATTACTAGTTAATTACGCGGTAGCGTTCTGACTATAATAAACATTAATCATTATCAATGGTAACGTTTCTGACCGAGAATACCAGACCTGGTCCTTTCACATAAGGGTAGAATTACTAGTATAAATAACTAAGACAAAGATATAGCAAAGGCACTCTTGGAGATGATGGAGTTCTTCATGATAACGTCCTGAAAGAAAAAAAAATACCTGAAAAGAAAAATGTACCTAAATAAAATACGCTGAACTGCGTTTATATTATCAGATCAGAACTGATTACAATCGGACCTGTGAAAAAAAATGTTACTGAACAAGAAAAAGAAAGACTGTAAAACTAATACAAAATATGTATTACGCTAACTAATAAAGAGAGATTGTTCTATTTAAATGCGTTTACTGTACGAATCCAAAAATTACCCATTTAATATTTAAAACCCTGTGAACAGATAAAATTACTATTTTTAAATCAATACAACCCTGTAATTTAATCACCTAAAGATTAATTTATGATAATCCCCGAAAACTGAAAGTCTTATAAAAACACTAAAACCCTGAAACTTATAGGTAAAAACCACAATTATACTTAAAACCCACAATTTAACTTTACACTTTTAAGAAACAAAGGATTCACTACACAAGAGGTATATCAAAGAGAGAAATGAGTCCGAAACTATGTACTCTTAAAAAACCCGCAGTTACACCTGAAAATAAAGCCTGTTTGGTACTTGGTCAAACCGAACCCGATAACAGAAACTTCGGAACTTAGTAAACCGAACACGACAATAGAAACTTAGGAACTTCTAAACCGAAACCGTTAAGAGAACTTTAGGAACTTAGTAAACCGAACACGACAATAGAACTTTAGGAACTGAATTGTGAAATTCCCTGATTAAGCATCTAACTTCTAAATACACCCCTAAATTATGCTTATTCAAATATTTAGATATTCCATCCTATAGAAAGTACTAAAATCAAAATCATCCCTCGGTACCAAGTGATAGTTTATTCTATGCAACCAATCAGAGGTCATTTCTCTCTAAGACTCTGCCTTAGACCATAAAACAGGGTCGTCCCAATATATGATTGTAGACATTACCGCTAGGTGACTCTAGTTATACAATCTTGATATTTAATTAGAACTTTTTCTCTCTTTATGGACATTTTACCTTAAAAATCACATCTATAACTAAACAATACATTCCATACTTATAAAATAACCGTAAGAACGGTCTTACAAATAACATTCCTAAATAACCTTAAATTTAAAGTACAGCAATCAGATTTACTTAAAAAAAAACCCTTTTAAGCTGTTCCAGGGAAAATAAAAGAATAAATCTGATCCGACTTTTACATACATAGAATGGTCAAAATACAAATTCGCGTTGCTACCTATATTTTCCATTTTTTCTCTCAAAATATGGTTCATAACATAATTATCTCATTATAATGGACCACCCACGAAAGTCCCTTTATTTATTATTCCCATCTGGGGTTAGATTTTAGCAAACAGCCTGCTTTTAGGGTATAGAAAAATTAACTTTATGATATAACGTTGGTTTAGAATAATTTGGGCAATGGTTATTTGTTTAAGAAAAACCGTTGGTATTTGTTTAAAATAGTTAGCTACATTTGGGTTTTATTATCATATTTTTATTCTTGGAACAAAAGCTTTTAGAGCCCTTCTTTGAATTTTAAAATAGGAAACATATTGTTTTGCCTGAGAACGCACTTTAAATAAAAATAACTTAAAATAAAAACATAGATTTTTGCGTTCTATTACAGCCTATTGCTGATCTGGGAACGACAAAGAAAAAGTTAACTGTATCAAAAACGATAAAGGACCCAAACTAGATCCTGGTGGAACTCCAGATGTGTTTTTATACTTAATATCTGACCTTCTGCTTTCGCAGCGTCTTTTTAATTGTTTCCAGAAAAGGTTTGTGATACTCTGGGAAAATTTCTATTACTGGGATGTACTTTCAATAAGTTCCAATTCGGGATGTCATTGATTAATACGGTCATAGTGAAAATGCTCATTCCAATTCTTCAACTTCAACCTGAAAGGATAGGTACTTAAACATTAAAGTTATATTTATTTATTCTCTAGAAAAGCACCATATATGTCACGGTTAATGTAATTTTGACCTAGCCTTTCCCATAATTCTTGTGCACATATTTTAAATAAAAATCCCGATCAAGTACAAATATGTTTTAACAGTTCCGCATTGACCACCATCGTTTTCATGCAATTGCAGATCAGAATTTGATGATACATTTTCAGCATTTTCCTTGCATTTTGCAATAATTAAAGTGGGTAGCTCAGACATCACTTAAATTAATCAATGTCAGTCGCAGTTACTAATCATCTGTTTGATTTCCTCGGATCTACGTGGAATGCTAAATTTTCTAACTGAATATTTCAGCTCGCCAGATTAAATGATTATCAAAACAGAGATTTATTACGGTTGCGGGTCAATGAGAAGTAAAATTTTGCTGCCTACTTTTAGAGGCTTCGACTGGGCTTTGTAGGTGAGACTTTGATAAATAAATACATACCCGCTTTAATTGGGCGAAAGTGTTTATTTTTCTTTGGAATTTTTAAAGCAAGAGATAACTAAGATTAAAAACGTAGGTAGGTACTGATTAAGCGAGAAGCCATTATCTACGCTTAAAAAGATAAAGAGAAATATATTTTATGACGTACTGGATCTAAAGGAATTCGTGGTCTCGTTGGAACTAGTACTCCTTGTCAACTATTTATGCCAGTATGCACATTTTCATTATAGACCAGGGCTGAAGCCTTTGAAAATGGTGAAAAGTGAAAAAAAATAGTAGGATGAAACCCATTGGAAAAGGAAGAGAATATAATAAAAATTAAAGGAAAAATAATTTACTGGCGATCCGAGGTCGGGAAGTAGAAAGGGGTGAGTTTTTAGGAGTAGAAAACGATTTATCTCGATTTTCGGCAAAACTACAACTCCTATGGAAAAACGTTAAATAGCAAAGTTGTAGGTAATAAAAAGATCTACAACTTTTATATTTACACTTATTCACATAACCTCAAAATTTATGTGAAAAATTCAAATAACCAAGTTTTTGGTTTTTTATTTTTATCTTTTACAAAAAAAAAATTTTCACGAATTTTGGTGAAAACTTACCTTTATATATGTCCCAAACACACTGTAATTTTTTTGATTTAAAATATTTATTTTTTCACCTTATCTTGACTTAATATCGAAAAAGCACCCTAATTTTCGATCGAAAATTCTCACGTCAAAATATCTGCCTTTTTAAAAAAGTCGGTGGGCTTTTTGTTCGTTGAAATCTCTACTTTCTGATGGTGTAAAAAAAATATACATTACTATGGTAAATGCAAAGAAACGAAAAAAACTCGAATCGGAAATTTTTTTTTAATCATTATGTAAGTGCAATTTTAAGCTATTTATTAAAATTTATACTTTAATGACTCGAAAAACGTAAGATTCCATGTTACATTAATAAATAAAAAAATTACAAATCCATAAAACATAAAGATCGCAAAAAATATGCGAAAATAGTTGTTCTAAATATAATTAAAGGCAGGATTTAAAGAGAATTTCATCACATTTACCATAGTAATGTATATTTTTTTTACACCATCAGAAAGTAGAGATTTCAACGAACAAAAAGCCCACCGACTTTTTTAAAAAAGCAGATATTTTGACGTGAGAATTTTCGATTGAAAATTAGGGTGCTTTTTCGATATTAAGTCAAAATAAGGTGAAAAAATTAACATTTTAAATCAAAAAAATTACAGTGTGTTTGGGTCATAAAAAGGTAAGTTTTCACCAAATTTTGTGAAAAAATTTTGTAAAAGATAAAAATAAGAAACCAAAAACTTGGTTCACATAAATTTTGAGGTTATGTGAAAAAAGTTTAAATACAAAAGTTGTAGATCTTTTTATTACCTACAACTTTGCTATTTAATGTTTTTCCATAGAACTTGTAGTTTTGCCGGAAATCGAGATAAATCGTTTTCTACCCTTAAAAACTCACCCCCTTCCACTTCCCGACCCCGGATCGCCCGTAAATTATTTTTCCTTTTATTTTTGTTATATTCTCTTCCTTTTCCAATGGGTTTCATCCTACTATTATTTTTTTTGGTTTCAAAAATTGTCGAGCCTGGTCTATTAGTAACATCTGTCGGCTGGTAATCTCTTTCTTATACTGTTGTGTGAAGATTTTTATAGATAGTAAAATTATAATATAAGACTAAGTTTTTTCCTTTTCTTTGTTCTTTAAGGCTTTCAATTTTAGCGGTATTATTTATTGTTTTATAATCCGTTAGTAGTAAAGTATCCTATGTTTAATTATAAGTGCATCTAGCTAGAAACGTGTTCCATTGACCGTAGATCCAAATGAAATATAAGGGTAACCGGGGTGAGGGGGTTAAAATCCAATTTAAAAGGATTTGTTCGAAAATTTTTGTTGGTCATATAGTCTAGCCGTATTTAATCATGCCGTAGAATGAATTAATCCAGTCTAAAACTTACAGCGATTATTCTTTTAGCCAAAATTGATTTAATGCAATAACATGTCCTCGTTTTCATCAATTACTAATAATAGTAATTGGTAATTAATTACAATGCCTGCTGGAAATTTTGAAACTTATCACTTAGTTTAAGTACTTTTTTTAGATAACTTGACTTGAGAAACCAATGGAAGTTGTTGCGTTTCGGAACAATATATTAAATAATCTCGACTGTCGGTCTGTTGTTGTTTATGACGTAAAAGTGTATCGTTTACTTAAAAATACATGAAAAATGTATGTAATGACCAAACTTTTGGAAAAAATTTCATGCGGAAGGTTAGAGTTTTCTTTCCACCAAAATATGAACCTTTCTATAAAAGAACTTTAAACATGCTTTGCATTTTCAAGTATTTTCGTCCCAATCTTAAATTGCGAATGTAAAGAATTTAAAGCAACTAACCAGTTATTTTTGTTGTACGTTCAGAATCAGTTTATTTTTGGAAGAATGGTTAATTTACAAGTATAATGGACATTTTACGGATACTGACGTAGATAAAAGTAACTTGATTAACATATTTTCATGGTTTAGTAGCATTAAATAGATTTACAAGTTCATATTAAGATTCAAGCATCTTCTAATTGGTTTAAATTAGTCCTATTATATATCTATTTTGGTAAATTTATTTGTAACGTTGCCGTACTATAACCAAGGAGAAAAAAGATTTACAGTTATGGGTAAAACCCAGTTTTAGTTAATCGCTACTTAAAATCCAAATTTTTGAAAAATTGATAATAATTCAAAAACTACCTATTTAATTTAGGCATAGGATACGTTATACGCGTTAATTTAAAACAATGTTCATTTAGACAAGGACATACATTTTAAAGTTTTTCTTGTCTTGCTTTAATAGTGTTGGATGAACGTTCAATATTAAAAGTTACGGATAATAATGCGATATATGACAATCATTATTGGGCTAAAATACGAGGTTTATGAGGGGTAAAGAAAAAACACATTACCTCCTCCTCTAATCTTTTCACTGATTATACTGAATAATAAACTGAAATATAGCGATTAACAACAGTTAATAAAATTATGATACTTATGTCAAATTAACAATAATTATTAATAATAAACTGTCTTTTTATTCACAAATGTACATTTGCCCATAGGGCGAATATTAGCTAGAGCTACTCTTTAACTCTTAACCCTATATTACAAAGAGATATACTTATAAAACTGCTTATAGTTATTACAATATCACAATTAACTTAAAGTTAATGCAAATTAAAAATAAATACAAATTTAAAAAAATAATTAAATAAAGAATTTAGATAATAAGGCATAAAGATACCTACTACATTAAGAATAAAATCTACCCAAGTAATTGCTCCTCCAAAAATAGCTGTTTATATATTTTTCGAATCTGATGACGTGAATAATGTAAACTAGGTCTAAACTGATTATATAAGGATACAACATTACATGTATAGCTTCGAATAAATAGAGCTGTTGAGTGGTGCGGCATAGTCAAAGTATTATGTCTTATATTTTTATTATGTACCTGATTCCTAGGTATGATTTTCTCTAACAAATATTTTGGTGCTTGATTTTTGAACAGGCGATACATAAAAGATAGCAGTAGAAACTTAATTAGAAACGAAACCTTTAACCATTTTAACTCATATATATAAATAGAGACGTGATCAAACTTTCTTAAACCACAAACAAATCGACAACATGCATTCTGTATACGTTGTAATCTCTGTTGAGACCTCTGGTCTAGATAAGGGTAATAAACTATAAGACAATAATTAATTATCGATAGTATCAGAGAATCTGCTCATTTCTTCCTTATTTTAAAATTTAATATGTGTTTGTTAGCATAGAGAAAGCGCAAGCGAAGATAACATTTTTGCAAAATCACCCCTATGTGTTCCCGAAATCTCAAAGATGGATCGAGATTTAAGCCCAGAATGTTGACATTATCAGAAAAAGAAAGATGGTCCCCATTCATCTCAATATTGATATTATTCTCGATATTGGGTCGATGGTTTATAGAACAAAACAGTAGTACTTTAGTTTTGTTAGAGTTAATAATAAGATTATGTTCAGTAGAATACCTCATAATTGAACTTAGATCACCATTAATACTCTCAGAAGCCGCTTCAACATCATCAGGATCAAAGTAGCAAATCATTTGGGTGTCATCGGCGAACTGATAGACTTCTGATTGTTTTACGTTGGAAGAAAGGTCACATGTATATAAAAGAAACAAAAGTGGTCCCAAAATGGATCCCTGGGGAACACCAGAAATTATATTCTTAGGGTCAGAATAGCTGCACTTTATTCGCACTCGCTGAGTACGTTTCCAAAGGTATGATTTAAAAAATGAAAGAGCTATGTCATCACAACCATAAAATTTTAACTTTTCCACCAATAAATCATGATCAATGACGTCGAATGCCTTAGAATAATCTAAAGCTATCAGTATTGCTGCAAACTTTATATCAAGAGCTCTGGCATTCTGGCAATGTTGTCAGTAATATTGAGAAGGGCTGTCGTTGTACTGTGCCCCTCTCTAAAGCCAGATTGGTGAACTGGTAGTATATTATTTTTAAGGAAATAGTTGGATAGCTGCACATGCACAACCCTCTCTAATATTTTTGATATAACGGGTAATAAACTTATTGGCCGCAGATCCTGTATAGCTTGGGGATTAGTTACCTTAGGAATAGGACAAATAATCGACTCACGCCAAATTGATTAATGTATTGAAAAATTTATAATTGTAGTTTAATTATTAGTTGTAATCGCACAAACGATTAAATTTCGCGAGAAACTGTCTCACAATGCCTATTTTATGTCAGTGTAAAATTTTAACTATATGGGCGTTGCCACTTTTGATCAGGACGTTCTAAAATATTACTATTATGTTTTCAGATTTTTTACAAAGGTCAAAAATCTTGTATCGTTGGTATGTGGTACCCGTATCCGTGAAAGTACTCTTGTTTAAAAAAAAAATAATATATTGTAAAAATAATTGTTTCACTTTCGCACCTCCTAAATTATGCCGCTAATTTAAATAACAAACATATTGCCTATAACGATTTGAAGTCAAATTTTATAGTACATAATAATGAAAAAGTGCGAGAAAAAATGTGAGCATTTAACTTGGAACTTTTTAGTTTTTGCCTACTTGCTTTGACCACACCTGAATATTTCAATCTGATCAATGAAGCGTAAAGAATAGATTTAATTATGAATGAAATCAAAAAATAATGGGAGTAAAACTTAAGTAGCGACGTCAGAAGAAGCAGCAATAAAAATATGCGCATATAGCAACCAAAAACCTCCCGGACTTAAGAAAAAGTAATATTATTAGCACAGAAAACATGGGCCCTTTATTCCGATCTTTACGTATAAAGGGTGTCCGGGAAAATATGGGAAATCTCCCAGATATAAAAAAAAACACGTGAAAAGAATACTACAAGTTCATATAAACTTTTTTCGTATGGCCTCCTTTTCGGAGATATGGGCTCCCAAAGAGCTCCCATGGAATAAAGTTTTTGACACATAATTATTTAACCAACAGGTATATTTCAATTTTTTTTTCATATGATCTATACCAGGTAAGACCCTTCAAATTACTATCCCAGGAAGTGTTGCGAATTACTCACAGCTGCAGGGACGGACTAGCTGTGACACTAATGTGCCCATTTTTTTTACGCCCTGTACTTTTGTTTTGTACGCATGTCGCTAATCCCAACCGTTTTCGGAAAAGCGCCATTTTTAACCTATTTACATCATGTATATTTAGCGTATTTCAATAACGGATATAACATCTTTGTTCCTATTGATAAATGTTCAGTTTTAACTGCTTAATATGTGTAATAAAATGACGTTTTTCCGAAAACGGTTAGGATTAGTGACATGAATGAAGAGTACCTAATTTTTAGTCAATAGTTAAAGGTGTGTAAAAAACGTTTCCAATGTTTTTATCATACAGGGCGTAAAAAAAATGGGCACATTAGTATCACAGCTAGTCCGTCCCTGCAGCTGTGAGTAATTCGCAACACTTTTTGGGATAGTAATTTGAAGGGTCTTACCAGTGGCGTATTTAGGGGGGGGGTCCGAGGGGTCTGGACCCCCCCCCGTGGGCTCAACATTAAAAAAAAACTCAGAACAGATCAGATGCCTTGTTGCATTTAATATATAATTTGATTAATTCCTCGCAGGAGGTAATTTGTGATTTTTTCTTAAATATGACCTATTCCGAAAATGCTTGGTTTTCGAGTTATTTCAATTTTTTTCTTGTTTTTTTACCTGCGTGTCTAATTTATTTAATTTAAAAAAATTGAAATGATGTTCACTTAGTTTTGTAATTTTTTTGCAAACTAGAACTATTAGCAATACTTTGTTTTTACAAATAATTAAGTAACTGTGTCACAGATAACAAAACAACATGGCTAAACTTGGCAAAAAAAAATGGCAAAAATAACTTGAAAACCAATCATTTTCGGAATCGGTCATATTATGTAGAAATATATATTTTTAAACATAAATATTTAAAAAAATATATATTCTCATTATTGCGTTTATACAGTGTCACCAATAAAGTCCGCATCATATGGGATTTTTTTTTATTAATACCTTTATTCGAAATTTGACTTTGGCATCAAGTTCTGCTTCGATCGAGATGAAAATTAAGCAAAAAAGTAGTAGTCACGTGATTCGCATTATCTGTCAAATTTTAATTTTTTTCAAAAAATAATTCAAAAGTGGTGTTATTTCTGAAAATATCGAAAAAAGTTTGAAGAAAAAGTTGTTTTAAATGCAGTTTCTAGCCCGCATGCAAAATTTCAGCTACATAAGATAATTTTGATTTTTTACCTATATTTTGTAAATTGCACCACTTTTGCAAAATAAGACTCAACGCAGCCTACATAAAACTTCTTAGTTTTGACAATGCTTTATTTCAGATACATTTTCTTTATAGTAGCGCCATATTAAATGTGTGTTTTTCTACAAATTTAAAATTGGGCTATTAAAATTTGGTAAAGTTTATTTGTTTTTGACCCTGTATAAGGTAATTTCATAAAATAAGTATTTTTGAAAACGTAGTTTGTGTCTGAAAGTAAAAAAACTAAAAAATAAAGTTAAGGGGTTTTAAATTAAATCGTTGAAAATAGATAAACTTTACGTTAAGTTAAACTAAAATTTATTTTCCACTTAATGAACACCTTACTGATGACACTGTGTTCTTTTTTGTCTTAATATTAAGGTGTATTACTTTGAGACACAAACTACGTTTTCAAAAAGACTTATTTTATGAAGTTACCTTATACAGGGTCAAAAACAAATAAACTTTGCATCACATGCGACCAAATTTTAATAGCCCAATTTTGAATTTGTAGAAAAACACACATTTAATATGGCTCTACTTTAAAGAAAATGTATCTGAAATAAAGCATTGTCAAAACTGAGAAGGTTTATGTAGGTTGCGTTGAGTCTTATTTTGCAAAAGTGGTGCAATGTACAAAATATAGGTTAAAAATCAAAATTATCTTATGCAGTTGAAATTTTGCATGTGGGCTAGAAACTGCATTTAAAACAACTTTTTCTAATAACTTTTTTCGATATTTTCAGAAATAACCCCACTTTTAAATTATTTTTTGGAAAAAATTTAAATGTGACAGATAATGCGAATCACGTGACTACTATTTTTTTGCTTAATTTTCATCTCGATCGAAGCAGAACTTCATGCCAAAGTCAAATTTCGAATAAAGTTATTAATAAAAAAAAATCCCATATGATGCGGACTTTACTGGTGACACTGTATTTAAAAAATTTATTAATTTCTTCCTTTTTTGGGTTCAGCTATCAAAACATAGAAATTATAAATTTTGATAGTTCAAAATAGGGCGTGGCACCGAAAAATGTTTCGCCTGCGGCGCTTTTTTAAAGAAAAAAAGAAAGAAAGATAAAACGTAAGGTATAGACCCCCCCCGTAGCAATATTCCAAATACGCCACTGGGTCTTACATGCATGGTATAGATCATATGAAAAAAAATTGAAATAAACCTGTTGGTTTAATAATTATGTGTCAAAAACTTAATTCCATGGGAGCTCTTTGGGAGCCCATATCTCCAAAGAGGAGGCCGATACGAAAAAAGTTTATATAAACTTGTAGTATTCTTTTAACGTGTTTTTTTTATATATAACATTTTTCCGGACACCCTGTATAAAGCTGAACATAACAAAAACTTTGTTTGTCCGGAAAAGAAAACGTACTTCTATATGAAGTGGAAAGTTCAAATTTTCCACATATTATCTAGATCAGCGGTTGTCAACCTGTGGTACATGTACCACTGGTGGTACATTTAATTGTTTGCGGTGGTACGCAAAAACAGACCTAAAACGCAAAAGCAGACCTAAAATCAGCACTGTTCAGCAATCAGTTCTGATTACCCTTCTCTTGCAAAACACGCTTTAAAATACTTAATACCCTTTTCGACAACAAACATGTGTAAGAATGGATTTTCCGCGATGCTGTATATTTAAGAATGTATACAGAAACAAACTTAATGTAGAACCTGATCTTCGGCTATATCCGAGTAACACTTATATTAATAAATTATGTAGAAATATCCAAGCACAACCTTCTCACTAATGTTTGTCATTTTAAGTACCTCTATGTATGAAACCTAAAAATGTAATTAAAAAATATTTTTACTATTGTTCAATTTTATTTTATCCTTTGGTTAAAATTTCAGCATGTGAATTAAAATTAATTAAATTACCTAGCTAGATAGGTATTTTAGTTAGGTGGTACCTAAAATTATAAAAAGTATTTTATGGTACATCACTCAAAAAGGTTGACAACCGCTGATCTAGATTATGCTTCCAATATGTAGCCATCTGACGAAATTAAAGGAAACATTTTATTCTGTCTGACAACAGTCCTTACGGTGTTCCTTTCCGAAAAAAAAACAAATGTGCGTCTAATTTCATAGTACACCTTATTCTCCTAATGACACATAATTGACCAATCTCGATCAATTGCTTTTTGATTTAACCCCTTAAGACACTTTTAATCTAGTATTACTCACGCACGTACTTCCTTTTTTTTTAATAAACATTACAATTCTATAGATTTCCCATGCTTTTACCTTTAATTTAAATCAGAAATCAATCAGTCCTAATAATTATTATTGTTTTCTTAAAGATTTCTTGATTTCTAGTTGTAAGTGAACGTGCCTCAGTAGCTAATATGTTTTACAGTGGTGTACGTGTTCAATGTTTTAAGTTATTACCAAATGTCGTTATTTAATATCAAAGAAATTAAAAAAAAAACTTAATGAAAACTGATGGCGACGTTCCAATTAGGGATGTGCCATTTGAAAATTTCAAATGAAATTTTCGCATTTGAAAATTTCATAAGTAAAATATTTCACTTAGCATAAAAAGTGAAATTTCAGTGAAAACTTTGAAAATTTCAAGTGAAACTTTCACCTTATAAATTTCAGTGAAAGTTTCGCGAAAATTTCATAAATTTCAGTAAAAGTTTCGCAAAAATTTCACATGCGACTGCCCCTCTATTTATTAAAATGGGACCGTTCCCGAAATAGCCAATCGGATGCATACATTCGCTGCGTGCCACACGTATTACGCGTAGGGATGTGCCATTTGAAAATTTCAAATGAAATTTTCGCATTTGAAAATTTCAAAAGTGAAATATTTCACTTAGCATAAAAAGTGAAATTTCAGTGAAAACTTTGAAAATTTCAAGTGTTCACCTTTTAAATTTCAGTCAAAGTTTCGCGAAAATTTCACTAAAATTTCATAAATTTCAATGAAAGTTTCGCTAAAACTTCACATGTGACTGCCAACTAATAAAAGTGATGAAAGTAATTTAACTTTACATGATACAGACTCCAGTTTAAGGCCAGAATCATTTGGTAATCAAGAAAACGATCAATAATTTGTTTTCATTGTTAAAGAAAAATATGCAGTATAAAGTACCAAGTAGCTCATTTTAAATTCTACTTTTGTTCCTACGTTTTTTCTATTACTACAATGCCATTACTATTGCAGTCAATCTGAGGAGAGAGATCTGAGAATCGAACACAGACATTTTGTACTTTTTGTAAGGAATGCCGATCTAGCTGACGTAACGCAGGCCAGAAAACACCATCACAATAAGAGACAAATGAAAGAATTAAAGAGTCTTAGCTTGATATCAGTAGTATGAATCCCTTATGCATGTACAACAGTTTAGGTTTAAAATAGGAGGAAGTAAATTATTTACATGGCCTGAGAATCTTAGGTTCGAATCAAACTGCACTCCTAGATTACGACAACTATCAGTAAAAGTTAAAAGAGAACCATTTAAATTAGATACAAAATCATCATTTTGCTGTAGCAGATTACTATTTTTCCCAAATAATAAAACTTAAGTTTTGTTTTCATTTAATTTAAGTGAGTGCGCCTGTGACACTCGTAACAATAATGTCAAAATCCTCATTTCATTTTAATGCTGCTGTGATAAAATCTTTAAGGAAAAATGACAAGTAGATCTGAGAATCATCAGCATACAAATGAAGAATGCAGTGCTTTAGAAAATTATTAAAATCAGAAGTATAAATCAAATACAAGATAGGGCAGAGAATACTACCATGAGGAACCCCCTGAGTGATAAGTAAAAATTCTGAGTTTATTCCATTGCATACAACTCTCTGCTGTCTTCCAGTCAAATAATTCCTAAAAAATGACACTGCCGTCGGTGAAAACCCGAAGTAATACAATTTATCACAAAGTAAGTTATGGTTCAAGGTATCAAAGGCTTTACTGAAATCAAGCAGTACCAGACAAGTGTTCGACCCTCTATCAGAAGTCGTAAAAATATCATCTGATACTTTAAGTAGAGCAGTGCAGGTACTGTGTAGAGGTCTGTATCCTTTTTTACTTTTCACATTTACCAATGTGGTAAACTTTTTGCTCAATTGTTTTTTCTGTCATCTTCCTTCAGATAAAACGTACAGAATATAAAGATAAGGGCATCTGCCAAATTATGTTTTCGTTCAGAAAGTATTCCATATACTTTCTTTCGCTACATCTTTTAAGTTACTTAGTAGTGACTGGTTTTATAAACTGATTAATCATTCAACAAATAAAATTATTTTACGTTTTTTAAACCAATAAACATCGTGTCGAATCAGCAGAGATCACTGCCTAAAAGCGTAAGTAGTCACGGGCCATTACCTTTAGTTTTAGTATATAAGCTTTCGATTTTTTTTATTCGAAATTCGATTATAAATGCAGCAAAGAATTGCCAGACACATCATTTCACCAATAACTTAATTCAAGTCAACTAAGGCTGAGAACAGAAATAATACAGGTAAAGGTACATTTTTAAACATTTTGACGTGTTATGAATTTCCGATTAAAAAACCATATTTCCAATGTATTTATTAGGACCTTACCTTATTTTACAAATCTTCACATTAAAGTAAAATACGCATGGTATTATTTTTCAAAACTTTTGATAAAAAGTCAACTGTCACAGATGAAACCAGAGCTGTTCAGCTCAGCCGTATTTATTATGAAAGGCGGTTTGGTCCTCTCTCCATTCAATGGGTCTGTTGTAGATTCCTATCCGTTAAAGTCTTCTTATGTGACAGTGGTGGTCTATTAACAACCGAATCACTTTTTTTAGCAGCATGCGAGTTGATAGTTTCCTCGAAGGTTTATCAATAACTGCCCATGCGAGTGTTTTACCCGATGAACCGTTTCATTGAACTAGACGTTGTTTTTGCGCCTATTTGTCTAATGCTCTTTTAGTTACCTGTTTTGATATTCCAAAAGCGGGTTCACACAACACCTCCTAACTAGGAGGTGTTGTCGTTCGGGGCCCCTGACTATTTGAGCAGATCCAGCTCACGTCAGCTCATCCACCCTTTTATTGCCTTTTATTCCTGAGTAAGCAGGTACCCATAGGGGTTCAGCCAAGCTATATACTATAATCTTAAAAAAAAATAAGTTTTGGTTTCTGAAAATAGTATCAAAGTAAAAAATCATTATTTCGATAATCTTTTTGAATAATTAGGACACAATCGTTTTAAATTAATGAAGACAATTTCTTCTCGCATGTCTCAAAGAAATTTCCCGAGAAATAATCGAAATTAAAGAATCCTTTCATTACGATACTTCTTGTCGATCATTGTACAATCAAGCGGAACAAACGATCTGTCGATATTAAAACGATGCTATTATCGTTTGATGTACATTGTATCAGATTGCTTTAATTGTTATAATTATTAACCATATGGACCGCATGTATGTGTTTAATACTTCAGCTTTTAATTGTGATACAGATCTAGATAAAAGAGAAAGTTGATTTGGTCAAGTGCGTATACAGCTTAAACTCTATTGTTTGTAGATAAGATTAATAAAATAATCCGGTTATCTTTTTTCATGTGCCATCTTTGACAGTCTCATGCCCAGGTTGAGTTTTACATGCAGCTATACCGAGAACATTTTTATCAAATAACGACGACAATGTAAGGGTAAGCGCTGAAATATAACCCAAATCGTTTCAAAACAATCCTCGGTGCGAAAAAAACGAACTTGGGTTGTGAAAAAACTATATTTATTTTTCATCGCAAATTGAAATGCTTTACAATTTAGAGGTTGCTAACAAATGGTTTTGTCAAAAGTATGAAATTAAATTAATGAACTGGAACAGTGCCGTGCCCGAAGGGCTCGGCACAATAACATTTTCACCAGTTTATCGGCTATCAATGTAAGAATAGTTTCTTTCCTTATGTTTAAATTGATTGAATACATATTTTTTTAGGACAAACTTGGAAAGTATATCCCACATTGCACACCTTTGCTTAGTGATTTAAAAAAAAAGGTGCTGACAGGTTTAATGTCAATATCAATGTCCTAAAGACAGGACAAAGCGTCTCCTTTCTTAAGTTAAGAAACGTAACTGACTCAGTAGTAGTAGTAGTAGTAGTACTAGTAGTAGTAGTAGTAGTAGTAGTAGTAGTAGTTGACGGGTGACTTCACTTGGTTCGGCTTTAGCTTACTTCCCGACAACATACCGATGGAATACCCAAATAATACCGGAGGAGCCCGAGAGCTCCACAGCTTTACCCTATCGAGGTCGCCCTTCAACCAATAATTTTTTTTTCCATGGAGAATGCCAGTGGAACACTGCGTGGTATGGTGATCTGGTCAAGCTCGATGGTCAATCAAATCATAACTTAGCTTTAGATCCCTATAGCTTATCTCGTGCGCAAATAAAAGTTAAGTTTTGTGGGTGAAAAAATTCGTTTGTACGCGCACATCACTTGCGGCCCTACAAGTATGAGCATGAGCACAACCCCCTTGTTATTATTTCCTTGTTTAGCGACATCCTCAAAATACACTACTTTTTTAGTGGCGAATACCAAAGATGACAAATCAAAATGGAAGAATTTGAATCTTGGCCACTAAAAAAATTTAAATTCGTTAACAAAAGCTATTTGTCAAAGTTTTTATCCTTTTTATTCTTTTTTCCTCCGGGTTTTTGGAAATTCATATATAGCAGGTAATCTACCCCTATGGAGTAGTTTACCAAAGACGATAAATCCAAATGGTAGAATTTCAATTTTCGAGACTAAAAAAGTTAAATTCGGTAACAAACGCTACTTTTCAAAGTTTTTATCCTCTAACTTTTTTCCTCCAGGTTGTTGGCAATTCGTATAAGTATAGCAGGTAATTTACCCCCAATGGAATAGTTTGCTAAAGACGATAAATTCAAATGGTATAACTTTAATTAAAATTCGTTTATAAACGCTACAGGAGGAATTCACATGTACCCCAAAAGAATGTCGTTGCTTGTTGTCTTGTACTTTTTAGCTATTGTGGATTGTGGGTGTTTAATATTTATGGATTTTTAGTTTTTGTGTAATTTAGTCAATTGTGTTTGTGCTTTGGATTCAATGACTAGTTTAGACCATTGCATGATTTTATTATGCCCAAATACTGGTAAAATACCGGGTATTTCGTATTTTCAGTAAGTATGAAATAATGATAGTTTTTGATATGTAATTTTATTCTATTATGATCAATTTAAACACATCTAACTAGGCCTAGGTGACACAAACGAGATATTTAAGCCCGGACTGTCCATTTCCACATTCGTTAAATAATAATTTTTCAGTGCGTATGCCTATTCCTGTGGGGTTTTGTGTACATGCCAAACCATAAATTTGTCACTTTCGTGATTTTTTTTTGTTTATCAAAAGGTAAATGTCTATGGTCAAATATACTGGCGGGTAGGTACTCACTAGTCGCCAAAAACTTTGCTGCAAAACTCCTTCCTTTGTTATGTTTGAGTAGGAACTATTAGTTTGGTTTAAACTGAATAGCCAAAAAGACATTTAAGGTGGTTTAATAAAGATATGCTTCAGAGAGATTCGGAATGAGTTAAATAGGTTTCCATGTGCCTATGAGAAATATGTTAAGAACAAACATCCCATAACTGAGCCTACACATACACACCCTCCCATACTTTGAGAAGGTTTTTTTATCTTTTTTTTTTGAGGTTCTTAGTTGAATAATAATTCTGTCAAACAAGCAATGTTAAAATGGAGGTGTCAAAAAGTCCAATTTGTCAATAAGTTACTATTTCTGTAAGTCAGAACCTAAAAATATAACACGATCGGATTGTACCATGTTGTAAAGAATTAAATGATTTCGCACGCGACAACTTTATTGGAACAAAATATGTTATTTATCTGCATTTATCTTGTTAGTCACAGTTAACAAACCAGCATACAATTTTAATGTCGCATATATATTAGCCATATTATGCGCAACAACATTTTTGATTTTACTAATACAATTTAAGAACAATGGCGTTTATACTGTCAGTTAAATGCACCATATCTAATTCCTTATATATTAATGGTAATAATGCCTATTATATGCTCAAGTAAGTATCATTCACGCGTACTAGTCATTTAGGGAATCAAACTAAAACATGCGCTATCTTAGGGAAGCAATGCTGTGCCGTACATATTGTAAAGGTCTATAGCTACAATGGAATATTCGATAAGAAATGCTGCGATCAACTATCGACTATGTAAGTAGAGCACTTACCGAGGCACTTACGGAACTGGGCGAAACTATTATAATATAGAGTGACCCAATTCTAGTTATACTGAAAGAAGGGATACAAAAATTTTGATAAAGTGTATGAAAAAATACTAAAATACAGAATTACTAGTTTTTTGAATGTTCATAGTGTTTTGTCATCGCGACAGTTCGGTTATAGGAAGGCTAAATCCACTGAAGATGCCATGATTCGTTTAACTACTAAGATACAGGGTGTCTCAAAAGTAATGGGACACAGAGCAACAGCAGACTTCTTAAGCCGAAATAATGCGATTTACTTAAACTTGCCTTATCCCAAAATTGATAACAACCAAGATGATACAGAATGTCAAAGCCTATCTCGATTTTTGGCAAAAATGAGTTATACCCATATAAAGTCAGGGAAAGACTGCCTTAACGTTATGACAAACTGGCATATCTCAATACTACATGGTTTTTGTTTTATAGTATTATTATAGTCAGGCCTATCTTAAATTATCGATAAAAATACTTTTACGTAAAGACCAAACTTAAGATTGGCCCTAATGCTATATTTTTTGTATGGGTCTTATTGGGCGAATCTCAACATATTCCTTTACGTTAAAAAATATTTTTAAAGGATGAACAGTACTTTGCAGATAGGCCTTATTAATTTATTATTTATTGCAATTTTATTTAACACATAAAAGACAATTCGTAAAAAATAAAATAAATACCAATCCCATTTTTAATTTGTTATAACTCTAGAGAATAAATAATTAAATATTACACTAGCTGTTTTTAATTCTTTTGAAATTATATGTTTAGAATTTTTTTTACCGTTTTTATAAAATAAAGATGTTTAAAGTTTAAAAATTTCGCTCCCTTTTCTTTGAAAACAAAATGTTTTATTAATATCACAGGGGCCTATCTTATTTCATGTACAAATAAGAATTTGTTATTGTTTTTACGAACGGGGCTATCTTGATTATTATTTATTTTTTACAAAGCCCGTACAACTTCATTAAAAATTATTATGTCTCATCATTCTAGATTGATTTATCTAGGAAACTGTAAAAAAATAAACCTAAATAAAAAATTGCTGTCATTGCTGTATCCAAAATAAGCACCATTGATTTCTTTAAATCGCTCTACTGAAAAACTACAAAAACCGAGTTAGGCCCCTACGTAATGCGAGCGACGATATGTCCTATACAACTAAGTACGCGGTCCAAAAGTATATAGCGGAAAATCAAGCAACGATGAATTTCTAACTTAAAATTATTATAAATCAGCTACATTAACTTAAGGTCGACTATTTTTTTCTAATAAAAACGTTTTTTCGTATACCTACGGAATTACTAATTTTACTCCAATCAAACATTTTATTTAATACTTAGTTTAATAACATTGAAAAGTACCAAAATAGAAAAAAATGGTAACGCCGTAATAGCAATTGTTCAAAATGGCAACCATTGACCTCAATACATTTACCTGCGCCCTTCACTTCGACCGTTAAAATTTTCTTGTGCATAAATAATACAAAGCATATCACGCATTTCCGCATTGGAAAATAAATTATTCCCGAGATTATTCCTAAAAAATTTATAATATCTAAGTAGGTATTGTACGAAGAAAATTAATATAACTTTGACAGATGATACCTTATGTAACATGTTGTTGCCTTAGAAACGTCGTTGTTTTTAATCAAGGTCAGCTGTGATAAATAATACTAATACGAATACACAATTATTTTAAATATTTTAGAATGCTTGCAGTAAAAATATCGAATGCGATTATCTCGAAAATGGTTGCTCCTAGCAACTTCAATAAGTTATACGTTTTTGATGTAAAAGAAGTAAAGTAACTTATTTTTTTAATAGTCGGATCAATATAAGAATCCTAAATAAAGTTATGCCAGATAAAAGGAGTGAGTAATGCCGAAAGCAGCGCCCTCTATTGGTTACACAAAAACTATGGATAATTTTGATTTTCTCATCTCAAAAAACCCCAAACTCCTTAATTTTGTGCTGCTATGTCGTTTCATTAAGAAATAATCGCAAAAAAACGAAAACAAAATTAAAATTTTGACACCCTGTATCTTGGTTGTTATCAATTTTGGGATAAGGCAAGTTTAAGTAAATCGCATTATTTCGGCTTAAGGAGTCTGCTGTTGCTCTGTGTCCCATTACTTTTGGGACACCCTGTATATAAGGCGTTAAATGATCGCAAACCATCAATGGCTATCTTTGTTGATTTAAAAAAGGTTTTTGGTACGGTTAGTCACACTCAACTTCTTACTAAACTAGAAAAAATTAGTTTTAGGGGAATTCCTTATCAACTTATCGGTGATTATCTTACAGGTAGAAGTCAAAGAGTTAAAATTGGTAGCACTTTTAGTGATTCAAAAATTGTAAAATATGAGGTACTTACCACAAGGAACTGTGTTGGGTCCACTGTTGTTTTTAATATTTTTAAATGACTCGTTTGAGTTACAGATTAATGGAGACATTATTAGCTTTGCCGATGACACGGTGTTATTTTTTCAAGCTGACAATTCGTATGAAATATAACAAAAACTAATTATGTCCGTTTTACTTCATTAGAGTCAAATTTGCCTACTTTTACCAAGCTAAATGAACAACCCCTGCAACTGTGCGAGTGTGGAGATTGCCGGCTGTAAAAGCATGAAGTATCTTGGGATCTTTCTTGACTCCCATCTAAGATGGGATATCCATATAAACTACGTTACAAAGAAGGTAAGGTCCCATCTGGGCAAGTTTAAAAAATATAAACAGGTTTTTAGGGAGAGGGGGCTTACGATTCTGTACATATTTCTCGTTCAACCCCATCCTTCCTATGGTATTGTAGCATGGGGGGAGCCACTAACAACCATATTTACCAACTAGAAACAGTACAGAAATGGATCTTAAAACTTATTTATAACAAGGATTATACCTATTCAACTGACTTACTATTTCTGGAAACTAAAAAGCTTGATGTATGACAGCTTTTTTGTACGGCAGTACTAATGTGACAATTTTTAAATAAATATGGATACGTCGATTGGTATTTCTAGTTGCGCAACAGTGGCCAATACAAACTTTCTTATTTTAAATGCAACACCCTGTATATTATTCAATTTTGGATTCTTCAGAAAATGTTAGATATATTTTATGTACAATATCCTATACCTATCTTTGATTTTTGAATCAGCAATGAGCAGTAGATTAGTTAGTTTCATAAAAGAATGCAACATATTTAGCGAATATCAACATGGTTTCATAAAAGGAAGATCCACACAAACGGCTATCTTTCAATTTGTACAATTTCTTATTGACCACCTCGAAAAAGGTGAAATGGCTCTTGGGATGTTTTTAGATCTATCAAAGGCATATGACTGTCTAGACAGAACTGTTAATTAAAAAACTGGAAATATATGGAATCAGGGGAAATGCCAAAAACTGGTTTGTATCGTATCTAAAAAATAGAAAACAAACGGTATCAATCACAAAAAGAGGAAACATATGTAAGTCAGAATTACTTATTAATGATATAGGAATAGCGCAGGGTAGTATTTTGGGGCCAATTTTATTTATTTGTTTATTAATGACCTGGATTTCATAACTGATAAACCGAATCAACATATTGTTAAATTTGCAGATGATACGAATCTAATTGTTGGGGATGAAGATCTGGAAAATCTGCTCACTAGGGCAAGACACTTTTTTGCACTGGTGACAGATTGGTTCACAAAAAATAAGCTTATTTTAAATAGGGATAAAACCAAAATTATCTTATTTAGAACAAAACAGTCAGCAGTAGATAAACCTCCAACTGTAGAGTTAGATAATAACAAACTAAATTTTTCAGAAAATGCAAAATTTTTGGGTATACATATTAATGAACACTTTGATTGGTCATATCATATAGATAATTTGGAGCAAAAATTAAATTCGGTTTGTTATGGAATACGGGTTGTTGGAAAGTATGTAAAGGAAAACATTCTCAGGATACTCTTTTATGCAAATTTTGAATCACTAATACGTTATGGCATTATTTTTTGGGGTAGACACAGTTCAATCCAGAACATTTTTATAGCCCAAAAAAGAATAGTAAGAGTCATAAGGAAGATGGAATATAGGGAAAGTTGCAGAAATGTTTTTAAACATTTAGGAATGTTGACGGTTTATGCAATTTATATTTATGAATGTTTAATGTTTTTCTTTAAAAACAGAGATATGTTTAATCTAAGGGTAAACCATGAATATAGAACAAGAACATTGGATGTCTCGTACCCAGTACACCGATTAACTCTTACTAAAAAATGTCCTCATTATATGTGCTTAAAACTGTTTAATGCTCTGCCAAATAAGATCAAACAAATAAACTCGCAAAAACTTTTCAAAGGGGAAATCAGAAAACTGTTAATTAATTTAGAACCCTATAATTTAAGTGACTTTGTTGATACTATCTAGTTTGAATTGTCTATGAAGAACGTGCATTGTTTTTTCGCCTTTTTTTTTGACGTCATTTCATTTTGTATTCTTTTGTTTATGACTTGAAATAAAGAAATTTATTATTATTATTATTATTATTATTATTATTATTATTATTATTATTATTATTATTATTATTATTATTATTATTATTATTATCTTCAATTGTTTCGGAAATATCTCATCAGAAAACAAAACATGTTCTAATTGGATCACATTGTTATCTAATATTGCCATAATTTGTTCACAAAAATAAGTTCTTCTATCAAAATCGTCTTCTATGAGCTCATGAGTAGGTATCATTTTATAGGGATACATTTTATTTTCTTGTAATGTTCGAATAATCGATGAATGGCCAGAATGGCTAACATCGAACATTGGTGCTGTTTTTCGACTAGAAGTATGTTGGTTTTCTTCAAACTCAAGCATAGTATCTAATTTGGTATCATCACTTATTGCATTGGCAGCTACTTTTTTTATCTGTTTTACATGTCCAAGTTGGAGACACTGCTTTTCTATTTTACTAATTTTTCCTTGCGTTATAGTCTGCAAATTTGGATATTTTTAATGAAATAAGCGAGAAACTTCCATTTGTTTCCGTGTTTTATCTCCATAACCAATCATCCGTAGAATTGTTATTTTGTGCATTTCTGTTAAATAAACCATTTTTCTGATATGCAGTTAACGAAATTCAAACGACTATAACTCTGACAACTACTGTCATGCAGACAGACAACAATTTGCTAAGGTCAGCAGCACACTTAATATTTCCGAAACAGTTAAAGATAGGTAGGATAAGATATTGTACATGAAATATGTCCATTTCTGAGGAATCCAAAAATTGAATAATATACAAGGGTGTTGCATTTAAAATAAGAAAGTTGATATTGGCCACTGATACCTGACACACCCTGTATTGAAAAAAATGCCTAACTAGACGTACCAATCGAAGTGTCCGAGCGTTTTTTCGGATACGCCCCCATGTATTTATTATCAAATTTATTGGCGTATACACACTGTATACGAAAGAAGGTGGTAATTTCAATGTTTTTTCCAAGACATTTAGAACTTGCTTGGCACACAAAATGCAACAAAAAAATACAAAAAACAATACCCATAAAAATTTCCACGAGACTATTGAGCTTTTAATCAATTCTCGGTTACAAAATATTTTGCAGGAACGACTATGGTAATATTCTAGTTTTTTTTAAAGAAGTCTAATTATAAAAGGAAAGTGAGAATAAAGAGTATATAGTATAATGAATGATACTTTAACAGAGCTTATAAATATAGAAACAGCACTTCATGTATTATTCAATAGTTAAATATATTCTCTAATCTGCAATACTTTTGATAAGTGCATGCAGCACTTAGAAAAACCAGAAGCTTATTACGAAATTATGGAAGATTTGTTTTTTAATATGGAAGATTATTTTAAAGCTAATTAATATAAATTTATCTGATTATTTAGATAAACAAGGGTAAGGTAATAATGTTAACAAAATCGCGTTCCGTTAATAGGCAGAGAGCAGTAGCGCACAGAGAATCTTTCTCTGTGCTCAATGCGCTAATACATTTACAAACCCAGATCCCAGAAAAACCTTTTCTACACAAGTTACATTTAAGAAACGCAACTTTCTGAATTGATGAAAATTCAGTCGTTACAAATGGATATAAAGTCTAATTCGACAGTCATTTATTAAATATGCTGGGTTTTAGAATAATTAAATCAGAAATTCCAGGTGGGGTGAATATAGATAGGTATATATATACTTGTAAATATATAGGAAACATATTTATGAAAAACTATATACTTATAATAAAATAACTAAGCGTGGCCTTAAAGCCTACTGGTTTAATACCTTTTCCTACTCGCGTGCGGTAAAGTACGTTACCGCACTTACTTGCATGTCGTAAGTAGTGCTTTACCGCCCTCAGTACCTAACACATGCGGTAAGTGTCTTTACCGCCCTTAACGGCTTGCCCGAACTCCGCTTCGCGTCTACAAAGAACCACTTTCCACACTTGTTGTGTGATTTCCCCTGTTATTATGTTTGTGTCATCAAGTTCATATTGTTATATATATTTTCACCAGGCCCTGGGAGGGGGATTTAACCCCCAAAACCCCCACTCAGTGCGCCACTGGCAAAGAGTAACGCTTGTAATTACAAGATGCATGCTCGTTGAATAAGAAACGGGTTATGTCACCTTGACAAACTTAAAAGAGCAACATTACTAACTAAATTCTTAAAGTAATATTTACTACATTCGCTGGAGATGTGGTGAATACAGTGTGAGTTTGTATATCTTGAAATAAATTCAGTAAATCCATTACAGATTTTTTTTGGAAAAATGTTTGGGTACCACGCATATTAACACTTTAAGTTGTTGTATTTTTAATTAATAGAAAAAAGGAAAAGCACAGTCTTTTCTCCATATTTTTTTTATTAGAATAACTAGGTAAACCTAGTATAATTCATAATAATTAAAGTCGACATGTTTCGAGTGTAGAAACACTCATCATCAGGAAAACAAAGTGAATGGTACAATGATGATGTTGTTAGCAATAGAGAAAATAATAGTGGGATTGAGCCGTAATGGAGCTTTCAAAGGTGTACAGGAGGTGTAAAAAATTGAATAGTCAAAAACCGACAATTAAGACTTTAACATACTGGAAAGTCAGGGGTTAGTGCAAAGGCACTGTCTTGGGCAAAAAAATGAAGAGTGCCGGTGCACCGGTACATTATCAATGACAGAGGGGTATCAAAAAGTTTCAAAAACTGACTTTTGGTGTTAGCAGAAATATGTATTTTTAATTTCACAATTTTCTTAACGAAAGAGTAGGATTGTCAGCAACAGACTGCAATACGATTAGGGAAGCTGCGTCATTCTGGTCATAGTTTTTTTTTTTTAATTAGAAACTGAACCAGTTTGCTGAAATTTTCTTAAGAATTTATGAAGTCCCATTTTTGAGACGTAAACGTTAGGGTATCTTTGATTAAATTTCTCTCTCTCCGCACCATAGCGTCACCTTAGAGTTATACTGTGGTATGTACAGTAAACCAAGTTTTGAGAAAAAGCGTTATGAAAAATTGGCTTTTTGTTAGAGTGCTATAGACAGACCTACACTTAAGAAAATTTGTACTTAGTTAGTTTCATTATAATTATTACGGTTTTTTAGAAAAAATATACACATATACATTGTTTTTTCTATATTTTGGGCACTAGAAAAAACACATACAATTATGTAACTCTATTTTTTTATTAATTATGAAAACATACAACTCTGTAACGTTACAAAAAAACAAAATAACTACAAATAAGAATATAATCCAGAACTAGAGAAATAAATATGTTAGGTATTATCATTTTTGGGAAGTATAGTCATATAGTATGCCTTATCCACCTCAGGAATCCACTAGCACACTAACTCAATGACCCAACCAAATACAAACAAAGTTGTATGTATATTATTTGTGACCATAGGAATAAAATATAAAATTACAAAGGTGTATGTGACACATATACAACTATGATAGTCTAAAAATTGCAATTCACGTTGATACAACAATGTATTTATGGTTGCCAATGACATAATATGATGTAACGTACAACATTGTAATTCTCTGGAAGGCAAGTTTGAGGTACATACAACCTATTAACACCGAAAAGTCAATTTCAGAAAAAATGCGACATACAACAGTATAACTCTAAGGTGACGATTAGCATTGAACTAAATAAACCCTTTGTTCTAAGGTCAACATTTTCAAAACACATCAAATTCTATTTGACAACTTCAAATTTGCCCCATACGTAAAGTAAAGTAATAAAAAGGTAAAAAAAATTCCTTGTTTTTAAAATTTTAAAATAAGATACACACCACCCATTATAAAAATAGAGTCTAATAAAATTTTATATTAATATTCTTATTGAGCAGCAAAATTTTCATTCATCTCTTAAAATTAAAAAAACTAAAAAAAAATCGAAGATTTATTTTAAATCTCGAATTTAAATTACAAACGTTATTCTAAATAAGTTTTCTAATTGGCATTTTGGTCAAAAATGAAAAATAAAGGTAGTTTACTCGTGGAGAAAAATCATGTTTTTGCGAACCCTGTATAAAAAATCAAAATTTTCTCTTCATGACTTGCATTTTTTTTAAAAGCAAAGTGTTATTGTAAACCCTATCCGCGGACAGCCTGTATAATATGCATTTTGCATATTTTGCCCTTTAATCATAACCACGTATATATTATTTAAAGTCAATGATTGCAATTAAATTAAATAATTAAATATTAAACGGAAAAAGTCATAGTTGAAACGGTAAATATTATAATGATGATATGAATTAACTATCATAACACAAAACGATTTATTATACTAGAATATTATTATTTTATTACTCAATTTAAAAACAATGTTTCCTAGGAATGACAACAATAAACTCCTTTCTAGCGCTATATAACGTCCGAGTCGAATTAATAACTTGATATAATATGACACCTCTTCTAAGAAGCCATTGCAAACAAGACGTTGGTATAAATAGAACTACATTAGCATACAATGCATTTATGGTAGATGGAAAAGATAGAGGCATTACCGAAAACCATCGAGAGCTTACTGTATTTTTATGAGTCAATAAATAAGCCCACAATCAAGTACCGGGCGTTGCGGTTTATTAGAAAATATTTAAACCTGCAGAATTGCACAACGTTTATGTAAAATTCTCGTCTTTTTTCCAAATCTTGCCTCGCTAACATCTCGTCTCGTCTCACGAATCTCGCAATTTCGCAAAAGCTGCAAGTGCAGTTGACGACATATAAATTCGTACACTCCACCCATACATAACTCAATTACAACAAAATTGGTTAAAACGGGTTTGTCACCTTGCTGCTTATACCGGGATAGAACATCAGCTATTTAATAATGGTTATTTCTAAATATTTTTGTGGTTAAATTACATCCGCGAAATCAGAAAATTATAAAACAATACCAGGAAAACGACAAAAGTATAAAGCCAAAAAGGGTAAATTTATTAACAAACAACAAACAAAATACTAATATTTAATAGCAAACCCAATTATTTGTTCCTTATCACTATTTTTTAAAAACGGTTTGGACGCAGCTGTTCGATTTCTTAATTCGGAACATTGTCTTACTCGGCGTAGCACAGTTCTAGATGAAGCAGGGAATCCTGTTATGTGCATAGCGTATACTGCAGTTTCAAATGGATTTTGCCTTAAATACTCCACCAAATTTCGGTCTTCTTCATTTCATGATTTTCTATTATTTAAACCAAACCCAACAGACCTTTTAAGTGTTAGAAACTTTATCTGTCTTAAAACATCCGGCCAGTTATGATATATAGGAAAAAAATGCTTTAAAGCAATTCCCAGACAACTGGACACCATCAAAATAGTGTGTAGTTACTTCCTATGAACTTTGCTGAAAGTGGTATATAATAATATTATACTTAATTCGCGAATACAATTATCGTTTATTAAATGGTTCTCTGTATCAAAAACGTCGACAAAAACTATAAACGTTATAAAAAAAGGTTTGTTTTTTTCTTTCGGTCCTTTTTTCTATTGTTTTTCGGCAACGTGTCCCAATTTTTCCTTGGCCACCTTGCAATATCGCTAATTAAGACAGCTTTTTTATAGAGTGATACTAACTGGATTCTTTTTAAAATTTATCGCAATCCTTATCAAAATCTTAAAATTTCGCGAGATTTCTCGTTCTTGCGTATTTTTGTCTGGTCTTACGAGATTTTCGCAAAAAAAGCTCTAGTCTCTTTTCGCAGGAGACTGAACCAGTCTCGATACGTTCTCGTCTCGCGAAAACGAGACGAGAAGAGGAAAAGCAAGACGAGAGTGAAACACTATATCGTTATTAGATTCTCGCAAGAAATACCTATAAATAGTTTCACTAGTTTTTATAGACACGAGTGATCCTAACCTAGACAATATTGGTATGTTGTAATCTTGAGTAGATAATGTAAAATGAACATAAGCCATCATAAACCATTAACGTCTTCTGGCGTTTAAGAGGGAAAAAGCTGAGTAGCTCTAATGCTCGCAATGCCCTGCAATGATAAAATGCTTGGCAATGTAGGGGTTCCATAAGTTTATCCATTTTATTATTCCGTCATGTGAAAGAGCTGATGACGTCAATAGCTTTCTGTTTCAGTATTTTCGAATTCCATGAAAACTCTAGGTTGCTTCCGATGGGCTTAAAACAACTCTAGAATTATACCAAAGAAAACCGAACGTAGACAAAGTTTAAAAATAGTTATGTTTAAATCACAATACATGAAGCTACCAGTACGACATATTATCTTCTGCGAACATTTTGCAGCGAAGAATGCCACCAGACTGGTCCATCCGATATGCGCTAAAATATCGGCAGCTTCTGCTCAGGCAGGCGACACGATCCTGTAGACGCTTTGCATTCTGAAAATACTTTGAGAACGGGCGTCAGAAATTTAAATTATATTTGTTTTTTTGTGTAGATACATCATAGACATTTACCTTTAGATCCGTACTTACAGCTTATCTGGTACGCAATCAAAAGTTAAGTTTTATAGGTAAAAAAATACGTCAGTACGCATAGCTCGCCAATCAGATCACTTAGCGCCCAACAGGGATGGGTATGCGCACATGACAACTCTCTTGTTATTAGGTTTTCCTTCTTTATTGAGATAATATACAGGGTGTTCGGGAAAATGTGGGAAATCTCCCGGATATGAAAAAAACACGTGAAAATAAAAAAAGTTCATATAAATTTCTTACGTATCGGCCTCCTCTTCGGAGATATGGGCTCCCAAAGAGCTCCCATGGAATTAAGTTTTTGACACATAATTATTAAACTAACAGGTATATTTCAATTTTTTTTCCATATGATCTATACCAGGTAAGACCCTTCAAATTACTATCCCAGAAAGTGTTGCGAAGCTGCAGGGACGGAATAGCTGTGACATGCTCATTTTTTTTACGCCCCGCTATGATACAAACTTTGGACAACGTTTTTTACATACCTTTAACTATTGACTAAAAATTAAGTACATTCGTGTCGCTAATACTAACCGTTTTCGGAAAAACGTCATTTTATTGCGATCATGTATTAATATTAAGCAGTTAAAAGTGAACATTTATAATTTACTAGCTATACCCCGCGCGCGTTGCTACGCTACTTACTAAAATAAATTTGAAGGAAAGACATTACACAAATATCCGGCATCCCGACATCCCGGCATGCGTTGCGTCTCTTTTTTTATGCTAAAATTTTCCTCGGCCTGCACACAACAACTCACCAAATTCCGGCATCCCGGCATGCGTTGCGCCACTTTTTTATGCCAAAATTTTCCTCGGCCTGCACACAACAACTCACCAAATTTTCATCGTAATCGGATAAATAGTATAGGAACGCATACGGGACGTACAGACAGACAGACAAACAAACATTTATTTTTATATATATAGAACGGAACAAAGATGTATCTTTTATTGAAATACCCTAAATATACATGATGTAAGTATGTTAAAAATTACGTTTTTCCGAAAACGGTTAGGATTAGCGACATGAATGAAGACTACTTAATTTTTAGTCAATAGTTAAAGGTATGTAAAAAACGTTGTCCAAAGTTTTTATCATAGAGGGCGTAAAAATATGAGCACCGTAGTGTCACAGTTAGTCCGTCACTGCAGCTTCGCAACACTTTCTGGGATAATAATTTGAAGGGTCTTACCTGGTATAGATCATATGAAATAAAAATTGAAATATACCTGTTGGTTTAATAATTATGTGTCAAAAACTTAATTCCATGGGAGCTCTTTGGGAGCCCATATCTCCGAAGAGGAGGCCGATATGAAAGAAGTTTATATGAACTTGCAGTATTCTTTTCACGTGTTTTTTTCATATCCGGGAGATTTCCCACATTTTCCTGGACACCCTGTATAAATACTAAAGACCCACCAAAGATTTAGTTTCGGTTTCGGCTAGTTTCGGTGACAGTTTCGGTTTCGTCCAAAAATCGGCGGAAACTTCGGGTGCACCGAAACGCAGTGTTCGTGAATTGTCGCGCACCGTTCGGCTAACTTTAGGTGAGTTCGTAGGCAGTCTTTATTATCTAAGTGTTGAATTTGACAAAATTTACTTACAAGTCTTTACCGTGTTCATTATTTTTGTTCATAATAAATTGTTAATATAACATGAGTAAATAGGTATCTTTGTTACATATTTCAATTATTGTTTTTTATTTCATTTAACACGAGTTCACTTTTCGTATAATATGTGTAAAAAATACATTAGATTTCAGTATACAATAGAATTTTTAACATGTATAAATAAGTTTCGGTTTCGGCTGAAATTCTTGTTTCGGTTGGATACTAATAAATATCCTTCAGAAAAGGCTCGGCGCCATTTTTGTAGTTACATTATTTCTGTGGATTTCTTGTATTCTTTGCTATTAGGTACTTTTTTTTCTTCTTTTAAACAGCATAGCTAAGTAAAAATCAATTACAGTTTCTTGAGCAAGAACTTAAATTTTAAAGCCCGGACCTGCATATTTTTCCATTTGTTAAATGGGAATTTTGCAGTGCGCATGCCTATTTATGTATGACTATTAATTTTTTTTAAACTTTGCATGTCAGATAAAGCGATAGACCATTCTTATTTCGCACAACCCATCATTAGTATTGGACTTGATTTTACCATTTCAGTAAACCATGTTGCATAATAGATAATCATATTATGCAATGTTAAACGGCAAGAACAATATCACGCTAAAAGCTATTTAAATTTTTGAGAACTGCAGTACTGATTTTTAGTGGTAAGTATATGCTTTATTAACCGTAGCTAGCAAATATTATTATTTGAAGAAATAGTCCATACTTTAAGTGGAGTGTGTAATTATAGGAAAGGAAATAAGACATTTTGAGTCTTCCTCCACTGATATATTAAACATAAGCTTCAAGGATTAAAAATGGGGCGATTCTCTACATGTTTCGAACGCATAAGCGTTTATCATCAGGAGAATAAAATAAGGAAATCAAAAATAATATAGGTATAGGGAAAAGAAAACCATAAAGTCTTTCTCCACAATTTTAATTCAATAGCTACGCTATAATCTACATGTTTCGAGTGTAGAAACACTCATCATCAGGATGTTGAAGTAAAAATTATGAACAGCTGATGTTAGCAAAAGAGAAAATATAATTAAGTTAAAGGTGGAACTAATTCATAATGGAGCTTTCAATAGCACGTATAGGGAGTGAAAAAAAAATTTTGCAGTCAAGAGGCGGAAAATCTATCAGCACGCTGAAAGGTCAGGGACCAGTAAGAAGCCACTATGGGCGGGAAATGAAGAGAAAAAAACAGGACATATCAATACAATTCCATGTCAAATGAAGTGTTTTGTGGAAATCAGTTCAAAGTGTGTGTGATGAAAACATTATAGTTTGATTTGATTTGAAAAATTCACCTATGTCGAGAAGGTGTGAAAGAATAAGTCAGATATGAGGGGGGGAGAAAGAAAAAAATGTGTTTTTTATATTTGAGTTTGGGTGCTTTTATTTGGCTTGAAGAAAAATGCTGTTGGGGCACCAAGCTTGTTACGGCCCAGTTACCCCAGCAGGAGTCAAAACTGACACATATTGTAGAATAGGAAATAAAAGTTTACCACATTTTAGAGAAACTTTTTGATATTTTTTTAAAAAATGTTTAAAAAGAAATTTTATTCGTTTTTCATGAACATCCTAGACGGAAGTTCGCTGCGACCAGCCAAAATTGTGGAGAAAGACTTTATGGTTTTCTTTTCCCTATATTATTCAACTCCACTTTGAGTATGGACTATTTCTTCAAAAATAATATAGGTGCTAGTAACAGTCCTAACGGAGCTACAAGATGAAGGTAAAATGGAAACAGCTGAGAAAATCTTCCAACAACTAAAATGGCTTCTCGGTAAGTTTACCATGATGTTGGAAGATTTTCTCAGCTGTTTCCTTTTTACTTTCATCTTGTAGCTCCGTTAGGACTTTTACTAGCACCTATCTTATTTTTCATTTCCTTATTTTATTATCCTGATGATGAACGCTTATGCGTTCGAAACATGTAGAGAATCGCCCCATTTTTAATCCTTGAACCTTATGTTTAATATATCAGTGAAGGAAGACTTAAACTGTCTTATTTCCTTTCCTATAAATATTATTATGATTAATGTCAAGTTTCATTAAAATTGCCAGTCGGAACTAATACAGTATATAGAGAACCAGATTACAAATACAGAATACAACTTGATAATTACTCTGAGTATTCAGAGCAACATTGGCTATAAACCATTCTATGGTAGCATTAACTCCTATTTCCTATTGACTAAATTACGGTCTAGCAATTTTCGTTGTCTTACAGTAGGAAACCGCGTTGCTGTCGCATATAGTATTAAACAGTTGTATAAAGAGTATGTGAATTCATATAAGGAATAGAAGGAAGGCTGTTTTCTCAGTGCGACTTTTGGTTTTTTGATATCTTCCTTAGTGTAGAAAATATAGCCGTTTTAAGTTTCCAAAAAGTGTATAAAGTTATTTTTCGTGTTCCGAGGAATCGAATAATTTTGGAGCAACTTTGGAATAATTATGGGAAAATATTGGATACAGAGATACAGGAATTAAAATTTTTTGCAACCAGAAAATCTAATTTATCTTAAGGTTTGATCAGTTTTATTCAACAGGCAAAACTTTATATAATAAATTGACGTAAGTAAGAAAATATATATTAAATATTATGAGTTACATTCTCCTCGGACACCTGTGTATGATAGTATGATAGATATTCGCACATAGAGCATTTTTTTGAAATAATGCGAAGCACTGAATTAAGAACGGTGACAATAACGGACTAAACTAGGTATCCCGTTATACTGCACACCAAATAAGGCATAGAGAAATAATACTGAAAGTGATTTGAACGTCTTGCACAGAGAAAGAAAATGTGTACTTGATGGACTAGGCATTACCAGTGACAGCGAGAGGTATGTGACAATATAATAGTCTTAACAATAGTAATTGTAATTAAGTAAAGTCTTCTCCATGACAGCCGACCGTTAGGTACGTCTTATTCTCCATATTTGCGGTACGACTAAAATTAATTCAGTCAGTTTGGCGCACCGGTGGTAAAGGTTATGACTTTTCTTAGGCTTGATCTACATAATGACGGATGCATGATCAAGTAAAATACAAACGCGTTTATTCAAATTTTTAATTTATTATTTTTATACTGTTAATGAAGTCAGAAATAAGTAGTTTATTTGGTGTAAAAGGTATCATGGAATAAAACATGTTGTTTTTGAAAATCAGTATAAAATTTTTAATCGATTTAAATTTACTAAATAAGTAAAACTCATTTATATATTATTTTAAAATTAACTTTTTTCGTCTAGTGCATCTCTAGTGCAACTCTTGTGCATCGGTCTATGAATTTTGTTTCAAATATTTTCACCTTATTTATAAAATCATAAAGAAGAAAATATAATAAAAAATGACAACACGACAAAATACAGTTTTTTAAGCATTAAAATAAATCATATCATATCAAGTTAATAGTAAGGGGAAGAGTGAAGCATCGATAAATCTTTCTTGTTCCCACATATCGTTTATAATTTTATTAGTGTGTGTCAGAATTTTTTTCATTTTTCCACTGTTACATTTTCTATGGTGTCATTCCACAGGCCCAAAACTACGTCATTTGTTACAGGATGCATAGAACTTATTTTTGCATCATAATATCGCTCTCATTCCGATTTAATAAAGATTACTTGTAACATTTGGTGGAATATGCGCTTCACTATTATCCAGATCCGATCCTTCATTGCGAATGGTGAATCCAGAATTGGTCTTTGTTCTAACCATGCAATAAGTAATCTTTTTAACCAACTTGTATTTAAAATTTTTTCAATTTGCCCAAAATGATAGGCGTTATCCATGATAATAACCCACGGTTCTTCCAAGCTTGATATAGTTATTTGTTTTACTAGGCAGCAAAGTAGTAGATTGATAGCCGCGGCTGATAGTTCATAGGAATTTAGCTAAGGCAGTCAATCTACTTTGCTGCCGAGTTAAACATATATTTTTTTCTCCGATTGTTTATAATGATTTATGTACTTATATTGTATTTGCAAATTATTACAATTCCCACAATCTTTTTATTTTTCCTGATGTAGTGATAAATTAAAACCAAATTTGATAGAAATTCCAATTGTTGGAACGGTTGGTTGCTATGGAAATGTATATGTTTGTAATAATTATAGTTTGACAATTTTGAAATTTCTGACAGTTTCGTGGAAAAATATCGGTATATTTATATTATGGACAGTGATAGCGAATTAAAAGTACTTACTCCTCCAGAAATAAGAGAGGTGGCAAAAAATTCTTGTTAAAAGTATTATGTAATTATTAATAAATGTTTTTTTTTTGTTCAAAAAGTCAAATGTTTTATTCCCATTGAGAATAATCATTTTGCTGCCTAGGCAGGAAAGTCCTTACTTTGCTGCCTAGGCAGGAAAAGTAATACTTTGCTGATTGATATGTGTCTGAAATTAATATTTGCTGTCAATCGGAGAAAATCAATTTTTCTTCAAACCATTCACAAATCCATTTTCTGAGCCAGCATATAATATAATCTAAATACTCGGATCATTCAAAAAAATTAATTTTAAACTTTGACATCCTGTATATTGAACTTGAGGGTCACAAATAAAAAATGGCATTATAAAAGTCATAGTATTTTTGCTCAAGAAATATATGGTCAATGGATTGACCTCCTTTTTTCAGACACCCTGTATATTACATGTCTGCGGATAAAACTCAAATTGTAGTGAAAAAGCCAATTAGCTTAGGGAGTTAACCATGGAGGACCAGCTAGTTAATAAATTAAAATACAGCAGTGTTTTATTTTCACGTATAAATAGAAGACACTATAGAAATAGTTCGCATACCTTTCTCGTTAATTTAACTGCAAGTTTATAAAATTTTCTTTGTTTCCTTTAAAACATTTCCAATTCTTTATAAGCCTATTTCCAAGCACCATGCACGCACAAACGAACCGGAATGTTCAAGACTTCCCAGATATTTTATTATCTAATGAAACCACTAAACCAACTATGTCAAGTGTAAATTCTCGAGCAAATATCTAAATGTTTATGAAAATGAGCCTTCTTGAAGGGGCACGGTAAATCTTTTAGAACAGCTGTTCTAAATAGCAGTTAAATATGGAGTTTATTTTTGTTACATTTTAGATAACACGTTCTTAATTTAACGTTATTACATAGATAAATTAAATGAAAAAAGTATCTCTTTTAATTTTTAACACACAAATAATATTAAAATATGGTTAATGGCTCATGTCCAATAAAAATAGATGAAATAAAAACATAGACATAGGTTATTTAATTTTTTAACCTAAAATTGTATAAAGGCATTTATTACTAATTATTTTTCTAATTTTTTAGCTAAAAAGGATTGTCTTCTATTAGCAATAATATGAGAATCTTCTTTCAACATCTATTGATGTAATAAGACAATACTGCATCTTAGGTAGCAAAATATAAGGCCAACATACAACTTCGTTGGATGGTTTACCCTCATAAATGCTTTTAACTGCAGTTAAGTATTTAAATCCTTCATTCTTTATTACAGTTACATCTAATTTTTTCCTTACTTGACCTCCTACTTTACCGGGAATATTATTACATTTAGCGGAAAAAGTTTCAACAATACTAATTGACTCTATTAAACTTAATTTTCTACTCTCCCACGAGGATATTATGTCCGCTATAAAACTGAAATAAACCTTAATAAAAACAAGATCTTTAGCTACACTTGCACCTTTTAACAACTCTTTACTTTGCACAACACACTGCGAATCGTCATCTAAATTTAAAATTAGTCCTTTAATGGCTTCGAAATGCTCTGCGTAGAATATTGCGGCCTTAATCCATGTTCCCCACCGGGTAATTACAGGTTCTGGAGGTAAGCCAACTCCTGGTAATCTCTCCTTATACAACTGCACTTTTAGAGGTGCTTTTAGAAACTTGTTTAGGTAGATTTGAAATTAATTTATTTACCAGAAGTATGTATTACAAATAGACATAAATACAGTTTGTTAAGCAGGTAACGATAACGCATTATTAAGGCACAATAAACATAATAAGCAACCCCTAACAATATACCTGCAAACCCCGGAAAACCCTAATAAATACCTTGTGTATAACCAAAATGTAAATATAATTATTATACTACTACTACTACCACCCATTCAGTGTTATTAGACTTATTATATGTTAAACCGAAAATATAAAATTAAAAATCAGTATTTCTTATTACAAAACAAATAAATGAAGTTGTTTTCAATTAATTTTACTAATTAAAACGTACATAAAATAGATAAATTTAGAATGTAGCAATATCCATTTATTTCATGTTATATCACACATAATTGCTCAAGGAGTTCTTGAACTTACAAAATATGCTGCTATTCATAGAGATGCTAAAAATATTAAATTTCAGGTCAACAGACTTCAGGTTCATGTGCAGTTAAAACATATAATAGGAGCTATTTTAATCGAATTAGGTAGTGTAGAGTAAGGCGTAGTTTATTAATTTAACCAGCTGATTCTAATAATTTTAATAAGTTATAGTGATGAAATAATAATTTATTTCGTATAAATTAATGTTCAGCGGTTTTTTTTTTGGTAAAAGTTAGCCATAACATTATTTTTATTTCCAAAGGAATCGGGAAAATACGACGATGAAGCAAGGATCGATCATGCATTTCATTCATAAACGTACTTTCGCTCCGAGCCGACATATTTATCATTTGCGTCCCAGACGCGTTTACGTTGCAATTTGGCTTCTGCGAACGCCGGATTTTCTGTCAGCGGTTTGGGATTTGGGATTTGGCGTGTTAAAACACGTCCGCATGCGTCGTTAATTTGCTGACGGTTTCTGACCGCTGCGTACTAGCGAAGCTAATATACCTGCGGTTCTGACTGAATTAGAATGAGAGGAAACCTTAACCATATTTGCATAAAAACGGCTTATCGCATGTTAAAAAGGTTATTAAAAATGCAAAGCATTGACGTTGGGCGTTAGTTCAATAGAATAACAAAAATAATTTTTTTATTTTATTATATCTTAACACTTTTATAAAAATTACAATAGAAACAAAAAACGTTTAAACAGAAATAAATAAAATCTAATATTTGGTCATATTATATCCCTGTTTTTCTATTACTTCAGCCAGTCTATTCGGAATTGACTGAATTATATTTGA
The DNA here is from genome assembly GCA_963969555.1 of Polydrusus pterygomalis. NCBI lineage: Eukaryota > Metazoa > Arthropoda > Insecta > Coleoptera > Curculionidae > Polydrusus > Polydrusus pterygomalis. Next base: position 24,836,281 of record OZ018380.1, read on the forward strand.
TACAATATTTGGATCAAGCTTTTTCCAGCACGCATGTATTATTTCCCATAAATCTTCTGAATTTTGTGGCCTAAAATTTCGATTATATATTTTTTTTCACGATTATACCCTAAATATTTTCAATTGGATTGATATCGGGACTATAAGCGACCCAAGGCAGCACTTCTACATTATGGGTTTGAAACCAGTGGGTTACAGCATTGGCAGTGTGGACTAGACAATTTTCTTGTTGAAATATGTTCGCCAGCAAACACCAGGACCATGGACACTTATCCAGCCCCATACATTTACAGAGAAACGCCTACGTCTAGAAGCGAGGGGGTTAGTATATCGCTCTTCAAGCATGGTATTGTTTGGACGGTACACGCGAAATTGTCCGTTATAAGTTGACTAGAACGTCTTTTTACCAGTAAACATGACCCTTTTCCAAAATTGAGGATTGCGGTATAAATAACTTAAAGCAAAAATAATCCTAGTAAGAAACATTTTTTCGCAGCTGTGCGACATATTAGTTCAGATTCCTTGACTCTCCTGCTGGCGGTAGGTTGGGAGGCCGGAAATGCTGTATCAATAACAGCATCCCTTGCAGTGGCAAATAGATTATTTATTAAGTATCCCAAAAAAGCAGCATTCTGTTCAGGGTTGGAACGTTTGGGACGACCTGAACCAATTTTCCTCTTTACGGATTCTTCTTGTTTCCAGCGTTGCTTAATTTTCAATATAGTTTTTTATTTCTATTATACAATTGCGCTACAGCACGGATTGACCATCCTTTTTTGATTCTTGATACAATTTGAGCCTTTTCAACTTCAGACAACTGACGAGGCATTTTTATGTTCTTCTGTCGAATTTTATCAAACGTTACCACCATGCAGTTTCAAAATTAATTACACCGACGCTAATGCTTTGCATTTTTGATAATCTATGACGTGTGATAACCTCCAATAAACAATCATTTAGACAAGCCGGTTTTACGCAAATATTAGAAAACTCTCATTCTAATTCTTGTACGCTTTTTTTTATGAATACAACTGTACTTGCGTTTATTTAATTAATACTAACAATGTTTTTCGTGAATTAAATTAATTAATTTTAAATTAATAAAACGTGTAGAAGAGCCAATTTTTGAGGGTAGCAAAATTTACATGAGATTTCCATTTTTGCAACACTTGCAACTATGCATAATGAATTTCATAATGCAATAATTTCTTTACCAACTGCATGTATATAATATACACATTTCCAAGAAGCAGTAAAATAACATACTGTATTATTATTATTTTTTCAGTAAAAGCTCCCATTTATTTATATTTATAATTTTAACCTAACTTGCATTGTAGTCGCATTGTGAGTGGTGGTTGATAACGATTCCTAGAATCTTGGGCTTGCAGTTTTAATAAAAGCGCTTGACTCAAGATATAAAAGGAATCGATTATAAGTTCTTTTAAGCACGGCAACAAAAGCTTTCGGTTAGATTTACAATCCATTGTTAGGGTTTATATCTTTTTTCTGAATTTATATTTGACTCAAGGTTTATGACTTAAATGTTACATTGAAGAGTTTATAGGACTACTAAAATAATTGCTAAGGTTCGTTGAAGTTTTCATCAGACAAACAAATATATAACTTTAAAAAATTAGGTTTGTTTTCCGGGTAACTTGTCGCGTGTAGGGAAGTTCCTTAAGTATAATTCAATGGAAGTTTCTACAATTCTACATACAGTGTGGCCAGTAAAGTCCGCGTCATAAGGGATTTTTTTTATTAATAACTTTATTAGAAATTTGACTTTGGCATCAAGTTCTGCTTCGATCGAGAAGAAAATTAAGCAAAAAATAGTACTCACGTGATTCGCATTATCTGTCAAATTTTAATTTTTTTCAAAAAATAATTAAAAAGTGGATTTATTTCTGAAAGTATCGAAAAAAGTTATTAAAAAAAGGTTTTTTTAAATGCAGTTTCTAGCCCACACGCAAAATTTCCGCTGCATAAGATAATTTTGATTTTTTACCCATATTTTGTAAATTGCACCACTTTTGCAAAATAAGACTCAACGCAACCTACATAAAACTTCTTAGTTTTGACAATGCTTTATTTCAGATAATTTTAATTATTTTTATTAAAAAAATAAAGTTATTAATAAAAAAAATCCCATATGATGCGGACTTTACTGGTGACACTGTATAAAGTATAACACGACAAAGGTTCATATGAATGTAGGTCCGTAAATATCTCATATTGAAGCTATGGCCATCCAAAGTTGACCTCCAAAGACTAGTCTTTATTAAATTTTATTGCAGCAAGTAGACCAAAGCGATATTTTTTGTCTGCATCTTCCGCCAGCTACTCTAACCGCCCGTGTCCCCTTATCATTGGCCCTTTCTGTCATCTTAAAGCACCCTTAGGACTTTTTATATTTATAATATTCCTTTATTCTCACGACCCCCCGACCAAACCGGGAACATCCTGTAGTTAATTAACAGACGACAAATTGAAGCAACAAAAATGTTTTTTTCTACTGACATTTTATAATAACCTCTGTTCGATTGTCATTATGGTTATTTAATAACTTCCGTTTAAGCGCAGCGTGCTTAAAAAACTTTTAAGCACGTTACCAGGAGCAACGCGCTTAAAAGTAACGCAGGTAATTATTTACAATTATTAAAACGTAACCACAGACTAGGTATAATTTAATATTTTTTGGCAAGTGTCAATGAAACATAGGTAATAAAATGTTAGTAAAATTAAGTTTTTTATTATAAAACCTCAGTAGAAAAAATATTGTATATAATTCATTACGAAACAATGTCTTTTAGTCACTTTGACGTGTTGTCCAACTCGGCTTTGCCTCGTTGGACAATTTCACGTCGCGTGCCTAAAAGACACTCATTTCGCAACTTATTGTATAAATAGCTATTTTCTACTGACGTTTTATAATAACCTCTTTTCGATTGTCCTTATGGTTTTTTATTAACCTCCTTTTAAGCGCAGCGTGCTTAAAAAAACTTTTAAGCACGTTACCAGAAGCAACGCGCTTAAAAGTAACGCAGGTAATTATTTACAATTAAAACGTAACCACAGACTAGGTATAATTTAATATTTTTTGGCAAGTGTCAATGAAACATAGGTAATAAAATGTTACTAAAATTAAGTTTTTTATTATAAAACCTCAGTAGAAAAAATATTGTATACAATTCGTTACGAAACGACGTCTTTTAGTCACTTTGGCGTGTTGTCCAACTCCGCTTAGCCTCGTTGGACAATTTCACGTCGCGTACCTAAAAGACACTCATTTCGCAACTTATTGTATAAATAGCTATAAATGACTCACACCGCTAATAATAAGAACTACTGCAGTGACATAATAAGTCTAGTAGGCGAACTCGCAAAACAACACTAAACTAATGCATAAAATTAGCAAATATTTATTCAACACATAAGTTTTCTTACCTCTAACCTTGACAGCAGCATTTAAAAGCAAAAGTATCTTGAATTATTCATTTATGTGAACTAGATAGCCATCAGTGTGGTCTGGTTCAAAGAATATGCTTTATTATTTCTTTTCCTAGTTGAATGTTTTCCTTTGCAAAAACAAATAAGTTTATCTTGTGTTAGATCAGGTATATTGTTGAAATGGCAACAATTAACGAAAAAAAACGGTTGTTTCTATTATAGTTGTAAATTTCTTGGTCGCCTTCCTGGTTTATTCAGGTTTTATTTTTAATGCTTAAAAATTAGATAAGTTATAATTTTACTTTTAGCTTAGGAGTTAAGCTAGAATTTCAGACGACCGACGCTGGCATCCAACGACGACCTGTCTTTTCCCTAAAAATTATCGTTAAAGTCAACGTCATTATTTTATAGGAAAGAAAGAAAAACTAAAAGTCTTCCTCCACAAAGTTTAATTAAATGAAACAATCAAAGATCTCTACATGTTTCGAACGTAGAAACGTTCATCATTAGGAGACAGAAAATAACATTAAAAAGTGCTGATGGTTTTAGCAAAAGAGAAAATGGTGAAGGACCTTAATGGAGCTTTCGTGAAAATAAAAATTGATGTGCAAAGCCACATAATATGGCGAAAATATTAAACTTTAAAACATACTAGGTATGTAAGAAGTCGGAAAAGGGGTCTAGACCAACCCTATAAACTGGGAAAGAAGAAAATAAAACCGTTCTATAAAGAAAGTGTTAAAAATTAAAATTTGTTTAAATAAAACATTTTGGATGAATGTCAGAGACATTGAAAAAGTAAATTGGTAGTAATTAACATACTTATAGTGCAATGAAAATTACGTTTTTGAAGTGTCCTGTGGGGTACTGAGGTTTTTCAAAGTCATTATTTTACTTTTACCCAGCACGAAAGGGTCAACAGCTGGCCAAAATGTGTACACTAGAAATCCAGTTTTGTGACAAAAATCCACAGCTGTTTACACCTCGCCCAGCACCCAAATAACGATTAAATCAAGTGCCTTAAGACGATTGCGCCGCCGTTTTGGTTTGTTCGATAAATATTTTTTTTTGTCAGTGGTAGGTTTAGTAATAGTTGTAAGTGAAGGATGTCCTTTTTTCTTCCATACAGAAAACGAGGAGTAAATACCCTGGGTCCCACCTACTAAGATGATGTAGGTCAGGTGAAAACTATTATCTAGGACGCTAGATGGACTGTGGCAAAGAACAAATACAACTACTTAAGTGGGTACAAAGCAATTTACAAGAACTCATCAAGTTTAAAGGGAAAAGTTTAAAACTAAAAAACGAAACGCTATCTGCAATAATCCCATTCATTGCCCTTGAATTGCACAAATAATGTTATCAAACGTTATTAAAAAAGAACTAATAAAACATATTTATATCTGCAATTAACAAATAATATGATCAGCATGTATGAATGTGTCGCCTCCCCCGTATAAATCACTATAAGTTAGATCCCTTTTGCAAGAAATAGAATTAACACTCGTATATAATATAATAATATAACAAGAATTTTAAATTTTGCCGATGCATCGGGTGAGTGCATTGGAGTAAATGTGATTAGCGTTCAGCTGCAAGCGCTCAATAAAAGGTTAAATTGATACTTGCGGCTGCTGTCAATGCTCTCTAAAACTAAGCTGGCTGGAACACTTTTCAATTGCTCAAGAAAGATGAGCAGGTGAGTAGCCTAAACTTGGATCCTTAATAGATATCGTGGCACAAAGGTAATGTGAACTATTTATATAGCTCGGAGCTCCTTGGCACAGGAGCAAGCGATCATATTATCGTACACTGTCAGTACGATGACCGACTTACAAATTTATGGTTTATCTATTGTAGCATTGGGAGTGTAACTCCAAGGAAATAGATCAGCACTGATCTATCTGGATGACCATTTGTGAGTCACAGCACAGCCGCATTAAATCGTTTACTGGATTCGAGCATCTCACACAACCATTGAGAATGCCAGTGTCTGTTGCATATACTACACTGTATAGTATGATGGTATTGTCAATATTTAGGATACAGTTTTGGTACATTAACTTTAACTAGAGGTGGCCTATTTTCCAACACTTTAGTAACTGGTCATGCACCTTCTCACACTTTAATGCACCAGAGGCCTAAATAAACTACTTGGTGACATTTATTTAACGGTCAATGTATTTAGAATACCCGCGGGAGTTATAAAATACAGTTACAACATGGTGTTAAGCAATTTTCCGTAAAATACCATCGCCAAAATTCGTTAATTATGCAAAATGTTATCTTGACCAACTTTTGGGGCAGATGCACATACCGTATCCATTTGGGATAATTTAAAGACCCTATCTCGCGTACATGCGATTATTACCTGAATATCTATATAGATATTTAATAGCAGAGGCAATATACATATATTATTAAAGGTATTAAAAATCTGTTTACAGAGTTAAAAAATATTGGGAAGTAACATGGTTACAACCGATCTAAGGAAATGCTTCATTTTAGTTTATTCAAAATATCCCAAAAACCAAAAGAACCCGAATCGTTCCGCAAGCAACGATAAATTGCCTACATCATAATTCCCTAAAATTTTATTTTTCTCATTCAACCGTCTTTCTATCACTTATAATTTCCGATGGCACCAATTTCGGACACCCTGTATAATATGTACAATTATCCTATCAATAAGAAACATGAACAAGTAAGCTTCAGAGCGTTATAAATTTTGTATATAGTTCAAGTTCTCTCTGGGCTGTTGATGCTGTGAAACTTACTTATAACGAGTACAAATGTGGTGGCTAATCAACAATACTGGTAAACATTCATTAGGTTTTTCTATATAGGGCTCTTTGTTGTTAATATAAGTTATTTCATTTCCATGATTAAAGACAATAATGTATATTATCTGTTATTGACCACGTTATTAGTGTTAGTACATTTTAATCGTAGCTTTAAACCTTATTCGATTACGCATATTTATTACAAGTACGAAATATTTTATTTTATCACAAGAATTGAAATGATTATTATAATAGCTTCCTGTGATAAACGTATTTATTCTTTATTGTCCATCAAATGCACTACTGTACTGGTTATGTTGACCGGTGGATTAGTTTCTATATTCGTCAGTTATTGAAATTTATATTTTTGTTCCTTTACATGTCGCTTGTGATGAGTTTAAAGGAAATAAATGGTCCTAAAACGGTTCCTACTTTTAGTTCTTCTAAGCCATAAAGTCGTTTTTCAAATAAGCATATATTGCTTTAAGTATTTGACCAATGATTTTAACAAGACTGATAACCAGTAGCGCAATATTCATTGATAGACTGGATAACCTTTCAATACATTTCTCATGAAGGCCTACTTCGGCCTGCATAGTGTGACGTCACGTTAATTTTAAATTTAGCACTTAGGCTTTGTATTCTAGGAGGTTTTGGTTGTATGCATCTGGAAGCAGGGGCGTGCCGAAGTGCATTCTGTTGGGGGGAAGGGGTATCCAAAAACTCTCAACGCGGAAAAAAAAGCGCCGCAGGCGAAAAATTTTTGGGTGCCACGCCCTTTTTTGCAAATAGCTTGATATTGCCCTTTAAGATCAATTTGAAAACGGAATTAATGTATATTAAGAATAATAACGGACCTAATATTGATCCTTGTGGAACTCCAGATATTATTTCTTTTTCCGCACTTTTTCTTTCCCCAATTTGAACTAATTGTTTACGCGATAGCTTAAATAACTTTGAAGTAGTTTGTGTGATTTCCCCTTATCCCAATACTGTATAATTTTCTTAAGAAAATATCATGGTTTATTGTGTCAAAAGCCTAAGATCTAAGGATAGTAAACAGCATTTTTTACTGCTGTCGACATTAGCTTGAATATTTGTTGTGATATCTCCAACAGCTATTTCTGTATCCTTAGATCTGCGAAAACCATACTGGTTAGCAAAAAGTAAATTTTGGCTTTCTAGAAAGTCGCATAATTTATTATTTTTTAAAATATTTTTGAAAAGATTGGTAAAACAGATACATTTTAGATAAAAAATATGCCATTGACAATCTATTGCTTTATTAAGGATGTATCCACTGGCGCTATCATTTTCCTCGTTTTTTTTTAAAGTAAGGCTAGTACCGAAACACAACAATATACAGTGTTCATTTTAAAATACCTAACATGTTGTAACTTTAGAAAGTGATGCCAGGTATTGTATTTTCTCTATTATAAAAAATGTATTATTCAACTGACTACAGATTTATTGTTTCATTGTCGATGAAAAGTCCTAAACCTGCTAATACCCCAGAAATGATTAACAAAAAATACCGTAACTATGAGGTTTGAACATTTTTTTCTCAGTGTTCACTGTTTTGTTGCTGTCATTCTCTTACCCTTGCATGTGTTAATAGAAATTTGAATCTGAAAAATTACTACCAGAACAGCTGTTTAAAGTAAACCTGATGGTGATGAGAATGGCCATCTGCTCAGGCTTTATGCACTCTTGGTAAAATTTATCATGCATTCTCTGTCGGTCTCTGGCTAAATTTAAGCGTGTTGTGCAAACATTAGGGATGTATGTTGCTCGAATATCGGGATGAAAATTTGATTAATAGTTATAGTTATCGGATATGCTGAGGGTTTCAAGAAAATAAAATATGAGCGTGTACTGACCGCAGAACTAAAAAAAAATTGCCGTATAAATGGCAGCCTATAGTGTGGTTTTTGTTTTTATAGGTTGCGATACACTAATCTAAGTTGGCAGCGCGATTACAATTGACTGTAGCTTTGTAGCGATCTACGCGTGTCAACTTTGAAAAGCTATGGTAAATACCCTCAAACTCAATGGAGTTTGTTAAAATATACAGGGTTGTTGAAAGTTTTTAAAAAATCTCTATTTAAATAAGCGGAAATGATAAATCATTGATGTTTTTTTACCTTTTAAGGTAAGGAATCTTCATTGTTTCACGTTCTGACATTTCGTGACTTAACAATTATAGTTGACTTAATAATGGTTTATTTGTTATTTATTAGACAGTTTTCGTTGTATTGGCAAATTCAAACGGTTAACCATAACGAATACGAATACGAAGCCGCTATTTGACAGATCGTAAAAATAGTTTTCGTTCAATTCGCTTAACGTTAAGTCGAATAACCTATCTTTAATGGTTTGTGTTCATATTTCATATACGTTTTGTGCTATCTTTTTTGCTTGGGTTTAATTTCCTAGTACCCAAAATTCTAAAACATCATGATAGATAAAAGGTTGATTGCTTTTATTGGACTCATCCTGTGATTCGGATTTGGATGATGCCCTTCTCTTGGAGGTGCTTGATCGCCAGGACATTCAGGATCGAGCTAATCGAGCACAGTTGTATGGAAATATTGGAAATTTCAATTTAGATTCAAAAAAATGGTAATTACGCATGCGTTCCGTTTTCGCTATGGCTTTGTCTTCCGTCCGTTAGCTCCCGCCACTTATCCGTAACGATAACAATAAATGACAGCTCCAATGTCAAAGTTGTCAAATAGCGGCTATCGGAATCGCTTTTAAAAGACAACGAAAACTGTCTATTATGTCAAAAAAATTAAAATGTAACGAAGCAAAACAAAACACAACAAAAAGGCGGTTTAACGTGGCAAATGCTGAAAATGTCCTCCACCCTTTACTTGGCATGCTCCCAGACGATGGTAAAATCCGTCGACGGAATTCCGAATGGCTTCAACCGATATGCTATGTATCTCCAATCTAATTTTGTATTTCAAGTCTTTAATATTATTTGGCCTATTTTGGTAACTTTTTCTTTTAAATATCCCCAAAGTCTAGAGACGTTAAGTCTGGGGACCTCCGTGGCCATTCAATTGTACCACGAAACATGCGGATTATCCTGCAGAGATAATGCAATATCCAATTATTCATCGTCGGCGTCGCCTAAAACACGTGCCCGTCCGTTCCTAGGAAAGTCCTTTCCTGTGCCATGTTCATCAAATTTGTGGAATATTTTACACAGTGCCCTGTGAAATTTGATTATCCGGATATTTAGGATTAAATAAAGTGCACAGTTCACTTTGACTTCTTATTTTATCTCCACATCCTAACAATACCAATAGTGTTGCCGCCGAGACGAGAGATTCTTGTCTCTCGTCTCGTCTGGCCCTTTCTCGACGAGACGAGAGAGATATTTTCTCTCGAATAAAGTTCCGAGACGAGACGAGAGAAGCACCCTCTCTCGTCGAGTAATTCTCGTCTCTCTCGATATCTCTCGAGCAAAAAACGTTACTTTTTTGAGTTTTTTTAAATCTTCTTAAATTCCTCTTTGCAAAAATATACATAATGTCTATAATTGGAGCAGCGGTTTTCGAGGTATTTAACTGCAAATAGTTTCATCTAGTTAGCCGTGCCTGGCCATTCATAATAACATATTATTATGACGTTTTGTCGCTGGATAAAATTATTTGCAGTCAAATAACTCGAGAACCGTCGGTCCAAATATGGACGTTATATATTTTTATTAAGAGGAATTTAAGAAAATTTTAAAAATCTCATAATAGACAGGGTGTCCCAAAAAAATATATTTTTTAAATTTGCTGATTCTACATAAATTTATAATTACTTTTATTAAATGTATTATTAGTCTATAGTTAATAGTTTCCAAGATATTGACTTTTGAAAAATTATATTTTTGAGTTTCGACAGCCTATAGCTTTCTAACAGTACATCTTAGAGCAAAACTGCGCATATGTCTATATCTTCCATTTTCACTATCTTCCCAAATCAATCGGCTTAACCGGATGTAACTCGAAAGCAGGAAAAATAGTTCTTCCGGTTTAACCGGAAGGTGATTTTTTTGGGAAGATAATAAAAATTAAAGATAGGGACATGTGAGCCGTTTTGCTCTAGGACGTACGATCTGTCGAAACTCAATAATGACATTTTTTAAAAGTCAATCTCTTAGAAATGGAAATTTCTTACCGTGCTGGTGTTTTGGAGCACCCTGTATAGACAAAAATAATTTTATAAGAGGCACCTCTTAACACTTAATAAGCTTCGTCAAAAGTTTTCCGCTATCTTACTGGTACAGGAGATATTGACCTTTGTCGCACTAATGGGCCACATTTAGGATAGGTTCTGTCATATTTGACATATATTGCACACAATTTATGTCAAATATGATAGAACCTAACCTAAACGCGTTCAAATTTTGCTTGGTTTTTACTATATTTGGTTTAAATCACGAGAGAAGCGAGACGAGACGAGAGTAGGTCGTCTCTCGTCTCGTCTCGCCCTCTGTCGACGAGACGAGAGACCCATTTTATCTCGTCTCGCGGCAACACTGAATACCAAGACTTCGATCCGCTGTCTTTCCGACAAAACCATTTTTGTTTAAAAAATTGTAAAATAATACTGCGGAAATACCTAAATTAACTTACAAGTTCATAATGTCACAAAATATCAGAACGTAAAACAATGAAGATTTCTAACCTTGACAGGTAAAAAAAAAACATCGATGATTACCGCTTATTTAAATAGAGATTTTTTAGAAAATTTTAACAGTCGCCATTTTGAAATAGCTTGACAGAATCGCGTCAAAATTAATGAACATACTGTACGAGATATTATAGCTTTCAAAATGATGTATCACAAGCTGTATGTTTCCATTTAAAAAAAAGATCGATGTCGTTATATCTTTGACAAGTCTCTATAAAAAAAACAAACGAATAATGTCAAAATGTGAGCATATTATATAAAACTAAATTAAAGTGTCCGAGAGTTTTCCCCAATATATATTAATTTTATTCCGGACTTCTGGGCAACCTTGTATGTATTTTAAAAAGTCTTATAGACAATTCTCTTTAAACTTTCTTTTTAGAAGTGTTATTTTACTTTCCCTTCAAGTCAGTTTGTTTAGACTTTTATTTTTTTAACAAAGGTTTTAGTTATTTTTCTAAACACTCTAATACGATAAAAAATTTATTCCAAATTGTTCTTCCTATTCATATATTATACCAACACACCACTTTTTATATCTCATCATAAAAGCTCCGTTAATGTTGTAGGTATACCTTCTAACATTTTCTCTTCTTCTAACACCATTATTAAATCATTTTCTATCTCCTGATGATGAACGTCGTTTCTACGTTCGAAACATATAAAAACCTTTGATTGAATAATATTTTTATTCTAATACAATAATTGTAGATCGGCGTTGTGGTCTAGTGGTCAGCGCAGCGGCCTCACAGATCGTAGGCCCGGGTTCCATTCCCGGAAAAAGGCAATAATTGTAAAAAAATACTTTTAGTTTTTCTCTCGTTCGCATACTTTCAACTCCATTTTAGGCATTCCTTCAAATTGGTTTATTTTTCTTTAATTATTCACTTATTACGATATCTGACCCCAGAACTATTACACATCGCGTTACTGAACGAAAGCATTTTTTGTAACTTTATAACTTATTCGCATAATGCAAGATTTTACTTTCCTTAAGACCCAACATGTTCGTCTTTGACCCACATTTTTTCGTCACACACACCAAACAAAACCATCTCAATAAATTTGTTTTTTTTTTTATCTTTTTAAGGTAATAATCGCGTACTTTTACCATCATTTTTTTTACAAGTGTTTTTTTATTATGTTCATTCAACCGTTGTTCTTTTAATGGAAAGTTTACTTAAGATAGGATTCAGTGTGGTGCAGGTGCTGGTATGGCCACGACAATTCACAAATTTTTGGCTAATTATACTAATTGCTATAATACACTTTCTAGATGGACTATAAAATTATACATTTTAAGCATCGTAATGGTTTAAATGAAAAATGTTTTGGTGTAATAATGGTAATTGCTGTTACAGAAGTTTATAATAATATGTCATCATTTAAATGAATTAACTAAATATATAGTTATTATCTCAGTAGAAGTAAAAATTGCTGGTTGGTCCATGCATTTACTAAAACACTTTAAAATATACTGCGTACGTGTAATTGGGTAAGTGGGGTAGTAACCATAGACAGAATATTGTAGTGGTGCTTTTTGTTTATATGTCATTGTTCTTTTGAGTCAGTTAAGACATTTAATTTTTTGGTTACCACTGATATACAGGGTGTCCGGAAATAATGAACAAAAAATTTAGGGGATAATTCTAGATCGAAAATAAATGCTATCTCTTCCGATCAAATTTTTTCAAAAATTGATTATTAACGTAGTTACAGGAGTGTTAAAGTTAAATTTTAATTGCAGTTTTTTGCAATACTTTTTGCCACGCTCATAATATTTTGACGAAATCTCGTAAATGGGACTTTTTCGGGATGAGGAATACAAATTTACCCACCGTTTTTTTCGCATTTTGTAGAGGGCGCCACATAGGACCCTATACTTTAATTTGAACGGTCCCAACTTTTTTGTCCTACACGGTATGCGCATTTTAACTGAATAATTTTATTCTCCTAACTTTTTGACATAAAAAGGGTATACTACTTTTATTTCGACAAATCTAACCTTTTTCGAGAAAAACGCTAAAATAACATTGCTTGCATGTGGTGAATACGAAATCATTTTAATTTATTTTCAACCTTAAACATAGCATAGCAAAAGGAATTCCATTCCATGGAGTTCGTCGGAATTTTTTAAGAATAATTAATTTATGCATTGAAGAGGAAGGACGTCACTTTGATCCTTTGATTTGAATGTTTAATTTATTGTTCTAGTAACTTTATGTATTTTAAAACTGCAAATAAAATTTAACTTTAACACCCTGTAACTCCGTTAATAAAAAATTTTCGAAAAAATGTTATAAGAAGAGATAGCATGTATTTTAGGTCTAGAATTATCCCCTACATTTTTTGCTCATTATTTCCGAACACCCTGTACATTTTTTTTCGAGGGTCCGTCCATGTGCTGAATACACATCGTCCAGGTTTTGCCCATTGTGCTCACCCTAGTAGATCTTACCCCTACTCATTTAACCCAGTTCCTTGCACTAGTTTATGTAAATCAGCTGGGGAGAGTTTCGGTATATTACCTGGTTCTACGCTTGGTTGCCCGGGTATTTAGTGTACCTATCTTTTGATCCAGTGCCTGGCATTGGCGGATTATGTGCTGTACACTGTACAGTTTCCCTATTTTCTCCGCATAGTCTGCAAATTAGGTAAGTATCCGTTGTATAGTTGCATACGATGAAGGTGCTTCTTTACAGCCATAAGTCCTGTGATGGTTCTCAGGTAGTTTCTGCTCATCAGAAGCAGCTGTTGCTATCTCAATAGTTTCGGGTCAGGGTCCCAGATGAAAGATTTGCTATGGTTCAATCCCCGTCTGTTGTTTAAATACATTTCGGGTGCATTCTTTGTCCATCGTTTTATGGCATCCTGCACTGTGCACCTTGGGACTCCGAGTGCCGATTCTGGATCGATAAATGTCTTCTCCGAACCATTTTTTGTTAGTTCGTCAACATGTTCATTTCCTGCAATACCTTCATGTCCTGGCACCCATTGTAGCATAACTTTGTTAGTTTTTACCAGGGCCACAAGATGGCATCATCAGACCAGTCTTGATGTCACCTTCTGAATATTAGCAGTGCACTCTAAAAGCTGCATGGCTGTCAGAGTATACTAATCTACATATTATCTTGTTTCATATATACCTTTATGTACACAAACGTGCATGGTGACTAAAATATATTTATGCATTATGTTGGATATTAGCTTAAATAATATATTTTTAACATTTCATCTAAGAAAAATCTTAAAATTAAATTAAAGCTAAAAGACTTGACTACCATTTTCTTACATTTGTCCGTCTAAATAAATAATTGTCAAATTCGGATCGTTTTAAATCTAAAACTCTTTCGTGAAATATTTGTTCCCTAAATGTATTGTTAGAAAATATATCTTCTACCAAAGAAATTCTACATGACAAAATAAGGGTAGCAGGTGAAGTCAAAAAATATAGAATTCCCGTAATTTAGTACTTCCAGAAAAAATAATTTTTTTTCCATAGTTCAATTTAGTAAGTTACGAAGTATATTCTGCAGGCAAAAAGGTTTCGTAAGCTACAACCACTTAACTTTATTTGTTAATCTGAGCTTGCTTGTTACGTAACTTTTTTTTTATTTTGATAGTTGAAAATAATGATGTTGTTTTTGTGCTTATAAAAAAACGTCTTAATTTTAGTTTACATTGATAAAATTGACATTTAAATGTGGTTTACGTAAATCAACTGGTTTAAATATAGTAATCACGATGAGATAATTGAGAGTATAATATACTCTCAAATCAAGTATATATACAGAGAAAAATTAAGCTCAATTAACCCAAAATCTCCCCTAACACATGTACCACTAGATTTAAATTGTTCCACGTAACATGAAAAAATACATGGAACTTCATCTATTACAGATAGAGAGTTGTCATATAGCTGTTGTTGCTGAACCAAATGAAGCCATATCAAGTGGAATTAAATGTCCCAAATCAACTGAGAAACATGGTTTTTCCATGGAACAACGAAAAACTGTTCTAGTGTCGATATTGAACTTCAAAAATTTGCGCGGTAATGCCGGAGCAATTAGTCTTTTATATAAAATTAAAAAATTTATATATATAAAAAATATATATAAAATCTAGTTAGATAGCTGAAGATAACCAAGCATTCTGAAAAAGTACGACTTTATACAAGCAGTATGTTCTGCGTAAATGACTGAGGTATATTAAATTGATAAATATATCATAATAACTGATGTTTAGAATTTCCTTGGGACCAGTTTTAATATGGCATAACACTCCAGTCGTTTTGATTTACTTGCCAGATTACTGATCCTTCCTTCAACTACTAATACTACTGGACCAATCAAACAAATTAGCTCATTATAACATCTACTGGTGCTTTTATTATTCCGCGTTGTCGACAAAGATTCTTAACTTTCTTTTGAGTTTTGTTGTGCATCTATAGTTAGAAAGTTTATGTCGCCAGCCCTGTTGTTTCATGTCGCCGACATCGACAAAAATAATTGACAGGATCAAATAATAATACGGCCGTTAGACTTTACAATGTTATCCTTCTAATTATAAGTTTCAGTGTTCGTTGCTAATGATGACAAATTTATATTTATGAAACTTTTGATCGATGTGAACGTGTCACAAATAAAATGTTTATTAAAAAATACTGATTAAGTTATATAAGTGAACAAGGAAATAGTAGGTTCAAAAAATTTAAACTCAAATTATTCTACAATAATCTGACAGGACTGTGATCAGCAATACAATTGTTTGTTTTTTAAACCGCCAAAAAATATAGTGTAGATGAGATTACACGATTATTTGTATTGTAAATTAAAAGATTTAAAAGAGAAACTTTATCTCTCATTGTATGGATGATAAGTTACAACATACCTATAATCATTGGTAATTTGTATTTCAGATATCTTTAAAATTTAATATTTGCATTCGAATTACATCAATGAGGGTTACATTATGCATAAGTTTGGGCTACTTAAAACAGCTTCTGATAATATATCGTTGTTTACCCTGATAATAATTATTGTAGTCAAGCACGTAGATAAGGGGGAGGGGGTACTGGGGGAGCTATCTTGCCTGATTGTAGTTATGTAATCTTTGAGAAAATAATTGACAATTATTCAAGGACAGTAAATAGTAATGTAGATTCGATTTAGACAAAATATATTTTTATTAAATATTATTCGAGAAAATATTTTTCTAACCACCTGAAATAGCTATTTACATACCAAGGGAGGAAACACATTTTTCCCCTGAGGTATGTATATAGTTTTTTCTACTAGCTTACTAGAAAGTTGTCAGATAATAATACTGGGTTAGTAAAAATTACTGGAACGCTTAAATATCTTCAAAGTTATTAAAGTTGTGCTTACAAAAATGGGTATCTGGAAGTTTTTTTGCATGCGAAATTGAACTATTAAACTTTTAGCGGTTTGAGACATTTTACGTGTTTCGGCTCTTTTTACTAACCCGGTATGGGGCTATATGACAAAATATCAAGTAGTTGTTGCGTCGCCGTCGTTATGTTTACTACGCTTTGTTGCTATGATATTTTTAGTAATACAAACATAATAGTAAGCTGTCAGATTATTTGTCATTACTTAATTAGAAGTTTCTATGTTTTGAAAATGAGTTCTCGCGAAGATGACCTGCCGCAAGATCTCGCTGAAGAGGCACGAATAGCGACACTTAATCTCCTTCCTGAAAAATTAAGAGAACGATATGAAAAGAAATACAGTTTGTTCAAAGTATGGTTGGAAGAGCACGGAGTAAAAAAACTTTCCGAAGATGCCACCTTGCTGTATTTTTCGCAGCGAGCAAAAAAAATTAAAACCATCAACATTATGGAGCAAATATAGTAGGTTGCGGTCTGTACTAAACGTTAGGGAAAATATAGACATCAAGTTTCCAAAATTAGTAGCCTTCCTCAAACGGCAATCTATCGGTTATGTGGCCAAGAAATCTCTAACTTTAGAAAGAGATGAAATCTCAAGATTTTTAGTGGAGGCCCTAGATAGAGATTATTTGCATATGAAGGTAAGCTTGTTAAATTAAAAAATATGCATTTTTTGATAGATTCTGTTTGTTTGTTTTTTTCAGATCGCTTTACTATTTGGCATTTGCGGAGCTTGTAGATGCGAAGAACTAGTTTAAATGGACCTTAAAGACCTTGAATATCGTGGCGATATGGTAATAGTAATCCTTCCAGTTACAAAAACTACTCCAGATTTTTTATCAATTACTGTAAAGGGAAATCATCTGTCAATGTGATTGGAAAAAATACAATGGCCAAAATTCCATTTAAAATTGCAACATTTTTAAAATTAAAAAACTCTCAAAGTTATACAGGCCATTGTTTCCGAAGAACTTCGGCGATGCTGCTCGTCAATGCAGGTGGTGATTTGTTGACACTTAAACAGCATGGAGGTTGGGAGTCTGGGAAGATTGCGGAGGGATATGTCGCAGAATCATTAACAAGAAAAAATAAAGTGGCAAGCCAAATCATTACTGGTCGACAATTGTCTTTAACGCCAAGTTCTTCCAAGGATCACGTTGATATCTATGTGCCGATAGCTACTCCTTCATTGGAAAGCAACCTTACAAGCAGCCATACCACGTCAATAAGTAACCACCAAGAAGGAGTAGTGAATATTTCAGCGGAAAGTGGCTTTTCCGGAAGGATAACTTTTAATAACTTGATGAATTGTACAATTAATTTAAGCCGTTAATTTTTTTCCTCTGTTATAGATACTTACTGTTGTTTAATTTAAAAAAATTAATATGGTGATAATGTGATGACTTTCATAAATATTTTTCCTACAAAATCAAATAGGGCTGGACGAGGTAAAAAGCTCTTGCTAATGTAAAAATGTTTAAAAAATGAGAGGGAGGAAAAGAGGCATTTTCCTCCCTAGCTCAGGGGTTGAAAATTAAGTTTTCTAGTAAGGTAGTAGAAAAAATCCTTATACAATAAGGTTGTATTTTATCTAACACAAATAGATATTTAAAATGCAGATTCAGATTGCAAAGTATTACTAAGAAATTGAAAGCCAATCATCTCAATAGGATGTCACCACCTGCAGACCGGTTTCGAACTCTTTTGTTCTCGTCAGTACAGGGTAGGTGTTCATACCTTCGATCAGACAACTTTGTATTTTTGTATAGACTACTAAGTGATGACGCTATATACAACCAACCAAGGTTGATATGATAGTTTTTAGTACAAAAGTTGTCTGATCGAAGGTATGAACATGAACACCCACCCTAACCCTGTACTGACGAGAACAAAAGAGTTCGAATCCGGTCTGCAGGTAGTGACATCCTATTGAGATGATTGAGTTTCAATTTCTTAGTAGTACCTTGCAATCTGAATCTGTATTTTAATATCTAACTGTGTTCGATGCAATGAAAGCTTATTGTATTATATGGATTTTTCAGGTGGTTAGAAAAATATTTTCTCGAATAATAATTGTTACCACTACCTGACAAGTAGACTATCCATATATACAGTGAGGACGTAAAGTCTGGAATAAATTCATTATTTAGGAAACGCTGAATGTTTTTAAAAATCAATTTTTCCTGATGAAGAAAATCCCGATTTACCACATCAGAATATTTGGTTCCAAAAAGATGGTGCCCCGCCTCATTATTCAGCAGAAGTTCGCGCTGATCTTAATACTATTTTTGAAAATAGATGAATTGGAAGAAGGGGAGCTATTGAATGGCCGCCGAGGTCTCCTGACTTAATCCCCCTTGACTTTTTTTCTGTGGGGTTACCTTAAAGGTAAAGTTTTCCAAACTAAGTCAATGGACATGGAAGACTTAAAGAATCGAATTGTTCAAGAAATACGGTCAATCAGTCTTGAAGTTGTCAGAAATGAGCAGAAAGAAGTTTTCGATCGTCTAGGTTACTGCCAATTATTAGATATATTTTTATTAATGAAATAAAAAGAAAATAAGGCAGTATTAAAGAAAGTATCCAAGCAATTTGTATTAATGAAATTATAATATATAGAATTATGTTGCTGACATTCTAGAAAATAGAAAAAGCTGCCAATTTTTAAATATTAATAACTTAAAGTGGTTCAACTTATTCCAGGAGCCCAAAAAGATACACATGACTAGATACTGTATCATATCATGTCTCTTTTTGATGTCGGGGTTGGTGGCATAAACTGCTAACCGAAACGGGTTGTCCAATAACAAAACAATTACAATGCAAGTCTGACCAACTCGGTAGTTTTATAATGTGTGTGTACCACTGTGAAACAGACAATGATCATTTTAAAAAGTCCAAACATCCGGCGTTTTGTAGGTTCACTGCACCGTTGATATAATTGACACTTAAGTAATAGCCAATTAAATTTTAAATGCCCCTAAATAATAAAAATTACTGTAAAACTGTAGCAAGAACGTTAGGTTTATTGTGAAGACCGATACTTTTTTACATTTTAGAAAATACTACTCGGAGTATTCGGAAAACAGGAAGGGGTCAGAGGTCAAAATGTTTGTTAAACTATTCTACAAAATTTTGATTTTTTATACATGGTTCGCGAAAACTTCAAAAACATGATTTTTCTCCAAGAGTAAACTACCTTTATTTTTCATTTTTGACCAAAATGCCAATTAAAAAACTGATTTAGAATAACGTTTGTAATTTAAATTCGAGATTTAAAATAAATCTTCGATTTTTTTAGTTTTTTTAATTTTTAGAGGTGAATGGAAATTTTGCTGCTCAATAAAAATATTAATATAAAATTTTATTAGACTCTATTTTCATAATGGGTGGTGTGTATCTTATTTTAAAATTTTAAATGCATTCCTACCATCTTTTGTAAAAACAAGGAATTTTTTTACCTTTTTATTACTTTGCTTAACGTACGGGGCAAATTTGAAGTTGTCAAATAGAATTTGATGTGTTTTGAAAATGTTGACCTTAGAACAAAGGGTTTATTTAGTTCAATGTTACGGTGCGGGCGAAAGTTCTTACAACTTTGTGATAGAGAAATTTAATCAAAGATACCCTAACGTTTACGTCTCAAAAATGGGACTTTATACAGGGTTAGGAAAAATTACCAGAAC
The DNA here is from genome assembly GCA_963969555.1 of Polydrusus pterygomalis. Taxonomy (NCBI): domain Eukaryota; kingdom Metazoa; phylum Arthropoda; class Insecta; order Coleoptera; family Curculionidae; genus Polydrusus; species Polydrusus pterygomalis. Next base: position 24,856,305 of record OZ018380.1, read on the forward strand.
GGTCGATTATTTCAAAATATACAGGGGTTATCAAAAAACGTCTTATATAAAAAAATGTAGGGCTGTTAAAAATCTACATATCGGTGATAAATTGAAATATACAGGGTTGCCCACAAAGTTGTGGAGAATGATAGTTATATTTTTTTAAATGGAACTCCCTGTATATTTTTACATTTTTCAGTTCCACATAAAATTATAATTATTTGTGTGTGTATAAAGTCTGGAAACGGCTTAATAACATCACAATTTACTGGCCGATTTAAACCAAATTTGGTACAGTTGTGTAAGAGGATCTAACGCACCGAATGACGATATTGGCGTTGTTGCCAGCTTTATAGTTTGTCTGGAATTCGAACGAATTTTATATTTTTAAATATAACACCCAGTATATTTTTACATTTTTAAATTCCACATAAAATTATAATTATTTTTTATTAAAAGCATTATTAGTCTATACTTCATAGTTTCCGAGATATTGACTCTCGAAAAGTGACATTTTTGAACTTTGACAGCTTATAACTTTCTAACAGTACGTCTTAGAGCAAAAAGGCTTACCATGTCCCTATCTTCAATTTTTAATATCTTTCCAAAAAATCAACTTCCGGTTAAACCGGATGTAACACGAAAGCAAAAAATATAGTTGTTCCGGTTTAACGTGAAGTTGATTTTTTTGGGAAGATAATAAAAATTGAAGATAGGGACATGTAAGCCGTTTTGCTCTAAGACGTACTGTTAGAAAGTTAGAAGCTGTAAAAGTTCAAAAATGTCACTTTTCGAGAGTCAATATCTCGGAAACTATGAAGTATAGACTAATAATGCGTTTAATAAAAAATAATTATAATTTTATGTGGAACTGAAAAATGTTAAAATATACAGGGTGTTCCATTTAAAAAAATATTTCTCCACAACTTTGTGGGCGACCCTGTATATTTCAATTTATCACCGATATGTAGATTTTTAACAGCCCTACATTTTTTATAAAAGACGTTTTTTGATAACCCCTGTATATTTTGAAATAATCGACCGTTCTGGTAATTTTTCCTAACCCTGTATATTATTAAGAAAATTTCAGCGAACTGGTTCAGTTTTCAATTAAAAAAAAACTATGAGCAGAATGACGCAGCTTCCCTAATCGTATTGCAGTCTGTTGCTGACAATCCTATCCTTTCATTAAGAAACCGAGCTCAATAACTTGATGTAGTAAAAAAAAACTCATATTCAGTATATTTTAAAGGCAAACAAAATATTCCCATTTAACCCAACTTTTAATCAAACGTTGGAAGAAGGAGACGAAGCCAAACGTTTGGATTTTTGTCTTTGGGTAGAAAACGAAATTGTAAGTGAAAACAGGAATTTTCATAAATTTTATCATGTTCTCCGATGAATCGACATTTTCAACAAACGGGAAAGTGTCTTCTGCGCATATTAGTTACTGTACTGGAGCGAAAATAATTCAAAAATCAGTTTTTGAAACTTTTTGATACCCTTTTGTCATTTATAATGTTTGTATTTCGACCGCTAATGCTGATATCCAAAAAAAAATTCTTTAACCTTTAAAAATAAAAAAAAATTAAAAAATTGAAGATTTTCGGATTTAAATTACAAACGTTATTCTAAATACGTGTTCTAATTGGCATTTTGGTCAAAAATGAAAAATAAAGGTAGTTTACTCTTGGAGAAAAATCATGTTTTAAAGTTTTTGCGAACCCTGTACTTATAAAAAAATCAAAATTTTCTCTTCTTAAATTGCATTTTTTTTACAAGCAAAACGTTTTATCAAGAATGACTTTTTCCCGAAAAATGAAATTTTTCCTCCATTTGTGCTATTGTAAACCCTATCCGCGGACAGTCTGTATAAAAAATAAATCAACGTTATTTTTGGCTTGCATGCATATCTATTTTTTATTTTTCGACAAGCCGTAATAATTAGGCTTTCTATAGACGGCAGTTTTAATTTTTACTACTCTCAAAGATCCGTAGAGTTGGCACCCTGGCACAAACAATAAAATCATCAATAATCTACGCGCATGCGTGATACTACCGATTCTAGAAAAAAATCTGAGACAACCTCGGATATCCCCAAGACATCCCTGTACATCCCCGAAAACCCCTAGAATTTCTCGGCATCGTCAGATATCCCCGGACATCCTCAAGTCTGTACACCAAAAATCCCCATCGGTTTACCGCTCGATAAAAATCAAATTAAATTTTTTTCAGTAGATCTAGACCAATTTACATTCGTTTTTACTGAGTATAATATGTCATCTGAATTAAAGAACATTAAATTATACATACCTATGTTTATTACTCACTATATTCGCTGAAGATAATGGGTTTGGGATCTACACAGTACGATATGTTTCCTAATTGTACATGCCCCTTACTGAGATGCCAATTATGTTAAATGATAGATCATTAAACTCATTCTAATGGTATACTATTATTGTGGAAGCACAAATGGGTAAAAATGCTGTTCTCTAATTAAGAGGATATACGAGTCAATTTTCTTTGATTAATACCTATATATTGATGCAAAAATATTTAATTTTGATTAAAAAATATATATCGTAGCAATCCCACAGCTACACATATTAATATCTACTTTAACTCTTTTAAAGTAGTGTATTGAATTATTGTAATTTAGTGTAACGGACTATCGACCCACATTTAGACACTAATAGTTTTCATGGAACAATGCATAATTAATAAAAATTACGTATGGTTACCATGATGGCGATGACTAGAACTTTCCAGAGGGACAACCAAGTGCTATTTAAAACTGCCAGTTTACTATTAAAAATTAGACACTATTTAAAAAGGCTAGTTCACTATTTGATAGTGCTTATGCATTATATAAAAGTGCTTATGCACTGTTTAACAGGGCTTATGAACCATTTAAAAGTGCTAGTTCAGTATTTAAAGTACTATTTCACTATGTCAAAGTGCCAAGGCACATCGTGCATCAGTTCACGATAGAGTACTTATGTACTATTTAAATTGCAATCAGGTGTTTACTGAAGGTTACGCCTTATTCATTTAGCTGAATTAATTTATTTATTTATTTATTTTACACCATTTCACAGTTACAATGAACCAATTAACAAATGGGTATATGGACTAAAATAAAATAGGTAATACAACTAATAACAAATCCAAAAAAATATGTGATAACATAAATTTTAAATTTAAATTATGATATTGAAACGGAATAATTATGCCTAAAAAGACACTGGTACGCGCACTGGACTAGCGTGTACCCGGCATGCGTTGCAACCCGCTGGTATAAATACAAACCCGAACAAACCCGATATATTAGTACCCGGCATGCCACTTTCTGAAATTTCACCCGTGCGAAGCCGGGGCGGATCGCTAGTTATACATAAAAACCTTCCTCTTGAATCACTCTATCTATTAACAAAAACCGCTTCAAAATCCGTTGCGTAGTTTTAAAGATTTACGCACACAAGGGGACAGGAACAGGATAGCGACTTTGTTTTATAACTACTATGTTAAGATAACCCACAGCTAAAAATGGCAAATCTTTTGTGGTGCAGATTGTATGTGTTGCACAATCGATAAATAAAGCATTTACAGATATTGGTAGATAAAAAGTGTGGGAATGACGTGTTCTAGGGACGAGGAATTGCAGGTTTTTTAATATAACACTGCATTTAACTCTATTATGCAAGATATTACGGAGAAATTTAAGTTAAGAAACTGTACGTCGATCTTCTAAGGAGCAAAACGAGTGCCTTTGCAATAGAGCTTCTTCTAGAATACCGATTTCAGGATACTGACCATCAATTTTAAAATTTAGATATTTTAGAAAACGTCGTTGGACCCTTTCAATGCCATTAAGGTGCACTTAATAATATGGAGACCATACAACCGAGGCGTACTCCAATTTAGATCTTACAAATACATAAAAAGTATTGTTAGTGTATGACAATTTAAAAAATCACGAGAATGTCTTATTATAAAACCTAGGGATTTATGACAGGCCGCAACAAGCTCATTTATGTGGGAAACAAAAGATAGTTTACTGTCAAATAATATACCTAAATCGCGATATGTCTCAGCTCTGTCTACTGTCATATTATTAATTTTGCAATCATACGCAAGGGTATGATTCCAAAATTTTAGTTACACTTACTGATATTTAACGGCAATTTATTTTGAACACAACATCTGTATATCATGTCAATGGACAATTATTGAAGTTTTTCGCAGTCTGCCAGGTTACGAATACGAGTATATATTTTCTTGTCATCGGCATAAAGACGACCATCACTGTCAAGATTATTAACTCTTTCATTAATAAATATTATAAACATTAAAGAACCCAAAATGGATCCATGTGGTACACCCGATGTAGCATCCAATGGCATAGGAAAAATGTAATATAATATAATAGATAATAAATCTAAATACTCTAAATTCTGAGATAAATATATTATTAAAATGGCTAAAACTAAGTAAGTTAAACTAAAATATTTCAAAAACTAAATGTATGGTTATGGGTAATAATTTAAATTGTCAAAATATAAATGTTGTAATTATTGTTGCATGGCAAAAAATTGGAATTAGTAAACTTTTAAATATTTAGGGATTGATTAAAAATTAAAATTTTTAAATTATTTTGAAAGTATTATATCAAGATTGCCGGAAAAGTAGGTTATTTAAAAGGAATCAGTTCTAATTTAAGTTTGTTTATACAGGGTGTCCCATAACTTATGGGCCGTAGAGTAACTGGAGATACTAGACATCAAACTAAGCCGATTAAGTCATATAAGTTTTTTCGGATTGTTACTCGTTCTAGAGATACAGGGTGTTGAAAGTAAAAGTTTATTATTATTATTATTAATATTATTATTTATTTGGTTAAAAGTTTAATAAAGTGTATTGAGGTCAACGGTGGTCACTTTCAACATTTACTAAAGTGAGCTTCTTGTTTTTGTTTCACTGTTTCGAATTTATTGCGTTGTGATAATTAAAATATTAATTTAATTATGTACTATGTTTTTTTATGCTTTGGGATGTTTAAAGGGAAATATCTCGAAAACCGTTAAAGATATTAAGATCAATCAAGTACACCTTTTTGACTCAGAAAATGCCCTTCTTTAAGAAACTTTAATTGAAAAACACCTAATATCACAGGTAAGAAAAAAAAATCATAGATTTATAAAGCCCAGTGTATGCAACTAGCGCCCTCTAGTGTGAAACCTAAAAATTTCTACAAATTCTTATTTCTTGCTCATAAAAACATAATACTGCCAACTTTCAATTCAATTCATTAAACGGTTTTAAAATTATGGCTTATTTTCGAGAATAAACTTTTACTTTCAACACCCTGTATCTCTAGAACGAGTAACAATCCGAAAAAACTTATATGACTTAATCGGCTTAGTTTGATGTCCAGTATCTCCAGTTACTCTACGGCCCATAAGTTATGGGACACCCTGTATATATAAAAAAAAACTGTATTTAATACTATTATATTACCACATTTTCTTTATTGTTCTTCCATTTTATATTGTGCTAGTGAGGAAATATTTGATAAATTACAAAATAAGGCGATGCGGATTATTTTAAATTGTGACAAATATACAAAAATTAATTTTATGTTGAAAAATTTAGATTGGTTGAATGTCAGAAATTTAATTTTTTTATTTAGTATGAATGAAAAGAAGATTGCGTTTTAAAATTTCAAAATAAATCTATAAAAATGTGTTAAAAAATGTATTAAAAAATATTTAATTGTAACTTTTTGCTAAACAAAACATGTTACTTTTACTACATAATCCTTATAAACGAAAATTTGGTACAAAAATGTTACAAAATAAATAAATTTACCATTTATCGAAAAATAATACTAATGTGTGCCAAAACATAAATAATAAAAGCCGATCCCAAAATAACTGCAGTTCAAACAATAACTCATAAGGCAACATCACATAGGCTTATTGAACAGATACTGCGAAGATCTTCTCGATTATAACCTAAGGGTAAAATCAACAAGGCTTTTGATTACTCACTCTAACATTGTTTAGGGGCATTTAAAAAAAAATATAATCAATATAAATAACCCGAGACATACGCTACGACCTAGATTTCTTAAATATCGTTTTCGTTTGTGTTTCGGAGGGTAAAAAAAATTAGCGAATCTTGCGAACTTTCTGCGACCTTGTTTATAATTTTTTGTAATTGTGTGCTCATTCTCATTACCTACAGTGATTTAAATTTTAATGGTATACATTTTCACTCGCACTTTCATATCTTTCATTAAAAATGGTTTTGGAGTTTGCTCGTTTAGGGTTTCAGGAATATGGTTACGGATAGTGTTTCACAGTTTCACTCTCGTTTTGCATTTTTCTCGTCTAATCTAGTTTTTGCGGATGAGATGAGATTTTTTACGAGACAAGATTAAGGATTTGTCTGCGATAATCTCGCGAGATGAGGCAAAAGGTATGCGAAAACGAAAAATCTTGCAAAATAATCTCAATTCCAGGGCCGAATTAAGGTCGTTTGACGCCTTAAGCCAGACAAATTTTGGCGCCGATTTCCTTCAATTTCGAAATGAATTTTAAAAAATTGAGCAAGTCATGATACGGATGATCAAATTTGTGCCTAAACGTAATCTCGTAAAAATATGTTTTGCAAGCGAAAATTTGCACGTACAATTAACTTATAAATACACAAAATGATATAAACTAAAGTATAGGGATTACTTCAAAAAATATTTAAAGGTAATAAAGGAATAGTTTCCGTGGCCCGATGCCCAAAAACTTTTATTAAAGGTAATTTTAAAAATAAAGACATATTTTTAAGAGTATTATGATACTAGAAATGTTTTTTTCGACATTTTTGACTCGAGAAATTTTGAATAATGTCGTCGAAGGAAGTTGATTTCACGAGATCTGATAACTAAAATAAATACATAGTCTTAATACTTTAACTTAGAATATTTTTGTTTAGATTGGAATGTGGAATCTTCTTTATACTTTATAGGTATGATAATTAACAATTATGTTTATATAATGTGTAACAGTTTATATAGTGATTTAAATGTATAAAATAATAATTATTGTAGGTACACTGAAATTCGTTAAAAAGCCGCGGCGCCTATTTCGTTCGTGGCATCTTAGGCTATGGCCTATTTGGCCTAGTGGTTAATCCGGCCCTCTGCAATTACCTTTGATGACTAGAATTGGTACTTTCTTTAATTTTACAAAAATTTTCACGTAATTGTAATTAACATTTTTGCTTTTGCAACGTTTTTTTTATCGTAACTTAATTTGTGAATATATTGAATACAAAGTAGGTAAGTATGGAAATTTTTTTTCCTGCTGATGTGCTCATTTATAGAAAATTAGTTAAAAATGCCAAGATTATTTTTAAAATCGTATTACTCAACCATTTAATCCACGTAAAGACTGTTGTAAAATAATTAATGATTTAAGAAGGAAAAACGTTATAATACATGTAAGTATACTTCATGATCTTCTAATGAACTTAACCATTTTTTATTGATATAATTTTGCTCAGGAAGAATGTTAAAATTAATGATACATTTTTCTTTAGTCTAAGAAATAAAAACAAAAATTCATCTAGCTGCATACCCCTGAAATTGCAATCTTAGATTTTCTAAATTTTTGATAACGCACTAAAATATAATATTAAATGGGCTAAAAGTAAATAAATTAAAATTAACTATTTCAAAGACTAAATGCATGGTTATGGTAATAATTTAAATTGTCAAAATATAAATGTTGTAATTGATGGTGAAAAATTGGAAATAGTAAACAGTTTTTAATATTTAGGCATAATTATTGATTCAAAATTAAAATTTTTTAATTATTTTGAAAGTATCATATCGAAGATTGACGGAAAAATAGGTAATTTTAAAAGAATCGCTTCTAATTTAAGTTTGTTTTCTAAAGAAACTGTATTTAATACTATTATATTACCACATTTTCTTTATTGTTCTTCCATTTTATATCGTGCTAGTGAGGAAATATTTGAGAAATTACAAATTTTACAAAATAAGGCAATGCGGATTATTTTAAATTGTGACAAGTAGGTATACAAAAATAAATTTTATGTTAAAAAATTTAGATTGGTTGAATGTCCGAAATTTAATTTTTTATTTAGTATGTAGGTATCTTTATACATAAAATTAAAAATAATTTATTTTCTGATTGTTTAAAAATTGTTCTTTTAATCATGACCATCATAATTATAAACCAAGAACTAATCAACATTTTTTTGTGGACATAAGCTTATAAGTCTATTTTTCATTAAGGTTTGATAGAATATAATAATTTGAAAAATTCTATTAATTCTCAAATACCTATCATTAAAACTATTTAAAAAAACTTTAAAATTACATTTATTTAAAAAACAAAATAATACGTAATATTTGATACAATTAGCAAAATGTTTAACTTTTCTGTCTGTTTTTGTTAATTGAAGGTTCCGTTTTAAAATTAAAAATAAATCTATAAAAATAATGTTAAAAAAATGTATTAAAAAATATTTAATTGTAGCTTTTTTGCTAAATAAAACATGTTACTACTACTAAAACTGGGACCCCATAGGAAAAAGTTATTTGGTTAAAAATAACCTAGCTGGACAATTTATGGTACATTTTAATTCTGTTGTGCGTCCATTGAAAACGTTTTGAACATACTTTCTTACTGTTCGTGCATTAGGCGCAGGAATAATCGTCCATTTAATACTAAATATCTTCATTCTCAGGAGCAACTTTTTCTAATGCGGGTCCAACTTGATTTTGTAAAAGATTCAAAAGGATTTCTTTCCCCAAATTGTGTATATATGCCCGCCCAAACATTTACATTTCGGGGGGTGCCAATTTATAATACTTGTTTGTACAAATCACAATTTTTATTGTGGAAATTTAGTTTTGTACTATAATGTAAAATTTAATTTAAAAATTATTTATTTAAAAGATTTTTTTAATATAAAATTGTTTCCTAAAAATTGTAGGTAACATTTTAAAACTACTTACTTATATTATCATTTTACGGTTTTATCACTAACTTTCGAATGGTTAATTATGTAATATAAAACGTATTTTGTATAGAAAATAAATACACTCCCGTTCAAGAAAAACATAAAATTTGAATTAAGTTTATGGCTTTATAACTTTTTTTATTTTACTCCGATTTAAGTGATTTTTTAGAGAGCTTTAGATACATTTATTAGTTTTAACATGTCTATACAAATTTTAAGAGAAATTCCTTTTTTTACATATTATACAAGGATAATCGTAAAGTTGTTTTTTTTGCTTAGTGTCAAAACACCCTGTGGAATAATTAAGAAGCAAAATACCTTCAAAATATCAGTTTTCATTAAGCCGCAAATATTATTTGCATTTTGGTTTTTGGTTCATGTCAATACGTGCATTTGTTCTCACCCAAATACAAAATGATCTTGATGATATCAGTAATTTAGGAAACGCAAAACTAAAGCTATTGATGACAGATTTCCTGTACTTAAAACTCTTCGGAATCGTCGTTTGACGTCAGTACGGGCAAAAAATCAACTTCGAGAGGTTCGAATTAAAAATGTCAGTTCTTGGACAGTTCGACGAAGATTTACACGGGGGTAATTTAAACTTACGCGGACCAGCAACTGGACCTAAATTACTACCGCGTCACGAGAGTCAAGAATGGAGGAATATTACCCAGAATGATAATCGCTGGATAGTTGATGGACATGAACCGACGCGACGTGTACGGGCAGTAGTAAGGGCTAGAGGAGGCAATAGAAATAATAGATGTGTTTAAGTGAAAAAGTTGTTGTTGGTACCTGTTAAGTTTGTTTTGCGAAAATGTTATTTTTTAAATCTTAGGTATATGCATCGTAAATTTATTTGTTTATTAAATCTTGATTATTACACAACATTTATTTCCTTGCATTTTAATAGTCTATTTTAATTTGAATGCAATGGCAATGAGAAAATTATGAAAAAATTTAAATTATTGACATCATCAACATCATTTTGCATTTGGGTGAGAACAAATGCACGTATTGACATGAACCAAAAACCAAAATGCAAAGAATATTTGTGGTTTAATGGAAACTGATATTTTGAAGTAATTTTTCTTCTTAATTATTCCACAGGGTATTTTGACACTACGCAAAAAAACAACTTTTTGATTTTCCTTGTATAATATGTCCAAAAAAACCAATTTCTCTTAAAATTTGTATAAGCATATTAAAACTAGTAAATGTATCTATAGCTCTCTAAAAAATCACCTAAATCGGAGCCCTAATTAAAATAAATACGTAACAGCCCAACAGTCAAAAATCATTAATCAATATACAGAAGAAAAGTATAACATTTACAAAAAATATTTTAAAATGTGTTTAAAGTTTATAATTTTGGCAATTTACATTTAATCGTTATTTTCCGAATATTCCAAAAAAAATTAAAATTTTCTACAATGTGATTTAATATAGTGATGGGCTAAAATATGGAACAAATTCATTTAAAAATCAGGTATTCATTTTTTGAAAAAACGCTCGGACACGTCGATTATAATTCTTTCTTCCGGATTTTTTGCCTCAAAAAGAAATTATACCGGGTGTGTCAAAAAGTAGATGTAGCAAAAAATTTTTGTTTTTTAAATAGAACCCCCCTATTTTTACTTATTACCCTAATTCTACGTAAAATTCTGCGCATAATTCATGTAGCATACTCTATCCTTATCTCTAACGGTTTTAGAGAAAAATTACATCATAAAAAAAAAAATTTTTAAAAAAAGGTTAAAAAATTAGTTTATTAAGTGTTGAAAATGTAAACCATTAACTTCTTGTCAATATGCTAATCTACTTAAAAACCCTTCCAAAACATTATTTACAGTATTTTCATTAATTTGCCTAATTTCATATCTAATTTTAAATTTTAAGTCTTCCAAATTTTGTGGTTTATCCTTATACACTTTTGATTTCAAATAACCCCAAAGAAAGAAATCCATGGGTGTAAAAGATCGGAAGATCTTGCAGACCATTCTATAGGTCCTCTTCTACTTATCCATCGTTCGGGAAATACAGTATTCAAATACTCTCGTACTTGTCGAGCAAAATGAGGCGGAGCACCATCCTGCTGAAACCAAATAGACGCTTCTGGTAGATGAGGCTGATTTGGATTTGGTAAATCCGCTGCTAGTGTGGGAATTAATTCGTTTTGAAGAAATTGTAAATACCGGTCTCCTGTACGATTTCCATCGAAGAAAAAAGGTCCAATATATATATAATACTTTTTGTGGGTATTGCGTGTGCTGTTCTCTCATCCAACGGGGATTATTTGTACTCCAATACCGAAAATTTTGTCTGTTTACCGAACCATTCAAACAAAACGTGGCTTCATCGCTAAAAAGTATGTTGCGATGGAAAAATAGATTTAAGTTGCAAATTTCCATCATAGTTTCACAAAACTGTAGTCGGCGGTCGGGATCATCTTCGTTTAGCTCGTGCAGCAACCTAATTTTGTACGGATGGTACTTTTCTTGTTTCAATACCCGCAACACAGATCGTCGGCTAACATCATTATTAAGGGCTACTTCAGTGGATGCACTATGAGGATTATCTTCAACCTCTAACAAAATGTTCAATTGTGAGTTTTCACTAATTCTTGGACGACCTGGCCGTAGACGATCCTTTACATTCCCTGTTTCCCTGAATTTCTTCTCAATTTTACTTACTGTAGATCTTGTAATCGGCCGTTCTGGATACTTAGCGTTAAACAAGTTACAAACTTCTTCTTGACTTCTTGTTTTGTCTCCACATCCAATTAAAATTAAAATTTCGATTTTTTGTGTTTCATTTAAATGCACCATGATCACCGTTTTTCAAAATTATACCTAAACTAATTTTTGATTGACACGTGACTTGCTATCGTAGTAACAATTTATTTAAATTTACCTGTTTACCTTTAAGTAGGTACATGTACCTTTTTTAAAGAATTTTTTTTTTAAATGTAATTTTTCTCTAAAACCGGTAGAGATAAGGATAGAGTATGCTACATGAATTATGCGCAGAATTTGACGTAGAATTAGGGTAATAAGTAAAAATAGGGGGGTTCTATTTAAAAAACAAAAAAATGTTGCTACATCTACTTTTTGACACACCCGGTATAATTTCTTTTTGACGCAAAAAATCCGGAAGAAAGAATTATAGTCGACGTGTCCGAGCGTTTTTTCAAAAAATGAATACCTGATTTTTAAATGAATTTGTTCCATATTTTAGCCCATCACTGTATAAATATACCCACTTTATGTACAAACAACTACCTATCCTATATTCAATATTTAAATATATGTTTGATACGAGCACAACAGACCCAAATCTAATACATGTAAGAAGTAAGAAGTAAAATGGTGCCGTTAAGAATTATGATTATTTCACAATTTTTTTGAATATGATTCACATTTTATAAAATGTATAATCAAATAAGTAAGACACAACTACCCAAAATGGGGAAATGAATAAACACATTGCTGAAACCTAATTCGACATGGTTTCCTTATATGGCCGATATGAGATTTTATTTGATTTTTTTACGGTTAAAGTAACCTATACATACATAATACAGTGTGACCAGTAAAGTCCGCATCATATGGGATTTTTTTAAAATTAATAACTTTATTCGAAATTTGACTTTAACTGTTTAACATCAAGTTCTGCTTCGATCGAGATAAAAATTAAGCAAAAAAAATAGTAGTCACGTGACATTATCAGTCAAATTTTAATTTTTTCCAAAAAATAATTCAAAATAGGGGTTATTTCTGACAGTATAGAAAAAGTTATAAGAAAATTTTTTTTCAATGCAGTTTCTAGCCCACATGCTAAATTTTAGCTGCATAAGATAATTTTGATTTTTTACCCAGATTTTGTAAATTGCACTACTTTTGCAAAATAAGACTCAACGCAACCTACATAAAACTTCTTAATTTTGACAATGCTTTATTCAGATATATTTTCTTTAAAGTACCGCCATAATAAATGTGTGTTTTTCTACAAAATCAAAATTGGGCTATTAAAATTTGGCCGCATGTGATGCAAAGTTTATTTGTTTTTTGAGCCTGTATAAGGTAACTTCATAAAATAAGTATTTTTGAAAACCTAGTTTGTGTCTGAAAGTAATACACCTCAATATTAAAACAAAAAATAACACAGTGTCATCAGTAAAGTGTTCATTAAGTGGAAAATAAATGTTAGTGGTGGGTAAAAAATCAAAATTATCTTATGCAGCTGAAATTTTGCATATGGGCTAGAAATTGCATTTAAAAAACTTTTTCTTATAACTTTTTTCGATATTTTCAGAAATAACCCCTTTTGAATTATTTTTTGGAAAAAATTTAAATTTGACAGATAATGCGAATCACGTGTCTACTATTTTTTTTTTTGCTTAATTTTCATCTCGATCGAAGCAGAACTGGAAGCTAAAGTCAAATTTCGAATAAAGCTATTAATAAAAAAAATCCTATATGATGCGGACTTTACCGGTCACATGTATTTATACTGATAAATAATTGAGCATCATACCATAGAAAATTGTGCATATATTTTTTATTCATTAATTGAAAACTCTTTTCATTAAAAAAAAAGCGTTTTTAATACCCCAAAAATTATGAGGTATCTTTTGATTTACATAGTGTCTGTTCAAGTTCAAATATAGTTACAAACATTTTATTATAATCCACCTACCTGATAAATAAAAAAATAATCCAATAATACAATTTTCTGTTCCAGGAAAGTCAATGAAAAGTCGCAACACTATTAAGTTAAAATGTAAAGTTCTGGACTAACTACACCACACACATTAGTATAAGAGACACATAAAATGTTTAATGAATATTCGGAATTATTATAATACAGACAAACTAAGAAACTTATTTAAAAAATAGGCCAAACCATATAAGTAAGTAAGTCTTTGTGTAATTCGGTAATTTTTTAAAATTAAATATCGTCCCAATTTTTATGAAAAAATAACTCGACCACCTCAAAGCTTCCTAAAAGCTCGTAGTTCGTACGTTCCTTCGCGATAAAACACGACCGTCAAAGCCAACTAACTCTATTCGCGGTGCTACTCGACCCGAATGCAGACGGGTAATAATAACAAAACACAATCGCCGACTACGAGACTAGCAGATCGTGGTTGCTGTGAATGCACTCCAATGGAAGCGCAACTTTAAGAAAAAGACAGAACATATCGTCGTCCCTTTCAATCCAATGGAAGAGTTGGCGAGATGCAGTAATGTCTGGTGCATAAGATGGTCGTGTTAGGTGAGAGGGGGTGTCGGGGGTTGTTTTGGCTAAGAGCCCGCTGGCTTTTGGCTTTTGTTAAAGGCAAAAGGATGACAAGATAATGGGATGTTGGCTAATAGGTAGTGTTTTGGGACATTAAAAGAAAGATTTATTGTTTGTATTCGTATTATACAAACACAACGCAACTTAAGGTTCTAAACAGTTTTATTTTAAATACCTTAAAATAGGACGTCCAACAAACATTTAAAGCATTGGCGACCTCTAATTTGGAGAAAATGACCTATTTAAGTAAAAAATAGCCTTTATTTTACCTCCAAATCGGCTTTTTGGACGAAACGACCAAAGAGACTAACTGCTTGGTCAAAACAAAGTGATTCGAACTTATTAATACGTGTTCAAAGTAGGAAAATATAAGAGGTCCAAGAGATGGTCCAAAAGAGTGGATATTTACCTCATTGCTCCTTGTAAATCGACTTAATAGTTAGGTCTCAGGAAAGTCAGTAATAAACGCCCAACCAGGTTATTTTTTACCTTAGATTGGGCCTTAAAGCCCAAAAATATTTTAGGCCCATAAATGAGGAACAAATGACTTCGTTTTGTCTTTAATATATCTTCATGGTCATCAGGTAGTCAGGTTATAATTTGAACATTTTCTAAGGTAATGTATACCCTGTATTAGCATTTTGTTCTTAAAGCCCAGAATGCTTTAAAGTCTAACATAGGTTATAGTTATGACCAAACAGTCATCTTATTTTGCCCTCAAAGTGATTTAAACCGGATATTTCGAAAAATAGGTCTTTAAAGAGATTCTGGCTTAGAAATATTTAATGATGATTGTAGGTAGCGTTCATCGCAGTGTGGTAAACTGGAAGCAATAATTTAGGTTATTATGAAAAAAAATTAAATATTTCGATATTCAAGTAAATATTACCACAATCTGCGGAAGCTACACAAAACATTGGAGCTATACAAAACGCCGGATCAACAAAAAAAAAAGTTATGCGTTTAGATTCAAACTCGGCCAAAAAGTAAGGTTAGTTAAATTATAATGGTAGTGGCTATTAATCCGTTGCGAGACATTTCAACGACCCCGATAGAAACATTTTATGCAGTAATAGGCCGTACATAGGCCATGCAGTATTCTTTAAAACCCCAATTTAGGCTTCATTATGCACTTATTATAAATTTATGCCATATAAACGAGTATTTCTTCTAATTTAGACCTTTACAAAAACCGAACACATAAACGAGCTAACTTATTCGTCCAAGCACAAAATAATGGCCACATTTTAAATTTCGTGTGTTTTCACTTTTAATTTACAACAAACAACATACTATTTTCATATTTTTCTAGAATTGTGGTTATGGTTTTCTATCAACCTTGTAGCCCATAACAGGCCCAACGAGGGGTGTCTCACTAGGTAAAATTTGTACACTGACTGCCGATTTTGGCAGTCAACTGCCCATGATTGCCGATGACTGCCAGTGATTGCCGATGAATGCCGGTGATTGCCAATGACTGCCAGTAATTTTTTTTAAATTTCATTTATCCATCTTTACGATACGCCGAAAAATATGCGTTCTAAAATTAATTTCGATAAATGCCGAGGGCTATTGCCGAAGACTGCCAGTGATTGCCGAAGACTGCCAGTGATTGCCGATGACTGCCTGTGATTGCTGATGACTGCCCGTGATTACCGATGACTGCCAGTGATTGCCGATGACTGCCAGTGATTGCCGATGACTGCCTCTGATTGCCGATGACTGCCAGTGATTGCCGATGACTGCCAGTAATTTTTTTAAAGTCTATTTATCCATCATTACGAAACGCCGAAAAATATGCGTTCTTATTGGTCAGATCAAAATTAATTCCGATAAATGCCGAGGGCGATTGTCGAAGACTGCCGAGTGATTGCCGATGACTGTATGTAATTGCCGATGACTGCCAGTGATTGCCGATGACTGCCAGTGATTGCCGATGACTGCCTAGACATTTGTACACCGACTGCCGTAGTGAGACACCCCTCGAGGCCCAACATAGGCCCACAAAGCGTAAATACAGGTAAAAAACACCTCTTTACTACCAGGAAGAAGACTACTTGACCTTGTCTATGAAGCCCAATTCTCCTAATAGCAGGTGTTTTTTACCAGTTTATTACCTTGGTTTTATTCCCGCTAGGTGATAAAGTGGTATAAATTACTAACTTCTGACTATGTAAAGCGGACCGTCGGGCTTTATAGTAAAAAACTTAGGTAAAAGTCACCTTTTTACACTATAATTGTTTGTTGGGCGGGATTTCGGCCGAAAAACGCAAATATTTCGGGCACCTTTAAGACCCACCATTCCTCGTCTTCGACGTCGCTGCACCCGAATATGATGTTAGTAAAAGTTTTTAATTAATTTCACCTCCTCGAACGGCGAGAAACCACCCCTTTATCAGGCTTTGCGTATACCAGACGCTCGACAAAAGTGTTTGCTCTAAAAATTGTGGATGATTTAGCAAACGCAGAAGAATTATGGTATAGTCTTGACTATGACTACTCATTGGAAGTCGATAATATCCTCCCAGGAGGTGAAAAATTACATGTTATGTATTTCAACTTTAAACGTTTGTACCTTGTTTTCGAGGATGCTGATTACAAATAAAATAATTTTAGGTTAACTTCACCCTTCCTACCCCCTTGAATGGTCACAAACCAACGTTTTCTCGGTTTTCGCGTGCGGACGACAGTAGTTTTTGCTATGGAAGTTGTGGATGATTTGACAGAGGAAAACGAATTATTGCAGGGACTTGACATTAGGGTGGGGGTTTATTCTATCCTTCTAGGGGGTGGAAAAATGATGAATTTTATATTTCAACTTAAGACGTTTTCTACTCCTGTTTTTGAGGGTGCTGATTACAAAAATCAGTCGACTTAACTTTTAAAATGTCTTTATTCCAAACTAACTGTTACAGTTCATTACATGGAAAGTGACAACATAATATAGAAAATAATAACCATTAAAAAAAATAACAATAAAAAACAATTCAAGTTAATCCAATTTAATTCATTACTAAAATCAATTTAAAAAAAATAGTATAAATAATTTAATTTAGTAAACATCTCTTTAATTGTTTTTTAAAAATTGCCAATTTTTTAATTTTTCTGATATTTTTTGGAAGATTGTTATATTTTATTATTCCGTCATATAAAAGCATTTTTTTTCCGAAATTACTTTTTACTGGTATAGTTTGATAATTTATACAACGTCTGGTGTTATGATCATGTAATGTCTTATTCTCCTGAAGTGTTATGTTTGATTTTTTTTCTTTTAAAATAATAGAGTGAATTAGAATACTTACACATTTTTAATTTATAAATGTTTTGAACGTACCCTTTCGGTCTATAATAGATTAACAGTTGGTTCTAAATGTGATAACTTGTGTATACATTTAATAACTTTATTTTGCAATTTTTATAATGGTTTTAAGTTTGATAAACAAGCAGATCCCCATGCAGAAGCTAAGTATTGTAATTTTGAATATATTAATGAAAAATATATATATTTTTTAAGTATTTCAAAGGAATGAAATATCTAGCTTTGTACAAAACAGATACCAAAGGAGATATCAAGTTGATAATATACTGGATATATGGAATTTCCAATTTAAATTTTCGTCTAAAACTAATCCTAAAATTTTTGTCGTTTTTGAATATTGAATATTTTCATTATTAAATGTTAAGGGGTTAATGATAGCATTTATTTTATTTTTAGTTATAAACATAATAGAAGATTTTGTAAAATTTAACGTGAGTTTATTTGAAAGAGGTATTCAGTTTCAGCAAAATAAATAGTTATTGTAGCTTTATATTGCCCTTTAAGTTTAATTTGGAAACGGAATTAATGTGATTATTGTAAATTAACACTTTAGCCCTTCCACGCTAGCAACCAATAAGATGAAGTATCTTACGGTACGAACATCCTGAGGTACGAAGTTTGATTGTACAATTACTTTTCTGGCACCTTCTCTGCTTCTCTCTTTCCGATTTCAAGGCTCATGTCACCAAATCTTACTGTATGGTAAACCGAAAGGTCGTCAATAACCATCACGCATACTATGTTCCATTTTTAAATATAAGGATAGGGCACATTCATGTATAACCCCTCCCTGGCGATTTACTTCGTTTTCTGGTGTATGATGTTGTAAACTACAAAACGATTTACAACAGCCATATCAATCATACGAGTAAAAATAAATCAGTACCACTTTTTTCCTTGTACAACAATATGATGAATTATTGTTAGGTCCTCGTGAGTACTTAAGTGAAAAATTATGACTTTTTTATCTTCGGTTGCACATCTTAGTGTTGCACTTACCACAAGGTCAAATAGCTCGTCATCGAAAAACTGTTCAAATATTTTTAACGGACTGGTATTACTTATTTTTTTTCATTTCCTCCCATTTGTCTGCACGATTGTCAGCTCCTATGCTAATGAAATGGATTTTGTGCATTTATTTCTCTATCAGATACATTCCTATTTTCTGTGACTTCTAAATAATCTCCACTTCAGCGTGTATAAAAATCTGGTACTCTCGAAATATATATTTAACCACGGTAATCCCGAAATCGTAAATATGCGTCGGGATTGGATACCCTATTCAGAATAGATAGAAGCTGTAATGTTCACCAATTATTGGTTAACTTTCATTAAAATTCCTTTTAATTACCTGTATTAAATTTGACCATTTCAGTTTTACAGTTAGATAAAGATTTAGTTAGGTATTATTATTGCTAACTTTCTCAGTTGTTACTCAAACTGAAATGCATTTTAAATGTCAATTATAAGATTTAAAAAACATTAAATTACACCTGACTTATCTTTATTGTTAAAACACCAGAATAGCTATTAAGAAAGAATCGGCAATCGGTATAATCTACATTGCTTATTGCTTATTAATTGGCCGTGTATCCGATTATAATAATGAGTTCTATTTTTTATTATTAGAAGTATTTTTACCCTCACCCAGAACAGATCATTTCTAGCATCAAATTGTAAGAATCCAGCACATTTATTATTAGCTGCACTCTACTTGACATACCTGTACTTTTAAGGTAAATCAATGGTTTCGTATTATGTACCTATAAAGCCACACTATTGAGCAATAAAACCGAAAATTCCAAGTCGCTTATGAGGTTCACTTTAATTATGTTTTACCCACATAATTTACATAGAAATCTATTATCTGTAAAATTCAAGTCTTACATTGTTAATTAATCATGTGCCGAGGTAGTAGCTTGTAGCTTGTCACAAAAGGATTAACAAAAGAAATTTTAAAACGGTTGTGTCAAGACAAGACGACACTAGTCCATTATTTAATCAATCCACTGAGTGGTAATATGTTAAATTGCATGGTAGGCACTCCAGAAGTAACTAGAAGTTGCATAGAGCTGAAAGAAATATACACTGAGGAAAATGATCTAATACAACAGGTTTGCTAGGACATATTGAAAGCTTATTTTGTATTAACCCATATTAAATAAATTGCTAGTGTATCAACCCCGCTGTGGTGTTATATCAATTTCGGATTTACTAGAACAGTGTATTTATTGGTAGTAATCAGTTCCATTAGCAGCACAGACTTGTTGAATAATTAACTACTTTTAATACAGCAATAAAATTTTGTTAAGAAATAAATTGTATCTTCTATAAAGCAATAGAAGATTCTTATTTCGCCCAACCCATCATTAGTATGGGACTTTATAATCTATGGATGAATTTAACTATCTCAGTAAACCATGTAGCATAATATATACAGGGTGGTCCAACGAAAAGTTAACACATCGATTTCCCTGCTTTAAAATGAAAATGTGGAAAATCGCTAGGACCTGTCGATTTTTATTTCGCGGGGGACATATTTTGCGTATATTGTCAATCTTGTTACTTCAAGCCCCTAGGAGGGAGGGGGGTAAGATCTAAATCTTAAATGGACAACCCTATTTTATATAATTTTTTTGGATTCTGCATAAAATTCTGAACATTTTGTAATAAAAGCATTATTAACCTATAATACTTAACAGTTTCCGAGATATTCACTCTTGAAAAATGACATTTTTGAACTTTGACAGCGTCCAGCTTTCTAACTGTACGTCTTAGAGCAAAACGGCTTACATGTCCCTATCTTCGATTTTTATTATCTTTCCAATAGTGTTAACTTCCGGTTAAACCGGAGGTACTATATTTCTTACATTGAGAACTATAGTACTGATTTTTAGTGGTAAGTATATGCTTTATGAACCGTAGCAAGCAAATATTACTATGAGTAATGTCAAGTTTCATTACAACTGCCAGTCGGAAGTAATACAGTATATAAAACCAGACTACACTCCCTATAGAACTTGATCATTACTGTAAGTGTTCGGAGCAGAAGTGGCTATGAACCATTCTATGGTAGCATTAACTCATAATTCCTATTACTGAATTACCGTGATATTATCACTACACAAAGGTCTAGCGATGTTCGTTGTCTTACAGGAGGAAAGCGCGTTGATGTCACATATAGTATTAAACTTAAACAGTTATATATTATAAGGAATAGAAGGTTTTTTGTCAGTGTATAAGTAGCCTCTAACCATTTACAACCTGAGATTCGTTGGCAGTAGATGGTAAAGTATTTTTCACCCTAAATGGTATCGACTTATTGACTGCAATAAAACTACCGGTTTAATTATATATATAATTAATAATAATATAGTGAAATATTACCTGCTTTAATTACAAATTATAAACCGACCCTGACCGACAGTTTATTTGCATTTTTATGGCCGAAGCTCTTGAAAAAAGTCCCAGGTAGTTAAACGGAGTCAACCATTTATTGTGAAAAATACTTTACATTTCATTAAACTTTATACATGTTCTAGGGATAATCTTATCACACTGTCCAAATTATATAATTAAATTCATAAGAACTGTATTTGAATAAAAAATTTTTCATGATATTTAACTGTATTCAGCTCGGGTGGCGTTAATACTTAACAAAATACCACAACACAACAATAACGAAAGTGACATAATTTTTATGTCAAACAAGAGTTTGTCATGGCATCTTTACTAAAAATCGAATGGAAATTAAATTGTCAAAAAATGTTTACTAATAATGGCTTATAAGTCAAAAACATGGCCAGTTAGGTCATATAATATACAAAGGTAAAGGACAAATTTTAGTAGATTTTTAAATCAGTCATGTTACATTTTAAAATATTGAGGTCACCTTTTCCAATAATCAAATTACATGTATTTTTAAACCACTCTGTATATTGACACTAAGAATTGGGCGGGCGGAGCGTTAAAAGCTCCCTGGAACTATTTAACTGTTCACGAAATATCATGGTAATTAATATTACAGATTTTCTATAAAAAAATTGGAATTTAATTATTTGTTTTAGAAACGGTATAGGATAATCTTTTAGACAGTTGTTAAGAAATTAATAAGGGGTTCGAAAATAACACAATTCTATTTCATTTAAAGTGTCGAAGTTGCTGCATATTCTTAGTAGAACTGACAACACTCTATCGTCAAAAATTTAAGATAAATAGAGACCGTACCTACCAAAATAAGTATATAAAAAACATTATAAAACTAAAGGAAAAGAAGAAAACAACATTTATTAACACACAAAACACTTTTTAATAAATTTTACAGTAAAAAATTAAAATAATTGGTGTAAAGTACCTTACTTCCTTCGACAATATCAACTGGACCATTGACCACACAATAATCATGATCCATAATCATCTAAACTCAAAAATATTATTGATAATAGATGAGTTAACCAAAATGGTGTTTGTACTAACCATTCAACTTAAATAATCTATACTACGAAAATCTGTCTCTAAAATATATAAAATCCAAAAGTAAAATGTTTAAAATACATGCTACAAAAAAACAGCCACAGAAGCACTTAAAAAACACCAAATTCGTAAGAAAATAATGAAGCAACTGACAGGTGAGCTTGCTACGGCCCACTGCTGATCAGGGAACTTTAACGACGAAACCAGATCAGCTGTTAATCTCAAATGTCGTTGCCTTCTGTCAAAACGCTTTATTTTCAGAAAAAGTTAACTTTATTATCCAATACTTATTGTAAGCAAACAAAACCCCAAGATATATTAAGCACAAATAAACGTTTAATTTACCGCATCATCTAATTAAAATTGTTGTCCGAACAATAACTCTTCGTTAGCAGCTAGGCATGCCCCAACAAATCAGATTTTGCCTTAGGGTTACCATAAGGGTAGTAAAACTAATCTTTTCAAGGGTGATAAAAGCATTTTTTATGGTTCTTAAGTGACTAAAAGGGTAATAGTTGTTTCGAGTTATTGTGGTTGGGGTTGAATTTTAAATGAATGTGAGAATTATTAAATTAGTTGTAAACGTAAACATTCAAGGACAATGAGTAATAATACTGAAGATACTTAAAAAAAAAGGTCGGTAAGTTTATAGGTAAACATTTTTAGTGCCTACTAAATCCCTAAGATAGACGCCGTTTTTGCATATTATTATCTTTTCAGCAAGGCTCTTAATATTTCTTGACATTAACGGAAACAGTATCTAGATATGTGTTTTTGTTGAGCTGGTGTATGTTATTCTATTTGAAAAAATATTTTTACTATCATGATCAACGGAGGGGCAGGCATGTCTGTCGAACTAGCATAGAATACTGTGTGTAGACCACTAGGATCAAAGAGGAGATAGATCGGATAGCTTAACAACTTGCGCAAAGCAGATGGACAGAACAAATAACCTGTAGCATCTCCAAGCATTTGTGATCCCTACTTGATCACAAGAAAACCGCAGCGTTATTACAGCACAGTCGGAAGGACCTAAGAAACATCACTGCCGTAGTCACCGGACATTGCCTGCACGTATGCAAACACCAAATTACGACTTCTGTAGCAGTTGCAGAGGTGAAGAAGAGGAGGAATGTATTCAGCATTTCTTGTGTGAATGGGCCTCGCGAGAAAAAGGTTTACTGCCTTGGGCGAACCATTCTTTAATGATCTGTAGGAAATGAGCAGCTTACAACTGGATCGACTCACCAAGTTTATTAACAGCAGTGGCTGGTATATGGTAAGAGGGTACCAGGAAGGAGACGACATTCATGGATGCACAACCTGCGCCAGTGGATTGGATTATCGTCTGTAGATATGTTTAGGAATGCTGTGCATAAAATTAGAATAGCCTTGTCAATAGCCAATGTCCGAAACGGATAGGGCAACAGAAGGAGGACAAGAACTGGCTGGTTTGAATGAGCTGCCAAGATTCTTCTACAATCTATGTCGCGTTAACCATTAGGAAGCTGATGCGGCTAGGTTCCACGAAACACGTGTGGTACCACAACGGTCCTTATAGGACTACGTGAGACTGTTTGGACCGTGTCAAAAGTCTGCCCCTCTAACCTAACCTTACCTAACCTATAATCAACGAGATCTATAAGATATATGTGTGCTTAATTGCGATATATTTGTGTGCTTAATTCAGTAGAACACTTCTATATTAAACTTGAAGAAATAGTCCATACTTTAAGTGGAGTGTATGTTTAAAGGGATAGAAATAAGGCACTTTAAGTCTTCCTCCACTGGTATATTAAAATAAGTTTCAGGGTTGGTTAGGTTCAGGTTAGTTTAACTTCTATATTAGTTCCTATCAGTTCGCTATCTAAGGTCTTGTCATCAGAGATGCTGAAACCTGCGTCTTAATATTTAAAAACTTTTGTAACTTGGATAAATCGTATGATTATACATAGGATTCATATGTTTGCAGTGAACACATTTTTTTTTTGATGATGGCTTAAAAATACTTAAAATTTATTTTACTCTACGTTTAAGGGTTGACCGCAAACATTGTGAGGGGGTTTGATAACAATGTTTGAAACCCCCGTTTATAAGTTGAGGGTGAAACTGCATTTTAGGCACAATAGAAACCTTGTATTGGAAGTGTAGAAAGATGAATGTTTAGAATTTTGTTAAATTGGATTTTGGCACTTGAACAGTGACGTGCCCATTATAAAATTTCGAATAAAAAGGAATGGTTAATTAAATTTATTAATAAAACATTCAAATGTATTTTACATACATAACATCACAAAAATTTTAATAAAAAAAAACTGTCTTATTTTCAGTTCTATTCTGTCTCGGCCTCGTGACCATAATAAATGTTTTAGTATTATTAAATAATCGAAAATTATACAGGGTGTCCGGGAAAATGTGGGAAATCTCCCGGATATGAAAAAAAACATGTGAAAAGAATACTATTATAAGTTCATATAAACTTCTTTCGTATCGGCCTCCTCTTCGGATATATGGGTTGCCAAAGTGCTCCCATGGAATTAAGTTTTTGACACATAATTATTATTAAACCAACAAGTATATTTCAATTTTTTTTTCATATGATCTATACCAGGTAAGACCCTTCAAATTGCTATCTCAGAAAGTGTTGCGAATTACTCACAGCTGCAGGGACGGACTAGCTGTGACACTAATGTGCCCATTTTTTTTTACGCCCTGTATGATAAAAACTTTGGACAACGTTCTTTACATACCTTTAACTATTGAATAAAATATAAAGTACTCTTCATTCATGTCGCTAATCCTAACCGTTTTCGGAAAAACGTCATTTTATTGCGATCATGTATTAATATTAAGCAGTTAAAAGTGAACATTTATAATTTATAGGAACAAAAATGTATATTTTATTGAAATACGCTAAATATACATGATGTAAATATGTTAAAAATGACGTTTTTCTGAAAACGGTTGGGATTAGCGACATGAATGAAGAGTACTTAATTTTTAGTCAATAGCTAAAGGTATGTAAAAAACGTTGTCCAAAGTTTTTATTATACCTACAGGGCGTAAAAAAAATGGGCAAATTAGTGTTACAGCTAGTCCGTCCCTGCAGCTGTGAGTAATTCGCAACACTTTCTGGGGTAGTAATTTGAAGAGCCCATATCTCCGAAGAGGAGGTCGATATGAAAGAAGTTTATATAAACTTGTAGTATTCTTTTCACGTGTTTTTTTTTATGTCCGGGAGATTTCCCACATTTTTCCGAACACCCTGTATACAATATTTAGACATAATTTTATTTACTATTTTCCCATTTATTAGTTTCAATTTTGAATAATTTAGAAGAAAACGTTCCTAAACAATTCGAAACAATTTTTTTTTCCAGTGGCAACCACAATCTTCTATTTGTTTGTTCAAATATGACATGGTTCGATCATTGATCGTAACGTCGGACAACTTTTTGCATAATTTTCAAAAAAATTATTTTAAAAATAAAAAAGTTTTGTTTGTTTTTGACTGCAAAATATTCGGTTTACTACAAAACATGAATTTTTACAGTCAAAATATGATGAACATAGTTCCTTATGACCGGTTCGCTGCCGCTGATTATCCAAGCCATAAAATATGTGCATAAAAAATTAAATGAAAACGAATAAAAAGCAATTTTCTACCACTTGTGTACTCACAATTATTGATGTAAAACTAAAGAATATACAGTGTGACCAGTAAAGTCCGCATCATATGGTTTTTTTTTTATTAATAGCTTTATTCAAAATTTGACTTTGGCATCAAGTTCTGCTTCGATCTGAATGAACGTCTTTTGAGAAACACCCGGTAGGTATATTAAATACTATGCAAAGATCTAAAATTGTATTTACGTCTAAATACAATTAGTAGAATTCGTATAGGTAGTATAATAAGGAAATTGTGTTTTACTGAATACCGCGCGAGGTTAAATATTTTGAAAATTACCCCGAGTCGAAGACGACAGTTTAACCTATTGTTTTATTACTAGTGAACACATATGTATCATAGTTATAACCAAAGACTTCTAATATTAGAAGCCTTTGGTTATAACATTATTTTTTATTCAAACATTTTTACTATAATAATGGTGGGTCTATAATGACTTGACTTATCGCGTAGCGCTTTTTGGTAAAAAAAAATATGACAAGAAAAAGAATCAAAAGAAATTGTTACGTAGTATCGTTAAATTTCATAGGCCTCTATCACATCAATTAAATAATTTAAAGGTCACGCCCATGGATACCCTAAAGCTTCTTACTATTCTTGGAATAAATGGGAAGGTATCAAACCGAAACAAATTAGGGTTAGATTGGAGGACAGCGTTGTCATGCTGTTCAGCAACTTTTAAAAAATGTGGAATTCAGAACGTGCATTAGAAATTATATTTTTGTGGTTAATACAACTAATGCGTCGCATTGTTTTCATACACTGTTTTACAGTTTTCCAGTTACAAGCAGGTAGAAAGCTGAAAATTGCTTACAATATAAATATTAGTGAATTATTCAACAATACATACTAAGATAATCTTGAAATTAATTAATAATACAACATATATAGAGAACTACGTACTCCAATAACCTATCCACTACTGATAAAAGTGTCTTTTGACAGTGCTCAAGCTACAATAATTAAAGATATTATAGATTCGACGTTATCATTGTAACAGGTATACATTCTATTTACAGGATAAAATTTATATAAGTTTGTCCATAAAGGTGGTAAGTAAAAGGTATACAAATTTCGGGAATTTAGAGAAGGAATTTTACAGTTCAGTCTATGCAGCAACTCTTTACAAATAATATTGTTACTAAGAAGGTTATGTAAAAATAACTGCGTAGAACATTTACGTCTGTCACATAGGCTGACGAGCGAGAACCATTTCAGCAGCTGGTCGTGAGGAAAACCTCTTTCGGGATAAACTCCAACAGATCTATACCGTCAGGCCTTTGCAAAACGTCTCTGCAATGTTGTCAATATGTCCTATAAAAAGGAGACCAAATGATTGAAGAATATTCCAATTTGGACACGACAAAAGAGCGATACAAAGTTATTAAAGGAATAACGGACTGAAAATCTCTAGTGGTCCTAAGAACAAAACCATGTAGTTTATAAGCGGCGGAGAACAAAGAATAGTTCCTTGTCAAAAACAATTCCTAGATCCGTAAACACCCTTGGTCTTTCCAAGATTGTAAATTTTGTTACCACTGCGATTAGATAGAAAAGGAACTGCGTGAGGAGGTAGAGGGTGGAGGAGGTGTTGGTCTGCTCCATACAACTAGCTCTCCACTCTCCACTCTCCACTAAAATTTATTCTGTATTGTGTTTAAACAATAAAGAATTTTCTTCCGAAAAATCAGCTTTAAACTCTTATAAAGAAAAAACGAAGAAAGTCCCAACAGAAAAACCTTTATTGGGATCAAACAAAGTTAAATGAAATAAAATGCCTTAAGTGATCACTTTTACACAAGTCCACACACTGCATGTCCAATGTCCATGCAATTAAACTAAAAGAGCCCGATCCTAAACGTATGCTCCATTGTTTAAAAGTCATTATAATCAATTTAAGACACATTGTAGGAATCTTAATTATGGGGGTTTTATTTAATTATTGGTCATTCATTTTGTGGAGAAACTTTACCAAATTAAGGGGACCCAGTTGTTTGATACTATTTTTGTACTTTATTAGAGTAGGACGGTTTTATACAGGATGGCCCACTTTCAGTGACGGATCTAGGATAAAGTCAAGTGGATGGCTTCATCAAGGCTGTAGCCAGCGAGAACTTTAGGGAGAGTTTAAAATAAGTTTGTTTTTGATATCTCGTCGATGCAGTGGGAAAGTATCACAGGCAATGCGCCGCAGGCGATAAGTTTTCGAGGCGCCAAAGTCTATTAAGCCAATAATAAATTCTGCAGAAAAAGGGATAAAATAGAATTAATGTTAAAGCAAATTTAAAAAAAGGATGAAATATACAGCGAAAATTAGTTTTCTTTTTTCTCTATTATACTTTTCAGTTTATCGCAATATTCTTGATGATATTTTGGAGGAATAGGAATTTATTGACATTTGTAGACATCAATATTTAAAAATATAATAGAATTAATTCGGCTTTTACTTGGTGGAAATCCGTTATTAATTGTGTTAAATAAATGGTAAAAAAATAAAAAAAATTATAATTTTACATCAACTAGTAACATTACCTTTAAACAAAACTAATTTTCAAACTGAATTAAATCTTATTTAGCAAATTGCAGTAAATAATGGTTATTACGCGAAAACAGTACATAAAATACTAAATAAAAAATTATACAAAAAGGCTATAAACTTAGTTTTTCCAACAGCAAACAATAATAAAAATAATAATTATAAAGTTATTTCTTACAGAGGTCAAATTAGCACTAAAATAAAAAACTTTTTAAAAAACTTGGATATTAATATTGGTTTCAAAACTAACAATTAACACATTAAAAATAATAAAAGTAAATTGAACAAAGGAAATAAATCTGTATCATATAATATATATATATATAATATATAATCAATAAAATGCTCTAAAGTTTATATTGGACAAACAGGTCGAAACTTCGAAAAACGACTGAATGAACATCATGTTAGTTTTATAAAAAACAAAACAGATTCTAATTATTCTAACCATCTGTTAGAAGCAAATCATACATTTAACCATAACTACGATATCTTGCACATTGAAAACAAAAGTACAAAATTAAATTTGCTTGAATCCTTACAAATAAATAGGCTTAAAAATAACAATACTCTTCTTAATGATCAATTGGATTTAAACGGATCACCTCTTTTCAATCTCTTTAATTAGTCTGTAAACATTATTATTGGTTTTTCCAACAATTTAAACATCCTGCAAATTACCTGCAATTTTTTGTCACATCTAAGTTATAACTTTTAAAATACCATTTTTAAGTACTCCTTTGAAGAAGCAACTGTGTTGCGAAAAATGTCGAGTCAAAATAAAAATCTGTGGAAAGTGTAAAATTATAATTTTTAATTTATTATTTTTTATTTTTTTACCATTTATTTAACACAATTTAAAAATATATATTAAACAGTTGTGTGTTTGCTCTTTAAACTCAGTAAACATTTCTGGAGCCGTGGGTCAAACACCATTCCCTCCCCCATATTTATGGCTTTAAATGATAATATATAACGTCGGCTTGTCAGTATGATGAAACATTTGTAAAATCATATGAATTGAACAATCAAAATTGTTTCTGTCAATTAAATATCAATTTTTAAATAGATAATTGTGACTATTTCTTGGTTTCAGGTGGGAGGGGAGTTAGAAACCCCCCCCCTTACCTATCCCTTGGCTACAGCCAATAGCTAGAAAACTAAAAAGGTGCTGAAAAATTTACATTTTCTTGGGATCCGTAGCCTAAAATTAATTTAAAAAAATTGAGCTATTTAAAACATTTTTTATTATTTCAGAAAACACATCTCGTTTTTCATTTATTATTATAAGGCCATATAAAAGTGCTACATGGGCTCAAACCCTCCCCCCATCCAATAGATCCGCCACTGCCCACTCTCAACGCATCAAAACTACTAAACTTGCACATACCTTTTTTTACTAAAATACCTTGTAAACTATGATATTTTATACTTGAATTTAATAGCAACTGAGTTATCAACGATTTTTTTAAAAGTTTTGCAACTCTTAAAGACTTGCAACCGTTTGAAGAACGGGGCGACAATAATACATGAAATTTGGGTTATGGAATTATGATTCCCTATAGGTATCAATCTTTTACGATTTATCCTAAAATAGCTAATTTTACATTTAGCACAGAAATGATCATTTTCTCACAGAATGCCTTGTTAAGATCGCCACACGGTTCTAGAGCTGGTGAAAGAATGCGGATTTGAAACATTTATTAATGGTGTCTTATACAGTGAGGACCTAAAGTCCGTCCCCCCCCCCCCTCTAACTTCTAAACCGTTCGGTATATTTTAATGAAATTTTGAGCGGTAATATTTGAGCAAGTCTTGCACTTTTTGATAAACCAATGACAGCTTTAAATGTCAAGATGACAGCTGGGTCCGCTTTTGGAATATTTTTTTAAATGGAACACCCTGTATATTTTTACATTTTTAAATTTCGCATAAAATTATAATTATTTTTTATTAAATGCATTATTAGTCTATACTTCATAGTTTCCGAGATATTGACTCTCGAAAAGTGACATTTTTGAACTTTGACTGCTTATAACCTTCTAACAGTACGTCTTAGAGCAAAACGGCTTACATGTCCCTATCTTCAATTTTTATTATCTTCCCAAAAAAATCAACTTCCAACCGGAACAACTATATTTCCTGCTTTCGAGTTACATCCGGTTTAACCGGAAGTTGATTTTTTTGGGAAGATAGTAAAAATTGAAGATAGGGACATGTAAGCCGTTTTGCTCTAAGACGTACTGTTAAAAGGTTATAAGCTGTCAAAGTTCAAAAATGTCACTTTTCGAGAGTCAATATCTCGGAAACTATGAAGTATAGACTAATAATGCATTTAATAAAAAATAATTATAATTTTATGTGGAATTTAAAAATGTAAAAATATACAGGGTGTTCCATTTAAAAAAATATTCCAAAAGCGTACCCAGCTGTCATCTTGACATTTAAAGTCATTAGTATGTCAAAAAGTGCAAGACTTGCTCAAATATTATCGTTCAAAATTTCATTAAAATATACTGAACGGTTTAGAAGTTAGAGGGGGCGGGACGGACTTTAGGTACTCACTGTATAATTGAACACTTGTAATGAGCATCTAAATCATTGGTAAGGTATTCACTAATTATTTTACTTTTTAGTTAACCCATCCTATAAACATCTTTTTAGACATTTATCCCCTTACAATGGCGTTGTAGCACAAAAACCATGTCAGTGCTAAGCTTTCTTCTAAAGTGTCATGGACTCCAAGGCTAGGGATTTGAAGGCACATATTGAGAAAATAAGGTTGTGGTAAATTGAAAATTAGCTTTTTTAGGGAAAACCGTAAAATGGATATAGGGTATGTATTAATATATACATTAGAGTGGAGCGAATTTAATCCAAAATTTATTTTTTTTGAAATCGAACTAGCCTTAGTGCGGAAAAGTTGTATTTTATGTTCTGATTTAATATTATGTTTTATTTTTTGAATTTGAAATAGGTCCTGAGGGTCCACCGCACCCTTAAATCTTGACTTTTAATTTTTTTTTAAAACAAGTTAGCACTAGTGTAAAAAGTTGCATTTTGGGGTCTAAATTATTGTCATTTTTTATTTTTTAAATTTAAAAAATATCATTAGGGTCCGCCCTATCTTTTTACTTTATTAATTTTTTGAAGTTGAATTTGATTAAAAAAAATTATCATCTTTTTCTTTATTAATTGTTTGAAGTTAAATTTGATTCAAAAAAATTATTGGTATTCTTAGCAGTTCTTCGCTTATCTTGATTAATAGATCAAAATAACCCAGAGCTCACCACGTGGAGGTGACTGCTAATCGAACCCCACCCTACACCAACCCAACCTCCCAACCAATGCTGGTGTAGTCTTAGCATTTATATTCTTTTTTTGTTTCAAATTTTGGCATTAAACGCTGCGAATGAATTTTGGACCGAATAAAACCGTCTCTTCTAATGTGACCGCAGACTGATGATGAAGCCTCCGTCACAAGCTTAATATGTCTTTCCACAGTTTGTGTATGACATGGAAACTTTGGAACTTCTGGTGATTCTCCAGTATCTATGAACATTTTTAGCTCTTCATCCGAGTATCTTGCCAATGCAGGTGGATCCGTTACATCTAGGTTTTGCCAGTCTAATATTTCGATGTAGTCTTTAGCTTCAAAATTAAGCGGGGGTATTCTAAAGACTCTTAAAGCTGTCCCGTCGCTTTTCTCTTTAGAACATCTAGCTTTTAGAATACGGCGTAAGGCAGAGTCTATTACATTGCTTGTTGCACTCTCCGTCATGATACCAAAATCTTTTAGAACAGCAGAGGCAATTCTGGCTGCTGCACGATCGGAAACAGAAGTCCTATCACATTCTAAAGCCACTGTGGGTATAGATTTTCGCATTTGAGATGACCTAACCCCTGAAGATGTAGACGGTTCATCTTGTATTTTACAAATAAACTGTGGATCTATATTTTTCTCGGGGGTTACTTCTTCATCTTCGATATCAATGGATTTCTGAGTATCACTTGTCGTTATTTTTAATTTTGTTACCTTATTTTTAAAAGCTAATTGCCGAGCATGCTTCTTAACCATTTGATTTGTTGTTGTAATATCGATGTTACCAATACCCATTTTCCGAACTGTCCTCTGGTCGACAATAAATTGCCGTTCCAATTTAGGGATTTTCTTATCTTTACTGCACTTACAACTTGAAAACTCCTTGCACTTACAGTAAGATACATCAAAAAGTGTTGCTTTTGCGTGTTCTAAAAAAGATTCACTTTTTATTTTAAAAAGATCTTTTTTGTTTGAAGATTTTTTTATCTTCATATACTTTTTATGATAGTCTTTCAACATTTTTACCATTCTTTGCTTACTGAGGGTTGGAATTGAAGCTGTATCCCACAGGTCTTGTATTTTTTGTATAAGAATCTGGGAAATATCAAAGAACGTTGCTTCTTTGGAATTAACTTCAGGTATAAGACTATCACGGATATGTAAGTAAACCTTCATAATATCGTAATATGTCGGTAACACTCTTTTGTCCAAATCACTTCCTTGTCCAAATATGGGACACGCAGATTTTTTTCTAGTTTTTACACTACTTGCACTTGCCATTTTATACTAATATAGTAACAAAATTCACTAAACCAATAACGAATTTTAAAAATTAATATCTCTTGATAAAATTATTAATTCCGTCGCTCTACTTTCTCGTATACTATTTCGCACACACTAAAGGCATAAAAGTGCTGGCCTGGGGAATAAGGCCTGAGGTAATAAACAATGATTATAAATCAATTAAATGCCCCAGACAAAACATCTGAAAATATGCCGACAAGAGGTAGGGCACGTGGTCCTGCATTTTTGGTATGTTAATTAGCTATGCATAGAAATTCCATAAAATGGCACTTTTCAGGTACGCGGCGGACCCTGAATAAGACATAAATGTTTAGGTTAAATTTTTTTTTGATTTTAGATGTCCTCCAACAACTTAATCATGGATAATGCCAAACAAAAATAAATATTTTTGCTAAGCAAAAATATTTTAGTATAATAGGTAAAATTTGGGCTACATGATTTTTTTAGGAGTCAAGCGGACCCTCAAGACTGTCTTTGATCAAGAAAAGTAAAATGTTTATTTGATCCCTAATATACCAGGCAACTTTTGATAACTAAGGCCAATCAAATTTCAAAAAAAAAAAATTTCGCTCCACCCTAATATACATTCATTGAGAAAAAAGCTTTCTACTCCTTATAAGAATTCACATAGTCTTTATATAACTGTTTAAAACTATATGTGACAGCAAAACCCGCTTTCCTACTGTAAGACAACTAAAATTGCTAGACCGTTGTGTAGTGATATATCACGGTTATTTAGCTAATAGGAAAGTCAGAGTTAAAGCTATCATAGAATGGTTTATAGCCATTATTGTTCTGAATACTCACAGTAATATCAATTTCTACTGGGGGTGTACTTATTTTGAATTAATATCGAAAAAGCACCCTCATTTTCAATCGAAAATTCTCACGTCAAAATATCTGCTTTTTTAAAAAAGTTGGTGGGCTTTTTGTTCGTTGAAATCTCTACTTTCTAATGATGTAAAAAAATATACGTTACTATAGTAAATGTTCTTAAAAAATGCAAAGAAACGAAAAAAACTCGAATCCGATTGTTTTTTTAATCATTATGTACAATTTTGAGCTATTTATTAAAATTTATACTTTAATTCCTCGAAAAACGTAAGATTCCATGTTACATTGATAAACAAAAAAATTACAGATCCATAAAACATAAAGATCGCAAAAAACATTGTACATAATGATTAAAAAAAAATTTCGGATTCGAGTTTTTTTCGTTTCTATGCATTTTTGAGAACATTTACCATAGTAATGTATATTTTTTTTATACCATCAGAAAGTAGAGATTTCAACGAACAAAAAGCCCACCGACTTTTTTAAAAAAGCAGATATTTTGGCGTGAGAATTTTCGATTGAAAATTAGGGTGCTTTTTCGATATTAAGTAAAAATAAGGTGAAAAAATTTATATTTTAAATCAAAAAAAGTTACAGTGTGTGTGGAACATAAAAAGGTAAGTTTTCACCAAATTTCGTGAAAAAAAAAATTTTTTTGTAAAAGATAAAAATAAAAAAATGTTCACCTCACCTCAAAATTTATTGAGGTTATGTGAAAAAAGTGTAACTTCCCGACCTCGGATCGCCCGTAAATTATTTTTCCCTTCATTTTTGTTATATTCTCTTCCTTTTCCAATCGGTTTCATCCTACTATTATTTTGTTTTACTTTTTACCATTTTCAAAGGTTTAGCCCTGATCTAGTAAGTTAATTCACAGATAACATTATAATAAAATATATAAAATAATGAAGCACTTAAGCTTCTTCAGATTCGTTTATTAGTTACACAAACCAACAAACGTATAAATTAGTAGTGCCTACATACATGGGAAAATAATAACTTTATATTAATGACTGCATTAATGATAGTATCCAAGGTTTATGATCTTGCTAATTTGCACCGACATCGACGATTGTAAGCGGGAAAAGTCTAAATTTATACCATTCTATATTTAGGTATTAGGTAAGTACCAGATTTATATTAGTAGCTATTACTATTTGTAGGTACCATAAAATAGGGTGAATAGTAATATTCTTTGACATATTTACGTGCGCAGTAAACTTGCCAATTTTCATTTAGAAAAATTTTAATATGTAAAGTGTCAGTCTAGGTTATGTGTTATGGGACAATTTTGTAACGACTGTGAATAGCGAACTGTTCTGACAGCAAAGCTATCTTAAAAGAGATCAGTAAATTAAGAGTCATACCCGACCTCATCCGCGAATGTATAGATGGTTTGAAGAAGCTCTCAAAGAGAAAATAAGAAAACCTGCTCTAGGTCCCCGAACATCAGGGAGTTTAGGGCAACGAGATGGCAGATGAACTTATCAGGCGTGGAGCCTCATTCCTTGAATTTGAACCGGCCATACGAATAACTTAACAACAGGTAGGATCAGCACTGAAAGAATGGGCTGGACTTCATAGCTTGAATCAACAAGACTAGATTAGAGTAGATTTTAAATAGAGGTCGATGTGTCCCGAATCTGTTAATAGGGATACTCACTGGACACTGCAAGCTGAGGAAGCATCTAGTTCTGATTGGTGTTAAAGAGGACCCAATCTAAGTTGGTTACTTAGAGGAAGAGGAAACATCGCTATAAATTCTGGGTATCTGCTAAGGCCTGGGAAGAATCAGGTATCAGGTGCTAGGATCGGTGGTAGGATCGGTGGTTTCGCAACAAACCCGAACAAACTACGGCCCTGGCCTGGAGCGATATACTTGCTTCATAAGGAGTTCGGGACGATTTGGCGATGGCCAAGGTGGTTAGTGTGATTGGGGGACGATTCTGACTTCCCTTTAACTACTACTACACTTCCGAATTGTCACTTTCTAATTCTTATTTCTTGATGCATATTGGATAATTTTTAACAACTGAACATAAAATTTTTAGCCTTATCCTAAATTCGAGTATTTTGATGTTTAAGGTCTTAAAACAAAACCCGAAGCTATTTCTTTGGCACTCCTCCTAATGTAAAATCGACCAGACTTTAACAGGATCCTATTAATGATTAGTAACATGGCCATTATATGGAGAGATCTTAAAAACATTTTACTTTTAATTGTAATTTGTCTTACTAAAAAGTGTGTGAAATCTTCCACACCTTACGAGATATCCCCAAGCTTGGTTGCAGGTATGAAAGACGGATATTTTTACTAGACCCTTATGTTAACCCAACGCTCGGGGGTAACATCTTGAATTGGGTTGGTACGTTTAAAAAATAGAAATGGAAAGACTTAAATTGCCTCACTTCTTATATTTGAGTTGATTCGCTACAACTGACTCATGTTGGTAAATGGGTCTCTAACCACCTTTACTGGAGCTACTATTGCTAAATTGTGTAACTCTTGTAACATAAAATTCCTTATCTTAATACGTTTACTTATTACACTATTTTTACAAATATTAATTCAGAAAATGTAATTTGATTATTTCAATTAATGGTCAAATAAAATCCTTTATCTTTGCTGGATAATGAGCTTTCAAAACGAGCAAATTACATGTCATTCATTTATAATAGGTACACATATTTTCGTAAAACAATCGCGCAATACCAGTAACATCGACAATAATTTTATTAAATTGGGAACATTAACAACAATTAGATTAACGCCAATTGACCAATTGGCGTGCGGTCAGCTGCTACTCCAAAGCACGGAATGATGTTTTAGCAATGCTATGAACGAGAACATCGGATATACTTGTAACGTTATTTTGCGTTTCAGAATATGAGCATATTATTGAATTATTTCAAATAATTGCAAGATTGGATAGTATTTGCTTTTGGCAACGCACTCCGCCTACATTTTCGGCTTCCTACTCAATTTTCTTATTCGTATGATATGGATCCAGTCTTGAGGAGACAATGATGTTTTTTGAATGATAAAAGAGTTTTGGACTTTCATGTTTTGCAATAATTGTATTGAATTCAACACATGATTGCATCCTTCTCAGTTATGTTTCAGTGCACTAATATCACGCGATCAAAACTGATGGCAGTGACTAATATATCGATGGTTAAGGTGCAAAACCTCCTAAGTCAATTTTTATAAATTTTATAGGAGAAGCGAAAAACGATTAAACTCTTTAATTGAGAAATTTGAAAATGTATTTTAAACAAAATTATATGATTTGCTGAAGCATTTTCTGGGGATATACATACTTTTTGAAAATTTTTGTTAATTAAAAAAAAATCTACATACGAGGTTTTAACTTTTAATATTTAAACTTTTCAGAACTTACGAGGGTTTGAAGCAAAATATCAATTTTTAAAAACAAAAATTACTTTGTTAACAATACTAAAAAATATGTGGGTTAAATAAATAAAACGACATAATTTACCAAACCTGTTTATTCAGAAATGTGATGTGAAATGAATAATATGTGATATCAAAACCTCGCAAGTCGCAGATCTTCGTGTATAGAATATTAACTCTAGTATCAAAACCTCGTAAGTCCAATTAAGAGATTTCTGCATTTAAGTATTGTCTGGCAAATTAATTTTACGAGGTTTTGGCAGATGGCGCCAGGCTCCGTAAAATTAATAATGGACTTACGAGCTTTTGTAAGCTTAAAGAATATATTTTTTTCTAAGTGTTTATCGAATAAAAGGGTAAATGGAAAAAAACCGATGTACGAGGTTTTGCACCTTAACCATCGATATAGCGCAGTTCACAAAACGCATATTATGCGTCACTGCCATCAGTTTTGGTCGCATAGTATAGCTAGTATAAATAGAACTGCAGTTACTTTGCCTATTTAGTCGTCGCCATATAGAAAAAAGAAACCAAGGTCGTCGCCTGAAGAAGATTGGAGTTACATATACCATTGAAACATAGTGATTTAAAACAGATTAAGACAATGCAAGTATAAAACTCTTTTATCATTCATTTCCACTCTTATTGTACAATATGTACCAACTCAAACTACTATTATTGTCTAATTAAATTACGTGTACCCACAATGTATTGAAGGTTGTTTCCAGGGAATGTAATTACCAACCTTATAATAAAATTACAATTAAACTAAAAAAAAATTACATTTAAATAAAGCAACATACTACGGAGTCATCTATTCATAAGGATAAACGGTTTCTATATTTTAAAATATAAGCTTAATTTCAGGAATCAATGCACCACTTAGAAAAAATGTAAATTTTAAATTATGTCAGTGATGAGACCCTTTAAAAATACGTTTCGTTTGTCAATCTTACCTGCTACGTCATGCCTGTTTGAACTTCACTTACCTAAAACAAAGAAAGTAACATTTTGTAAATTTCATTATTGGCGAATAAAACATCTTAGTAATATTGGCGAATACTAGGCATGGAAAACACCGTGTTGAATGGCACTTTTGTACTGACACCTTTCTGTATGGCCATATATTATGTAAAAGCAGCGTCGATGACTCCTATGATACAATGACACTTTATGATAGGTATACCATAAACATTCGCGACTTCCTGATCTCATCTTTGAGTGGGCGTTGTGGCATTTAGTGACACAACTGGCAACTGACCAAACAATCGAACTCTGACCTTATCATGTTAAGGGAGTTCTGTATTTAACTACCCTGCGAGCAAAAATTATTTGCATCAAAGAGGGCCTTGCATCTAAGGACGTAATGCTTAGCCGTAGAGCTTAATACCTGTTGGATGTCAGTAACTACCTGAATTAACAATCAATCAGTTATTCCATCATCTTTGACAGTCGTTACAAGTAATTTGATTCATCGTTAATTTTTCCAATTTCTTGAACAATTCACACAATGGGTTTTACGGAACAGCAAAAACATTCATTGTTGAAGCGTGTTTTCGAAACGGGGTTAGGGTTAATGGTGAGTTGCAATACAATCCGGGTTTGTGCATGGACGATTTTTACGAACAGTTTCCTAACGTTGTTTTATTGCTGGGGATTTTTATCATTGCCTGAAAAGAACCGTGGCTGTGTTTAGGGAAACAGGTTCTATACAACACAAAAAAGGAGCAGGAAGACCATGCATACAGGACTATTCTTAAGAAGCAGCTAAATTTATTTCCTTATAAAGTGCAAGTATTCCAAGAAATACAAGCCGCAGATTTTGAAAGATGCAGGAATTACCCTCAATGGTTTACCCAAAATGTATTGCAAAGAAATGATTTATTAGACCTGACCTTTTTTTCGGATGAAGCCGGGTTCCACCTTTCCGGTTATGTGAATTCTCAGAATACACGCATGTGGAGTAGTGAAAATCCCCATTTTTTTGTAGAGTCAACATTGCACCGTCAAAAAATTGGTGTCTGGTGAGCTGTTTCCCGAAGAAGAATTGTTGGTCCTATTTTTTTTCATAACACAGTTACAGCACAGCGGTATAGAGACAATATTTTGAATCCATTTGTGGAGCAATTACTTAACGACGAACTACGTTTCGGATATTTTCAACAGGACGTTGCAACCGCCCATACAACCGCCGAAACTATTAACTACTTACGCAATTTTTTCGACGACAGATTGATCAGTTTTCGATCATACATTGAATTCCCACCTAGATCACCTTGTTTAACGGTTATGGATTACTTCGTTTTTCCTCATTTCAAGAACACTATTTTTAAAACACCAGTTGCAAATTTAGAACAATAATTACAAGAAAGGATTATCCAAGAATGTGGTAACATTTCTCCAGAGATGCTGGTCAACACTTTCGAACATATGAAGAGACGTGTGAATTTATGCTTAGAGCATGGCGGTGGCCAATTTCAGCAATTTATGTAATTATTATGTTTTCTTTCTGTATATTCTTACTTTGTTAA
The DNA here is from genome assembly GCA_963969555.1 of Polydrusus pterygomalis. Taxonomy (NCBI): domain Eukaryota; kingdom Metazoa; phylum Arthropoda; class Insecta; order Coleoptera; family Curculionidae; genus Polydrusus; species Polydrusus pterygomalis. The sequence continues at coordinate 24,896,065 of OZ018380.1, forward strand.
TTTTGTAAACAACAAAAATAAATTTGTATTTGTCTACTTATTTTTTTACTCATTAGTTTGGCATAATATCATGTCATAATATGAATTTGACAAAATTTTAACCTAGATGTGGTTAGATAATATCGTCCCCATATCATTGTCATCTAAACAAACCAAGCCGTATACGTTTTTTAATGCAAGCCCTCTTTGATGTAAATAATTTTTGCTCGCACGGTATAACTTTCCATAATTTTAATTGCTTTTAATCGCTTGCTTACTCTGTTAAAATAAGCAAGTATTTTGATGTTTTGTGAAATTCTGCCTCTGGGCGTAGAAATTCCAATATAAATTTTTATACCCCCTTTCAATTACACTAAATCGTTTTTCAATGTAAATGATGCCTTATTCTCCAAAAGCCTTATACTCTTTATACGCTAACATAATTCCTTACAAAAAACTCTTCAAGTCAATTAAAGCCATTATTTATAATTAAATTATGACAAATAATCTATTGAACTATATAGAGAATTAAAACAATGGAGTTATGCGCTTGAATGTGCTAAATAAGGTTTATTCTATTAAATTGTTTTCTGTTTAGCAACGCAAATGTTTAGTAGATGGTATAATATACACAAATAAGCTTTTGTTTTGTAATTATTGTTAGTAAAATGTCATTTGTTTGGGTTATTTGAAGTGGAATACGTTGTTGTTTTAAGGGGATCTTTTTAAGAGTCCATGTACGTATATGTATTGTAAAACAATGATGACCTGATCAACGTGCTGTTAAGAAACATAGGATGATGATGATGATTGAAAAGTCACTAAGTTGAACGACAGAATATTAGTACCTGCTTTTTCAAGATTATAATGTTTAATATATTATTGTTTTGTTTGTTTGAAGGTGGTAGACAATGAGGTACTATCAAAAAAATTATTACCTTGTCGGACTTCCATTGTCTTTATTTTGTTACTTAATTCTAAGGCTACTGTCTTAAATACTATCCATGTGCAATGAAGCTTAATGACTCCGCCTACGTGCTTATTGGGGTGTGAAGTCTGAGCTGTGGGTTTTGGATAAGAAGAAGCCTCCAGATATTGGGGATATCTATACTTGGTTTACTAAATATATGGGTATTTTGATTCATGAAAGCTGCTTCTTTGAATTTTCGTTTTCTCCAGTGCTGTTCCGTGTCCAAAACCTTGACTTCTGGCCACTGTATATTATGTTGGTTCATACATGTTCCACTATACCTGATCTCAAAGTTTCACCTCTTTGAGTATGTTTCATTTATGTTCTTTGACTCAGTTAAACTTCACACTCCAATAAGCACGTGGGCGGAGTCATCAAGCTTCATTGCACATGAATATTATTTAAGACAGTAGCCTTAGAATTAAATTTAGTTTACTCTTGAAAACGGTGGGAGATACTAACTATCCGAAACGTTGTGTTAAGTAACAAAATAAAGACAATGGAAGTCCGAAAAGGTAATAATTTGTTTGGTGTATTATTGTTGATTCGGATCATCGTCAATGATTTTGTACACTGAGAAAAAAGCCTTCTATTCCATAAAATAATTCACATACTCTTTATAAAACTGTTTTATACTATACTAGCGTGTACTCGGCATGCGTTGCAATTCGCTGGTATAAATACATACCCGAACAAACCCGATATATTAGTACCCGGCATGCCACTTTCTGAAGTTGCACCAGTTGCAAGTGCGAAGCCGGGGCGGGTCGCTAATTATACATAAAAACCTTCCTCTTGAATCACTCTATCTATTAAAAAAAACCGCTTCAAAATCCGTTGCGTAGTTTTAAGCGGATATAGGGACAGACGGGCGATAGCGACTTTGTTTTATACTATGTTAAGATCTGACAGCAATGCGCTTTCCTACTGTAAAACAACGAAAATTGCTAGACCGTTGTGTAGTGATAATATCACGACAATTTAGCCAATAAGAAACATGAGCTAATGCTACCATAGAATGGTTTAAGTATAACCATTATTGCTTTGAATACTCACAGTTATTATCAAGTTCCATTGGGGGTGAAATCTGGTTTTATATACTGTATCAGTTCCGACTGAAGTTGTAATGAAACTTGACATTACCACTAAAAATCAGTACGGTCAAAATTTTTTATATGTTGCTTAGTTTCTTCCAAAAATTAACTAATATAATGAACTCTAACATAGGCAATAAAGTATTTATAAACTAAATGCACTCTATCTTTTCACTTTCAATAGCAATAACCTTTTATTTAGCTATTAATCATTGTAATAGTGGGAATCTCGGCTAGACTGTTTTTATTTTCATTTGAAAAGTATCTCATTTAGGTTCATTACAATGACAGTGCTTTTTAAGTTACCTATGTGTATGAATAAATGACTTAATGCAGCATCAGATAAATCTTTAAACGCAATGGGTAGTCTATTATATTTCATTACACCATTCCTTGGTGCATTATGTATGTAATTTAGTACCATGCTTCTGGAGATAATAACAAGTAATAAAATTGTTCGTAATCATTTAAATATAAATGGGAGATTTAATTAACAGCCGCTAATTGTTTAGTAATAATTATTCATTGGCAATAAAAAGTTTTGTATTAGAAAATATTAATAAGATTTTCGCCTGTTACTTTACCTTTCATACGCAAGTAATTGCTGATTCAAATGTTTTTTACATCTCTATAACTTTATAATGGGATGTTTGAAGGTATTATTAAAAATATTACTTTGTCGGACTGCCAATACTGCCATTGATTTAAAACAAAATGGTTACCCTGAAACCTTTCATCTACCATCTCAAAACTTAAAAATTGCGAAGTAAAAACTAATACAGAAACGAACGAGGAACAAGCATTTATTACAATACCTTATGTCAAGGGGATTTTTGAAAACCTATAATATCAAAACATCCCTCAAATTCGGAAATACGCTTAGAAGCTTTCTTACAAAAGTAGTAAAACTCTGCAGTAATGAAAATACAAAGAACCCCTTGCGAGTGTGGCGAAAACGTACATTCATTGAGAAAAACCTTTCTATGCCTTATAAGAATTCACATAGTCTTTATACAGTGTGTGTATAAAGTCTGGAAACGGCTTAATAACATCACAATTTACTGGCCGATTTAAACCAAATTTGGTACAGTTGTGTAAGAGGATCTAACGCACCGAATGACGATATTGGCGTTGTTGCCAGCTTTTTAGTTTGTCTGGAATTCGAACGAATTTTATATTTTTAAATATAACACCCAGTATATTTTTACATTTTTAAATTCCACATAAAATTATAATTATTTTTTATTAAATGCATTATTAGTCTATACAGTTTCCGAGATATTGACTCTCGAAAAGTGACATTTTTGAACTTTGACAGCTTATAACTTTCTAACAGTACATCTTGGAGCAAAACGGCTTACATGTCCCTATCTTCAATTTTTATTATCTTCCAAAAAAAATGAACTTCCAGTTAAACCGGAACAACTACATTTCCTGCTTTCGAATTACATCCGGTTTAACCGGAAGTTGATTTTTTTGGGAAGATAATAAAAATTAAAGATAGGGACATGTAAGCCGTTTTGCTCTAAGACGTACTGTTAGAAAGTTATAAGCTGTCAAAGTTTAAAAAAGTCACTTTTCGAGAGTCAATATCTCGGAAACTATGAAGTATAGACTAATAATGCATTTAATAAAAAATAATTATAATTTTATGTGGAATTTAAAAGTGTAAAAATATACTGGGTGTTATATTTAAAAATATAAAATTCGTTCGAATTCCAGACAAACTAAAAAGCTGGCAACAACGCCAATATCATCATTCGGTGCGTTAGATCATCTTACACAACTGTACCAAATTTGGTTTAAATCGGCCAGTAAATTGTGGTGTTATTAAGCCGTTTCCAGACTTTATACACACACTGTATAACTGTTTAATACTATATTTGACAGCAACGCGCTTTTTAAGTGTAAGACAACGAAAATTGCTAGACCGTTGTGTAGTGATAATATCACGGTTATTTAGCCAATAGGAAATAGGAGTTAATGCTACCATAGAATGGTTTATAGCCATTATTGCTCTGAAGACTCACAGTAATTATCAAGTATTATTGGGGTGTAATCTGGTTTTATATACTGTACTAAGTTCCGACTGGCAGTTATAATGAAACTTACACAATAATAATAATAATATTGGCTTGCTACGGCTAATAAAGCATAGACTTACCACTAAAAATCAGTACTGTAGTTCTCAAAAATTTAAATATCTTCTAGTGTGATATTGTTCTTGTCGTTTAACATCGCATATGATTATTTATTTTTACTGAGATGGTAAATTCGTCCATATATTATAAAGTCGAATACTAATAAAGGATTGTGCGAAATAAGAATATTCTATTGCTTTATCTGACATCATGCAAAGTTTTTAAAAACTTTAATACAAAGTAAAAATAAATTAATTACAATAACAGGTATTGGTACGATCAATAAAATTCAAGTTCGGACAGGATAGCTAGAAGACTCCGAACAACGATGTGACCTGCGCAACAAATACGTTAAAACTAATAGTATGGGGCGCGACGATTGCAGATGCCTACGAACCCCCACTAACGTCTTGTGGATTATAGGTTCTAAAGGATACAATTCGTTTTTAAGGACGCTGTTCTGGTTTCTTAATTGTAGAGAAAGCACTTTACTGGAAAGCATACCCTATACCCAAATTCACTGCTTTTTGAGATATTCCACTTTTATAGAAGAAATATCAAAAATGGGTAAGAAATCAAAATAGCCATGTAAGTATAAAATTAACACTATTCTGATAAACAGCTCATTATAAGTTAATACATAGTGTAGTGGGTCAAATTATTGTTACCTTATTTTTTACACTAAACTAAAATAATACCACAATAGTCCTATTTCACCTTCTCTATTTGCTTTTAGGACCTTTTCCTTATAACGTTTATGGGTCAACTTGGTATCTTTGTTCTTAGTTTTCTTTCAGTGTAGTTACATGTCAAAGATAATAATAATTATTGTTTAAAAGTCAAAATAAAAAAGAAATAAAATAAAAAATTATGAAATTAAAATATATTTCACTGAATTTGGAATATTTGGTATCATTTTTGCCTTTGGTGGTATACCTAGCACCTACTACTCCTGTTTTTTTTTAATTCTAAATATATTTAGTTTTATCATTCAATATTTTTTTATCTACAGTGTGACCATTAAAGTCAGCATCATATGGGATTTTTTTCATTAATAACTTTATTCGAAACTTGACTTTGGCATCAAGATCCAGGTTTGCTTTGATCGAGATGAAAATTAAGCAAAAAAAATAGTAGTCACGTGATTCGCATTATCTGTCAAATTTTAATTTTTTCCAAAAATAATTCAAAAGTAGGGTTATTTCTAAAAGTATCGAAAAAAGTTATTAGAAAAAGTTTTTTTTAATGCAGTTTCTAGCCCACATGCAAAATATTAGCTGCATAAGATAATTTTCATTTTTTACCCATATTTCGTAAATTGCACCACTTTTGCAAAATAAGACAACCTACATAAAACTTCTTAGTTTTGACAATGCTTTATTTCAGATACATTTTCTTTAAAGTAGCGCCATATTAAATGTGTGTTTTTCTACAAAATCAAAATTGGGCTATACAAATTTGGTCGCATGTGATGCAAAGTTTATTTGTTTTTGACCCTGCATAAGGTAACTTCATAAATTAAGTATTTTTGAATACGTAGTTTATGTCTGAAAGTAATACACCTTAATATTAAGACAAAAAGTAACACAGTATCATCAGTAAAGTGTTCATTAAGTGGAAAATAAATTGTAGTGGTGGGTAAAAAATCAAAATTATCTTATCCAGCTGAAATTTTTGCACGTGGGCTACAAACTGCATTTAAAAAACCTTTTTCTCATAACCTTTTTTCGATATTTTCAGAAATAACCCCACTTTTTAATTATTTTTTGGAAAAAATTAAAATTTGACAGATAATGCAGATCACGTGACTACTATTTTTTTACTTAATTTTCATCTTGATCGAAGCAGAACTTGATGCCAAAATCAAATTTAGAATAAAGCTATTATTTCAAAAAATTCTATATGATGCGGATTTTACTGGTCACACTGTATCTAAGATTTATAGTATAGTAAACTCCTATAGTATTCCTACAATATATTAAATTTTAAACCAAGTTTATTACTCTTAATGTATAATGTAAGATCCGTAAGGAAACGATACCTATCAAGGATAGGTAAAACTAATATTATTTTAACCTAAAGTGCACAATATAAAATATGTACATATTAACTAATAATGCAATAACGTTTATTTAAAATATTAGCTGTAAACTGTTTACTAAAAATGTTAGTAAAACAGTAACCTAGTTTGTCATGGTGTTCATTCGGTTACTATCGCGCCAATAAATATATCTACTCAATTTAATATTATTTCAAAAACTTCAATTGATGCATAAATTATATAATGTTTAAGTTTTACCAGGTAAGCACTCTAAAGAAATGTAAAGTTGGAATATTAATCGAGGGGTGATAATGATCCAATACCCTCGATTTGTTTCAATCTACGGGGTAATGAGTGAGACAGCCCGTTTGTCTCACAACCGTGCATTAACATAAAAAGGTAATAGGTATTGGATAGTGTAGACTCAGCTGGAGATCGTCAACCCATTTCTTGAACAAATTAAAAGATAATGTTCATCTGTTTGATAAGTAACATTGAGGCCGATAGTATTCGAGTCACTTGGAGTACCTAAGTACCAAAGGGTAAGTGTACTTGTGGTATTTTTTCTAGTTTGGTTTCCATCTACCAACAGGTCAACGGACCGAGCAAAGCACAATACTATTAGTAAAGTAGGTACCATATGTTATGGCTTAATTTCTGAAATTACAACATCCTGAGTGTTACACTGGCCATTCTCTACAGCGCAGCACGGTAACACTTCTAGCAGAAAATGGAGGAGATCTACTAAGCCTAAAAAGTCTCGGTGAATGGAAGTCGGCGAGAGTAGCTGAAGGATATATTGAGGAATCGATAACGGACAAGAAAAGAATAGCTAATAGTACAAAAACCCATCTTATCCAATAAAAATTTAAGTATACCCTCCACTTTTTTCGCACGTCAAGATGGTCTGGCAGAAAACATAAAAGGCTCAGCAACGGGAGATTATCGCGATAATTTTGTTAGTTCCTTTTAACTTAATGAAATTAATAAGTGATAATTTTTCTATCAAAAATGAAGTCCTTTATATCTACTGGCAAAAGTCACCAGAATAAAATTAAAATACCTATATTTTGTTGCTAACTTATAATTTTTATTGATAATAACCAATTTGCTTTTCATATCGAACACCGGGGCTAAAAGTGACACATCAAAAATTTAACTAAACTCATGGGAAATATGTTTTATTAGGTTTCATTTGAAACTATGTAGACATGTAATTTCGGATGTTATGGTTGAAAACGAATTAACGTTTTTAATGTTCCTGAAGTTTTAGTAATAAACCTTACTGACTAACAAGTAAAATCAACTTCTATTGTACAAATATAGTGCGTCATATTTAATTAAAATCATCGGAAATATGTTTTTTTAAGTTTCATTTGAAGCTATGTAGACATTAAATATCAGATGTTGTTCGTTGAAAACGAATTAATGTTTTTAATGTTCCTGAAATTTTAGTAATAAACCTTAGTTACTAACAAGTAAAATCAACTTCTATTTAAAAATACAGTGCGTCATATTAAACTAAACTCATCGGAAATATGTTTTTTAAAGTTTTATTTGAATTTAAAACTATAAAGACATTGAATTTCAGATAACAAATTTGTTATTTTTAATGTTTCTCAAATTTTAGTAATGAAAATAAGTTACTTACGGCTAAAATAAACTTCATTTCTAAAACTCTAATTAGTTATAATTAACTAAAGCCGCCGGAAATATGTTTTTGTAGCATTTTAGCAAAAAAAATACAATAAGAGAAAACTCCAATTTATGACATTTTCTTACCGAATCTCCCACGCAGCAGAATTAATTCCCGATAATTTTTTTCTCGTCTTCGACTCGGGATAATTTTCTATCAACGAAAACATTCGGGCCTTGAAAAAAATAATCGATAATAATTCTGCTGCTAGGGAGATTATAAGGGAAAATTTACCTATACCTAATAAATAATGGTAATTCAATTAATAGTGGAAATGCAGCAGTGCACATGACTTGTAATAACTGTACAATCAACTATTATTTTCAACGATTTTCATTATTTTTGATAATTTTCATTACCCTAGGACATTTTCTAGAGTTTATTTTTCATGTTCCCTTCATTAAATCAATAAAGTTTCAATCAATTTCTTTGAAAAGATAAAAATCATCATTATTTACCTAGGTTAATAATGAACATGATATATTCTTTAGTGTAGAAAATATAGCAATTATAAATCTTCAAAGTCACCGTGTATGCCAGACTTTGTCAAAACCAAAACCCGTGGATGCTTTGCGATAAAATCCATTCGTTATATCCTCGACAAATCTGGCAAGTTGAAGTTCAGTGTAAGGCGACATTAAGGCGCCAGCTAGCCGCATCTACCCAGCTAGCAAGTTTAAAATATTTGTTATTTATTACCGATTTCGCATATTGATTCTACCTAGGGAGTTGTCGATCATCAGGTAATTCGTTGTGTAATTACAAGTTTTAACTTACGCATGAAGGGTCCAAGAAACTTGTTAAGTATCGTGCTCGAATCAAAACTACCAGTTAGCCCCTGTAATTTATATGAGATACATTACTACTGCTTTTATGAATTAATTATAGGATAAACAAAATCACTACATCGTATCTAAAATGGGCCCTAAACTTTACTTCTTGAGTTTATTTATGGAATGAATGAGAAAATTAAAAAAGAAAAAGTCTTGAATTTTTTAAAGTTATTAAATATAAATTTCATCCATATAATTTTTACATTTTATTGGGATGGGTCCTTAAATTGAAAAGTAGGGCGTTAACGTTGTATCTATGTTAAAATATTTAAGCTAGCGCTGCTTGTCATACCGTGCGAGCAAAATTTGCATCAAAGAGGGCTTGGATTAAAAAACGTAGGGCTTGGTTTAGATCACAATAATATGGGGACGATATATCTAACCAAATCAAAGTTAAAATTTTGTCAAATTCACATTATGACATAATATGCCAAACTAATGAGTAATGAAATAAGTAGATAAATACAAATTTATTTTTGTTGTTTACAGAATTAACAAAGTAAGAATATACAGAAAGAAAAAGAAAAATAATTACATAAATTGCTGAAATTGGCCACCATGGCTCCAAGCATAAATTCACACGTCTCTTCATATTTTTGAAAGTGTTGACCAGCTTCTCTGGGGAAATGTTACCTCATTCTTGGATAATCCTTTCATGTAATTGTTCTAAATTTGCAACTGGTGTTTTAAAAATAGTGTTCTTTAAATGAGGAAAAACGAAGTAATCCATAACCGTTAAACAAGGTGATCTAGGTGGAAATTCAATGTCTGATCGAAAACTGATCAATCCGTCGTCGAAAAAATTGCGTAAGTAGTTAATAGTTTCGGAGGCTGTATGGGCGGTTGCACTGTCCTATTGAAAATATCCAAAACGTAGTTCGTCGTCAAATAATAGCTCCACAAATGGATTCAAAATATTGTCTCTATTCCGCTGTGCTGTAAGTAGCTGTGTCGTGGAAAAAAGTAGGAACAACAATTCTTCTTCGGGAAACAGCTAACCAGACACCAATTTTTTGAGGGTGCAATGTGGACTCTACAAAAAAATGGGGATTTTCACTACTCCACATGCGTGTATTCTGAGAATTCACATAACCGGAGAGGTGGAACCAGGCTTCATCCGAAAAAAATGTCAGGTCTAATAAATCATTTTCTTTCCAATAAATTTTGGGTAAACCATTGAGAGTAATTCCTGCGTCTTTCAAAATCTGCGGCTTGTATTTCTTGGAATACTTGCACTTTATAAGGAAATACATTTAGCTGCTTCTTAAGCATAGTCCTGCATAAGATCTTCCCACTTCTTGGGACACTGGGACAGGCGTCTTACATAATTTGTTGGCGTATTTCGCATTATATATCACGAACGTTTGCAACAAGTTCTTCTGTTCTTACAGATGGTCTTCCAGCTCCTTTTTTGTGTTGTATAGAATCTGTTTCCCTAAACACAGCCACGGTTCTTTTCAGGCAATGATAAAAATCGCCAGCAAAAAAAGCAACGTTAGGAAAATGTTCGTGAAAATCGTCCATGCACAAACCCAGATTGTATTGCCACTTACCATTTACTCTAAGCCCGTTTCGAAAATACGCTACAACCATGAATGTGTTGTGCTGTTCCGTAAAGCCCAGTGTGTGAATTGTTCAATAAATTGGAAAAATTAGCGAATCAAATTACATGTAACGACTGTTAAAGAGTTTCAGGTAGTTACTGACAACCAACAGGTATTAAGCTCTACGGCTAAGCATTACGTCCTTAGATGCAAGGCCCTCTTTGATGCAAATAATTTTTGCTCGTACGTTATAAACTGCTAATCACAAAGTTTGACAGAGTGTTTTTTTTATCACCGGCACCGGTCTGTAGTCCGGAAACGGCATCACGGCCTTTAATGCGGTTTGCTAATTTGTTTCTTACACAATAATAGTATGGTACGCCTATAACGTAATCAATGCGCTTTAATATTATACAGGGTGTAAAAGAAAGCCTTGCAAAAAATTATGATTATTATAATTATTACATTTTGTTAGTAGTATGTTTTCGTGTTATATTTTAACGTTTTATAAACTAAGTTAATATCTCGGGACAATTTCTATATTTCTTTATTATACAGGGTGGTCCTTAAGTACATCAAGAAAATCTAGGATATGATTCCTGGTATCAATTTAAGTTGAAAAGTTCATATGGACTTATGCCCTAAAATGCTTACCCTCTAAGATACAGGGTGTTAAAATATTTCCCATTTTCCTTTAAAACTACCATTTTTTTCAAAAACATAGTAGAGACAACTTTTGTTCCGCTTATATCAGTAATGCATAAAAATGCATCAGAGTTTTAAAAAAACAGTGGCGTATCACATATTTTCACAAAAAACATATAGATGGTATCTTCATGCACGCCACTGGTGGAAGTAGGCAAACCCTTTTTTAACCAAAAAGTGCAGTTTAATACGAAATCAATCGACATCAATTTTCAATACCGTATCTTCAAAGAGTTTCGAAATTTAAAAAAAAAAATTATTTTTTTAAAATATTTTAACACCCTGTATCTTAGAGGGTAAGCATTTTAGGGCATAAGTCCATATGAACTTTTCAACTCAAATTGATGCCAGGAATCATATCCTAGATTTTCTTGATGTACTTAAGGACCACCCTGTATATGCCCTAGGGCAAGAATTATCCTATTTTTTGCAAAAAACAGCTGGTTTAGACATAACTAAAAACATCAGCCCTGCACATGCACTCATTTGATTTATTTCTTTAAAAAAAAAAATTGACCCTGTGTCCCAAATTAAAAGATTACGATAAAATTAAGATAATTGAATTATTCAAATTTAAAAAGTTTAAATTAAGCTATAATTAATTAGTTCTAAACAGAAATAAAGTCGATTTTCAAATTCCTTCCGAACTTTTTCAAAAATTTCTGTTGGAATACGTCCACAAGCATCAATTATACTTTGACGAAATTCTTTCAGAGAAGCCGGCTGGGTTTTGTAAACTAATAAGAAATTCACAGATGTAAGATCAGGTGATCTTGGCGGCCACTCAATTGTACTTTTCCCGCCGGTCTACTGGTTTGAATAATTTTGGTCCAACCACTCTCTCGCCACAGCAGCAATCGACGGCTCTATCCTGTGGATGTGCATTTCAGCATAAACTTTTCCGGTTAAATTTCCTTCAATAAAAAAAGGAAATATGATATTGCCTCCGAGTATTCCTGCCCAAATATTGATATTTTGGTGATATTGAGTGTGTCTCTTTGTAAAAGATGTGGATTACCGTCACACCAATAGCGACAAATATGTTTATTCACATTCCCATTTGGGAAAAAGAACTCATCGTTGAATAAGCAGATGTTTTTTATAAATTCAGGTGTTCCTGTAATTATTCCTATCATGGTTATACAAACCTGAATTCTTTTGTTCTGATCATCGTCGCCAAGTTTAAAAACAAGCAGACCTACGTCATTCCATTATTCGCAGTTCTTTTGATTTTAATGGTATCTTTATATCAAAAACTTACGTTATAACTCTTTCGACTGATCGAAGCAGTCTTTACTTCGGTATTTTCGAGTGGTTTGTTCAATGATTTTCTCAGTAAATAATTGAAGATTTTGAAAACTGAAACCGTGGAAAGTTGTATTTTTTCTTGCTCTACTCGGTACCTACGCCCGACATTTATTAAAAAAAGCCCTTTGAGTTGAGTTACGTCTCTTTTTAATGATAAAGGACAACATGTAAAGAGCCAAGATATAACAAATTTTCTTTATATCATTTATAAATAAATAAATATAGTTTAGAAAAACTAAAAAACACGCTTTAATAAATTAATCAAACTAAAAAGCGGAAAATAAATATAGTTTAAAATAATTCTTGAAATTCTTAATATAAGCAGAAAATAATAATGAACGATAAACATTAGTATTATTGTGAAAAAAGCGTGGGGTGCTCGATATACGAAAAATATAGCACAAAGCGCCCCAGGCTTTTTTTCATTATAATACTAATAATGTTTATCGTTCATTATTATTTTCTGCCTATATTAAGAATTTCAAGAATTATTTTAAACTATATTTATTTTCCGCTTTTTAGTTTGATTAATAATTATTAAAGCGTGATTTTTAGTTTTTCTAAACCATATTTATTTTTCATTTTTTAGTTATTGTTAGGAAAAAAAAATTTTTTTGAGTAGATTGAGCTAGAATAGTAGATTATTGTATTGTCAGCTCAGTCAGTTGATAAACAAAATTTAAATTAAATCTGACCGTTTAAAGTGGGTCAAACTCGGATTCAAGGAAGTCGGGGTTACAAACAAATATACATACAAACCCGAACAAACCCAAACAAACGACAAAAATTTTCAAAATTTTTGAAAAAAATTTGTCAAAATTAGAATTTTTTTTAAAATTTTTCTTTATTCTTAGCGACAATATCTATACAACCCCACGTTTGTTTCATTACTGTCGGTTATTGTAATAATTCTGATATTGAGACAGGTGTCAAATTTTGACAAGAGAATTTTTTGCGTATTTTTTTCAACTTTCCACCGTCAATATACATACGACCTTACAGTTTTTTAATCAATACCATTTTTTTAAACGATTTGACATATTGACAGTTGTCATATTTTGACAGGAGAATTTTTTGCTTATTTTTTCCGAAGTCTCCGCATCGAATACTATACTATAATTTGTTTCGTCAAAATCGCTTCTTCGTTTTGTACCTGACTGCTGTCAAAATTTGACAGGAGAATTTTTTGCGTGTAGATTATTGTATCGTCAGCGGTTCTCGATAAGTCTACAAAATTTAAATTAAATCTGACCGTTTAAAGTGGGTCAAAATCGGGTTCAAAGAAGTCGGTTACAAACATACACATACAAACATACAGGTGAAGCTAATAAATGCGTGTTAAAAAGGGAAAATTAGCAATACTTATTTTAACATTTTTCCAAATTTTTAAAGGCTTTCGTATCATTGACCATGTCTTATAATTAGTGATGTAAAATTCTCGGTAATATTCTCAAGTTAGAGAATTTTCTGAGAATGGTAAGAAAACCGCTAGAAATGGCAATAAAAAGAAATTAAAAATTACCTATTATGCTTATTTTCGGCAAATGTCAAACGGCGTTAATCAAACAAAACGTAAAGAAATAAAATTTGTATTTAAAAAACATAACATACCTTCCCAAGAATAACTAAAAACTAAACAAAGAAATAGTAATAAAATAAAAATCACATTTACAATTCACACAGCTGTATACGTTCGCGCTTCCAGGGGATTTCCCTAAATCACTGTTGCCAGACGTAAAACACTGTTGCCAGAGTTATAGAAAAGGTTAGAGAAACTCAAAATTTTAAAAATCATTGCAAAATTTTTCAGTGTAAATCGAGGCGGTGTAAATTATGTAGAAAAACTTCTCTAGAGAATATTCTCGGGAGAATTTTCTTACAGAAAATATTCCCGTTCTCGAGAATATTCTCTCGAGAACATTCTCCTCTCACATCACTACTAATAATATAATGTGTCTCACGTCTCAATAAAAAGAAACGGAAAAATACTAATTTTCAATAAAAACCATTCTAAATAAAATAAAAAGCACAAGAACAACGAAACTTTAATAGAATCAGTCAGAATCGTTTATGCAATTATTTTAATTTTTTTTTAAGTAGATAATAACGCAACGCGGAATTTTACCTCTATAAGGATGTAACGGGCTGAATCTTTACAAATGAGTAACAGTTTAATCAAACAAGTGTTGTTTGTCAACCTAAATGATACTAATAAAGGAAGTATGTATAAAGTATTTAATAATAAATACTTTATTGTAAACAAGAGTTACAAAAGCGAAGTTGAGACAGAACCTCCTAGCAATAAAATGTCTATGCTACTTTAAATATGACATAAGGTATTATTTGTGACATTTTATTAATGGTAATCATAAACATTTAAAAGGCAATTATTTGTTCATTGTCTATTGTTAAAAATCATTCATTTGTCATTTTAAATGTTAATAGGAATGCACATTTCGATAATATCCATATCATGAATAAACCAAATAAAACAAACGTGTAAGACATACAGTGTGACCAGTAAAGTACGCATCATATGGGATTTTTTTTTATTAATAACTTTATTCGAAGATCTGCTTTGATCGTTAAGCAAAATAATCGTAGTGGCGTGATTCGCATTATCTCTGTCAAATTTTAATTTTTTCCAAAAAATAATTTAAAAGTTAGGGTTTTTTCTGAAAGTATCGAGAAAAGGTATAAGAAAAAGTTTTTTTAAGGCAGTTTCTAGCCCACATGCAAAATTTTAGCTGCATAAGATAATTTTCATTTTTTAGCCATATTTTGTATATTGCGCCACTTTTGCAAAGTAAGACTCAACGCAACCTACATAAAACTTTTTAGTTTTGACAATCCTTTATTTCAGAAACATTTTCTTTAAAGTAGCGCCATATTAAAAGTGTTTTTCTACAAAATCAAAATTGGGCTATTAAAATTTGGTCGCATGTGATGCCAAGTTTATCTGTTTTTACCCTGTACAAGGTAATTTCATAAAATAAGTATTTTTGAAAACGTAGTTTGTGTCTGAAAGTAATACACCTTAATATTAAGACAAAAAAAACACAGTGTAATCAGTTAAGTGTTCATTAAGTGGAAAATAAATTTTAGTGGTGGGTAAAAAATCAAAATTATCTTATGCAGCTGAAATGTGGGCTAGAAACTGCTTTAAAAAAAACTTTTTCTAATAACTTTTTTCGATATTTTCAGAAATAACCACACTGTTGAATTATTTTTTGGAAAAAATTAAAATTTGACAGATAATGCGAATCACGTGACTACTATTTTTTTGTTTCATTTTCATCTCGATCGAAGCAGAACTTGATGCCAAAGTCAAATTTCGAATAAAGCTATTAATCAAAAAAATCCCATATGATGCGGACTTTACAAGTCACACTGTGGTATTTATGTTGTTCTATTGTCATATTATTGGACAGAGAAACATACTAGTAAAGATTTTTATGATAATAATGACAATTACCTGCCTAATAATATATTTCTGAAACCCGACGTTACCAAATATTACCCTGGCATACGAAAAAAATCATTTGAGCTATTTCAAAATATTTTTTAATAATGGTAGGTATTATAAATAATAATACAACCTTTCAAACTAACTTGTATGCGTATTAAAGTATGGCAATTCAATAAATACAACGTATTCTGAAGTTTGTCAGTTTCTTGATATAAATATGTAAAGTCGTATAGTAAGAATGTTACCGAATGTACTGGGCTAAAGAAACTAGATTTTCACCTATTGCTGACGTAATGTCAAGCAATAGACTTTATACACTACGTAACTTTATACACCTAAATGATAACACAGAAAATTGTGATGATTATTATATTAAGACGGCACAAAAAGATTGATACGTTTTTGGGGTCGCTGAATACGACTGAATTTGAACTCAGCGATAATAGAAACATCATTTTATTGAGTTTAGGAACGAAATGCGATCTGACCTTATTAAACCAATCCCTGATTCGGATTCAGTATTAAAATGTTTGCCTCGTTTGGTTGGTTTTTTTAGTGCCTGTATTATTACGGATTTGTCAAAAGTATTCCATTAACGTCATTTTGCAAAATTTGTAATTTTTGTCGTTGTTGATAATCCTTCTTATTTTATTAACCATCTTAAATATACAATATATTTCTTGATAAAATGGTGAACTATTGGTTTGTCAAGTAAAACTTCGCCTAGAAGGAAGAGTAGAGTCAGATAGGGAAATTATTATGCCCATATATTAAAGGCAGGTAGAGAGGACATAAATTTGAGCCCCATAGTAAAGATTAACCATCAAACAGTCGGGCTATAAATAATGGTTTCTATTAGATAGTACCTATATTGTAGCCTAATAGCAGAGGGCAGATTAAATAATCATTCAGAGGAAAACGAGGGCCACAATCACGAAATTACCAAGAGCCCTGGATATCCCCCACCCCACCAAACCAGAAGAAGTTAAGGAAAGCCTTAAGCAACAGACACTCATCTAAAACGACATGAAGGTAAAAACGACTACGTAAGGAGGTCCGTAGCAGCACCATGGTTTGAGAGAAATACACAGAGATGTGTAATGGGAGCCTCTCTCTCCATTCATAAAGAGGAAAGCAGCCAACATCTTCGAAACAGCAACGAACCATCCCAATGGAGGAGATGCACTGATTACGATCCAGTCCAGGACGTCGCCAGAATATGGGTATACTATAAGCGCCCTAGGAGCCAGCTATTATAATAGCTAATTTTCGGACTAAATTTCGGATATAGTTATAATAATATACTAATTTTCATACGTCGGCCATTCGCGTGTAACATCAAAAACATCTGTAGTAATCGAACACGCTTTTATTAGCTTCACCTGTATGTTTGTTTGTTTGTTTGTTTGTTTGTTTGTCCGTAACCGACTTCTTTGAACCCGATTTTGACCCACTTTAAACGGTCAGATTTAATTTAAATTTTGTAGACATATCAAGAACCGCTGACAATACAATAATCTACACGCAGAAAATTCTCCTGTCAAATTTTGACAGCTGTCAGGTATAAAATTAAGAAGCGATTTTGACGAAACAAATTATGGAGTCGTATAGTATTCGATGCGGAGACATCGGGAAAAATAAGCAAAAAATTCTCTTGTCAAAATTTGACACCTGTCAATATGTCAGAATAATTATTACAATAACCGATAGAAAGGAAACAAACGTGGGGTCGTATAGATATTATCGCTAAGAATGGAGAAAAATTTTTAAAAAAATTCTACCCGTCAAAATAAAATTTTGACAAACTTTTTTTTTTAATTTTGAAAATTTTTGTCGTTTGTTCGGATTTGTTCGGGTTTGTATGTATGTTTGTTTATAACCGACTTCTTTGAACCCGATTTTCATCCACTTTAAACGGTCAGATTTAATTTAAATTTTGTAGACTTATCCAGAACCGCTGACGATACAATAATCTACTAATCTAGCTCAAGCTACTCAAAGAAAAAAATTTTTATTAACAATAACTCAAACTAAAAAATGAAAAATAAATATAGTTTAAAAGAACTAAAAAACACGCTTTATTAATTAATCAAACTAAAAAGCGGAAAATAAATATAGTTTAAAATAATTTTTGAAATTCTTAATATAGGCAGAAAATAATAATTTTTTTTTTTTTTTTTTTTTTTTTATGATCGAGCACAAGCACTATAGGAAAATCCTTTAAGGCGCTCTGGGAGCGGTGCGTGTGCGAAGAAAGCGATTCACGTTTTTCTTGAATCGTTGGAGGTTATATTCGGTTGGAAACACGGTCTCAGAAAGGCCGTTCCACAAAGATGACGTCCTCCAAATGAAAGAGTTCTGAAACAATGATGTTCGGGGTGTACTAAGTTGAACCACATAGGAATGGGCGGCAGTGGTTCGTCGTGTGTTTCTGCTATGCATTACTCTAGGTGGAATCGAGCGGGCAATATCTGAGCTTTGTGCTATATTTTTCGTTTATCGAGCACCCCACGCTTTTTTCACAATAATACTAATGTTTATCGTTCATTATTTTCTGCCTATATGAAGAGTTTCAAGAATTATTTTAAACTATACTTATTTTCCACTTTTTAGTTTGATTAATTATTAAAGCGTGTTTTTTTAGTTTTTTTTAAACTATATTTATTATGGCTTCATTTAATCTTTACTTAAGAAAAAATGTATTAATACTATTATCCACTGGAATACTGCTCTCATATCTGGAGTTCTGCACCGAAGCATACCCTTCGGTTGTTGGATTCCATCCAAAGGAGAGCCGTTCGTCTAATCGGCGACCACGAGCTGACTAAGAACCTCGACAGCTTAGAACATCGAAGACAGGTTGGTGATTTGACTCTCTTCTACAGATATTTTCATGGCAAGTGTTCGACAGATATTGCCCGCTCGATTCCGCCTAGAGTAATGCATAGCAGAAACACACGACGAACCACTGCCGCCCATCCCTATGTGGTTCAACTTAGTACACCCCGAACATCATTGTTTCAGAACTCTTTCATTTGGAGGACGTCATCTTTGTGGAACGGCCTTTCTGAGACCGTGTTTCCAACCGAATATAACCTCCAACGATTCAAGAAAAACGTGAATCGCTTTCTTCGCACACGCACCGCTCCCAGAGCGCCTTAAAGGATTTTCCTATAGTGCTTGTGCTCGATCATAAAAAAAAAAAAAAAAAAAAAAAAAAAAAAAATTATGAAATGTTTTTTAATTATTACCTATTTATTGTATTAAAAACCATTGTCATACCCTACGTCGCTGGTGTTGACTAATCGCTCCAAATCCTTGAGCCACAGTTTTTGAAAGATTCTCCTCCAAATAAAAAACTATATTGTATGGTTACCTGTACCTTTGCTCGCATAGCCAAAGCCAATTGATAACAACTGAATAGGGAACTTCCTTGAAAATTAAATTTGAAAAATAATGCTCTTAAGCGTAAGCTAATATCATCAAATGACCGACAGTTCACAAGGAAATATTTTTTTTTAATCCTCTGGATTAAATAGAAGCTAAAGTTCCCTTGTGACGTCAAAGCAAGTGACATAGCGCGAGAGCGGGTTATTCATACTACGTGACGTCACACGGCAAACTTTAATTATTTATAAAAAATTAAGGAGTGATATTTAAGACGTTGTATTTTGTATATGTTGTTGTTTGGTGTGGTTGAACATATTTATGCAACAAAAAAAATGTGTGCAAGGTCCTCATTGCGCAAGCGAAGCCGCCGATATCTGTAATAGTTTGAAATAACACAAGAAAACAATGGCAATAATTTTATGCAATATTCCCTTTTATGCTTTTTATGGCAATTACAAGGGCATGGGAGACCTGGCAAAACAATTAAAGTGCGTATTGAAAATTATATTGGCCATAAGATGATGCACGTGGGAGGTAAACATAAACAGTATGCGAGAGTGCTGAAATTTCACATTACATAGAATGAACTGAAACGTTGGAAACACATAAAAAGGTAAACACAAATGGATCTTACAAAGAACCCCCACACAGAATTGAAATTGTGTTATTTCCACAAATATAAAACCAATCAGGGACTAAGTCGGCGTCAAATAATCTGGCAGACATCTTTGACATGATGGATGATAAATGCGAATTCCAAATTTACAAAACAATATTTATAAGTATAGAAAATGACAATCATAAAAGTTAATAAATTATAAATTTTTAAGATAATATAGTGTCCGGGAAAATAATTTAAAGCGAATATTGTAGCATATCGAACAAGTGTGTAACAGTTTTTTTATATTGGAATACACAGGGATCCAAGCACCATCGATACCCTGGGGGCGGGTAGACCACGATGGTCGTTTCGTCCTTGTCAGAACTCAACGGGAGGCCATAACCCAAGCAATCTCGACAACGGCGGTAAGAGGTATTAACAGCCTTTTGCAAAATCAAAGCGGTAAAAATGCAAATAGCGTTCCATATACTGGATTGTGATGCACTTCGTGGTTTATTTAGTTTTGATTTTTTGATTATTAGCAGTGTGACTGCCTCTTATATTGGAGTTAATTCCGCTGGGATGGCGCTACGGTGTATTAATGGCCGCTTCACTAGCGAGTTATGGATTATAACTCACGTTCATATTTAAAGTAGTATTCTATTTATTTATATTACAATTACAAGCAGAATTCACATTGATATTGAAATTAAAGGAAAACGCTAACGGTTTATTCGAATTTGAAGTCATTGTAAAATTCGTTGGTTCATTGGGACCAGACCCTCCCATATCGGTACAGCTGCTGATAGTGTTAGAAGACGCCGACACATTAGACCTTGTATTTTTTCTGCAATTTGTATTTTGTTATGCACCGATTCTTCTAAAATAGGTATCCTTCTGCTACCGTCGAGGACTTCCATCCTCCGTGACGCTTCACTGTAGTCATGTTAACCCCTGTATTGGCCATAAGAGTCGCCGAAGAACATTCACAGACAGTGACCGGTGTAGAGCGCTGGTTCCTCCAATTTCAAAAACATTGCAATTTTTGAAGGTATCTTCGACAACGTATTTATTTCCACACACTGAGTGGTACACCTCCCATTTTTTGTAAAAAACAAAAAAGCGGCTAGAACTAGTATTCCTTGATCTCAAAGACATGTATTTTTTACACAAATTGACCGGGTTGACTGGAAATTCTTCTTCAAGTATGGTAAAAATTCTCGATTTCTTGGTTTTAGTGTCTGGCAAATTACGTAAAAAATATTTCCCTTTGTCTTGAATATTTTCTATTTTCAATTTGATTAATTCATTGCATCTGCAAGCACTGCTAATCCCCATTATCAAAGCCACTTTCATCAACAAGTACTCGTTGTCGGGAGCTTCGTTCAAAAACTTCTCTATTTCAGGTCGTTCTAATGTCTTGGACTTCTTTGGTTTGTATCCCTGTGATTTGTTTGTCAAAAAATTCGTTAGTTTGCCATATTTTGAAATGTCGATTTTTTCATAAAGGTGAATAGTCAAGCGAAGCATCGAGTATCTGGTCCATAGCGACGATGGGGCTAATTTTTTTTGCAAATGTAAAAAATAAGCCAATAGAACATTTTCATCGATACCTTTTATCTTCCGTGAATTCATCCAAGACTTAAACATTTTGAACGTCTTGTCGTAGGCATCTCGAGACTTTTCTGGCAAAATCTGCATCGCTGCTTCTTCCGCTTCCGTAAGAATATCTTCAGGAACGTAATTTTCATCGGTTTCCTCTATTTTCTATAGGTTTTTTTCTTCAAAAAAGCAGAGAAAACTGACAAGTGTCAAAATTTATTTAAACATTTGCTAACAATGTATCATGCCTGCCAAACAATCAACGAACTTTGACCGAAATGTAAAAAAGTCACTGTCACGTCATTCTGACATTTATAGGCTACTGAGACGCAAGTAGCTTTGAGTATTTTTATTTTGATTATTAATTATTACCCATAAAAAAAGGTTTCTTTCACTTGTTGGATAAAATATTGTAGGCCACTAGTGTGTTATGTTTCCTAAGTCACTTGAGAATTTATACCACTCGGCCTGACGGCCTCGTGGTATAAATCTTTCTCGCGTGACTTATTTGCAACATAACACACTAGTATCATAAATAACTATTAAGTTCCAATTGGTCGAAGTTTGCTGTGAACGAGAAGTGCAACACCAAGACTTTAATTATTGAACTCAGAAAAACTGAAGATTCCATCTGATTGACAGTACCCAGGCACGGTGTCCAGGGCCGTCGAGAGCCAGGTCAGGCCCGGGGGCTGTGCGGCATCCCGGGCCCGCTCGCATCTAGATATTCCGCTATAGGATTCGGCACCCCTCTATTCTGATTGGATGATTTAAAATTCCGTCTAAAAGGTATATTGGCAACCGGTTTGTTCGTTGTTACCCAGAGCATTTTTTTTAATTCAATCTTTTCAACTAATATTATTTTATAAAAATAAAATTAAAAAAAAAACGCTCTGGGTAACAACGAACAAACCGGTTGCCAATATACCTTGTAGACGGAATTTGAAATCATCCAATCAGAATAGAGACGAGTGCCGAATCCTATAGCAGAATGTCTAGATGCGGCCCGCTCCTAGGGCTGCCAGATTTAAAATAATAAAAAGCGGGAGGTAGGGTCCTAGCCAGTGGAGGCTTTTGACTTATTAACTTGGGGGTGCACTAAAAGCCCGCTGCAGGCGAAATGCGCCGCAGGCGAAAAGTTTTAAGACCACTCCCAAATTTGATCAATAATTTTTAATAAATATTTTAAAAATTTATGATTACCTACCTACTTATTTTATTGAAAATGAAATGAAATAAGATAAAAAAAATAAAAAAGGCCAATTTATTTTTTATTAGTGGGTACATTGTTTAAAAGTAAAGTTCATTCTTCTGTTTTTATTTGCAGCAAACTTATCAATAACAATAAAGTCCCTAGATTTACACTTTGTGGTCTGTGTCAAGTTAATTTCGAGTTTACCTCTTCCCTCAATTTTAATTTCAATTTTTTGCTCAATACTTAATGAGCTATAATTGTTTCTCAAATATTCCATATTCATAGTCGTTGCGGCATTAAAACTGTTCATTTTTAATAAAATAAGTCTTTACTACTCTTTACTATAATATAATTTTTAAATAAGAAACCCATTGTTGGTCAATTCTAAAATGTACAAAATTTTCGGGTAGGTTCTCCAAAAAAGATGAGAGTTTTATAAATTCTTCGAATAATAAATCGATGTTAATACAAAATATTGGGTCGGACGGGCGAGGACAAAATGTATCGATATTTGATATTTAAAACATTAATTATTCGCCAACTCGCCTAACAATTTACATACCTATGTAATATTTACAAAGTAATTTTTTGTCAACAGAGATTTTATATTTTTTTTTATAATTTATCATATTTTTCAACTGCGCAGCCCGAGCCCTTAAAAGGGTCGTGGGCCCGGGGAATTTGCCCCCCCCCAGCCCCCCCCCCTCTTGTCAGCCCTGACGGTGTCTCACGTATATGGTCCTGGTTCATCAATATCCGTGGTAGATAACAAGAGATTCGATTCAACAAGAAAAATTTAAATACTACATGCTGACGTTACTGTAGGTCTCGCATAAGTGACATTACCCCCTTATACATTGCGTCAAGCCTCGACGGCTAGTTGTCATTTCCAAGATTGGCGTTGCTAGATTTTTCTATATCAATTAATTATCCAGCAAAGCGTAGGTATAGGTCAAATAAAGCGAACACAAACTTTGTAAAATGGGTTAAAAAAAACTTTATATCAAGTACCACCCACTTTGTTTACACCGGGTTCTCATTACCTTAACCTTATGTATTTCGCGGAGTGCCTAGTCATGGTATAATTTTTTATAAAATTATTTGAGAACATGAAAAAATATACCTATTATGCAAATTAAAAATTGAGAATACCTATTTGCTTTCCGATATTGGATAATGAACTCACGATTTGCATGTGGGTGTAAAATAAGTCAAGGTTTATGTACTTTTGATCATGTTTATTTAACTGTGTGCGATATACAGGGTCGCCCATCATCCTATACCTCGGCTTACGCCTTTCTAGATATAGGAGTTATTTTATAATAGAATTACCTAAACTTTTTAATTTAATGCAATAAACATCTAAAAATTGCAGTAAACCCTAAAACAAAGAAAGTTAAAAAAATATTACATGAAATATACAGGGTGTTTCATTAAGGTCGAAGAGCGGCCATATCTCGGAAACTACTGGGCATAGAAACTCAGGAAAAGAAAAATGATAATAAAAGTGGCCATGAGAAAATTTTGGAAATAATTTTCAAGTTCCGCATTGTGCCGCAAGAGGGCGTAATTGAAAAGTAAATTTTTAAATTTTACATAACTCCGAAAATTCCACATTAAGGTATATGTCTGATAACACCATTTTAAAGCTTGGACAATTATGCATCATTTTGGTATTATGCTCATAATACTAAAACTGTTGAAAGTGTAATCATTTAAATCGCTGTAACTTATAAACGACTTATCCGATTTTAGCAAACTAAAGACTGTTTGGAAGAGAAATGTATGCACTTTGACCAATCGTATTTAGTTGTCCATAATAGTTCTCAAAACAAATGCTAGAGGGCGCAATTTCTAATAACAATTCATTTTTTGATTTTACTCCGAAAAAATAAATCATACGGTATAATTATGATACCATAATCGAGATGGAGATGAAATTTGCTAGAAAAAATATTCAAACCGCAGCTCGATATCTCCGTTCGTTTCAGAGTTATTGTCAAAACAATAATTTTTAAGACAAATTGCGCCCTCTAGCAATTTTATTAGAAACTATCTTGTACATTGGAAGAACCTTCAATTGTCGTATCTAATGGTACAAGATAGTTTCTAATAAAATTGCTAAAGGGCGCAATTTGTGTTAAAAATTATTGTTTTGGCAATAACTCAGAAACGAACGGAGATATCGAGCTGCGGTTTTAATATTTTTTCCAGCAAATTTCATCTACTTTTCGATTATGGTATCATAATTATACCGTATGATTTATTTTTTCGGAGGAAAATCAAAAAATGTATTTTTATTGCAAATTGCGCCCTCTAGCATTTTTTTTTAGAACTATTATGGACAACTAAATACGATTGGTTAAAGTGCATACATTTCTCTTCCAAACAGTATTTAGTTTGCTAAAATCGGATAAGTCGTTTATAAGTTACAGCGATTTAAATGATTACACTTTCAACAGCTTCCCCCACTCTTATTAAAGTCGGTACGCCAATGAGCATAATAACAAAATGATGCATAATTGTCCAAGCTATAAAATGGTGTTATCAAACATATACCTTAATGTGGAATTTTCGGAGTTATGTAAAATTTTAAAATTTACCTATCAATTACGCCCTCTTGCGGCAAAATGCGGAACTTGAAAATTATTTCCAGAATTTTCTCATGGCTACTTTTATTATCATTTTTCTTTTCCTGAGTTTCTATGCCCAGTAGTTTCCGAGATATGGCCGCTCTTCGACCTTAATGAAACACCCTGTATATAATATTATTATAATATATTCACTATACAGTGTGTCCACGGAGGAGGAAATACTTTTTTATTAGTAGGTATAGAAGAAAAAGTCATTCTTTATAAAAACGTCTGCTTGTGCTAAAACTACAATTTCGAATATAAGATTTGCGATCATTATACAGTTCGTCAGAAACAACATTTTTAGTTTTTTTGATTTCGTTTAAAATTAATTTACGTACTGTTGCTTTCTTACTTTGAATATGATTTTATATCTGGCCGAGTAACGATTTTCTTGTAAGAAAACCATTTTTTATTTGCCCACTTTTGAAGTATTTTTATTGTTAAATAAATAAATAAATAAATAAATAAAAATGCCTTTATATTACTTAATAAATATTCTTACAACGAGTGAAAGAAAGGGTGGCGGTAATCAACAACGTTGCTCATACAACCACCCGATTAAAAAGATAAAAATTACAAAATAATGGATAGCCTATAATTAAAAACTAGTAGTTCTAAACTGTTATGAGATTGCTGTAGGATCTCTCTTATTTTTAATAAATTGTTTAATTAGTCTAGTAAAAGACTCAAGGGTGGGGGCTCCCCTGACCTCAGCGGGTAACCCATTATATAGTTTGCTCGCATTATAGGTAAATGAACGTTGAAAAAGGGCAGTGCGGTGCTTTGGGACATTAAACAAATGCATATGACGAGTCGGACGATCGTGTACATCAACCCCCCTCGTCAGTCTCTCAAAAAGATAAAGTGGCTCATGCGTATTGAGTACCCTGTAAATACATTTGGAAAATTGAATTTCATATCTTTCTTGAATATTAAACCATTCGGATATTCCAAGGTATTGAGAGATATGATCGAACCTTCTAAGATTAAATGAAAATCTAAGACATGAATTTTGAATTTTTTGTAAGCTATACTTATCCCTTTGAGTTAAACAAGGCCAAAATACTATGTCGCAGTAAGACAAATGTGATAGAACCAGGGAGTCTGTTAATCTCAGCTTTATATTTTGTTCAAGAATATTCTTGTGTGCATAAAGAAGCTTGAGTTAAAAAAATGATTTTTGAATAATTGAACATACATGTTTACCAAATCGTAATTCGTTGTCTAAATAAACACTAAGATTTTTACAAACTTCCTTAGGTACCAGCAAGGCATCACCAAGCTTAACACCCAGATCCCCCAAATACCTTCCCCTATCGAAGACCACCATCTGCGTCTTGCCATATTTCTTCAACTCATTCAAACATAGTTATAAATCTTTTATTTAAACGTGGTACCACACCGTACCACCGATTTAGCGCATAGTTCAACTTGACATTTGAATTTCCGATAACAGTTCCTAACTTGCTGTATTGGGATATTTGCAATAACTATTCTTATTTTTTCTTTTCAAGAGATCTAAGCTATTATTGAAACTGGTTTCATACACATGTGGCATCAGATATTCTCATAGATGAAAGCCGATAATTGTGAGATCGGGACTCCTACGTGCCAACTGATTTGGACCATAGGTACCTTCCTATTCATTTGTTCCCAAAAAAAGGATCCAGAAAACTAAAAACGTTGTTTGTGACGACCCCTATATAGTACCCACAAATTTGATATTTGAAATTGTAGTTTCAGCACAAGCAGACGTTTTTATAAAGAATGACTTTTTCTTCTATACCTACTAATAAAAAGTTTTTCCTCTTCCAAACTCTATCTATAGACATACTATCCAAATAATTAAAAGATGTTTTATGGAAGAGGCTGTACAGTTTTTACTTAAAAGAAGAGATAAAGTTTTAAAAACATTTCAAATAATAAAGTAAATAAAAATTTAAATGAATCTGTTTCTAATGTTAAAGCAGTCCAAGATGTAGATGCTTTAAGTGACCACAATACTGTATGTTTTTGAGTCCACTGGTGATGATGTTAGTGGTGACAACAAAGTTGACGTGGAATGTTTGGCTGAAGAAGGTGGTTCTCATGTTCCTAAGTTTCGTTATTTTTACCAAGGTTTGTTAAATTTACATATTGTGTTTTTACCGTTTGGTATTCTTCATTTTTAATAGTTTCTTTGCTATCTAATGATTTTCGAATACCAGCAGTAAACTACAGGAAGGATTTTGTAATAAATATTTTGATTTCTAGAGTTTTGTGCAAAACTATTGTGAAAATTAACTTAAATTATTTTTAGGTTCACAGTCCTCCAAATTAACTAGTAAAATGCATTTACCATTATTAAAAAACGCCATTGAACCAGCATTATTATTACATCGAAAATCATTTGGTATTTCAGCAGAACGTTGCGCCACGGTACTATGTTGCTGGGCCTGTTTGGCAGTATTTAAACCAAAGATTTTCGGGGCAATGGATTGGAAAAATAAGTGCTATTGGCGGACCCCACGATCACTGGATTTAATACCACCATATTTATTTTTATGGGGTTACACACAAACAAAAATCTACGCAGCTCAACCAACATCACTGGCAGATTTACGATAACGTATTCGAGCGTTATCAAGTCACTCGAGAAATAATTTACAATGTACGATGGTGTTTTATATACCGTGCGAGCAAAAATTATTTGCATCAAAGATGGCTTGGATTAAAAAACGTAGGGCTTGGTTTAGATCACAATGATATGGGGACGATATATCTAACCAAATCTAGGTGAAAAGTTTGTCATTCATATTATGACACGATAATATGCCAAACTAATAAGTAATAAAATAAGTAGAAAAATACAAATTTTTGTTATTTACAAAATTAACAAAGTGAGAATATAAAGAAAGAAAAAGAAAAATAATAACATAAATTGGTTCTTAAACATAGTCCTGTATGCTCCATAAGATCCACTTCTTGGGACAGGCGTCTTATACAATTTGTTGGCGTATTTTGCATTATTTCACGAACGTTTGCAGTTCTTCTCTTCTTACAGATGGTCTTCCTGCTCCTTTTTTGTGTTGTATAGACCTGTTTCCCTAAACACAGCCACGGTTCTTTTCAGGCAATGACACAAATCCCCAGCAATAAAAGCAACGTTAGGAAAATGTATAATAGTGAAAATCGTCCATGCACAAACCCGGATTGGTTGTATTCCCATACACCATTTACTCTAACTCTGTGTCGAAAATACGCTTTAACCATGAATGTTTTGTGCTATTCCGTAAAGCCCATTGTGTGAATTGTTCAAGAAATTGGAACGACTGTCAAAGATGACGGAATAACAGATTGATTGTTAATTCAGGTAGTTACTGACACCCATTACGTCCTTAGATGCAAGGCCCTCTTTGATGCAAATAATTTTTGCTCGCACGGTAGAACCTACGACTACTAAATTTTTTGCATTAACTTTTATATAAGTTTGGTGACTATTGCACCAAAATTAAAAGTGTTGGTATTGCTCTTTTTAGGGAGCTACCCTGTATTTGTATATGTATAGTATGCTAATTACTTCTCTAACCATACCTTTCATTGCTTACTAAGGAGCTAAAATTGTCTTTAAACAAATCTGCAGTATTTTAATTTCGATGCGAAATGCATGAATGAATACGTGTGACTCACAAATCTTTGTTGCAACAGGAGCACCCCTTTACTGTGCTAATTATTATTGTTAATTTTGCGGCTTCTTTGTTGGTATTAGTATTTGATTATAATAGTAAATGTACTAAATTTTTTTTTACCTTCTACTGAGAAACATCATTCAATACTAGTTTATTGTAAATATACAGTGTGTGCACGGATAGAGTTGGGAAGGGAAAAACTTTTTTATTAGTAGGTATAGAAGAAAAAGTCATTGTTTATAAAACCGTCTGCTTGAGCTGAAACTACAATTTCGAATATCAGATTTGTGATTACTATGCAGGGTTCGTCACAAACAACAGTTTTACTTTTAGGATTTTTTTTTGAGTATAATTTTTAATTCCTTGATTTATTAAATGAATTTTGCTTGTGCTGAAACTACAATTTTAAATATCACACTTGCAATTACTATACAGGGTTCGTCAGAAACAGCATTTTTAGTTTTCTATATTTCGTTTAAAACGAATTTACGTAAAAACAAACAACTATTGTTGCTTTCTTACGTCGAGCACGATTACACCAATCATTATAGCTGTTAGATAATTCTGTGGTATTTTTGAAGTATATAACAAAAATAATTGGTCCCAAGACACTACCCTGCGGAACTCCAACATTGACCAGAACTTAATTTAATAAGAACTTCTGATTGTCCTGTTTTATCACTACTTGCTGTTTCTCTAATACCATAAGAATCTTATTTTTTAAACAATATGTTAAAATTGAATAGAAAAAAGAAAAGCACAAAGTCTTTTAGAATAACCTAGATTAATTCGTAATAATTCGACATGTTTCGAGTGTAGAAACACTCATCATCAGGAAAACAAAGAAAATAGTACAATGCTGATGTTGTTAGCAATAGAGAAAATAATAAGTGGGATTGAGCCGTAATGGAGCTTTCAATGGTGTACACAAGGTGTAAAAAAATTAATAGTCAGATACCGACAAGACTTCAGCATACTGGAAAGTCAAGGGCTAGTGCAAAGGCCCTGTCTTGGGCAGAAAAATTAAGAGAGTAAAAGAAAAATTAAAGAGTTTTAACAGACTTTGTGAAAATCATTTAGGTATAACTAGTGAAAAATCTTAAGTTTCATTAAACTTTGTCGGGGACATGAAGAGTAGTGAAATGAGAGGGAAAGAAAAAAAAAATTAGTTTTTGTAAAGGCAAAGCCTCTGTAATATTTCGTCTTTTTTTATCTTTTACAGATGCTTTCACTTTACGAAAATCAATTTTTTCTTTTTTCTTTCCCTCTCATTTCACTACTTTTACATGTCTCCGACAAAGTTTAATAAAACTTAAGATTTTTCACTACTTATACCTAAATGATTTTCACAAAGTCTGTTAAAACTCTCTAATTTTTCTTTTGCTCTCTTCATTTTTCTGCCCAAGATAGGGCCTTTGCACTAGCCCTCGACTTTCCAGCATGCTGAACTCTTGTCGGTCTTCTGACTATTCATTTTTTACACCTCGTGCTCGCGTACAACATTAAAAGCTCCATTACGGCTCAATCCCACTTATTATTTTCTATATTTCTAACAACATCGGCATTGTACTATTTACTTTGTTTTCCTGATGATGGATTTTTCTACATTCGAAACATGCCGAATTATTATGAATTATTCTAGGTTCGCCTAGTTATTCTAATAAACTTGTGGAGAAAGACTTTGTGCTTTTCTTTTTTTTATACATTTAACTCCACTTTGAGTATGGACTACTCTTCAAAATTAAAATTTAATGTCATGAGCCTTTGATAAGTCCAAAAAGAGCCCTAGGTGGATTTGTCCTTTTTTAAAGGAATCTAGTATAAAATGGGTAATTTGAAATCCTACAATGTATAATAAAAATGTAAAGGGGTCTTGCAGTTAAAATGTACGCCACATAAACAAAAATATCACTAACATTTTGGGAATTAATTAAAAAAAAGAAGTAAACTTCGTTAGCTTTGTCTCGACGTAATGGTTAGTTTCTACGAACCTTCGGCCTGACGTTTGATCGAAGATAAAAACTCTAATTTACGGGTGGTCTAACCTATACCTAGTCAAGTTGTATTACTGTTCATTAGTTATGTTTTATACCCAGGGGCATGTTTGTATACATATTGACTACGTGTTTTTAAAGTGTCTCGTCAAAATAGTAATACTAATTAAACTTTTTTAATGCATGTTTAAATGATAGATATGTATTTTTTTTAAAACCGATCAGAAAATATACACTTTCTGGACAATTTTTCGTCTAGAAAATAACCTTTTTCCGATCGCAAGACCGGAAAAGTGCCGTCAGAGACCGGAAAGTATTTTTCCGGTCCCTGTTTTTTGTTTTTCCAATCGCTCTTTGATAATACAAGCTACCTTGATTTCGTTACTATGACAACAACATTTCGATTTATTGTCGAGTGACAGTTCGTTAATTTTTAATTTGTTGTTTATGTCAAACTTGTTTCGCGAGTTCGAAAATTTAACAATATGAATTCAGATTTTGAATTATCCGACACGGAAAATGAGATTTCAGAAGAAATTTTGGAAGCAGCAAGGAACGCGACTTACGATATATTGCCAGTAAAATCAAAAGCTCGTTACGAGAAGTCATACGACGCATTTAAAAATAATATAAAATAATTTAATGTAAGTATATCGAAGTGTCGGTTTTAAAAAAAATATTGTACGTCACGCAACCGAAAATTAGTGTTTTCCAGGTCTTTCCAAGCTTGTCTCGACCTGAAAAACACTACTTTCCGGTCTTGTAACGTAAACTACTATTAATTTTGTCGCCAAAAAAATCAAATATGAACGTTTCCCGTGTTCTCGTTATTTTCTTATTAATTTACACAAACCCTAGAGGTCGATACTTGAAACGAACTAATTGAAAAATTGACTTTTTGGCGTCACATTTGCATACTTTTCTCGGTACAGGCTTTTACCAAAAATACGACATTTTGCAAAACAAAACCTTTTTAGATGACAGGGACAACTTGCATGACATGATTTTCTTTAATTACTTAAGTTAAGCCAAAATTGATGATAAGAAACTATTAATCCAATAAATATAATCCTCCAATCCTTAATTTCACTTAATTATGCGCCTGCTTAACAAACTGTATTTATATCAATTTGTAATACACTGTTTTAGCTTGTCGAAAGATTTCCTTTTCCGGTAAATGTAAGTAAGGAACAAATTGGATGTAACTGTAAAAAAATGAAGGATTTAAATAGTTAACAGCAGTAAAAAGTATTTTTGAGGGTAAACCATCCAACGAAGTTGTATCTTGGCCTAATGTTTTTCTACCTAAGTTGCCGTATTGTCCGATTACATCAGTAGTTGAAAGAAGCTTTTCTTTATATAAACTTGTGCTCTTCACTTTCGAACTAAAAACACGACGACGAGTAATTTTTAAGCAAATTTTAGAAACAAAACCTTACAGAACAATTTTCTATCCCCAAAATCTGATCTGAAGGTTTGCATCTACTAAAGATGCCAGAAATCACTAAATTAATTCCTAACCTGATCGATAGAATTGAGAAGAAATTGCAATTTTTTGGAAAGAATTTAAATTTTAAAGCCCGGACCTGTCAATTTCTTATTCGTCAAACGATAATGTTGCAGTGCGCATGTCTAATCGTATATAGCTTTGTTTACATGCGCGCGGCCATAAATTTGCCACTTTCATGATTATGGTTTGCTTATCTATAGGTAAATATCTGTGATTTAGACACCAAAGATAAACAAAAAACTACCTTTTATATTACAGTCGCAAGTTGGCTATAAACTAGTGTAATTATTGATTATGAGTCGCAAGTTATCAAGATTAATGAATTTAAAATATATCTTTGTGCAATTATTGCCTTAAATTTGCTTTATAAAAGTAAACAGTAGATAATAATATAGGCCACCCAGCAAGTGCCGAATACAACCAGAACTTACAAAAATATTCACAGCGAAAGATATTTTAAGTCATTTTTATCGAGAGAACATAATCTTTGCGACTTTAATTTTAAATTTTTTGATATCGTTTTTGACAAGCAACAATTATTAAGTGCATTTTATATTTATGGTTGAACGTAATTAACATCGTTTTTTGATTTGCGCCGACAAGATAAAGGTCTGTCTTTTATATTTTTAGGATGGCAAGTTTTTATTTTTACCGACCTTAATTTTTGAAAGGAGTATTATACGATGAGTACAGTGGTTGCCTGAAATAAAAACTTATTTTATTCTTTTCCTCATTTTCTTTTGTTTGAAGTGGGAAGTTACAAAATAGCGATAATGGACCATTAACAACTGATATAGGTAATGACATAATGATATTTTTTTCTGAGTTACAAAACAAAGACGTAATCTTCTGGAATAGCGTAAAAATATAAATTTTGAAATGCCTTCATCTTAGCAAATTGGGCGCAGAGAATGTGAGTTGTCTAAAGTTGCCTAGATAACCGAAAAGGTCAAAAAATAAGTTTGTGCTTCTTAAAATTGATTGCTGTGATTTGGAGGCTGAAAATAAAATTGCCACGTATAGTATAGTGGTTGCCTGAAATAAAAACTTATATTATTATTTTCCTTATTTTCTTTTGTTTGAAGTGGATAGTTACAAAATAGTGATAATGGACCATTACCAACTGACATAGGTAATGACATAATGATATTTTTTTCTGAGTTACAAAACAAAGACGTAATCTTATGGAATAGCGTAAAAAATGTAAATTTTGAAATGCCTTTATCTTAGCAAATTGGGCGCAGAGAAAGTGAGTTGTCTAAAGTTGCCTAGATAACCGAAAAGGTCACAAATAAGTTTGTGCTTCTTAAAATTGATGGCTGTTATTTGGAGGCTGAAAATAAAATTGCCACGTATAGTACAGTAGTTGCCTGAAATAAAAACTTTTTTTATCCTTTTCCTTATTTTCTTTTGTTTGAAGCGGGAAGTTACAAAATAGTGATAATGGACCATTACCAACTGATATAGGTAATGACATAATGATATTTTTTTCTGAGTTACAAAACAAAGGCGTAATCTTCTGGAATAGCGTAAAAAATGTAAATTTTGAAATGCCTCTATCTTAGCAAATTGCGCGCAGAGAATGTGAGTTGTCTAAAGTTGCCTAGATAACCGAAAAGGTCACAAAATAAGTTTGTGCTTCTTAAAATTGATTGCTGTGATTTAGAGGCTGAAAATAAAATTGCCACGTAGACAGTGGTTGCCTGAAATAAAAACTTATTTTATCCTTTCCCTTATTTTCTTTTGTTTGAAGTGGGAAGTTACAAAATAGTGATAATGGACCATGACCAACTGATATAGGTAATGACATAATGATATTTTTTTCTGAGTTACAAAACAAAGACGTAATCTTCTGGAATAGCATGAAAATGTAAATTTTGAAATGCCTTTATCTTAGCAAATTGGGCGCAGAGAATGTGAGTTGTCTAAAGTTGCCTAGATAACCGAAAAGGTCACAAAATAAGTTTGTGCTTCTTAAAATTGATTGCTGTGATTTGGAGGCTGAAAATAAAATTGCCACGTATAGTACAGTGGTTGCCTGAAATAAAAACTTATTTTATCCTTTTCCTTATTTTCTTTTGTTTGAAGTGGGAAGTTACAAAATAGTGTTAATGGACCATTACCAACTGATATAGGTAATGACATAATGATATTTTTTTCTGAGTTACAAAACAAAGACGTAATCTTATGGAATAGCATAAAAAATGTAAATTTTAAAATGCCTTTATCTTAGCAAATTGGGCGCAGAGAATGTGAGTTGTCTAAAGTTGCCTAGATAACCGAAAAGGTCACAAATAAGTTTGTGCTTCTAAAAATTGATTGCTGTGATTTGGAGGCTGAAAATAAAATTGCCACGTATAGTACAGTGGTTGCCTGAAATAAAAACTTATTTTATCCTTTTCCTTATTTTCTTTTGTTTGAAGTGGGAAGTTACAAAATAGTGATAATGGACCATTACCAACTGATATAGGTAATGATATAATGATATTTTTTTCTGAGTTACAAAACAAAGACGTAATCTTATGGAATAGCGTAAAAAATATAAATTTTGAAATGCCTTTATCTTAGCAAATTGCGCGCAGAGAATGTGAGTTGTCTAAAGTTGCCTAGATAACCGAAAAGGTCACAAAATAGGTTTGTGCTTCTTAAAATTGATAGCTGTGATGTGGAGGCTGAAAATAAAATTGCCACGTATGCTAAAAAGATTTTCTTTAAAAATGGCCGCTCTAGGCATGGTTGCTTATTATTTATTTATACACACAGTGTGAAAATATTATTTAATTAGGTACAATAAGGGTAATTTACAAAATCTTAAGTATATTATGGTCAACAGAATAAATTTAACTAAGGTGAATTATTTAAATCTAATTGATCATTAAGTAACAGGTCAGTATTTTAAAGTTTATTTATTCCCATAGATTCTAACAAATTTAGTTTTAAGCCTTTGTTTTCTGTAAGTAAGATTTTAAAGAAAGGATCGAAATTATGTTGATTATCAAGTAAATGGTTAGCATAGTTTGAGTCGGTTTTGTTTCTTAGAAAACTGTTATAATGTTCCTGCATTCTTTTGTTAAAATGTCCACCCGTTTGGCCAATGTATGTTTTAGGACAATCTTTGCATTTTAATTTATAGACGCCTGATTTTCTTTTATCGCTTTTAGGATTATTGTTTTTGATAAATTTACCTAAAGAACTCTTTACTAAAGAGTTGTTAGTTTTATTAGACACATTTATATCAAGTTTGTTAAGAAAATTGCCAATTACTTTGCTAGGTTGTACAGAGAAAGTGACAAGTTTAAATTCATCAGAGTTTTTGCTTCTAGGAAAAACTAAGTCAATAGCCTTTTTGTAAAGTTTTTTTTTTGAGATTTGAGTTATATCCGTTATTAGCTGCAATTTGTTTTATATTGTTTTAGTTCTTTTTGAAAATTGATTTTATTTAGAGGGAGAGTTACTAGTCTATGGATCATACTGTTCTATGGATCATACTGTGAAAAGAAGCTAATTTGTGTTGTAGGTATAGGGTGGCACGAAGAGTTGTGTATGACAGTGTCAGTATGAGATGGTTTATGGAAAACGGAGAAAACGTGTCTCTTCTTTTCTCTCTTAATATTTAAATCAAGAAAATTGATGGAATTGTCACTTTCGTGTTCTATTGTAAACTTGATATTTTTGTGTAGGCTTGTATATTCTAAAAAGGCTTTTAACTGTCTATCAGTTCCGAGAAAACATGTTAGGACGTCATCAATATACCTATGCCAATAAAGAAACTGTTTGAAAAAAGGATGATTGTTTATTGCATCTTTTAAAAAATCCATATAATCCTTCCTTAAAAATCTTACATATAGAAAACAAAGGATTAAAACTAAATTTGTTAGAATCTATGGAAATAAATAAACTTAAAAATACGGACCTGTTACTTAATGTTCAATTAGATTAAAATAATTCACCTTTGTTAAATTTATTCTGTAGACCATATACTTAAGATTCTGTAAATTACCATTATTGTACCTAATTTAAAAAAATGTTCAACCCTTTGTTGGATTTTCCCGCTATTGTACCTCTTCCACTGTTTCATTTACATCTGCAATAATTTTATTTTATTGCACTCTTTCTATCTTTGATTTTCAACTTTATTAAATCATTGCCATCTGACGAAGCTACAGTTATAGCGAAGCATGTCATGTTTCTTGTTAATATAGTGGAAAATTACAAGTTCAATTTTGTTTTAGTGCAGTGGCGCAACCAGAAATTTAGTCCGGGGGGGGGGGCTTGAATTTCTTGTGCCGAAGATTTTTTGGGTGCCACGCCCTTTTTTTGGGTAAAATACGTATGATTGACGAGAGCGACAGCCCCCTAAAACTTCTGCAATAATACGCCGCCTAAATATTTATGAAAAAAAAATTAAAGATTTCATTTTAATTAGTAAAAATGTATGTATTTAAAATAAGTAACGCATATATTAATCATACTTATACTAAAACAAAACAAAAACCTTATACAATAAGTTGTAAGTAATCACTAATAATACTAATATTAAAGTAAAATTCTTCGTTTTGTTTTTGCCTTTTCGTCCAGAATTTCTGCCACGGTAATATCAATATCGTGGTTCGCATAAAGAACTGCCAAACCATTTAATATGTCCTCTTCCGTGGTGCTACGCTGATATGTCTTTAAATATTTTAAATTTGAAAAGGACCTTTCAGATGTGGCGGTTGTTATAGGCAAAGTTAAAAAAAATTGTAAAAGCCTTTTTATTGGCATCACATTCGGAATTCGGAATACACTTTGTCCAAATCTTCCTTCAGTTTTTGTTTTTGCATTTTTTATACCACAGCTCAAGTTCAGCTTTTAACATCGTTTTAATGGAAAACTCTTCAAGGAACTCATTCTTGTAGAAGCTGTGAAGTTTCAAAAAACATTTAAATTGACTATCAAAATCTTGATTATCTTATGGAAAGAAAGAAGCAATCAAAATTTTGAAGGGTTTCTCGATGTTTTAAAAACCGATCCTCGAGATTTGCTATGAGGCCATCTAAAAACGGAATAAAAATTGTTGTTTTAAAATAATCAGCAGCGGAATCGGTTTTTATAATCAATGTTTGTGTTTGTCTTGGCGGTAGTCTAGGTACTCTGATTTCAATATCGTATTCCGAAAGTAGATCTTGAGCTTCCTTAAAAATATTTTGAAAATTATCATCTGCCAGGCCTCTTATTTCTTTAACTTGATCTGTTACGTCATTAGCTAACTGTAATGCTTAATAAAGGTTTAAATCGAGTGTTTGTAGAATTTTGCTTAAAGGCAAGTGTGTAGGCATATATTCTTTCTGTACACATTAGTGCGATCACAAATTTGTGACTTATAATGCTGGCCAGTAATCCAGATGCCTCAGTGGAAGTATTTCGGTCGGTCCATTCAGTCAGACGTAGTATAATTTCACTATTGATAACATGATTGATGTAAATTATGTGGCTGAATATAAAATATTAGTAAAAGGTGTGACATGAAAAATTGGTTTGCAATTAAACGAATAGACTAATAAAACTATAATTTTTAGGCTATAAAAGTTTCGAATGATCTTCCTCGTTTATGACTGTGAGAATGTGTGTTAATCTTGCCAACAAAAATGTTTTATCGATAAAAAACATAAACATCAGATAATATATTAAAACCAAGTTAAACCATCAACCGTCTTCTTATGTTGCAGCATGACAGGAGGATTTTATCATATTTTAGCCGAGACCGTCAGTTATTGTCGGTAACCTTTATTGCCCATCTAAAAGCTTTATATTTTATAATCCTCATTAATATTTTACATCATCATAACTGCAGCATCTAAGCCTTAAACACCATCATTTAAATTAATTTTACCTTTTAATAAGCCAGGCCGCGTGAAAGATTCAAAATATTGTGAAATTCGTTCGAGATGCCAACGCCCCTTAAAAATCGTGTAAACTATAAAAGCCGTTTTATTATATTATGACTTTGGGATTAATTTATTTAACCATGAAAATATATTAAATTAAGATTTGTGTGAATTGCGTAAATTATTTTTAAATAGAAAAAAGAAAAGCACAAATTCTTTCTCCACAAGTTTATTAAAATAACAAGGCGAACCTAGAATAATTCTTAATAATTTGACATATTTCGAGTGTAGAAACACTCATTATTAGGAAAACAAAGTAAATAGTACAATGCTGATGTTGTTGGCAATAGAGAAAATAATAAGTGGGATTGAGCCGTAATGGAGCTTTCAATGGTGTACACGAGGTGTAAAATATGAATAGTCAGAAGACCGACAAGAATTCAGCATACTGGAAAGTCAAGGGGTAGTGAAAAGGCCCTGTCTTGGGCAGAACAATGAAGAGAGCAAAAGAAAATTAGAGAGTTTTAACAGACTTTGTCAAAATCATTTAGGCATAAGTACCTTTTTGTCAAAATCATTTAGGTATAAGTATCTAAATGATTTTGAAAAAGTTTGTTAAAACTATCTAATTTTCTTTTGCTTTCTTCATTGTTCTGTCCAAGACAGGGCCTTTTCACTACCCCTTGACTTTCCAGTATGCTAAATTTTTGTCGGTGTTCTGATTATTGATATTTTACACCTCGTGTACACCATTGAAAGCTCCATTACGACTCAATCCTACTTATTATTTTCTCTATTGCTAACAACATCAGCATAGTACTATTTACTTTGTTTTCCTGATAATGAGTGTTTGTTCACTCGAAACATGTCGAATTATTATGAATTATTCTAGGTTCGCCTAGTTATTCTAATAAACTTGTGGAGAAAGACTTTGTGCTTTTCTTTTTTCTATACATTTAACTCCACTTTAAGCATGGACTTCTTCAAAATTATTTTTCAATGTTCACGCTTTAAATTTGTTATTTTCTGATTTAATATTGTTCCTATAAAGTTTATAGGAACAAAATAGACGCACTTAATTATGTTCTAATAATCATTATGACAAGCACAAAGTTGTTATGATAAATATACAGGATGTCCGAAAAAAGAAGATCAATCCCTTAACCATATATTCCTTGAGCAAAAATATTATGATTTTTATAATGTAATTTTTCAATTTTGACCCTCATGTTCGGTATACAGGGCATCAAAACTTGAAACTAAAAACTATTTTTTTTTAATAATTCGAGTTTTTAATAAGATATAAATTTCAAATTCGGTACATTGCTTCACCATAAAAGTATACATCTTTTGAGAAAAACAAAACAAACACTCTCCTCTAATATTTCGATGCCTATCGGAGATAATTTGAAAAGTGTATGGGTCCTTAACTGACGCCAACGCGGCTTACGGTAATCTCATAATTTTCAAATGCTAAATCAATTCAGCCGTTGTGGCATTACCATGGATTCCATGGTAATGCCACAACGGCGTTTGGCGTTCCATGAATACAAGATATAGTTAGGTAAAACTTTGCAATAGGTGACAATACCGAAAGCAAAGGACTAGCCAAAAATATGAAAAGGGATGGGCATTTAACAGGAGCATCTTGGCCCCGACGAATCCAGCGAATAGGAAAGATTTGGTGTAAATAGTTCCTAACATTTCTAGCTAAATGCGGGGGATCACCGTCTAGTTGGAACCAAATAATATGTTGTCTTATCACTATAGGCAAATCATCAAGTAAATCGGTCTATGTATTTTAAAGAAATAGTAAAAATTAATGACCAGTTAAATTTTTTGATAAAATTACTGTTAGGTGAAGAAGATCAGCGATAGTAAGTTCTTAGTAAGGCAATAAAATAGTTTCATTTATCTGGTTTAGTACAACAGGCTTTTATCTGTACGCCACTGGCTTTACATTATTTTTCGCTAGTCATTGCTGTCAGTATTGTCACCATCAAACGAACTGATTACAAATCAAAATATTAGTAATAAGATACCGGATCCAGACTGCTACACCAAGATAGTGTAATTATGCATAAAAAAATAACAAGGTCCGCTCAGAGGAAAATGTTTTTTGTATCCAATATATAGTTGAAATAGAATTGATTAATTTGGGACTGATAAACAAAATTTCCTGGATTATCCATTCGCGCTTAAAAAATATGTTCTTATTTAATCGCCAAAAAACCTTTAAATTGTGTGTTAAACCATTGTGATTCCATGCAACCATTTTCATGCTTAAATAAAATAAGTTTTATAATCCGATAAAATGATCGGAGGTATCGACACGCAAAATTACGATCAATTATGTCTCAATCGGATGGGCACGACGCACGAACAGCCCGATCAAAAGCCAAAGAATTTCTTCTTTATTTCGCTTGAAGTCGAAATCAAAATCAGGTCGTGTTCCACATCCGGGCTTCATTGATGATTTGGCTTAATGAAACGAAAATAAAATGACTTTTTGTAATGTAATTAATTTTAAATATTTCGAACGAGACAAATGAGAGGGAAAACAATTATTTTTACATGTTAGATAACGTATAAAGGGTTTCCTTCGTTTTGTAGACACGGTTGTTGTTTTTAATAATAGCCCAGATATAACATACAATGATTGTGATGGATTTATATTTATATTGTCACAAAAAATTAAGGATTATGAGGATTAGGATTCATGCTCAAAGAATTTTGAGACATCTTTTTTGATATGTTTTTTCTTTTCGGAATGGGAACCTTAATTCGTAAAGACCTCAGTCCCTAAAGACCCATAGCTGCGGCGCGGAAGCAATAGAATAATCTGATCAAAGTCAACATCACATTGATATAGGAAATGTTGTGGTAAAACACATGTATTGTATGGTTAGTGTCGGTCAAAATTTTTTATTTTGCAGGAGGAAAATTACTGGTGTCCTTATATTAATACCACTTGGTCACCGGTTAGTTATCTCTTGTAGTGTGGAACATATAAATAGCCAGAAAATCAGCAAATTCGTTGTTTTCTATAACGGTAATCAAACCGGTTTGGAGCCCACCAAACCATCAACAAACTACACTTACGTTAGGTTAGGTTAGGTTAGAGTGGCAGACCTCTGGCATTGTTCAAACAGTCACACGTAGTCCTATAAGGACCGTTGTGGTACCACACATGTTCCGCGGAACCTATCCGCATCAGCTTCCTGATGGTTAACGCGATCGTAGAACAATCTTCACAGCTCATTCAAACCAGCCTCTGCGGTTAATAAACTTAGTAAGTCAACCCAGTTGCAGGCTGCTCACTTCCTCCAGATCATTAAAGAATGGTTCGCCCAGGACATTGAACCTTCTTCTCGCGAGGCCGGGGCATTCACACAAGAAATGCTGAATACTTTCCTCCTCTTCTTCATCTCTGCAACTTCTACGGAGGTCGTTAGTTGGTATTTGCATACGTTCAGCGTCTCTACCGAACAGGCAATATCAGGTGACTACGGCAGTGATGTTTCTTAGGTCCTTCCGACTGTGCTGTAATAGCGCTGCGGTTTTCCTGTTATCAAGTAGGGACCACAATTGCCTGGATATGCTACACGTTGTAAGCCCTGCGCAAGTTGTTTAGCTGTTCGATCTATCTCCTCTTTGATTGGTCCCAGTGGTCTATCCACAGCATTCTCTGCTACTTCGGCAGACATGCTTGCGCCCTCCATGGCGAGCGCATCAGCAGTCTCGACGTTGCCATATATATTGCTGTGTCCAGGAACCCAACACAAGGTGATTTGATGTTGAGCACCACGTGTGCAGCGATTGTTGCGACAACGCCTTACTAACTTTGACTTAGTACTGCTGGAGCAAATTGCCTTTATGGCTGCTTGACTGTCTATATAGATAGCTATAGACTACACTTTTTAGGAAGGATTAAGTACCCTGCAATAAATCTGAAAAAATCGGTAATCACATTTTCTATAAATTAGGCATAAATTATTGATATAAAGAGCTTTGACAGCATTATTTGTCAAAACTTGCCCTTAACCAATCAACATTTTTATTTACGTTACGAAGAAGAGAACAGAAGAAAATAGAAACCTGGCTAACTGCACGATATAGTTTCCAATACACTTTGTATAAGCCATCAGATTTTTAAGATCTCCTTGCTCACACGTCTATATGTGATGAAAGCTCCTTCCACAAAAATCCGGAAAAATGTATATTTACTAACTAATAATAATGACATAACAATTTAATAACTATTTCGTAAAGAATATATTCATGCTCTAAAATATTATAGAAAGTATTCACTAAAATTTTCACCTCCACTGCAGATTCGAACTTTGAATTAATCATAGGCATAGGAAATATTTTAACAAATTGCTTATTGATGTAAATTTATTGGATCTAAACGAGAGATAGGTAAAAACTTTTTCTTTAATTTCTTTTTCGATAAGTATTTTAGAAACCAATAATTGGTTTTAATATTAAAATATCAATCTAATATCCTTAAGATAAATATCTTGGCTTATACAATGAACCTATTTGTAAAAGATCAATGGAAAATTTGACAAATGGTGTTCACTGATGCATCTAGGAACGGTGGCATCGTAGTTTATTCTTACTGTAGAATTTGATATTCTATTAGCAGTGATGGTTTTAAATGTAGAGTAGCAAAGTGCAATAATTTTCCGTGCCATTTAGCTTTTGTTGTGTGGATTATTTTAGGTTGAAGAAAACGTTTCTTGTAAAAGTTAATATTAATTAAATTGGCAGTTTTAAGTGCTGCCAAGAATTTGGTTAAGTGTACTTTTTGCTTGAAAATTTTATGAAATTTGGTTGAGTGCTCTTTCGCTTACAATGTTTACAAGTTAAAAATAAGGGTTAAGTTAGACTCAATTATTGTTACGGAAAAATTGGAGAACTCCATTTAGGTCCCACGTGTTAGAACAAAATTAGGTCTTAGGAAGACTATGGAATAATGGATTATGGACCCCTATATTTAATATAAGTTGGTAATTTTTCTACATGGCACAGTAATTTTTCAAGTTCACAATGTCACAAAATGTAAAAATGTAAAAACGTGAAACAATACAGATTTTTTACCTTGAAAGGTAAAAAAAAAACATCAATAATTTCTCATTAACGCTTATTTAAATAGATTTTTTTGCACTGACCTGTGACTTTACAGATGTCAGACCTCTGGTTGAAAATTACATTAGGAGGTGTTTATAATTGACATCACTCCGATGTAGTCGCGGGTTGCATCTTTCTAGCTACTTATACTGTATTGTATAACCAGAAGTCGTACTTAAATAAAGCGTCTCCGAAAATCCCATTATCCAAATTTGCACGATTCAAATCGCATTACTTTCCAGAATATTTTAAGGGACGGTAACCGTGAAGCACCCTAGATCAGTGGTTCCCAAACTTTTTCAGTTTGGGGCACACTTACAGGTTTAGTATTTTGTCAGGGCGCCCTCACTAGCAATATGTAGGTCGTGTCCAAGAAAGTGCTGCAACAC
The DNA here is from genome assembly GCA_963969555.1 of Polydrusus pterygomalis. Classification (NCBI taxonomy): domain Eukaryota; kingdom Metazoa; phylum Arthropoda; class Insecta; order Coleoptera; family Curculionidae; genus Polydrusus; species Polydrusus pterygomalis. The sequence goes on from OZ018380.1 coordinate 24,939,833, forward strand.
ATAAATAAAAACAACTCCAATCTAACGCTTATATTTTGTTTTATTATTTAACTATAACACACAAGAATACATTAATCATGATTAAAGAAAAAAAAAATCAATGTGATGGGTGAGCTTGGTGATCTCCACACATTTTTTCGAAGCGAGGAATAAGGCTTGACACTGCCACTTTAATTTCTCGCTCCACGTTGATCTTTGAACGATATTTGCTCTTTATTACAGCTACAGCTGAAAATCCGGCTTCGCATAAATAGGATGCTGCAAAGGGGATTAAAATCCTCAAAGCTTTTAAACTTGGAGTTGGATATTCATTTTTAACGGTTACCAAATCGGAAGAAGCGAATTTAGCTTTAAGGCTGTTGTCGCTGTTGTCGCAAGAGAGTTCAATAAGACTCTGTTCTTCTAGTGAAGTGAATTCAGGTGCATGTGCATGGAAAGGATCTTGGATCCATGCAAATTTTTCGACATTTTCTTCCGTAAAGTATTTTGCAAACCATTCCGTGAGTTTGGAAAGATGTTCCGTGAAAAGGGACAGCAAATCTTGAGCGATAACGAGCCCATTAGAGGCTGAGAATTTATGCAATTCTGGAAAATAATCTTGACCGCCATCTTCATTAATTTTTCTTGTCCACAACAGCAGTTTTTTCCTAAATGCTGTAATTTTCTCTGATAGTTTCAAGATATGTATGTTATTGCCTTGCAGAGACAGATTTAAGACATTCAGCTTGTCAAATATATCGCACAAATATACCAGTATTAGCAAAACGTCGGGATCTTTAAAGTATCTGGAGCTTGCCTGGCGGCGCCCCTGGTTACTCCTCGCGGCGCACACTTTGGGAACCACTGCCCTAGATAATTCATTGAGTAGTAGGACATCATTTGCCTTTCATTTTCTTTTTATCCTCAAATACCATATTATGACACAACGGATTTAGGTGTAAATCTGGCGAATAAAAGAGAAACAACAAAATATTATCCTCCAAGCCGTTTAGACTAAAATTTTGAGCAAGTTTTACATGACTCAGTTACCTTATTCATTGATTAATTCAATAGTTTCTTTAAAAGTCTTATTAATTATATTCAAATATTCCCATTTAAAATGAAATATACATGATAAACTAATTTTTTAATAACTTTTCAAAAAATTATATGCTCGTTTTTAATAATTGCTATATAAATTTATATTTAGGAGACAGTAAAGTGTCCAAGTCATGCTTTTCCTAATTTTGTTTCCTTTTAAATTTACCCGCGGTATATATTTTTGTTATTTTAAATGGTTACCAAATACGGTCAAGCATAAATTTTGTCCGTTTAGTTACCCATTAAATACCGGTTAATTATTAATTAGCGTGATTTGCAACAGGGGCCCTTAATAAATTAGACCCCCTATTAATCAGACGTGTATACCAGCAGCGAACAGGTAACTTGATACCAAAGAGAAAAAGGTTTACGTTTTAGTATTTTATCGGTTTACTGCAATGAGAGCGGCAACAATGCATGTGATATGTACAGGGTGGTCCACCGAAAACTTAACACCTTGATTTTCCTGCTTTAAAATGAAAATGTGGAAAATCGCTCGGACTCGTCGATTTTTATTTCGAGGGGGACATCTTTGGCGTATATTGTCAATCTTGTTACTTCAAGCCCCTAGGAGGGAGTAGGGGTAAGATATAAATCTTAAATTGATACCCCTATTTTATATAATTTTTTTGGATTCTGCATAAAATTGTAAACATTTTTTAATAAAAGCATTATTAGTCTATACTTAACAGTTTTCGAGATATTGACTCTTGAAAAATGACATTTTTGAACTTTGACAGCGTCTAGCTTTCTAACTGTACGTCTTAGAGCAAAACGGCTTTCATGTCCCTATCTTCGATTTCTATTATCTTTCCAATAGTGTCAACGTTCGGTTAAACCGGATGTAGAAATATAGTACTTTCGGTTTAACCGGAAGTTGACACTATTGGAAAGATAATAAAAATCGAAGATAGGGACATGAACGCCGTTTTGCTCTAAGACGTACAGTTAGAAAGCTAGACGCTGTCAAAGTTCAAAAATGTAATTTTTCAAGAGTCAATATCTCGGAAACTGTTACTTAAGTGTAGACTAATAATGCTTTTATTAAAAAATGTTCAGAATTTTATGCAGAATCCAAAAAAGTTATATAAAATAGGGGTATAAATTTAATATTTAGACCTTACCCCCGCTCCCTCCTAGGGGCTTGAAGTAACAAGATTGACAATATACGCAAAAGATGTCCCCCTCGAAATAAAAATCGACGGGTCCGAGCGATTTTCCACATTTTCATTTTAAAGCAGGAAAATCGAGGAGTTAAGTTTTCGTTGGACCAACCTGTATATCAAAAATACATAGAAGTAGAATAAATAAACGTTTTTAAAGAGGACAAACACTGTATTGTAAACAATAAGTATAAATACAACATCTGACTTTCGTTAACTTCTTTAAGCCATTGATGTTTTTTTTACCTTATTTTTCGCTATACAATTCTTCAAAAATAAGTTATGAAATTTCTTGACATTTATTTAATAGTAATAGGTATGTCAATTATTACTTATAGTATTTCCAGTCAATATTGATTTTTTTTTAAAATTTTGTAGACACTAGAAACACGAAATAAATCTACGCTATAAAGGTTATCTTATATAGGTTAAAACTTACCTTTAAATGTTGCAGAAGTTTCGATGCCTGGATGCAAAATTCGTTTTCGAATTTGTTAAGACAGCCGCGATATTCACAAACTAGAAGATCTCTCGCTTGGCGAATTAGGCACTTTTTTGAACCAGCATAGTTGAGATAGATATGTCCAAAATACTTGTCTATTAGAATTTCCATGTCGCTTTTAACCTGCAAAAGATTAAATAGTTTTTAGTAAAAATGGGGAAGCATTACTTAATCAGCTATAAAGATCAGATTTATCTATTGTCATGTCATAACCGGTAAAAAGTTCGCAATTTAATAAGGAAATTGCCTATCTTTTTTTTTAAATCAGATTTTTAAACCATACAGTGTGACCAGTAAAGTCCGCATCATATGGGATTTTTTTTTATTAATAGCTTTATTCGAAATGTAACTTTGGCATCAAGTTCTGCTTCGATCGAGATAAAAATTAAGCAAAAAAATAGTAGTCACGTGATTCGCATTAGGTATCTGTCAAATTTAAATTTTTTCCAAAAAATAATTCAAAAGTGGGGTTATTTCTAAAAATATCGAAAAAAGTTATTAGAAAAAGTTTTTTTAAATGCAGCCCCCATGCAAAATTTCAGCTGCATAAGATAATTTTGATTTTTTACCCATATTTTGTAAATTGCACCACTTTTGCAAAATAAGACTGAACGCAACCTACATAAAACTTCTTAGTTTTGACAATGCTTTATTTCAGATACATTTTCTTTAAAGAAGCGCCATATTAAATGTGTGTTTTTCTACAAAATCAAAATTGGGTTATTAAAATTTGGTCGCATGTAATGCAAAGTTTATTTGTTTTTGACCCTGTACAGTGGCGCAGCAAGGGGGGGTAGGGGTTAAACACCCCCCCCCCCCCCCCCAGACGCCCAGACTAAGATTGTTGTTTACGGTTTTAGTTTTTAATTGAAATCCTGTTCTTTTTTTTTGAAAGCGCCCCCTAATACAAAATTCTAGCTGCGCCACTGACCCTGTATAAAGTAACTTTAAAAAATAAGTATTTTTAAATACGTAGTTTGTGTCTGAAAGTAATACACGTTAACGTTAAAAAAATAGTTTAATGAAAACAGTCAATTATTATTGTTCTCATAAAAAATCATATAAAAATTAATTTTAATAAATTTTGATTTGTAGGGTTTTCCAATTCGTTTTACTAGAAATTGTTTTTTTGAGTTTATTTAATTATGTTGTGCTGCTATTTTTTTAAATTAGTACCTATATACTTCTTTTTTAAAAGTGTATAGAATTCATAAAATAAACTTAATTTTCAAAACACTTTTTCAAAAAACTCAAAAATAGGAAAACTTACATTATGTTATTACAAAAAGCGTTCAATAGTATCATGTCTAACTAAAATAATGGGTATAGATAACTCCGATAAAGCAGTCGCACTTTGACGATAAATCAGCAACATATTATTCACTAGTTTATTATTGCCATAATCTGTCATTTTTATCCTTTTTAACAATAATTTAAATGTAACAAAATATTCACTTAATCCGTTAACACCAAGGGACTGATTGACAATTCTAACATGATTCATTACAAAAAAGATAAACATAAACAGATTTATCAGCCTACGTTTACACCTGGAATTTTATTAATCTTGCTTGTTTTAGGGTTATTTAAAACGAGTTATGTGAAAATCTTGTATATTAGGTACCGCGTTTAAAAAAATATCAACTTTGAAAAACACCAAAGATCTCTTATATACAGTGTCACCAGTAAAGTCCGCATCATATAGGATCTTTTTTTATTAATTGCATTATTCAAAATTTGACTTTGGCATCAAGTTCTGCTTCGATCGAAATAAAAATTAAGCAAAAAAATAGTAGTCACGTGATTCGCATTAGCTTTCAAATTTTAATTTTTTCCAAAAAAATAATTCAAAAGAAGGGTTATTTCTGAAAATATCGAAAAAAGTTATTGGAAAAAGTTTTTTTAAATGCCGTTTCTAGCCCACGTGCAAAATTTCAGCTGCATAGGATAATTTTGATTTTTTACCTATATTTTGTAAATTGCACCACTTTTGCAAAATAAGACTCAACGCAACCTACATAAAACTTCTCAGTTTTGACAATGCTTTTTTCAGATACATTTTCTTTGAAGTAGCGTCATATTAAATGTGTGTTTTTCTACAAAATCAAAATTGGGCTATTAAAATTTGGTCGCATGTGATGCAAAGTTTATTTGTTTAGGACCCTGTACAGCGGCGGATTTAGGGGAGGGGCGACGGGGGTTTCGCCCCCCCCCCCTGAGCCTTCTTAACCACACCTAAAGTCAAATACGTCATTCGCGAATTCCTGTGAAATAAATATAAGAAAAACCTTAATTTCAACTTCACATAATTAATAATAGAAATAATAGAATATTTTATAAAACAAGCCAGCCAATGATATAAATAATTTTATTGTCATGTTTTAAAAATAAAAGAAAAGATCAACACTGTTATTTTATGATAAATGCATCTGGCTTAACTGGTAGCAGCGGCGGATTTAGGGGCGGGGGGCTGTAAGGACTGTAGCCCAGGGCGGCAAATATTAGGGGGCGGCATTTACAACATTAAAATTAAAACGAACCAAACACGCAGACCTTCGCAGAAACTTCATTATAAGCAGCTTTTCAATGATATTTTAGATACTACAAAAGGCCAGATTGAACTAAGATTTTGAGATTGGCATGAATTAGGTACAATTTTTTGACTTAATGAATAAAAATCTTTTTTTAAGTTTTTCAGAAAATTTCCCAAATAATCTTTCAGATAGTTTATGTCTAAGGTACAACTTTATAAAAAAAGAGTTTTTAGTTTAACTTATTTTTAACAGTTTTTTATGGTGAATTTTTGAGAAATTTTGGGCGTGGTCAAGAAATTTTTTCTCCCGACACTATCCTGCTCGTCTCTTTGTAGGTAGGTAGATATTACAGTTTTTAGTTTAACTTATTTTTAACATTTCTTTTCAGAGTGAATTTTTGATTTTGGGCGTGGTCGCGAAAATTTTTCGCCTACGGCGCTTCATTTCTACAACTTAGTCGCCCCCCCCTCAGCAAAATCCTGGATCCGCTACTGACCCTGTATAAAGGTAACTTCATAAAATAAGTATTTTTAAAAACGTAGTTTGTGTCTGAAAGTAAAAGAATAAAAAATGAAGTAAAGGGGTTTTAAATTAAATCCTTGAAAATAGAAACTTTACGTTAAGGTAAACTAAAATTTATTTTCCACTTAATGAACACTTTACTGATGACACTGTGTTCTTTTTTGTCTTAATGTTAAGGTGTATTACTTTCAGACACGAACTACGTTTTCAAAAATACTTATTTTATGAAGTTACAGCGTCAAAAACAAATAAACTTTGCGTCACATGCGACCAAATTTTAATAGCCCAATTTTGATTTTAAAGAAAACTACTTTAAAGAAAATGTATCTGAAATAAAGCCTTGTCAGAACTTATTTTGCAAAAGTGGTGCAATTTACAAAATATAAGTAAACAATCAAAATTATCTTATGCAGCTGAAATTTTGCACGTGGGTTAGACACTGCATTTAAAAAAACTTTTTTTAATAACTTTTTTCGATATTTTCAGAAATAACCTCATTTTTGAATTATTTTTTGGAAAAAATTAAAATTTGACACATAATGCGAATCACATGACTACTATTTTTTTTGGCTTAATTTTCATCTCGATCGAAGCAGAACTTGAAGCCAAAGTAAAATTTTGAATAAGGCTATTAATAAAAAAAAAATCCCTTATGATGCGGACTTTACTGGTGACACTGTAGAAAAGACTAAGCCATTTATTCATAAATAGCATGTTTGTTTGCATCAAACATTCGTACGTGTCAAATAAAGACAGAAGACAAAGAGAGCGTTAAAATTCCGGCTCCGCGCGGTATTGCAATAGCTCAAGGGTTTTTTATTACAATGAATAACAATGAATAAATGATAATTAAACAAGTTTTTATTAAAGTATTACGAAATTTAAGAGGAAGTAACCGCTTTTACCACAATGAAAATTGCCGAACGTTTTGCTGGTCAAACGAAAAGAAAAAATAAAAATTGGTATTTAGAAAATAAATTCTACTTTAAATACCCCATCCAGAAAAGTAAATGACGATAGAAAATATTCTCAAAATTTTTTTTACAAATTTTTTTTATTTTTAGTAATTTTGTAATATCTTAAACAATTCTTTATTGGTCAAAAGCAAAATAACTTTCCGGGTGTAGAATGTTGTACCAAACAATTTTTTTTAAAGCCATTTTTTAATATCGGCCTTACTTTTTTCTCAAAAACGTTGGGCGCGTAAATCCACTTTACACGCTTAAAATCACTTTACGCGCCCAACGTTTTTGAGAAAAAAGTAAGGCCGATATTGAAAAATGGCTTTAAGAAAAATTGTTTGGTACAACATTCTACACCTGGGAAAGTCATTTTGCTTTTGACCAATAAAGAATTGTTTAAGATATTACAAAATTACTAAAAATTAAAAAAATTTCTAAAAAAAATTTTGGGAATATTTTCGATCGTCATTTACTTTTCTGGATGGGGTATTTAAAGTAGAATTTATTTTCTAAATACCAATTTTTATTTTTTCTTTTCGTTTGACCAGCAAAACGTTCTGCAATTTTCATTGTGGTAAAAGGAGTTACTGCTCTTAAAGAAGCCATAGAAAAAGTCCAGGCTGTAAATATAAAGTGTTATTATTAATGAATAAAATTAATGGTTTTAGGCCAGGAAAAATCAAACATTTAGTAGGTGTAAAAGTAATTACCTACCTACATTGGGTGGTAAAAGTTTGTAATTGAGTTAGAAAATAAATACATAAGACCGATATTATTAATGTCCCGTTAGTACTAATTATTGTCATATAACTACCATGACAACAATTAAATTGTTGTCCCAATAATGGCATCCTTAGAAGTTATATTACAGTAGATAATGTTAACAAGATGTCTATTAATAATTCTTAATATTTTGCAGTTACTTTAATTTACTATTTTTTACTAATTACTACGTCACTGAATGGGCAAGCAATAGAAATTATAACATAACTTGTAAAAATATAATTCAGGATTAAAATAATCTATTTTCGGTAAATGTGACACTAAAGCTCCATTTTCTTAGGTACCGTGCGAGCAAAAATTATTTGCATCAAAGAGGGCCTTGCATCTAAGGACGTAATGCTTAGCCGTAGAGCTTAATACCTGTTGGGTGACAGTAACTACCTGAATTAACAATCAATCAGTTATTCCGTCATATTTGACAGTCGTTACAAGTAATTTGATTCATTGATAATTTTTCCAATTTCTTGAACGATTTACACAATGGGCTTTACGGAACAGCACAAAACATTCATGGTTGAAGCGTATTTTCGCAACGGGGTTAGAGTAAATGGTGAGTGGCAATACAATCCGGGTTTGTGCATGGACGATTTTCACGAACATTTTCCTAACATTGCTTTTATTGCTGGGGATTCTTATCATTGCCTGCTAAATTTATTTCCTTATAAAGTGCAAGTATCCCAAGAAATACAAGCCGCAGATTTTGAAAGACGCAGGAATTACTCTCAATGGTTTACCCAAAATTTATTGGAAAGAAATGATTTATTAGACCTGACATTTTTTTCAGATGAAGCCTGGTTCCACCTCTCCGGTTATGTGAATTCTCAGAATACACGCATGTCGAGTAGTGAAAATCCCCATTTTTTGTAGAGTCCACATTGCACCCTCAAAAAATTAGTCTGATTAGCTGTTTCCCGAAGAAGAATTGTTGGTCCTATTTTTTTCCATGACACACTTACAGCACAGCGGTATAGAGACAATATTTTGAATCCATTTGTGGAGCAATTACTTGACGACGAACTACGTTTTGGATATTTTCAATAGGACGGTGCAACCGCCTATAGAGCCGCCGAAACTATTAACTACTTACGCAATTTTTTCGACGACAGATTGATCAGTTTTCGATTAGACATTAAATTTCCACCTAGATCACCTTGTTTAACGGTTATGGATTACGTCGTTTTTCCTCATTTAACGAACACTATTTTTAAAACACCAGTTGCAAATTTAGAACAATTACGAGAAAGGATTATCCAAGAATGTGGTAACATTTCTCCAGAGATGCTAGTCAATACTTTCGAAAATATGAAGAGACGTGTGAAATTATGCTTGGAGCATGGCGGTGGCTAATTTCAGCAATTTATGTTATTCATTTTGTTTTTCTTTCTGTATATTCTTACTTGGTTAATTTTGTAAACAACAAAAATAAATTTGTATTTGTCAACTTATTTTATTATCATTAGTTTGGCATATCATGTCATAATATAAATTTGACAAAATTTTAACTTAGATTTGGTTAGATATATCGTCCCCATATCATTGTGATCTAAACCAAGCCACACGTTTTTTAATCCAAGCCCTCTTTGATGCAAATAATTTTTGCTCGCACGGTATAGTGCTACAGCTAACCAGACAAATTGTGAACATTGGAATCTTTGAGTGATTTAAAATATAAACAATCTGGTCTATGTATAGGAGGTCTTTGGTCTTTGAAAATACCCTGTTTAGCATCAAGTATATCCAAATTAATTTGATTATTATTTTTTTATTCATACACAGAGCGCAATAACCGAGCATTGCGATCATAAATCGATAAATTAATATTTGCTTTAAAGATCAGGTGATAATCATTAACATTGACTAAAAATAAACTTGCATTCTTTCAGAGTGTTACAAGTTTCCAGTTTAAGATCAATTAAGCTAAGTGTAATGGGCAATTTTTAATTCACCTTTTTTCCCGTACCTGTCGAGCAGTCGTCGCCTTACTTAAATGTCAATATTAAATCAGGTGTTTGCAAATTATAAGGCTTAAAATAGTGTTAAGAGATTAACCTTTCAGATATTTACGTGCAAATTTACTAAAGATGCAAGATAACTTTTAAAACTAGGTCACTGGATCAGTGCATCAAAAATGCCTTCAAGTTAATTATTTTACGCATATCGCATCCATCTTCAGTAAATAATAAAAGACTGCCGCGACAACGTTTTTTAACCTACAAACTTTGATTACCATAATATTTAAAATTGTATAAATAATATTTCAGTAGTAAAGGGGAGGCTTAGCGCCAAGCAAGTAGGCCAGTGCGACCCTTTTTGCCAACCCCATTTTACGTCTGGGTAATGTCAGCCAGACGGGACCTACAGTTTTACGTGGGTTCCGAACCACAATTTTTACCGGCAGATGTTATTCTCGGCACAGTTTTTACGGTCCTGTTGTAACACCTCTTGTCCACCACATACCTCGACGGGGGAAGCCTAATACGTCTCCGTGGTGCGACTTGAAGAATAATGCCGCAGAGCCCCCTAATCCATCGGGATCCAGTATCACTCCACGGGACACACCGTACACCGTCCGTATTACCAAATCCTCTGATTCGGGGCGTCCCCCAATCCGTCTGGATCGGCAACAGACATGCGTCCCTTTTTGTGGGTCACTAGATCCGTTACTTGGTTCAGGACTAGCTCACTTCTCGACAACATGCCGAAGGAACACCCGAATAATACCGGAGGCAGCCCGAGAGCTCCACCGCTATATCGTATCAAGGTCGCCTTTTACTACAGTGTTTATTTTGCCATTGAGAATGCCAGTGTGTGTTGTACAATGCAACACTACGAAGTACGGTGGCCTGGTCAAGCAAACTAAATAAGTCCGCGAAACCTGCCTGGGATCGAACCAGGTACCTTCGGCATGCGATGCGAGAACGCTATCGCTGCGCTAGGCTGCCACCAAAAGGTATACAAATAGGCAAGATTTAAAAAAATAATAATGACCTCTTACAGGGCACAAGTTTAATTTATGTTTTATGAACAGTTTACCCTCCTACCTTTTCATGGTGAATTCTTCAGGTCGCTAGGCAGTCCGCTAGAAGCCCGTAGACTAAACTAATAAATTCAGGAGGGTTTCCTCGCCACCGCTAT